>CM065681.1:59023719-59066219 GCA_017654935.2 Phymorhynchus buccinoides | reverse complement strand
TACACCATTGGAGGACACACAATGCTTGAATGTTGTTGAAAAAGACAGCACACTGATTTAAGGGCATCGTTGGGGTAGGTCTAAGTCAGGTAGAATGTGTAGTGTGACAGTTTAAAAAAACAACTACTAATGAACCTTAGACTATGTACGGAAGAGGTTATGGTTATGAACAAAGGTACCTAGAAGGCTCAAATTTTGCATTCGTAAATGGTGGCAGGTCAAGGTCACTGGAGCAGAAAATGTGCCGCGTGGCTGTTGATATAGCGTCTTAGCGCTCTAGTTCGTTTTGCTTTCCAAGTGCGAGTGTTCCAGGGGAGGAAAGAAAGGGAAAGGAGAGAAAAGACAATCTTTTCAACAACACCAAAAGAGTTCAAATCATGAATAAACACGCTTCATCGTATCAATCAACTCGGCCACACAAACTCGTCATGTTTACTCAAATTTATATCCATCCCCACATACACAGACCATTCCAAGTTCCTGATATCTTTATTTGTACAATACTTCATCTATTGGAAATGGCACCCATAATAAAAAGACATTAGTTAGATGAGGAAGAAAACAAAAAACAAAAAAATTGTTTCCAACTTATCGTTCTCCTGGAAACATAGGAAACAAAAAAGTAACATCAAAAAGAATAGAAAACACCCAATATAGAGTTCACCTTGTGGTTCATTCGTGATAAATTGAATCAAAGAAAGAAATCACACAGCATGTTGACAAAAAAACAGACAAATAAAACAAAAATAAAACATAGCAGTGTTACAGAAAGTGATCTTCAGGACCTGGATTCAACTTGGATCGCTGCACTTTGCGAAGAGAGAGAAGGGGAGTGTCTACGACTGTAACCCGATCGCAGACAATAATTCATCAGGGAGGGTTATGAACAGCATACACACACAATTACACAACGCCCCCCACACACAATCGATGTAGGAGAGTGATCAGTACAAGAAATCTGTTTACATAGAGACAATATTGATTCTTCTCATAGTCATTCATAAAGAACATTGCGTTCACCAGAGAGTATAATAAATTGGACTTCCTTGCCTTCTCTCATATATTTCTGTTCCACAGCAAGGGCACGTACACACATACGCATAAGTTCCGCACGGAAACCATGTAAAGAAGTAAAAGAAAAAGCGTGCGGAAATGTGTCCGCTTATTTTTATTTCTTTTACTTATTTACGCATAAGAGCATGGTGTTTCTGCACCTGATGTGTGCGCAGTCTTACGGTTAGATAATTAGATGCCAACATTTATCGTCATACACACTTTACAAACCACCCAGTCAACTTAGAGGGGTGGAGGCCTATGACATTTAAGCAGACCTGTTTACCCTTATAATGAAAACCCCGGAATTTGCCACCCCAAAAAACGGAATTTGAGAACAAAAAACGGAATTCACATGATCTGTACACGACTCGCGATAAACTATGATAAAGCGGTTTCTTGTTCTTCTCCTTTCCGCGAACATCGGCGTCGATTTTCTGATGACGTAGCGTGTTAGGTACACGTTTCGGTCAACCCTTGCATCTTTTCCTACGAACGGAAACAAATAATAGACGGTTTTTCGAAATCCCGGAATTTTCAGCGTTCACCCGGAATTTACTATTTTACCCGGAATTTTAGCAAATTTCCGGAATAATTCCGGCTAAACCGGAATGGTAAACAGGTCTGTTTAAGCCACAATTACACTGAAGTACATAATGCTGTCCGTCATGTCGCTTATTTTCTAATATGAATTCACGCATGTACATATTTTAAATAAAATAGAACTACAAGTCTCTTTATAAAAAATTAATCTGGCTTCAATCTTAAAGATATTCCATATACATGAATAATAAGTAAATACACATAGTGATACAGTCTTGTTTGATGTTCCTGGAAATAAATAAAAATAAAATAGATCGTACATAGTTCTACTAAAACAAACCTTTAAAAAAATATACAATAATAAGCAAACAAAACACAACCCCAACAGTCTTCTAAGCATTTATACTATGTACAAAAAACCCTATTATTTTAGTTTGCAATGACCTGTTAACAGATTTTCATCGTTTTTCCCCCTAGAAAATCAGATATGCTGGGTAAGAAAAAGAGGAGGGTGGGTTCAATGTGACCTACAGAACAGGGTATGAAGCATTGTCCAGACAACAGAAGAGATGGGAGTGCTGCCCTTGAATGATTGTCCTTTCGCTCCGCTAACCCAAACCTTCCAGAATCACTGCATTCTTTAACAAATCATTTTAAACCCGAAAAAGTTTGGTATACATTGTGCAGAGCTTCAGATTGTTTTCAAACTTGATGTGACCCCTGCTTACAGGAAATGAGGGGTCAATGTCCAAAACAATGGGCCAGTAAAGGGGCCATTACTGAGCAATGGGTCACTGTAATATTTCACTGACATTGGATTGCAAACTTCACGGGTCAATGACCCCTGGGTGCACAAAATGAGGAGTCAAATCAACATGAATATGGGTCAATGACCCCGGGATGCACAAAATGAGGAGTCAAATTAACATAAATATGAGTCAATGACCCCGGGATGCACAAAATGAGGGGTCAAATCAACCTGAATATGGGTCAATGACCCCGGGATGCACAAAATGAGGGGTCAAATCAACCTGAATATGGGTCAATGACCCCTGGGTGCACAAAATGAGGGGTCAAATCAACATAAATATGGGTCAATGACCCTGCCCGCCGACAATCTGAAGCTCCGACATTGACTGCAAATGGATTAAAAACTACAATAAAACCTTAAAATAACAATGAACTGAAGCACAACCTGAACATGTCTTGCAAATTAAGACGGATTCATCTTGGTAACGATGGAGTTTCCATAAAGCAGTCATAGAAAACAAGAAGGCATAAAATATGAAGTTAGTTTTGGAATTGTCCGTGTTGTGTAACAATCTACCAATCTAGAGACACTCAGGGATCAATCTTGTCACAGGACATTATTGGTCATTTGACCAGTTCCATGAAAATATAATAGGTCATTTTCATAATCAATAATGTAAAAAAAAAAGAGAAGGAAATACAACTTCTGTGCAACAAAAACTGTTTTTTAGGACACTCTGTTGCAATCGATCACATAGTTTCAGTGCTTTCACAGACTGCATGTTCAAAGAATGACATGAGAAAAGTTGTTTTGTTTTGTTTTATTTCTTTTAGTCATTTGTTTGCATGAGAAAAGTTAGTACAGTACTATGCAATAACAGGGCAAGTCTATTGTTTCACCAAAGTCAATCTGATCACTATGGAAATCAGTTGCAGCGCACATCAAAATCCTTAAAGTTGCTAACATACCAGAAGTAAACAATAAGATATGTTCTCTTTCCTGCAAAAACAAAAGGTCATTTCAAAGTTTTATCGGTCAATAACTGATGACCGGTGCTAAGAATAATCCCTGGACACTGGGTCTAGCTTGCAACAACAGCATAATAATCATAAACACCTATGCTAACAGTAGATTTTAAAAAAAAATCCATTTATCAATCCGTTTGATTTTTTCTCTTCAAAACTGGGTACAGGGGATTTTTCCTCTCACTCTGAACTAGGCCTTACGGTCTGAGCGTGGAGTCTTTCGGATGAGATGATAAACAGAGGTCCCTTAGTACTTGTTAGTACATGTACATGTTAAACCCAGTTGTCATTTGGTCAAAATCTATCACCACCACACACACACACCATTCCTTCCTTATCAGTCACACAAAAATCGCATGCAAATTAAAACAAAATGGGTGGCGCGCCTCTGTCTGCGATGCGCTCTCCAGATGGGAGCAACCCGAATTTCACAGAGACGCCTCTGTGACTATATAAAGTACCAAATACCATTTTTTTTTTAAAAATTTGACTCTAAAGGATTTGTAAGTTAACTTTTAAAAAGTACTTGCATTCTATTGATGCAATATAGAACCCAAACAAAAAATTGAGATTATATAGATCATATCATTTAGACTAAATTGCTAATGTTATGTTGTGCTTTTTCTTCTCCTTTTAAAAAAAACTGAATCCCCCCCCCACCCCCACCCCTCATTACAAGGATACCATCTTGTAACAATGTGGTGTTCTTATTGATCCTAAAATAGTTATGTTTGAACCATGAATTTAATGTGAATTTGAACATCACAAAATCATCTAAAATATGTTTTTCCCTCCATTTCAGATCTTACTATAAAACAAGAAGTTGCAAACTGGGTTCTGCAAACAGTATTTCTATAACCAGATTGGAGTGTGATGTAGCATGTTCTATAACCAGATTGGAGTGCGATGTAGCATGTTCTATAACCAGATTGGAGTGCGATGTAGCATGTTCTATAACCAGATTGGAGTGTGATGTAGCATGTTCTATAACCAGATTGGAGTGCGATGTAGCATGTTCTATAACCAGATTGGAGTGCGATGTAGCATGTTCTATAACCAGATTGGAGTGCGATGTAGCATGTTCTATAACCAGATTGGAGTGTGATGTAGCATGTTCTATAACCAGATTGGAGTGCGATGTAGCATGTTCTATAACCAGATTGGAGTGTGATGTAGCATGTTCTATAACCAGATTGGAGTGCGATGTGTTCTAGGAGTGTGATGTAGCATGTTCTATAACCAGATTGGAGTGCGATGTAGCATGTTCTATAACCAGATTGGAGTGTGATGTAGCATGTTCTATAACCAGATTGGAGTGCGATGTAGCATGTTCTATAACCAGATTGGAGTGTGATGTAGCATGTGTTATGGACTATAAGGCGCATCCATAAGGTGTAGGCCTACCCTCAAACATTTCCTTGATCTTCTGCCTCTGCTATAATAGTGTCCAATTACATAATTACCTGGCCAGAGGCCGAGGTATTGCGATCAGTTTGTGTGTGTGTGTGCGTGTGCGTGTGTGTGTCTCTGTCTGTCTGCGTATCGAGTATCTTAAAAACTACTGTTTGGATTTTGATTAAAATTGGCAGAGGGGTTGACAGCTTGAAAAGGATGCTTCCTTTCGTTAATCAACACCGTGCTGACCTTGACCTTGAAGTTTGCCCTTGAAAAGCGAAATTTCCTTCTTTGGGCTATGTAATTTCCCCCAGCTTTATTTCTTGAACTAGTGAACAGAATCGCTTCAAATTTTGTGTGGTGGTGTACCATGGTGCAAGGAAGTTTGCATAAAAGTTCAGCTGTTCACGAGAACTACTGAACAGAATCGCTTCAAATTTTGGGCTATGTATTTTATGCGTTCTGTAAGGGTGGAAAGTGGTGTGTTTATTGGGGGGGGGGGGGGGTGGGGGGAGAGGACATCACTCGGTGCAAGGAAGTTTGTATAAAAGTTCAGCTGTATCTCGTGAACTACTGAACAGAATCGCTTCAAATTTTGGGCTATGTATTTTATGCGTTCTGTAAGGGTGGAAAGTGGTGTGTTTATTGGGGGGTGGGGGTGGGAGGGCAGGACATAACTCTGGCCGGGTTTGCATTGTGACAATGCGTTGCTGCCGCTCGGCGATGCCCTTGTTAGTCATGTTATATGGGGGAGGGGGGAGTATCCTCTTTCAGTCTGTAAAATATGGTATGTTGCAAACGAGATCAGTGATTGGCTGAAATAATGATTAAAATGAATGATTTAACAGATAATTTTTGGAACTTGATGCAGATTTCAAGTCAGATATTCCCTGAAAAGAATAACTGAAACTGTTGACAGTAAAACGTTTTCTACACATAAGAACTAGCAACATGCGTGTATTAATGTCATGCTGAAAACTTACTAGAAGACCGAAAACTTACTACTGTGATGATAATTTCCCCCCCCTTAGTTTTGCTATCAAACTGAATTAATTCATTCATATTAATTATTATAGTTCAGAGTGTGAATATGCCCATGAGGAAATGAAAGAAAATCGTGGCAATTATGATAAAACTAATATGCTGCTTATACTATGGGACTCGATATCTGTGTTTTTGATCAAATAAGAAAGATATGGGTGGATGGCTGGTAATAGTATGACCCAATTATGCATATACCTTATTTTGCACTGTTAGGCTGCCTTTATTCTAGAAATTATTACACAGTTGTTCTTCAGCCGAAGACGGACATGCTGGGCCTAACATGTTTTTAGTTAGGCGCATAAGGGCAGTATGACGCATCTGCGCTGATGACAGGAAACTGCCTGAGCGATCAACGAAGAAGAAGAAGTACTGTAATGTAACAGACTTTATTTCTAAGGGTTTATAAATATTGAAATATGCCCCCCTCCGAATAACTTGTGTAGCTTCCTTTTCTTTCAACACAATGCCTACACTAAAACAATGCACATTCATACATTTCAGGGTTATCCACCTAACAAATCACATTCAAAACGGTTAGGGCCGATGGCTTCCTATTTTTTAATTCCTACTTTCAAATTTAAATCCAGCATGCATTATTATTATTTTTGTCCGTAACAAGTGACAGAATACACAGGATACAATGCAATTGTAATTTTTAAAAAAGCATAAATACAGAACCTAAGAAGATAACAAACAAAAAGAAAAAAACACTGCTAATATTATGTTGCATTGCACTTACAAACCATACACCATTCTAATATTAGGTTGCATTGCACTTACAAACCATACACCGTTCTAGTTTGACAAACCATACTAATTCCTCGATTTGTTTTTCATGATTCACATGATTCTCATGATTAATTCTTAAAGTTTATCTAAGAACATATTTTATATATTTTTTCCCGTAACTGTCTTTATGAAATTGGCTCGTTTTGGGACATTCTTTTGTCTTTATCGATTTACTAAGCATCCCTCAACTGACCCATCTCCCCCTGAAAAACAAACAAAACAACATCAAACCAAATAAAAACACAGTTACCTTATCGCCCTAACATGTGTGTCATGATCAAAGTTCGATTGTCAGTACAATGTGATAATCGTCAAACGTTCATCTTTTCAGCCAGTAAGAAGCAGCACAAAGTAAAATGACAAGAACAAAACTGTCAACAAACCTGATACTCAAAGCGCTCCACAGCACCTTGTGGAGTAACTTATGTATTTGTAACACCCCCACCCCCCCAGTTCTATATACTTCGCATCAACGTTTATTTCCTATTTCAAAGATCTTTGGTTCTTGACAGGAATTGACAATCTGACACTGTTTGTAGTGCAACCGTGATCACAATCGTAAAGTGTCAAATACCAAAAAAAAAGTCCAAGTGATCACAACATATGGATTAAGTCACATCACGAATATGACAAGGGGAAATGGTCATGGCCAACATACAAAACCTTGAAGTCACACGCCCAAACTCAGTAAATACAATCGAGTCTCGCTTGGAAATAAACACAGCCTCAGAGTTCGAGAGAACGCCTCTTCCGAGCTGGCTTATATGGTACACACTTGTAGCCGTCTTTCATCTTCCTTCAACAAGTTCCGTTGATTTGTTCCCTCTGGACAATCTTCACGCACTGTGTTACAGCAACAATTGTTACAGCACGCATTGATGTCACACCACAGGTACTGGCTGCCAACACCTAAACAGCTTTGAGTGATGCACATTCTGCTCAGCCTTTGTTCAACAGCCTATCTGGATGGACCAAAACATTCACCATCTGTAGCCTCCGTATCTGGCAACAGCGCATGTTTCTTTGCACAACAAAACCCACATGCTCACTGTGCATGAAGCGTCAAAGCTGTGTCAACACATTTCTTTCCACGACAAAGACTACATGCTCGCTGCATTAAGGATAAAAGTGATATCCGCACAGGACCGAATCCAAGACAAAAACCTGAAACAGCCACAGCACGGTTGGTCCGTGATCAAGGTCCGCACACAATATCGTTGAATCGGGTCATCCTCGAGGAAACTCGTTAGAGATAGTGTGTGTGTAGGTGATTGTTTTTTCAGGCACTAAATCCATCTTTTCCAGCCGTGTCCAGGTGCACAGCTGTGGCACAATGCAGCACGCAGGTGAAGGGCTAGAGCCACCAGGCTGGCCTACAAATAGCCCAGGTCCAGGGCGTGATGGAGAGCAGCAAGGTCAGAGTGGTTGGCAACCCGCCAGAACGGCCAGTTCATCTGAAACCAGCCAAATAATAATACAAATGTTGAAACTAAATATTTTCTTCCACAAATATGCTACTTGTTCACAGCAACACCCCCTCCTCAATCTGTTGTCTGAAATGTACAAGTTGGTCATCAATGCTCTGATTGTAAACCGTCACAATGGTGTGCCTTCAGGCCTAGGGGGTAAGGTGGCTAACTGTCCAACAGTCCTTGTGGCCACCCGTGTGCGCATGTCTATGGGGCAAGACTTCTCCATTCAAATAAATTTCAGTCCAACTTTCCAAAATAGCAGTTTCTTTGTCCCGAATCTGTAGGTAATTGCCAAAAATGACTCACTAGCGCGCATGCAAACACACACTGCTATCCTGAGGGGATCTATTCCAATAATGTGACAAAACATGCAAAATCATAACCTTGCCAATGGCTACACTGATAACATATGTGTATCTTGGGTTTCATATCTGTCCACAGACAAGCTTCTAAACTACAATGAAAAGAATTTTCAGAGTTTCTTTGCACTTCGAAACAAAAATAGTTCTACCTGCTTCGCTGCCGATTCTTCGTCTCGCCCATCACCCACTACAACGTAGGTGCACTTGCGTCCAAACCGGGATACCACTCGCTCAAAGCAGCTCTCCTTGCCTGAACCACACACACATACAAGTGCTTGTCAAACAGTTTATACCAAATTTGTCTCCTTCCAGCTTTTTGATAATGAAAGACAATATGGAATAAACTGCTTGTAACATTTCTTAGCGAAAAACGATTTTGGGGGGCAAAATTGCTGTTTTGAATCCATGTCTGGATATCCTTCATTCGGTTAGTGAATGGGCAAATACTATTTTTTTTTAATATCAATGGCATCCAGTTTGAAAAGAAACAAACAAACGATGCAAAATCAACAAAAATCCCTGATCAAACCAGTTGGGTTTTAAATCGATAAACTATGAAGATCATCAAAAATAGGAGACCTTAGAAAAAACAATTGTTTGTGACAATTAAATCTTTTTTGTACATTCATGTTCAGCTTTGTAAAACACACAAAGAATAGGGCATTTGCCAGGTGCCGGCGACCTTGAATTTCACCGAGTTGAATTTAGAGAGTTGAATCAGAAAGGTCAGCGTAACTCGGGCAGAACGAGCGCGGGCAAATTAGACTAGTAAAGAGAACGAACACTCGCGGCAAATGCCCTATTCCATCACTATAAGGCCTTGTGCGCATTACATCTGCAATCCCGTACGGAAACCCAATACATTTACATAAGAAATAAGTGGATGGGATTATGGATGGGTTTCCACGTGTAATGGGCAGACTCTTTCAAATTATGGATGGGTTTCCACGTGTAATGGGCAGACTTTCAAATTATGGATGGGTTTCCACGTGTAATGGGCAGACTCTTTCAAATTATGGATGGGTTTCCACGTGTAATGGGCAGACTCTTTCAAATTATGGATGGGTTTCCACGTGTAATGGGCAGACTCTTTCAAATTATGGATGGGTTTCCACGTGTAATGGGCAGACTCTTTCAAATTATGGATGGGTTTCCACGTGTAATGGGCACACTCTTTCAAATTATGGATGGGTTTCCACGTGTAATGGGCACACTCTTTCAAATTATGGATGGGTTTCCACGTGTAATGGGCACACTCTTTCAAATTATGGATGGGTTTCCACGTGTAATGGGCAGACTCTTTCAAATTATGGATGGGTTTCCACTTGTAATGGGCAGACTCTTTCAAATTATGGATGGGTTTCCACGTGTAATGGGCAGACTCTTTCAAATTATGGATGGGTTTCCACGTGTAATGGGCAGACTTTCAAATTATGGATGGGTTTCCACGTCTAATGGGCACACTCTTTCAAATTATGGATGGGTTTCCACGTGTAATGGGCACACTCTTTCAAATTATGGATGGGTTTCCACGTGTAATGGGCAGACTCTTTCAAATTATGGATGGGTTTCCACGTGTAATGGGCAGACTCTTTCAAATTTCTTCCACATTGTTTCTGCGGATTGCGCATGGGTTTGTGCGCGGAACACCCAGCCTAAAGCAAAGCAAGTTAGCAAGCAGCTATGGCTGCACCCAATTACTGGGGGAAGGACAATGGATTGAATTATCTTCACAGCAATAAAACATCGGACCAAAAGACACTATAAAAAAAACACTAAAACCCAACAAACAGCAACAACAACAACAACACCACAAGAACCCAAACACCCAACAAACAGCAACAACAACAACACAAGAACCCAAACACCCAACAAACAGCAACAATAACACAAGAACCCAAACACCCAACAAACAGCAACAACAACACAAGAACCCAAACACCCAACAAACAGCAACAATAACACAAGAACCCAAACACCCAACAAACAGCAACAACAACACAAGAACCCAAACACCCAACAAACAGCAACAACAACACAAGAACCCAAACACCCAACAAACAGCAACAATAACACAAGAACCCAAACACCCAACAAACAGCAACAACAACAACACAAGAACCCAAACACCCAACAAACATCAACAACAACACAAGAACCCAAACACCCAACAAACATCAACAACAACACAAGAACCCAAACACCCAACAAACAGCAACAACAACACAAGAACCCAAACACCCAACAAATAGCAACAACAACACACAAACCAAAGCGTTTACCTATTTTGGTTGCACTGTAGATGTTCTCTATGTTGAAAACACCGCCCAGTCCGTATAAAAGAACCTTGGCCAAGGCTGGCACCAGTTGTGTTGTGGTCACCAGCACATTGACACAGTTATTCCTGCAAAACGTGAAATAAGGACCATGGGTTACATACATTATACAGTTAAGCACAATGGATACAAAAGTGACAAGATGGTAAGCGCCATATAAACGTACTCCCAGTTTGACCGTTTCACCACTCTCACTTTAATATTGGCCCTTTCAAACACTAGCCTCATTCGAGTGGCTGGGAGTGCAACGATAGAAGTTTACAATCAAAACTTGACCTAATGGCTCTCTCCAGTTGAGCTAGCTCACAATGTAATGGTAGACACAGTGCCTGTGTGCCAGTGTGCTGGTGATATGCAGGTGGCTTTAGGTCCGTACAAAGCGCTGCATAGCTGGGAACCAGGCTGGTGAGAGCAGTACACAAACAAACGTGTTCACGGCACAGAACTAACAAAAACAAGAGGCAAAGTCTTCAAGAGTCACTCGCTGTTTTTTGAAGATAGATCTAAATGCCAAATCGTTTACTTAAAGGAACAACTCCATACGAAAGTTTTGCTGGACTCATCAGCTTGATGTGATATACCCCCCTTCAAAATTTTAAGGGAATCCGTGCAGCGGTTCATGTTATATGATAGAGAAAAATTCAATCAAAGGTCAAGGTGATCATGGTCACCGACGTTGACAACACTTCGCATTCCATTTGATCTTAAGCTAGTCTACCTGCTTGCCAAAGTTTGGGACTGTATCTGCCAGGATATAAAAGATATGGCCCAAACAAATAATTGACGATGTTCAAGGTCAAAAGTCAAAGATAAGGTCAAGAGAGCATATCACCTTAGGATAATGCACCACCGTGCCAAATTTGGGGACTTTAACTGCGAAACTGTGAAAGATATGGCCAAGATAAAAATTAAAACGTTGAAGGTCAAAGTCATTGGTTAATTTCCAAATGGAAATAAGTTTTCTTGAAAGCTTGCATAAACATCTATGTGTATGCAAAGTTTAAACAATGTATGCCTTGTAGTTCCCGAGAAAAAGCCAACATTAAAGTTACCACAGACAGACACAGACACCCGGAAAACCGAAGAAACATGAGAACATAGACTCACTTCGTGTCGTTGACACGAGTGAGCCAAAAAGGGCAATGCTCATGCCTGTTAGTACTCTAGTTTCCAAGTTTGGCATTGGGAAAAGGGGTGTGGCCAACATTTGAGACAACTAGAAGAAGCTGTATCTTTCACAGACACATCCAGCAAACCAACCAACCTGGAGCTGATAATGGACAGTGATTTGAGGGCCATGGTCAGCCACTGGTCAGTCAGGGACTCGATCTCTTGCCGTAATTGTAACCACAGTTCTCTTTTCTGGGGACCTAACAAACCTGCAACAGAATGATACCAGAGAATGTTCAAGTCTTCCCATGCTTCACAATGTCAAGACTAAATTAATGTCCATTCATTCCTAATGGATCTCCTCCATGCGCAACCCCAGGGACACTGAAGTGGGAGGATCCTGAAAACACACAAACAAAACTAAGGTCACAGGCTCTTCACAGCAACCCAATTTTCCAAAATCCATCGCACCCACACCCTCTGCTCCTCTCATCCTTTGTTTTCCCTGTGCCACCAAAAGCCACCATCTCTGCTGCGACGTCCATCAAATCCAGTGTCCAAATGTTATTTCTAAAACGCAACATACATTTAGACGATTGCAGAAACTTCTTCCTGAAAGGCAGCATGCATTCAAAGGCCGGTCAGCATGCAAACGAACTTCCTTGACATTTCGCTGTCCAAAAATATCACAAACCTTCACACTGTCTTCCATGAGCTTTACGCACAAGCTATGTCAAGGTTATGTAAATATTTTGTTCACACTTGGTGTATTCAATTTTCATGCAATTCTAGATATTGTCTTGTACAATTCATACCCAAACTTGTCCTCGCTCCTCTCACTACCCAGGACCCCCCTCCTCCCCCTGAAAAAAATCAATACAAAAGGTAGCAAACTTTTGTTTGTAGAGACTATTGTTTGAAAAACAGGTACTAAATAATGCCACATGTTTGCAGACACTGGTCTGCACCCCCCACCCCCAATGTTGTTGCAGTAGCTGGAGTATGTCTCCATGCTAATGCTAAATAATAATAATAATGATAATAATAATAAATAATAATATATAGTATATATATATATAGCGCGTTTCTTAAAAATTAAACTCGAGGCTCTCGCATTTACTGATTCACTGATGGTTTAACATACCCAACCATTCTCCGAAATTCATTCAACCACCATCTGATTAACATGAAAGTTACAGAGAAAAAGCTCTTTGAAACAGATGAGTTTTCATTTGGGTTTTGAAAGCGGGAAGTGCTGATTTGTTGACAGAGGTGAACGGGCAAGGAGTTCCAGACAGTGGGGGCACAAAAACTAAAAATGCGTTGTCCCAAAGACTTTAATGCCAATACCAACTAATGATATTGCTAGATAATGAAAATACTGCAAGATGTGAAGAGACTGGGCAGGCATCCGATCACCATGTTGTTGCGGTAGCCGGAGCACATCTCCTTCATACTAATGCTAAATACATGTAATGGAAATACTGCAAGATGTGTGAAGAAACATTAAAAGAGGCACCCACCTCCCACGTTGTTGCGGTAGTTGGAGCACATCTCTTTCATAATATTAATGCTAAATATTGCTGACGCTAAAACAATACTAATAGTAAATAAAGCAATGTGTGTGCAGAGACAGACTGGCCAGACACCCACCTCCCACGTTGTTGCGGTAGCTGGAGTACATCTTCATAATGTTAATGCTAAATATTGCTGATGCTAAAACAATACTAAATAGAAAATAGTGCAATGTGTGTGCAGAGACAGACTGGCCAGACACCCACCTCCCACGTTGTTGCGGTAGCTGGAGTACATCTCCTTCATGCGGCGGTACCTGAAGGCCAGCTTCCTCATCCAGTCCACCCCGCCCCTCACCCCCGTGGCCAGGCACAGGTTGGCGTTGTTGGCCGCCGCGTGGAACCCGTCCGTGGCAAAGTTGTAATTACTGCACACACACACATGCTAGTGCACATTACGGTCAGTCTCCGACCCTCTATCTCTCCAGATCCCTAGGTATAAGCTTTCAACTGTTGGTCGGTGCTCTTTTGCTGTTTCAGGACCAACCTCCTGGAACAAACTTCCTCTCTAGCACAGCTGTTCCATTGCACACTAAGTTGAGCTGTTTAGTTAAATGACTGAATCTAGAAACTTTACATAAAAATACAACCAAGCATTTCTTCTTTAAAATATTTTGGCTGTATGTTGTTCGTAGTATTTTTAACATAATTTTATTTGTTCCAACAGATTCATGGAAGAAATATTTTTGTTGAACAGTACCATGCAACTTATTTAGTAGAAAATGTTCTTAAATAATACACTTTTTATCGCAAACATGAATAAAAATGATCATGAGTGAAAATCTGACACTGGATCCTGAAAATAACTAATTTTCTTACATACTATAGGCCTAACATTATTCTTGACTGTTGTTTATGAAAAGGATTTTGTGAAAAAAGTCTTGAAACTAAACGTTCCTCCCGGAACAGCTGTGCTCTCCCTCCGTCAGCTACCGACCCTCTCTGCTTTCAAATCAAACCTCAAAACCCACCTGTTTCCCCGTCATTGAAGCTCTTTCTTTCTTTCCCTCCTCTTTCTTGCCTTTAGGACCATTTCTCAAACGTGTGTGTGTGTTATCTTCTTGTTCGTCTTTGCTTAAATGCGTTATGAATGCTTAACGTGTGTGTGCGCACTTCAATTTGATTTCTATCATGATTTAGCGCCGCATAAATACTGTATGTTGTTGTTGCTAGGGTTGGGTCTTGGGGAAATCTAGCCATCAATTTGGTTCACATCAGGCAGCGGGAATCGCCCTGCTGTTAATTATCGACGATGTCACTTTTCTCAAACAAAAGTTAACATCCATTGCATGTAAATAGTACAATATATAATATTAATTTGGTTACAGGTAGCAATTACTTTTATTAGTAAGATGCATCACATGTGGGGGGTGTAAATGTGTCTCTTCCATTCAAATGTTCACACCTACAATATTCATTTTTTTTAAATTAATGTTATCAACTGGCAAAAAATATTTTTCCTGCCCTTTCACTGCATTCAAAGTTTTTGGTGTTTTTTTAGGAAGAATGTTCCATCCTGTTTCAGTTTCAATCTTTCTTCACTTCTTCACAAGGGGAGGGTTCGCACAAAACAAAACAGAACAATTAATTTGAAAGTGCAGATGGAAGGGATGAGAGAAATTTGTTTCAGATTCAATTCAGTTGAGTAAGGACTCACCTTAAATCCTGCCCATTATCATCCGATGACACGTCGTCTATATGAACCTGGTCACACTCCTGGAAAAAAAGCAAAGCAGACGTTACATTTACCATCATTGTATTTTCATTCATCATAACCACTAATTATGCTGATTCTTCACATACACCTTTGAATCTGATGACAAATAAGATTAACAGAGAGAGAGAGAGAGAGAGAGAGAGAGAGAGAGAGAGAGAGAGGAAAAAGGGAAGTGTTAAGAGAGAGACAGTGGTGCTTAAATATTATGATAAGAAGAACAATAAAACTTAACACACTCAAGCTGTAAATATTGCTACAGGAAATGTGGAACATATTTGTCTGTCCAAGCTTACCTACAACCTTTAATTTACTTCACCTGCCGTCCTCACACCCCACCACCCTAGTGTCTCTCCATACTGAGTCCACTGGTCTGGGACAAGTGTAGGAGAGGGGTGGGGGTGGGGGGCCAAACACTGGCCTTATAAAGGATGCCTATTTTATCCTGGGAAGGGGGTGGGGGTGGGGGGCAAGGGGCGGGCAGGAGTGAAGGAGGCAGTATTTGCACACAGTGGCTAATAAGTCCCGGGGTATGATCCGTCAGGCCTCTCCAGCCGACTGCCTGGCGCGACATGGCAAACATGAAACATGTCCAGCACCCTTCTTTCCCCTGCCCTCGCCCCTTTTCTCCAAGCCCCTGTGCCAACACTTGTGCCCTGTTAGGTTGTGTCTTGCCTCCCCCTAGCCACCACCCCATTGTTGTCAGTCACACACAAGCGCCCAGGCCGTTCATTGTTCATAGTGTTTGCCTTGTTCGTTCTTAGTACAGTTTGCCTGCTGTGTTTTCCCTGCCCCCCCCCCCCCCTCCCTCCCCTCTCTGTCCTTGTGGCTCTCTCTCTTTCGTCTCCTGTATGTCTTTTGTATCTGTGTGTACTCTGTGTGCCTTTGCTGTAATATGTTTCCTCTTGTCCTGTTCATCTTTGCACTCTCGGTCCTGTTTTTCTTCTGTATTATAGAAGGCGTTCAAGTATGTTTCTGTATGTCTGTTTTTCCACACACTATTGTTTGATATGTTTAAGCTAGTTTACTGCCATGCACGCATGCACACGCACACACTGTAGTGTCGTGTACCGACCTCTAGATCGTTGAAGAAGAGGTGGGTGTCTGCCAGGTTGAAGATCATCTCCTCCATGCGCAACCCCAGGGACACTGAAGTGGGAGGATCCTGAAAACACACAAACAAAACTAAGGTCACAGGCTCTTCACAGCAACCCAATTTTCCAAAATCCATCCCAATCCTCCGCTCCTCTCATCCTTTGTTTTCCCTGTGCCACCAGAAGCCACCATCTCTGCTGCGACGTCCATCAAATCCAGTGTCCAAATGTTATTTCTAAAACGCAACATACATTTAGACGATTGCAGAAACTTCTTCCTGAAAGGCAGCATGCATTCAAAGGCCGGTCAGCATGCAAACGAACTTCCTTGACAATGAGCTTACAAAATTACTCTTTTCACAACAAAATAAGAAACGTTTTACAATAAAACGAGAATGTTTTACACGCCAGGTAAGAGATTCCACGTTAGTAGTTTACTAGTCCTAACTAAACACTTTCACAAAGACAAGCGCCCGACCCATCAACATCAAAAGGCAAGGAGTTCAACACAAAGGCGCGACCAGATTGACGGCCAGGGTTTTGCCTAAATAAATGGTAAACATTATTGTTCGTTGGATAAACGTATGTTGTAAAATGTAAACATTTTGTTTCTTTAAATACCGAAAAATCGCAAAAGCTTATAGTTCTACCCATTATTATAACCTTCTACACTCTACAGCACCCCCACCCCACCCCCCAAAAAAATGAAGAGAGAGCTAAGAGGGGAGAAATGATGATAAGAGCAGATGTTTCGTTATCAAGCAGTTCCGCAGTTTGTTCCCCTCTCCGTGCTGTTGGGCCTTTTCATCCATCTTTTTTAGCGTCAGTGCTTTATCAGCACCGTATCTCCCCATCCCCTAAGCTCTCCTAACTCCAGCTAAAGCCCGTGGAGATGGGAGTAAAAGCTCTACTACTCAGGTCGACGCTGAAGAGCAAAAAATGTTGCGCACTGCACTAAGATTTGGAAGTAAGTTATCAAGGGAATTGGTTGGTTCCAAAACTATGCGAGCTTTCTCGTGGTGGTGTGAACGTTTCAACGTATCGGAGGGCATCTTCGACAAAACAAAGGGGTACATTCACCGTCCTACCCCCCACCCCAATGGTGTGTGTGTGTGCGTGTGCGTGTGTGTGTGCGTGCGTGTGTGTGCGTGCGTGCGTGCGTGCGCGCGCGTGCGTGCGTGCGTGCGTGCGCGCGCGTGCGTGTGTGTGTGTGTGTGTGTGTGTGTGAGTGTGTGTGTGTGTGTGTGTGTGTGTGTGTGTGTGACACAGAGATAGATACAGAGAGAGACTCCATGACTCAAATGTTTAATGACGAAAGCCAAACAAGCTCATATCACCACAGTCACGAAAAGCACAAATGCATGCACATAATAACACTGGCCTCCGGCCCAGTCCGAACAAATACAATAAAATAAAGGGCAGATTAACATTAGGATAGAATATTTAGATAATAAGGGGCATAAAGGGAAACAATACAAATAATACAATAAACACAAAGCGAGAGAGAGAGAGAGAGAGAGAGAGAGAGAGAGAGAGAGTGTTGTGTCGCGCGCAAGCGCACGCGTGTGTGTCATATGCATGTGTGTCAATATCCAAATTCTTGCGCTACAAAATAAATTAAATGATACGCCCTTCAAAGAAAACAAGTTAGGCCTACAGCCACCATGCCCCAAGCATCAGTATTAGTTTTTATATTTGAAGACGCCAATATTTTACGAAGATTTGTTTCCTACAAAATTAATTCCATTGCCTTTGTGTGTTTAACCCCCCCAAAAAAACCCCACTAAAATATGTTAGAGGAAATCACAAAAGAATGAACTCCAACAAATCTTTTTTTCTCCTTTTCTTTTTGTATAGAACGATCAATATAAGCTGCCCACAAAAACTTAGGGAACACTTTCAAAGTACATATGTTTTTAGTAATTTGCTTGTAGCTTTAGAACGCTTCACGTCTTGACCTTCAAACGTGGCAGTTACATACACAAGAGACATGGCCTTACAGCGAAAGCAAAAATGTTTTGTGATCGCCATTGGTAACGTGGGTTTAAAAACGCCTCAAAATCCCCCAAAACAGCAACAAATTTAGTGCTTCAGCATTTTTTCAATAGAGTGATTTATGCAACATGGTACTCATCACATGTAGCAGGAAGCTTCAAGAATGAGTACAACTTTCAATAAGGTCTTTTCTCAACAGAAGAGATAGTGTAATTATTCGCTTAGTTACGAGAGTTGTGCAGCGAAAGTTGGGTGTTTCGGAACTTGGGAGACTTGGCATAGCTGCAGGAGGGTGTGGCTGTGCAGGAATGTGGTCACCAACTTCAAATATCGAGCATCAATCATTATTAAGCTGTGACAGTGGTTCCAGCACAGCCACACCTCCCTGTAGCCATTCCAGGGCTCTCCCTAGGTCCAAAAGGCTCAACTTTCGCTGCACAGCCATCGTGACTCAGCAATTAATTGCACTATCTCTTTTGTTTGAAACTGATCTTTTTGTGAGTTGTACTTATTATTTAAGCTTCCTGCTAACATGTGCTGAGTACCATTTTACTCAATTCACATTGTGGAAAATATGCTGATGCACTGAAATTGTTACACATTTTTTTCATTTTGGCGCCATTTGTGTTAAAACTCATGTTACCATAGCAACCGATGACGATCGCGAAACATTTTTGCTTTCATTGTAAGGCGATGTCTCTTGTGTATCATGTGTGCCTGCCAAGAATTAAGTTCTAGATACGAAGCATTTTGAATCTATGAGCAAATAACCAAAACATGTGTATTTTGAAAGCGTTCCCTAACTTTTTGTGGGCGGCATAGTTCAGAAAAAAAGTGCAATAAGTCCAAATACATAAAATAGCGAATTCTCCAATGAGGTCTTGGCCACTAGAGCTTTATGCCCTCAACCACCGATCACAACGCCCCCCACCCCCCCTCTCCTGTCTCAGAGAGAGAGAGAGAGAGAGAGAGAGAGAGAGAGAGAGAGAGAGAGAGAGAGAGAGAGAGAGAGAGAGAGAGAGAGAGACCCGCTGCCAAGCACCGTTAGTGAATGAAGGCAGCTCCCCCTAGGGGCCAGGAGCCCGGCGCGCGTTTTTAGCAGATTAATCCGCGGGAAATTGTATTAGGCTGCGGGGGGAAAGGCGGGAAATAACGCCCGACTCGAGTCCAATTTGCTCTGAGTTGACAGTGATTAGGAACCTCTACATTTTCAATTACTCGGGCCTCCCCCCTGTGGAGCTGGGCTGGCAGTTCTGGAGAGGGGTTTAAGGGGGGGGGGGGGTGTTAGCTGCCAGCCCCCCTCCCCTTCCATTATCTTTATGACCACCCACCCTCCATTCACACAGTTTATCAGATTCAGCACCATCGCAATAAACACCACACTACAACCACCACACGCCTTTTAGGAGTCTGTCTTTCTTTGTGGTCTTATTCCCTTTTTAGTAGTCCTTTGTCCAATCAATTTGATGAAATTCTGCTTAACGTCCTCCGGTCTGGAACAGACACATATGGGACATTCGTAGATATAAAGATGGTGGGAACGAGCCTGGAGGCAGTGCAACACCAGCAAAGTCCCGATTTTTTTTAAACAATACAAAATGTGTATTAATCTGTGAATGTGAAATCAATTTAAGCCATTGCTTTCCTTTTTATTGATACCTGTCGTCTCCTATTTGTTTTTCTTTTAGAAAATGTACAGAATGATCACGGCTATTTCTTGTAAATAGCGCAACATATTAAGCCACATTAATGAAAGTAATCAATCAGTGCTTACTTTGCTATATCGTTTCTTTTCATAAACAAATCAATCTGCGGAATTCAAATTGGCGTGAAAAACAACACAATTTGACACGCGTGACTCCATAATCTAAAAGTTTATTTTGTGTGTGTCAGAGAGAGAGAGAGAGAGAGAGAGAGAGAGAGAGAGAGAGAGAGAGAGGGGGGGGGGGGGGGCGAGCGAGAGCGCAGACAAACAGGCGAAAGACTAACAAACGTTTCACTTCCCACCCCACCGTTCCCTGCATTTACTACTCCATCGAGAACCAGCTAGCGGTGGAACTCCACTTTTAGTTTGCATATTGAAAGCGTGCGGCGGCTTTTGTCACTGTTATCAGCTGTCAGAGGGGACTCATCTCGCTGCTAGGGGCTGCGCTGTAATCAGCAGGACTAGCAGGGTCATGTCACGCCCCACTGGTGCCGCCCAGGGACCCCGGGACCATCAGGACCATCCCTAACATAAGACACCAGTGTTCCGCCAGGACCTCGCCGTGAGCAGACGGGTGGAAAAAGGGATTACACTGATCACCAGCACTCGATAAAACTCTTGCTACAGCTATACCATCCCCTCCCTTACTAACAAAAAGAAAAAAGGAATAAACTCTCTCTTGGTCTCTGCATTCCACACACAAATTATACCCTCCAATCTCTCCTTGACCCTTGCCCTCCCCCCCTGTCCTCTCCTAACCACCATCACTTCCCCACAACTTACCTTTCCCCCCAAAAAAAACCCTCACCCAAGTCAAATAAATGAAATATATTTTAAAAAAATAAAGAGAACAAAACAAGCTCGAAATCGCAATAGTTTGTGGCACGCGGTCTATTTTTACCACTCCAATCATGAGTTACCTCCCCTGGCTTTTCAATAATTTTAATCTGTAAACCAGAATGTTATCTCTGCACCATTTCGTAACTTTTTATATCTTTTGGAAAACATTTAAAACTATGTATCCTACTTATACTCATCAAAAGAAGCACCGCATACTCGTCGTGTCTGTTGTAGTGTCTGTATTACATATGTTTATTATTTTGTACGCTTTTAAAATACATCATTTTAAAGAGCGGCCAGAAGTGTAGCCTCGATTTGAAGTGCGACTCCCATATGTGCCTACCCGGGTCGAGAGGACGTAAAACACCAAAATTCATTCATTTGAAGTGCGACAATTTTGTCAAAATGTGCGACAATTTTGGACCGACAGACCGACCGACAGACCGATCGACCGACAAAGTGAGTTATAGGTTTGTGGCTTGAGCCACAAACAAAAACAGATGAGAATCGGAATGTTGAAACGGGAGAATCATCAGCCTGTATGAAAGTGCAGAAAGGACGGAGATAACAAAGAGAAAAATAATATAGGGAGAATAATTATTGTAATATAGCATTACGTTGGATGGTGGTGATGGAGGGGTGTGATAGGAAGATAAAGCCTGTGGTGGTTTTACGGAATCTTAGTTTCACAATCGGATCGAAAAGGCGCCAGTGCAAAAGACTGGAACACTGATGGACCGAGTCAGAGCTAGTAAAGTCTGTCCAATTTCTTCTTTCAAATGCCAGCACGAATAAAACAGATTCAAAAATACATTTAAGAAATAAAAGAAAACGTAAATCCACCAATGTTAAAACTCCGTCACATCTCCAACCTTACAAATTGTGTTTATTATTACAATGTGAGGAAGACCTTGTCTGTTTTTGTGTTTTTTTAATTTACGCTACAACTTTCCTGTTGGGTTGTTGCCAACATTTTCCCTTTCACAACAACACATTAACGACGATCCTTCCACCCAGTCAGAGCAAGGGAAGAAACCACACAACCAGGAGGGGTAAACATTGCAGAGACAAAGGGGCAAAAAATCAGAAGAAGTAAAAACCCCAAAGAAACAACAGAGAGAAACGGAAATAAATGACAACAAAGCAGCCTTTGTCTGTGAAAGGGATTGAGTGCCGACAAGCGCTGTCAGTGCACGGCGGGTGCGTTGTGCCGTGTTTCAGGGGTGTTGCGCCCCACAATCACTTTGCCACATCCACTGCCAAAGTCAGCACCCCCCCACCGTATAACCTTCTCTCCCACTTTTACCCAACCTCCTCCGCCTAAAAACGCAAACAACAGCAATAAGCCATGATTTACGAGTGAACGGGGCAGGAAGACATTTGGGGGAGAAAAGGCTGCAAGAGCCATCAAGTCTTCAGCACGCCATGCGTAGTCGACACAATAGATTACACGCCATTGCAGTCAGTGCCAGGGGCCTCGCCCAACCAGGCCCACGCCTTCACCATCGCCACAAATAGGCCGTGAAACACGCCGTTAAAGGTAGACCGCAAAGCGACAACCAGAAAGTTCTTGCAGGTAAGGCATGTCTGCCGATGTCTTAGCCTAATGTGGTCAATTAAAAAACCAACCAAAAACCAACAAAACCGGGCGCTATATTCAGTGCATACAGCTACTAATGTTTTGAAACAGAACCAATGAGGTTATTACATTACTTGGAGAAATGAACGCTGCTCGTCAACTAATCTATCCTGACCAGCCTGCAAAAACAGCTCCCCGTTCTTTCATGTCAAACGTATAATTATAGTCTAAGTAAGAAAGAGATTAAGAAAAGCCCTCAGAAGAACATAACCCATTCAGTAGACCAACACAAAGGACACATTCAAGTAGCCATGAACCTACAAACACCGAGGTCATCTCCAACGTGTACGTCCCATGCAGCGACCTGTCATGTTTCAGATAGGCCTAAAAATTATCTCTCTTCATTCACGGGAAAACGTTCTTGTCAATTCAAAATGTTCTTCACATTACTACTCACCTTTCCAACGCTCTTCCGCTATGCCTTTCAGGGTTTCGTGGCAAGAGTGCCGATGGACGGCAATGATTGACGAGGCACTAAAGGATGTGTCATGCCAGGTATTGAATTCGGCGACAAAAAAGATAGCGCCGATTCACAAACGATTCTCCCCTTAATTCTCGTCGAAACCCATTTACAATTCTGCCAGCATGAAAGCCCTTCGAACAGGCGGCTGTCATGGGGTAATGTTTCTCGGAGCTTGGCACAAACGACACACCCTCTTCCTTCTTACAACTCCCCCAATCCCATCCTCTTTATCGATACATAAAACGCGTTAATACCTTCTGCTTTAGTCTACATGACACCAACTTTGCCAAGCTCGGTTTACAAGCAAGTGGTAGTTTTACTGTCCATGCTAAATAATGAATGCACGGCTACATAACTTCCATATTAGGACATTTCGTTACAACTTGGTATTCAAACCTCTGCCGAAGATGTTATGTTATCGTTGATGCTTGTTAATGGTTCTATGGATTGGGGACGGGGGGAGGTTGGGATAAAACAATATCAACCGATGTTGGAGTCGCACCGAAGGGAACACTGTTAAGATTTTGAGGCAACCTGGGAGGTCCCTTGGTTTGTGGAAAGCACTGGTGAAGTGGATAATAGCATGGACACTACACATTGAATATAGAATCCGTGATAATAGTGATCAACTACTATCAGGGGAGGGGGCCGTTTGAATCGGATTCGCATTTAATAATATGGCTTCTAAGGGGGGAAACATACATTGTCGATTAAACAAACGAACGGACAACAACTGTTTACGATTTTTGGCTATTGGCCACAGCAAGTAGGGTTATTAACGCCCTTGACAAAAGCAGCCATTAAGTGGCCTCAAATACGGTTATTGGCGAGAGTGGTACCCTTGTTTGGTCAGTACTCAACCATCTTCCCCCACCCACCAAGGACATTCACTCTTGTAAAAGGTGTTCTTTGCAGTGGCCAATAGTGGCAGTATAAAGGCAGAGAGCTGTCCTGGATTAGGCTGTTGGACGCTAATCTAATCATCTCCTGGATTCGGCCCTATGTTTGTCTGCACTCCCTGGCGGCTTTCTGTGCCACTAAAACTGAACAAATACAATTTCAACACGATACCCCCACTGTCCTCTCCATTTGTTTCTATAGTATTCTTATCAGGATACGACCCCGCTCAACATATTAAAATAATCAGAATAAATATGAAAAAACCCAAACAATGTTTCTGAAGACTTACAGACAACTTGAACAAAAGGCACAGATGAGCATTCATTATGCACCCCCCCCCCCCCCCCTCCCCCTCCCACCCCCACGCATCGGTGAGCTGTCAGTGGAGCCTGGATTTCCAGACTGGAGGCCGTGTCGTGTGGCTGACGGTTTAATCACAGCCCCTAGATGACAGCTCATAGCCCTGATCCTCCATCCTCTGCGACCCCCACCACCATCCATTGTATCCCACCTCCGCCCCTCCACACAAATGCTCCTCCTCGCTGTGTTCAACAACAATACCAACTGCGTTCAGGCCACCACGATCTTTTCCTACACTCTGTGTGTGTAACACGTCAATGTCAATTGATCAAAAATGATCTAGCAAAAATGATCGAAAGTTTTCACGTTTGTTTGTTTGTTTTTGTTTAATTAAGAAACGTCTTTCAATAACAAGAACAAGCATCACTCACATTGCAGCCATCGTTGCCGTTTTCCTAAACACTATTTTCTGATGACAAAGTGATGAAGACCCGGCCAAACAAACACTGAGAAACCTTGTTCTTCTAGTTATTTCAATTTTCGCGCATTTGTTAAACCCCTGCACAACCACAGCCTTTCACGGAGCATCACTTCAACGAAAAAAGCATACATGGAAAGGGGGGAAAACCATACAAACGCGCACACGCACACACTTGGAAACTGTTGTGTTTACTGAATGCAACCCATGTGACCGTTCCCTGGCAGAAAGACGAAAGGGGACACAAAGACCTGTCAACCAAAGAAGCTCGCTTGAACCTAGATTGCTGCAAACAAGCTCCTTCTGCTGCTAAAGCCCTGACCGAAGTGCTCTCCATGACATCTCTAGCGTCTGAAGCCTATCCTGTTACGCGCACATGCAGAGATCCTCTTCAGCTCCTTCGACATCCCTTCACCCCAGCCTTTTACAGATTTGTGTCAGTGTGTGAGAGCGTGTGTAGCATTATTATACTCGTGTGTGTGTTTAAGGGGGTGGATGGAAAGTTGATGAATTGAGGGAACTGGGTCAGGGGTGTGACAGCGCAAATTGCAACAACTGCGCAAAATGTAACAATGTTCGATTTTGTTACATTTTGCGCTAGGCGCCCACCTTTTCACGAAATTAGCAAAAAAAGGCAGTTTTTCGTCATTACAGATCAAATCGAAGTAAAATCTTCAAAAAGTTGATTAATTTGTCTTCATCATAATATATCAAATCGAAAGATAAAAACAAAGTCTACATCTAAATTTCCAAATGTTTGTTTGCTTGCTTGTTTGTTTCACTCGTTCTTCATTCGATTTATCATTATTACTTATTATTACAAGGTGCAAAGTATGCAGGTTGTTTTATTGATTTTGTTCTCTCGTGTGTTATTTCTTTCTTGCTTTCTTCTTGGGTACAGCGGTTTTTTTTCCGCCTGAACAATGCCGAATTACTGTTGTGTTTATGGATGTAACAAATCACAGCTACGATATTTTCTGAACTGTATTTATCATTATTTTCCTTCGAATCTCTCTCTCTCTGTCTCTGTCTCTCTCGATTTGATATATTATGATGAAGACAAATTCATCAATTCCTTGAAGATTTTACTTCGATTTGATCTGTAATGACGAAAAACTGCCGTTTTTGTTTTGCTAATTTCGTCAAAAGGTGGGCGCCTAGCGCAAAATGTAACAATTGCTACATTTTGCGCAGTTGTTACAATTTGCGCTGTCACAAGGGGTGGGTGGGTGTTAGGAAACGTGGATAGTCGAAACAATAATGATCTACTACTTGCTAAGAGAGGGGTGATGTGATGCTGAAGAGCAGTAGATTAAAAGTCATAAGGTTATTGTACTTCTTACATGCTTAATGATTGTCTTTCATAAGCTTACGCCCGTGTTCTTGACAATTTGTGTCTCCAGAGTTGCAGTATCTTTAAAAATATAAAAACAAAAAAACCACCACCACCACCACCAAGAACAACAAACTATGCTTCATTGACATAAACAATTCATACCACCTTACTAACTTGAAGACTAGTCCACGGGTATCTTCTCTGTGATCAGAATTATGATGGGCTCCCTCCCTCCCTATTGATCAGAATTATGATGAGTTCCCCTCCCTCCCTCTTGATCAAAATTATGATGAGTTCCCCTCCCTTCCCTCCCTATTGATCAAAATTATGATGAGTTCCCCTCCCTCCCTCTTGATCAAAATTATGATGAGTTCCCCTCCCTCCCTCTTGATCAAAATTATGATGAGTTCCCCTCCCTCCCTATTGATAAAAATTATGATGAGTTCCCCTCCCTTCCCTCCCTGTTGATCAGAATTATGATGAGTTCCCCTCCCTTCCCTCCCTATTGATCAAAATTATGATGAGTTCCCCTCCCTCCCTCCCTATTGATCAAAATTATGATGGGCTCCCCTCCCTCCCTATTGATCAAAATTATGATGAGTTCCCCTCCCTTCCCTCCCTGTTGATCAAAATTATGATGAGTATGATGATGTTCCCCTCCCTTCCCTCCCTATTGATCAAAATTATGATGAGTTCCCCTCCCTTCCCTCCCTATTGATCAAAATTATGATGAGTTCCCCTCCCTTCCCTCCCTATTGATCAAAATTATGATGGGCTCCCCTCCCTCCCTATTGATCAAAATTATGATGGGCTCCCCTCCCTCCCTATTGATCAAAATTATGATGGGCTCCCCTCCCTCCATATTGATCAAAATGATGATTATCTCCCCTCCCTCCCTCCCCCAAATTATGATGGGCTCCCTCCCCCCTACCCCCGACACCTACATGCGAAACAGACCTGAAATGCAGACATCCACCACCACCCCACCAAACAAAGAAAACACAACCTATACTATGACAACCTAATGACTATTCCAGGTAGTATGGTCTGGAACTCAATCAACTAACTTATTTGCCTTTTCAACGGTACAGGGCTGGCTGACAATGATTTATTGAAACGTGTTTAAAGCCGCCCTACAATGGTGGCCGGATAACAGGAACGCCATGTTTGGTCGTGGATGCCCCACATTCCCCGCCTCACAGCACCCATTCAAAAGAAAATGAGCAGTTGCATTTGTGCACACCTTGGCTGTCGTGGCCATATTGGAAAACTGTGTCCTCCGCATCCAATACTCAATATCCAATGTCGGGAGGCCGTCGCTGCGCGGAAGACTGAATTTCATGACAACGTCGGTGTAAAGCATGGGAGGTCACAGAGACGTCACTGTGCCACAACGACTGGCTGACGTGCCCATTGTAAGGCCCTATTGTTTAAGGCTCCATAAGGCATCGGTGAAGACTACTCAATATCGTTAAAATACAAGTCTACGGGGATTGAACAATCCAGTTTGGGCCAGTGTTGACCGCAAGGACCATTAAAGTGTATAAGCATGCTTTGGAAACTACATCAAACAATCACCAACCGCGTTAACATGTTTATAGCAAGTTGTCACAAACGTATCAATACTAAGTGGTTGTCGTGAATGTATCAATACAAAGCATGAGAGAGAGAGAGAGAGAGAGAGAGAGAGAGAGAGAGAGAGAGAGAGAGAGAGAGAGAGAGAGAGAGAGAGAGAGAGAGAGAGAGAGAGAGAGAGAGAGAGATGCACACACAGGCAGAAGTGAACAGGTTGGTGCACACACACATACACACACACACACAACTACACACACACACACAACTACACACACCATTACATCGCCAAGCTCCTCCGCGGAGCGCTAGCCGAGGTCCTCCCAAGGGAACTAGCAAACTGAACAAAGTCTGGTCTGGGCCCTGTCTAGCCCAACCTTCTCTCTGATGGGCCTTTCCCTTCACTTCCCAAACCCAGGGAGCCAACAGCTCCACTAATGGGCCGAGGGCCGCTAAGGGCGCGCGGGGCCATCACCGTGGCTGAGGTCGTAATCGTCAAATTGCACGCCCCGGGCCCCGGGACAAAGGCAGCGGCGGCCCCGATAAAAGCCCCCAGCCTTGTACAACACGCGGGCACGTGCAGCCGTGGGGGAGAACAGAAAGAAAAAAAAGACAGAAGCGTTGTGAGGGTGGGTGGGTTGGGGGGATAGGAATGAATAACAGAATGGAGAGAGACTAGTATAGAGGAAGCTCGCTGATGGAGACGGGATAAGGCACGCTTGTGGACTTGGCTGAGGCCTGCGCATCAATCTCCTCTCCCTTGTCTGGAACGAGGGAAAGAGACGGGATAAACCCCGAGCCCCAACCCCTACAGTATTGTAGTAAGGTAGTTGGACCATCGGTACAGTACCGAATGCTAGTCCGTAGTTTCCGATTATCACTTCCACCTAATAGCAGGAGGCAGCTGCTCTTCTGGAGGGCTGGCCTAAATTGCGCTTGCTGTAAAAAAGACCTTGCTTAATTGGGGAGAGCTGGCTTTGGGGGTGGTCCCCGAGGCAAACTAGTCCCTTTGGCTGCATCATTGACTAAAGCCAGTGCAGGTAGAGTGCGCGTGTAGAGTGGCACAGTGGTATCGCGTTCGCTTCGTGTCAAGTAAACCCGAGTTCGAACCTGGGTACAGGGGATTTTTTCTTCTCATTCTGCACTAGGCCTTAACGGTCTGAACGTGGAGTCTTTCGGGTGAGACGATAAACCGAGGTCCCGTGTGCCCATGCACTTAGCATACGTTAAACCCAGTGGCAACGAAAAAGTTGTCATTTGGTCAACCCCCCCTCCCCCCCCCATCAGTGACAAAAATCGCATGCCAAAAAATAAATTAAAAAAATTGGGTGGCGCGCCTCTGGCTGCGACGCGCTCTCCAGGTGGGAGCAACCCGAATTTCACAGAGACGCCTCTGTGACTATAAAGTACCTAATGATAATAGGTGCCTCCTGGCTTGAAAGTCATAGTCATCACAAGAGTTTCCGTCCAGACTTTGTCCATGTTAACATTAAAATGCTTTTTCGTGGAAAAATGGTGAAGCTAGAACGCTGCTTTTCCACCTCCATGTTAGGTGAAATGGGTGAGTGGCGAAGGATGGGGTGGGTAGGGGTGACCAATGCAAACTTATTACCGAAACTCTTTGCTTCCAAATCCCACGCTCTTAGTATTAGATCGACAATGGGACTAAAGCGTTGGAAGTTGTGGGCTAAGCCAAGGGGCTTTGCTTTGCTTGTGGACTCAACTCTATTTGGGCGACTGGCACCACCATGGCCATAAACGTGAATCAGGGAGGAAGGGGCGGCTGAGGGTTTGTGGGCCTGTAACTCAATTGTCGGCGGCAGGCGGTGTTGTTTGTGTAATGGCTATTGATCGGCGTGGAAGCCAGGGAGACAAGGGCCTCATCCCATAAAGTAGAAAGCAGTCTGTGCCACTTCCCAGGGCCTGACCCTTTGCTGCACTGCTAGTGCCAATGCTGGCCTCCCCCTCTCTTTGTTCTTCTTCTAGTTAATGCTGTTATGCAGGCTACCAGCAAAACAGGCTCGATTTCATCTCTCTCTCTCTCTCTCTCTCTCTCTCTCTCTCTCTCTCTCTCTCTCTCTCTCTCTCTCTCTCTCTCTCTCTCTCTCTCTCTCTCTCTCTCATCAGATTTGGAACGAGTGGTAGTTACGAGCGTTTCATAGGATCTTGGACATTCTTTTTCGATGCATTGTCAAACGGCTCTTAATATACAGCTCAACAATCAGATTTTGGTCGTCAATCAACTAAATTGGATTCTGTGAACTGCTGTTCGAGTCAAATAAGTCAATTGTGCTGGCTCTTTCCATATAACCATAAAGGTCTAACCAGGTAATAGAGTGGGTAATCGATTCTTTCCAAATAACTGTCAATGTCCAACAAAGTAATGGGTTTTTTCTTTCAAAATAAACGTCAATGTCCAACAAATTAATGGACTGGATTTTTTCAAAATGATTACCAGGCTCAAAATAAACAACGGGGAAGGTTATTTCCACTTCACAGCCAACCTAAGCAATGGAGTGGTCTTTCCAATTACTACCAATGGCCAATAAATGACTGGAGTAGGTTCTTTCCAAATAACCATCAAAATACAGGGCCGCATCTAGGGGGTGGGGGTGTCTTGGTTTCCAGACCCCCCCTCCCCCCTCTGCCCCAAGCATGTGCCTTATACAAGGGTGAAAAGTAACAAACATGACTCGATTTGTGCCTCAATAATCATCACATTGCAAAAAGGTTTCGGCGACTTTTCCCCCTGGGAAAAAAAAGGCACTGCCCCTCAATCCGGAACCTCGCCCCCCCCCCCCCCCCCCCCCCCCCCCCCCCCCTTACGAATGGTCCGGCCTGAAAATTAATACAAGTCAAAGAAGTGGATCCTTTTGAAATAATCAGCAACTCCGGACAAATAACGCACTGGGTTATTGAATATTCGGTTCTGAATAATGACCATCACAAAAAGGTAACACAGATATAGGTAGAGGATGGCAGTTCCTGTAGCAGGACGGCCCCAGGGGTGATTAGGCTTATAGGTTAGGAGAGAGAGAAAACTGTAGGTCGAAATAAATTGCCAAAACTTATTTCAGAAAGCAACACCATGGAAGAGGACGGGGACTAAAACCAGAGATGGCGAGAATCCTTTGGGTTAACTAAACTATGACAACGCACATAAAACAGGCAACTATAAAGACAAATTGTGCACATTAAATGAACTTCTGTTCTCTTTTCGTGTTTCACCACTATTCTCTTTTCCACGTTACCTTTGGAAGGCAAAGGGGAGAGAACAAGACGGAGGCCTCCCTGTCTCTTTACCACGCTGATGTTATGCGTTGCAGCCTCTTATCCCCCACGTCCCACTAATTAGACAAACTTCCCTCCTACAAAACAACCCCCCACCCCCACCCCTCTTACTAACGACCCCCTTTCTCCACCTGTTTATCAGATGCCAGCCATTGCCCTCACCAACACACAAGGGCAGGCCTGAAGGCTGGCACAACCCTAAAACAACTCGGCCCCTCGGATTTCCTCCATTTACCCAACCTAGTTTTCCCCTCGCCGACATCAAAGGGAAGGGAATAATTAGCCAATGAGTTCCGTTTTAGCCAGGCTTTAGCTTCTTCCACCCGGGGCCAGCCGTCATCCCTAATTTGCCGGCGACTGGAGGGAACGGTGGGGAGCCCCTGGTTAGCCCACACCGGAGTAATTGGATTTGAGGGGAGGCCAGGTCCGTGGAAGCACGAGTGGCGTCACAACAGGAAGGCTGGTTCGCCTCACCTCACTCGTCTTCATAGAAGCAGCGCCATTGTACATCCCAAACTCGCAACTCTTTTATTTGTCGTAAAACCATCAAAGGAATGATTGACACAGAAGTAGTAAGTACATACCACCACAGTAGTAGTAAGTACATACCACCACAGTAGTAGTAAGTACATACCACCACAGTAGTAGTAAGCACATACCACCACAGTAGTAGTAAGTACATACCACCACAGTAGTAGTAAGTACATACCACCACAGTAGTAGTAAGCACATACCACCACAGTAGTAGTAAGTACATACCACCACAGTAGTAGTAAGTACATACCACCACAGTAGTAGTAAGTACATACCACCACAGTAGTAGTAAGCACATACCACCACAGTAGTAGTAAGTACATACCACCACAGTAGTAGTAAGTACATACCACCACAGTAGTAGTAAGTACATACCACCACAGTAGTAGTAAGTACATACCACCACAGTAGTAGTAAGTACATACCACCACAGTAGTAGTAAGTACATACCACCACAGTAGTAGTAAGTACACCATACCACCACAGTAGTAGTAAGTACATACCACCACAGTAGTAGTAAGTACATACCACCACAGTAGTAGTAAGTACATACCACCACAGTAGTAGTAAGTACATACCACCACAGTAGTAGTAAGTACATACCACCACAGTAGTAGTAAGTACATACCACCACAGTAGTAGTAAGTACACCACCACCACAGTAGTGGTAAGTACATACCACCACAGTAGTAGTAAGTACATACCACCACAGTACATACCACCACAGTAGTAGTAAGTACATACCACCACAGTAGTAGTAAGTACACATACCACCACAGTAGTAGTAAGTACATACCACCACAGTAGTAGTAAGTACATACCACCACAGTAGTAGTAAGTACATACCACCACAGTAGTAGTAAGTACACCACCACAGTAGTAAGTAAGTACATACCACCACAGTAGTAGTAAGTACATACCACCACAGTAGTAGTAAGTACATACCACCACAGTAGTAGTAAGTACATACCACCACAGTAGTAGTAAGTACATACCACCACAGTAGTAGTAAGTACATACCACCACAGTAGTAGTAAGTACATACCACCACAGTAGTAAGTAGTAGTAGTAAGTACATACCACCACAGTAGTAGTAAGTACATACCACCACAGTAGTAGTAAGTACACACCACCACAGTAGTGGTAAGTACATACCACCACAGTAGTAGTAAGTACATACCACCACAGTAGTAGTAAGTACACACCACCACAGTAGTGGTAAGTACATACCACCACAGTAGTAGTAAGTACATACCACCACAGTAGTAGTAAGTACACACCACCACAGTAGTGGTAAGTACATACCACCACAGTAGTAGTAAGTACATACCACCACAGTAGTAGTAAGTACATACCACCACAGTAGTAGTAAGTACATACCACGGAAGAAGGAAAATAAACAAAAAGCGCAAGGTAAAGTTCGTGACGAAGTAAATGCAGCAGATAAAAATAATAATACAACATTTGTATATTCTTGCTATTTATTTACTGCGGACAGCAAAGCATTCATAAATGTATCTTGCTATTTCAGGTTGAAAGGAATTTGATTTCAGTATGAGACTTGGAGACTGAAAACCTGTTAACAATGAAGAATGCATCTGTCTGTTAATACCATCAATAAGAGCAAGCCGCAAATCGGTATACAGTGTACATGCATCTAGAAAATGAAGTCCCCGAAGTATATAATTATGGGTGAATAGCGTAGTAGTGTATATGTTACGCTAAATTCGTGTAATTGCCTATTTCATGAAATGGGCAAATCTCTTTGCCCAATTCATGGAATGGACAATGTATATCAAAAATTTTCAATTCACAGCAACACAGGCATTGATTAACCCTTTCACCGCCAAAGTCGCATTTTAGCACCACAGTGATTTAATACCTATGTCACTAAAAGGCATCAAATTGGGGTCTGTTATCCAAAGACCCTATTGTCCTAGTTTTCGGAAGTAAGGATATACCTAATTTTATATATTATGTCATAGAAGAATCCCCAATACCGCAGATGGATTCTGATCTCTACCCAGGTAGATTCAATGGACATTTTTGGCTGAAATATGGCTGGCGGTGAAAGGGTTAAGGTTGATTCAACAGATGCACATTTTTCTTCATTGCATTTTCACCCCCATCCTGCCCCCCAACACTACCAAATGGTGTGATTTCTCAACACTACCAAATGGTGTGATTTCTCAACACTACCAAATGGTGTGATTTCTCAACACTACCAAATGGTGTGATTTCTCAACACTACCAAATGGTGTGATTTCTCAACACTACCAAATGGTGTGATTTCTCAACACTACCAAATGGTGTGATTTCTCAACACTACCAAATGGTGTGATTTCCCAACACTACCAAATGGTGTGATTTCCCAACACTACCAAATGGTGTGATTTCTCAACACTACCAAATGGTGTGATTTCTCAACACTACCAAATGGTGTGATTTCCCAACACTACCAAATGGTGTGATTTCTCAACACTACCAAATGGTGTGATTTCTCAACACTACCAAATGGTGTGATTTCTCAACGCTACCAAATGGTTTTAGGAAGTATGGATAGACCTTATTCTATATATGTCACAGGAGAATCCCCAATACTGCAGATGGACTTTGTTCTCTACCCAGGTACATTTAATGGAAAGTTTTGGCTGAAATATGGCTGGCGGTGAAAGGGTTAACAGATTGGGCGCAACATATATATTGCTGGTACCCACGTGTCGTCATATCCGGCCACAAGGAGCGCCATATTATGGGAGACCTTAGTCCTTACCTTTTTTTGAAAAATGCCAGATCGATGCTGCGTATTTGGCTGTTCCAATTCGAAACTTATCTAAACTGTATTTATAACATCTGGATGTTTTCTTTACACATTTAGATAACATTTTCACTTTGTTTACACACAAATAAGGACTAAGATGGCGACACTTCCGTTGGAATGGTCGAGATGCGCACGCAGGTGGGTTGGAGCCATAGGCCTATTCATAGATAATGGAGAGACTTTCAAGGCATCTCAGGCCTGTTGGTGTGCAGCTTGCAAGCGATTTCGTAACACCCTCAAGCGCGAAAACATCAAGGCCTTGGGTTATGCAACGACAGAAAAACTGAAAGTAGCTAGCTGTCTTTTGGAAAACAATAACTAGAAGGTGTCGCCGAGCGGCAAACAGTGCCCTCGGCCGCTCCACCAGTCTTCATTGGATTTGGTACTCAAGGGCAAAGGTCACAAAGGGAGGCAATTCACTATCATTAGCTAGGACTTGATAGAACATCGTTAAAATATTTAGTTTTAGTATTTTTATTTTTAGTATTTTTATTGAGTGTAGTGATTCTACTGATAAGGAAGTCCCCCCCCCCCCCCTGTGTGTGTGTGTGTGTGTGTGTGTGTGTGTGTGTGTGTGTGTGTGTGTGTGTGTGTGTGTGTGTGTGTGTGTGTGTGTGTGTGTGTGTGTGTGTGTGTGTGTGTGTGTGTGTGTGTGTGTGTGTGTGTGTCCACATCAATCTTAGGAGTCACCTTTCATTCACCATCCAAGCTTTCGTTTCAAACAATAGTAGTTTTTTTTAAAACAAAACAAATCGTGTGCCACAGAGACAGAAACAGCCACAAACACAAACAACCAACTAAAAAAAAACATAAGTCATCGTTCAACTTCGTGGCCGAGGACAATAAAACTAGATGAACTCTAAGACTAGGTCAACCTTACTTTTCGTTGAGTTCAAGATCTGCGTACTTGCAAACTTCGGCTAGTACGATCACACCACTGTCTTCCGTGATACAGTTTAACTGTACGGGTGGAGTTGGGTTGGTGTTATTCGCCATAATTAGTCATATAGAAACTAAATTTGGTTTTTAATTTTTAATTTTTAGACTCTTCATAGTAACAGACATACAGAGGAAACACACACAAGACAAACACAGAGTAGACCACAATGCAACCTTCTTAGCTCAGCGTCGCTTTTAAATCATAGCATTTGACACGAACAGAAATGCTTCTTATCAGAAACACGACTTTTCCTTGCAGACTTTCCTCGTTGGTGTATTTGTCGTGGAATCCCACGGCCTAACATTAATTTGATATAAGAGTTTATGTTGTAGCTTGGATCCGCTTTATTGAATGAACAAATTTGATACAGGCATAGACTGGGGCCAGCAGCCTCAAACAGTCACGGTCCGCTTAGAGGAGAGGAGGGAGAGAGGGAGGGCCAATGGAGGGGGGGGGGGGGGGGGGGGGGGGGGGGGGTCGATCAATACGGGACCAATATCCGCCATCATGTCGACCAATAAACACCAGTAACCCTATCCCCCGCCCATCAAGCCAGCCTGCTATAAAATGCGTGCCGTGCGGAGCGCTAGGGGAAAAGAAGCAGTCTATGGGAAGTTGAATAATAAAATGAATGCACATACGCACGCACGCTCACACGCACGTGCTCAACAAGCACACGCGCGCACACACACACGCACGCACGCACAAAACTGTCAGGAGGGTTGTGGAATAATGATTAAGAGAAGCGAATCTAGCAGAGTCAAACCACAAAAGAAAATAGTCTTGAATAATTATGTTCTTTACATTTGTTTTATAGAAAAGTTTCCCCAGATCAAAGTTTAATCCTGCCAAAACCACATTAATGCACACACACACTTGCATGCAAGGTCACGAACACACACATATATACACCCGCGCACGCGCACATTCGCACCCCCCCCCCCCCCCCCCCCCATCTCAACACATACCCCCCCCCCCCCCCTACAGAATTTTAAAAAAAACCTTATATAATCTCCTTCACATCATTTTACACCATAATAAACTATAAGAACAATTTCCCTTTCTTTCGAGTTTGTTCATTATTGAAAGTTCTGCCTCAAGAGCTGTTATATCAGCTATTCAATACGCGTAATTATAGTACTTTATAATTTAAATAATAAGCAAGCACTAGGCCTACACATTGGCCAACCCTTGTATTAAAGCGAACAATATAATTAACTTCCAAACTTAGCACAACCAAAACAAAAATCTACAGGCATGTGGTAATGTTTGAAATATTGTGGAAACTTGAGAAAACCAGACCAAATTTCATATATAATTTTATTTTTAATTTGCCAGTCGACTATAATAGGTCGCTTAGTGACGAAACGGATGACACATTTTGCCGCTTAAATTGTAAGCAGTCAATTTGGGCATAAATAGAGTAGTTTTGCGACAAGGGACAGTGGAACCTCCCTTATAAGACCTTCAAAAATCATCCAAAATGAGGCCTTGAATGGGAGGGACTTGTATATTTAGTAAGGGAGGTAATTTTAATACTTACAAAGAGAAGTAGGTCTTAAGTGGGATGGAGTCTTATAATGGGGTGGGGGGTGGGGGTGTCCTTATAAGGGAGGTTCTACTGTGATTGTAACAAAAAGGATTGTAAAGCAGCAAAGAGCTTGACCTGAGACTGGTTTACTGTGAACGCAATATAAGTGACCATTATCTCTCTAGATCTGCCTGCCTGTCTGTCTTCTATCTATCCACAATAGTGTCTGCCTATCTGCCTGCCTATCTATCTATCTATCTATCAGCCAAATAACAGGGCATGGGAAGAACGATATGCAGTTATTTCCTGTGTCTAGTAGGGCCTACTAGTGATGCTGTAAATGTGTGATAATAACTGGTTTTAACCACTGAGCTGTAAAGTTATATATTTATAGCTAAGTTGTTTTAACCCATATTAGGACAAGGGTGGTGGTCAGTCAAGTCCAGCAGAGCCAAACCACCTGGGATGAGTGGTCCCTGGCAACAGATGGACATTGTCTCTACGTGAGGTCCCATATCACTGAACCACCCACGGGGAATAGCACCCCCAATTCACCGTTCAGATTGGTGATGTTGGTGGGGGAGGCCTTAAAATTGGCAGCCTCTTCATTAGCGATCACCATCTGTCGGCAAATGCCAATCGTTTCTCTCTCACACACACACTACTACTACTACTACTACTACTCCCACGTTTGTTTGCTTTTCTTTCCAGCCTCTAAAAGTTGGTTTAGTTCTGCTGCCTTTGGCTGGGTAAACACAGGGGAGCTTCCAACTTCGCTTCACCAAACTTTCTTTGCCTGTTTGAAAGAAACGGTTTTATACTGCTGCTGTTGTTTTTGCTGCCTCATTGCGTGCAAAACGGTGTGTGTGTGTGTGTGTGTGTGTGTGTGCGTGTGCGTGTGCGTGCGTGTGCGCGTGTGCGACCCAGAGAGAGAGAGAGAGAGAGAGAGAGAGAGAGAGAGAGAGAGAGAGAGAGAGAGAGAGAGAGAGAGAGAGAGAGAGAGAGAGAGAGAGAGAGAGAGAGAGAGAGAGAGAGAGGTTATAAAAACAGAAAAAGACCCAAAACACTCAAACACAAATACCATTTAGGCTTCCAGCACCCCAATACAGTCCCTTGCCCATCAGACAGCCTTCACTTCCTAATAATCACGAGAGATCCACCAGACAAGACAAGATTAAGGAAAGACACATTCAATCCAATCCAGAAAATACACCGGTAACATTGAAGGACCCGCAGATAGGACAAAAGCAAGATTACAGCAGGAAGACACAGAGTGACAGACCAATAGGGAACCAGGAAGGGTCATGGGTAGCGTAGTAATAAACAGAAGAGCAGAGCCAACCCCCAGCGCCCAAAGACAGGGAGGGGAGATGAAGCGAGGCGGAGGGGCGGCGGCGCCTGATTGGTTCCTATCAGCACATCAAAAGACAGACCTCGCTTTGCTGGCCCAATAATTGGACATGCTGTCAGCATCACGTCTGGAACCCATCCCCCCCTCTCCCTCAAGTTCACCCTTTCACCCCAAAACACGCAACCCTCCCTCTTTCAGTACGAAGCGCTTGTTCGACTGATTATTTCTCATGTTTTTTTTGGTTTTTCTTCCTTCCCTTCTTCTTTGAGGCAGTCTGCACTATGTATGCTTTGGTTATCTTTTTTCTGGCTTCGTCTTCAACTGCTTTTTCCTCAACAGCTGCCGTATTGATGTTGCCGAACTGTATGCAGTAATATAAGGCACTTACGTTTTGATTCTGGGTTCCTTTTCCTTTTACTAATAATTGACCTTGATGAACCGTTTCCGTCATCACACAAATAATGTTGTGCTTGTTGAACCGTTCTTGCATCATCATCATCATCAACATCAACATCACAAAACTACGCTTTCTCAAAGAGTCGAACGTTTGTATCAATGATCATTTCGTGTTAGGCTCGTTTGAACCGTTTACGTCATACGAATGTGGGCTTGTGAATAGCTTAATTATGATTATCATCCATCACCAATTGTGGGAATAACCATAGGAACACTACCAAGGTTTCTGATGTTCCCCTCTGTTCACAACATTTTTTAAGGGGTATTTTCACCCCCAGTTTGAAATTTTAAAGGGTCAAGTCCAAAACACGTGAGAAACTGCACACCGCTTCCTGCCGTGCCCTCACACACAACACACACACACACACACACACACACACACACACACACACGCATAGGCTTACATATACAAACAGTCACACAAACACACATTCACATGCATGCATGCAAACACCAACACACATACGCGTGCGTAAATGCAAACACAAAACACACTCACTCACTCACACACACGCACACACATACAGGGGGCCAAAGAGGACGCCAAAGAAATGCGATGAGCTTTCAACGACCAAGGCCTATACGCCTTTGTGCACGATCTTGTAGAATTGTAGTTGTAGTAGGCTAGTATTGATTTAGCAGACGCTTGAAATACGTTGTTACGGTTAGCAATATTATTAATACAAATACAATTTAAAAAAGTAACCACTCTGTCAACGCACAAGTCATCATTTTAATGCGTCATCTCACCCCGTATTTGAGATCTTAAAGGGTAAATCTCACGCAGGGCTTGAGATTCTAGGGGGTGATTTGAGAGCTCTGGTGCATAAATACGCACAATCTCTACGTTTTCAGAAACACTGACTGTAGATATTAACACGGGCTCTTTTTTTCTCTTTCTCTCTCTCTCCCTCTTACCACACACAGACAGACAGACAGACAGACACGCACACACACACCACACACACACACACACACACACACACAACAAACACAGACCTTTTTCTTTCACCAAGTTTCGAACAACAAATCAGACCATTCCCCCCCCCCCCCCCCCCCCCCCCCCCCCCCCCCCCCCCCCCCACCCCCCTATCTTCCTCCCCTCCCTTAACATTATTATCCGCCTGCCCCCTTCGGCTCTAATACTGAAGCTCCATTTATTCCAGGCCCTTATTTACTTGCTGACTGCCAGCAATATGACTGTGGCAGCTTTGTGGACAGCCTTAGCGCGCGCTCGGGGCCCGTGGCTTAATTTTGTTCCGCACACCTGTAATTAGTTCGGAGGCCACATTACCGGCCTTTTCAGCTCGCGCACAGCCGGGGCTTTTTCTCTTCTCTCCTCCCAACGTTGAAAGGAAATGACGTGTGTCATCGGACACCCTGGAGGACTGACGGGGAGAGAGACTGACGGGGAGAGAGACTGACGGGGAGAGAGACGGGGAAAACAATGGCCCGTCTCATAATAAAGGACATCATCAACGACGTGGATATAAACAAAGACTGTCTGTCGCAAGGTGTAAGGCCTTCGGTTTCGCTTAATATAAGCAGCGCAAGCAGAGAAGGTGAGATTAGCGTCCAATCGGTGCAGCGAAATATATAGTCAGTCCACAAGCGTTTGGCTCACACCCATGTGAATAATTCCCGTAAAGTCCATGGTTGTCGAAAACAAAACAAAACAAAACAATAAGTTCTTATGCGCTCACTACGCTTCTGTCCTTCTGTAGATTATCTTAAAATAGTTAATTGCAAACTTTTATTTCAAATGTGTGATGCTGAACGTGAATGACACAGTTTCCACTCATTCTCCTTCTTCAGATGTTAATGTAGCACCCCACCCCCCTCTCTCTCTCAGTCTCTCTCTCTCTCTCACACACACACACACACACAAACCCAAAACAACACACACACACACACACACACACATACGCACACGCACACGCCGATAGTAACTGACAAAAACGATGGCCTATAAAGTGGCTTCCCTTGTGATGTGTGCCCACTACGGCAGAGAACAGATAAAACAGCAGCAGTCATCGAGGAGAAGGAGAAGGAGGAGGAGGAGGAGGAGGAGGAGGAGGACAAAGATGGAAGAAAGGAAGTTCCAGACTTCAGACATGATAGCCAGCATCACGCATAGCATCCGCCAGATACTCTCTTTTACTGTGCTTGTCGCTGACACAACGTAGTCTAACACTACTGTCGGCTTACTGCTACCACAGACTATAGTTGTGCTGCTATTTTGACTGTAGATGCATCATGGTTGCTTCATTTTAGTCATGACAAAATTATTCAGGTACGAGTAGACAGACAGACAGACACACACATACACGGGGGCGCGCGCGCGCACACACACATACAGGCACATGGGAGGGAGAGAGAGAGAGAGAGAGAGAGAGAGAGAGAGAGAGAGAGAGAGGGAGGGAGAGGGAGAGAGGGAGAGAGAGAGAGAGAGAGAGAGAGAGACAGAGAGAGAGAGACAGAGAGAGAGAGAGAGAGGGAGGGAGAGAGAGAGAGAGAGAGAGAGAGAGAGAGAGAGAGAGAGAGAGAGAGAGAGAGAGAGAGAGACAGACGCAGAGAGAGAGAGAGAGAGAGAGAGAGAGAGGAGAGAGAGAGAGAGAGAGAGAGAGAGAGAGAGAGAGAGGAGAGAGAGAAGAGAGAGAGAGAGAGAGAGAGAGAGAGAGAGAGAGAGAGAGAGAGAGAGAGAGAGAGAGAGAGAGAGAGAGAGACTGTCACACAGACATACAGAAATAGAGAGAGACGCTAACAGTATAAAGTGACGAGTCGGATAATTTATTTTTTTAATTAAATTAATTATTTTATTTTATTTTATTTAACATAAAAATACACAGCATAAGACCTGTCAAAAACGGGTCTAGATATTTCCCCTCATAAGCTTGGGACATGTGCGTTTGTCACTAAGAAAGAAAACTCTCGTCTTTAGAATAAAATATAGTTTGTGTGTGTGGGGTGGTGGTGGTGGTGATTTCATTATTTCAAAACATGGTTCCAGTGAAATAAATACGGGAAAATTGATTTGAGAAAACGAAATAGTTGGTACACACACAAAAAATGAGTAAGCATTAACGATCAGATTGCTAATCATATTGCGTTATTCTTCAGAGTTCCTTTAATTAAAAGGTTTGGACTCGCAGAGGCAACACAAATAATCTTTACATCATGCATGCCTGCGAGCCAGTAGAGTCTACCGCAAATCTGTAACATCAGATCTCTTTTTTTCTTTTTAACAATTCAAATAAAGTTAATATTTCTCTGTCATTTTCTTAACAGGAAAGGAAACCACACACAGAAAAATAAACATGAACAAGCAAGAGAAAGTCTATGAGTGAGTGCATGTGATTTAATTTTGTTCTGTTTTTTTTGTTTCCGCATTCATTTGAAAATGTGACCTAGCACCACGAAAGGGACATCAGGTGTCAAAACGACCATTCTGAGAAAATAGTATAGGTAGAAACGTCAGACAATTCTTTTTCAAATGATATAAGAACCATTCTTGTCACGTTTTCCGTTTTAGAGTTAAGAACACTTAAAGTTGGTAGGGCGACTGTCAGCCATTTTGAGAACTCAAATTCTGAAAATGTAGCCTAGCTGAAGAAAATGCATTGACCTACATATGAAAGATGGGATGCTAGACAGCATGAAAATACCCATAACTCAAAACTGATAGAAAATGATATTTTTGACTTTGCAAGCATGCTGTGAGAAACTAGCCCAGCGACTTAATGTCCCTTTCGTGGTGCTGGGTCACAAATAGGTCCGTAGGAAAGCCAACGGTCGTGGTATCGATAGGAGAAGATGTCCATTTTAGACTGTGTGATGGCATAACCAGTCCTAAGCTCCAGTCACCACTCTCTGATAGGACAATCACCTATCTTCCCTTGGCGAGGAGTGCAGAACCCAACACTAAAATGGATGAGACAAGACAGCAGATAAGCCCTAACCCCCTTTTTTATCACCTCCCTAAACACCCCACCCCTCATCCCTTTCCCCCCACACACTTTTTTAAAAAAGATTTCCATCCTCTTACTCTCTATTTCACAAATCACAAGTCCCCAATTCACAAGAATT
>CM065681.1:59006219-59018719 GCA_017654935.2 Phymorhynchus buccinoides | reverse complement strand
ATAGGATTCTCCCTCTATAAGAGGGGGGTCCTAATAATCTACCTGCTGAAGAGGTGGTGACGGGGCTGTCTATCAGCTGATATGTCTGACTGGAAGGCACGGTGGTCACAGCCCCTCCGGCGCTGGCCAGGTAAGGGTACTGGGTCTGGTAGAAACTCTGAGGGTAGTTGTTGGGGAACCACTCCATGCCCTGAACACAGCACACCACAACACAAACCATCAGATGACACCACCGAGATCCAGTAAGGATGTACTGGTAGGTCTGATAGAAACTCTGAGGGTAGTTGTTGGGGAACCACTCCATGCCCTGAGCACAGAAGAACACCACAAACCATCAGATGACAGCATTGGGGTCTGTGTGGCATAGGTCTACAGGAGCTAAAGATATAAAAAGACCCAGTAAGGATATACTGGTAGGTCTGGTAGAAACTCTGAGGGTAGTTGTTGGGGAACCACTCCATGCCCTGAGCACAGAAGAACACAAACCATCAGATGACAGCATTGGGGTCTCGTCTGTGGCATAGGTCTGTAGGAGCTAAAGATATGAAAAGACCCAGTAAGGATATACTGGTAGGTCTGGTAGAAACTCAGAGGGTAGTTGTTGGGGAACCACTCCATGCCCTGAGCACAGCACACCACAACACAAACCATAATAGGATATCCCTGGTCTATAGTACATAGTGGAAGTTGTCTGTAGGAGCTAAATATATAAAACGTCAATAAGGGTGTACTGGGACTAGTAGAAACTTTGTGGATAGTTGTTGGGGAACCACTCCATGCCCTGAACACAGTACACCACAAAACAAAAAACATGAAGACATCCCTGGTCTGTGGCACAGTCAGTGCAGACTTCAGGAACTAAGTACATACAAAGATCCAGTAATGATATAGTGGGTTTTGGAAGAAACTCTGTGGGGAACCACTCCATGTCGTATGCACAGTAGAACACAAACCATAGGAGATCCCTAGTCCGTAATACAGTATAGGTCATCTTTAGGACCAAAAAGTGTACAATGATCCAACCATCTTCTACTCATTATACAATTTTTTTCTAACATTTTGATTATTATAATTTAAAAAATATCGGGACTTTCCTGGAATTGCGGTACCTCCAGGATCGTCCCAATATCCACATATTTACTAATGTCCCACATGTATCTGTTCCAGGTCGGATGACACTAAACGGACTTTCATCAACCATCTCATCATCCAAAACAAAACAAGCACACAAACAAACAAATGCGGCATTGTTGAAGTTCAATCCAAAATCAAATGAACTGTTCCACAGGTAACCTTTAACCAAAAAAATATATACTCAATACGAGTTCATAACTGTTTAAATAAAGCCGTTCATTGGAAAAATGAACTTAACAAGAAATCCATCAATCTGCAAATAAACGATGGCAAAAATTAACTCTCCTTGGCGGACAATTTTAAAGGAATTATCTGGTTCACACTCACCGTTTGGGGATAGCCCACAACCGAGTTACTGGAGGCGTAGGCTCCACTGCCCATGGAGGCTGCAACAGAAAACACAATTCAGGCAAACCTTTCAATATATTTGTTCATTATAACAGTCACATCCCATAACATAATACAGTCGAACCTCAGTTTGCGACCACCCTGTCCAAAACTGTCCGCAATTGTGAGGTGGTCGCTATACTGGACTCTTTTAGTACTAAATAAGAAGAGACTGAGTGAAAGTGTCCGGAGGTCCGGGGTGTCCGCAATATTGAGATGCCCGTTAGGTGGGGTTCCACTGTACCATTTTCCTACTAATTTGTTTTGCTGTTCTTAATCTTGCTGTTTTTAATCTAACACCCAAACTTTGAGCAACATGAAATAAGCACAAAACAGTTGTTTAGTTACCAGGAACTATACAGGGGCTAGCATGGTGGGATGATCCAAACCAAATTTGTATGAGTGAAAATGTTAATAAACAGACAAAAATAGTCATGCAGATATTTGTCCATATTCCAAATACTGTGAGTTAAAATGAGCTATTACAGAGACTATAAAAGATAAGCTTGAGGTGGTGAGTGAGCTCAGGGTTAGCCAGGATAGACACCATGCACTCACCGGAGCCGGAGTAGTAGTTAGAAGGGGAGGAGAGGTGACTGTAGCCGCCACTCATGGCATAGGGGCTGGGGCTGGCGGTCTGTGACCCCGCCGCTCCACTCTGACCCTTCACCTTGCCTGACACTGCACATGCAAGCCACCACAACAAGCCCGCATGCAGTGAGTCCACAATGCACACCTAACATCAAGGGTGACCGTTAGTGTGGTGGGTTGCGGCATAACAACGATCTCAATCAATGCTCATACTATATAATTATGCAGGTTGCAGGCAGAAATGAGAAGCACTAGTTTATATCATTTCATTCACTGTCAGTATGTCTGGCGTATAAGCAGTGTTAACGAAAACAAGATGGCAAACTATATAAATGCACTCCTGATTTTGCTTAGGAGAGAGAGAGAGAGAGAGAGAGAGAGAGAGAGAGAGAGAGAGAGAGAGAGAGAGAGAGAGAGAGAGAGAGAGAGAGAGAGAGAGAGAGAGAGAGAACTTGAAAACTTAAACTTTATTTTCCAAGGATATAGATTTTAGGCAACGCATATTCTTGAGAGAGAGAGAGAGAGAGAGAGAGAGAGAGAGAGAGAGAGAGAGAGAGAGAGAGAGAGAGAGAGAGAGAGAGAGAGAGAGAGAGAGAGAGAGAGAGAGAGAGAGAGAGAGGATATAGAGAGAGAGAGAGAGAGAGAGAGAGAGAGAGAGAGAGAGAGAGAGAGAGAGAGAGAGAGAGAGAGAGAGAGAGAGAGAGAGAGAGAGAGAGAACTTGAGAGAAACTTTATTTTCCAGAGCATATTCTTGAGAGAGAGAGAGAGAGAGAGAGAGAGAGAGAGAGAGAGAGAGAGAGAGAGAGAGAGAGAGAGAGAGAGAGAGAGAGAGAGAGAGAGAGAGAGAGAGAGAGAGAGAGAGAGAGAGAGAGAGAGAGAGAGAGAGAGAGAGAGAGAGAGAGAGAGAGAGAGAGAGAGAGAGAGAGAGAGAGAGAGAGAGAGAGAGAGAGAGAGAGAGAGAGAGAGAGAGAGAGAGAGAGAGAGAGAGAGAGAGAGAGAGAGAGAGAGAGAGAGAGAGAGAGAGAGAGAGAGAGAGAGAGAGAGAGAGAGAGAGAGAGAGAGAGAGAGAGAGAGAGAGAGAGAGAGAGAGAGAGACAGACAGTCAACAGACAGACACGCACAGAGTTAAGTTCGTAAAGAACTGGGAGAACAATCAAAGTGACCCCATCCCCTTTCATCCCAACACTTAAAAAAGTGTGATACTAAAGCTGAGAAGTTGTGGTTGGATGCAAGAGTGGTTAGGATTATACCAAAGCATAATATCACTTAGTAGCCAAGATACTAGATGGATTAAAAAAGAAAGACATTGGGGGGGGGGGGGGGGGTGGGGGGGGGGGGGGTATTACTGATTAATCAAGAACAATGTGTTTTCAATGAAAGAACTACAATACTATCACAAGTCATGGTGGTCGTGTTGATCTTCGTAGAAGAATTAAAAAAACCCGCCATAGAGTAAACATTAACACTATTTCAAAGAAGGGTGAAGTATGCAGGCTCAAATGGTGTACTGATACAAATCTATCGATCCTAATTCAACAACCGTGTTGGCGGTGTTAGTCCTTGGGGCTATAGTATCATGCTGATACACATCTATCGATCCTAATTCAACAACCCTGGGGCTATAGTATCATGCTGATACACATCTATCGATCCTAATTCAACAACCCTGTTGGCGGTGTTAGTCCTTGGGGCTATAGTATCATGCTGATACACATCTATCGATCCTAATTCAACAACCCTGGGGCTATAGTATCATGCTGATACACATCTATCGATCCTAATTCAACAACCTTGGGGCTATAGTATCATGCTGATACACATCTATCGATCCTAATTCAACAACCCTGGGGCTATAGTATCATGCTGATACACATCTATCGATCCTAATTCAACAACCTTGGGGCTATAGTATCATGCTGATACACATCTATCGATCCTAATTCAACAACCGTGTTGGCGGTGTTAGTCCTTGGGGCTATAGTATCATGCTGATGCACATCTATCGATCCTAATTCAACAACCTTGGGGCTATAGTATCATGCTGATACACATCTATCGATCCTAATTCAACAACCTTGGGGCTATAGTATCATGCTGATGCACATCTATCGATCCTAATTCAACAACCGTGTTGGCGGTGTTAGTCCTTGGGGCTATAGTATCATGCTGATGCACATCTATCGATCCTAATTCAACAACCTTGGGGCTATAGTATCATGCTGATACACATCTATCGATCCTAATTCAACAACCTTGGGGCTATAGTATCATGCTGATGCACATCTATCGATCCTAATTCAACAACCGTGTTGGCGGTGTTAGTCCTTGGGGCTATAGTATCATGCTGATACACATCTATCGATCCTAATTCAACAACCTTGGGGCTATAGTATCATGCTGATACACATCTATCGATCCTAATTCAACAACCTTGGGGCTATAGTATCATGCTGATACACATCTATCGATCCTAATTCAACAACCGTGTTGGCGGTGTTAGTCCTTGGGGCTATAGTATCATGCTGATACACATCTATCGATCCTAATTCAACAACCTTGGGGCTATAGTATCATGCTGATACACATCTATCGATCCTAATTCAACAACCTTGGGGCTATAGTATCATGCTGATGCACATCTATCGATCCTAATTCAACAACCGTGTTGGCGGTGTTAGTCCTTGGGGCTATAGTATCATGCTGATACACATCTATCGATCCTAATTCAACAACCCTGGGGCTATAGTATCATGCTGATACACACCTATCGATCCTAATTCAACAACCTTGGGGCTATAGTATCATGCTGATACACACCTATCGATCCTAATTCAACAACCTTGGGGCTATAGTATCATGCTGATACACATCTATCGATCCTAATTCAACAACCTTGGGGCTATAGTATCATGCTGATACACATCTATCGATCCTAATTCAACAACCGTGTTGGCGGTGTTAGTCCTTGGGGCTATAGTATCATGCTGATACACATCTATCGATCCTAATTCAACAACCCTGGGGCTATAGTATCATGCTGATACACATCTATCGATCCTAATTCAACAACCTTGGGGCTATAGTATCATGCTGATGCACATCTATCGATCCTAATTCAACAACCTTGGGGCTATAGTATCATGCTGATACACATCTATCGATCCTAATTCAACAACCTTGGGGCTATAGTATCATGCTGATGCACATCTATCGATCCTAATTCAACAACCTTGGGGCTATAGTATCATGCTGATGCACATCTATCGATCCTAATTCAACAACCTTGGGGCTATAGTATCATGCTGATACACATCTATCGATCCTAATTCAACAACCTTGGGGCTATAGTATCATGCTGATACACATCTATCGATCCTAATTCAACAACCTTGGGGCTATAGTATCATGCTGATACACATCTATCGATCCTAATTCAACAACCCTGGGGCTATAGTATCATGCTGATACACACCTATCGATCCTAATTCAACAACCTTGGGGCTATAGTATCATGCTGATACACATCTATCGATCCTAATTCAACAACCCTGGGGCTATAGTATCATGCTGATACACACCTATCGATCCTAATTCAACAACCTTGGGGCTATAGTATCATGCTGATACACATCTATCGATCCTAATTCAACAACCCTGGGGCTATAGTATCATGCTGATACACATCTATCGATCCTAATTCAACAACCCTGGGGCTATAGTATCATGCTGATACACACCTATCGATCCTAATTCAACAACCTTGGGGCTATAGTATCATGCTGATACACACCTATCAATCCTAATTCAACAACCCTGTTGGCGGTGTTAGCTATTGAGTCATTGGGGCATCAAGCTGTATCATGCTGATGCACATGCAAGACAACTCTTCCCAAGTTCCTGGTCTGTTCGATTCCCAGCCCTGATAGTACGTTCTTAATAGACAGGAGATGTGTGTCATGGTAAACTGAACTGTGCATGCACAGCATCATGAGTTGTGGAAACAGTACCTCGCCTGGCACTCCATGACAAATCTACTCTAGCACGAAAACAGACCAACCTATTTGTCTTCAAACAAGTCGACTGATTAATTTGCGCTTGTCATTACACTGTCTCACGCACAGACATCAGTATGGGAAAGGAGACTGGTAAAGAGTGACCGAAAAGAGGACGGGTTGCAAAGGTTAGTTCTTAGTTACTGCTTCCTACTCCTTGACACTAGTGGTTTGTTAAGGAGGCTTTTCCGTTGTTTGTTATCCCTTAGAACTCTTGTTTTAGTCCATTAGAACCTAAAGGAGTTCCCAATAATAATTATACACCCCAGTCGTGTTATCTAACTCCAGCACCGTTCCAAACTGTTACACCAATGATGATACTCATGACAGTGACGACAATGAAAACATGTGGATCTGACATGCTGGTAATGATCAAACGTTTTGTGCTGGGATGTTGCAACGGGTCTCTACGATCCAAAGTACCATAATATACTGTGCGCAATGTGCTTATCTTTGCTATTGATTAGGTTTTTTTCCGAATCAATTCCAATTCCGGTCTCGGGGAAACAAGATTTCATAGGGTAAGGAGAATAGCAGGTGTGATGATGGGTGGTTGCTTGCTTGGCGGTAAACTACATAATCCTCGTGATAATTCTGTCACTGTGGAGCTTTGAAAAAGAAAACATATCCTTTAAAAAAAAGAGAGAAAAAAATGTACCTCTCTTCAGCTTTTGGCCCAAACAATCATGAATATCCAACGTCCCCTTTCAACTGTCCACTTCTTATCCATCGTAAATGGGTGAAGCATTCAGCTGTTGATAGTGATTGAGATTTGTCAATGTCCTTTCAAGGGCATACCTGGATTTAAAGACTTATCATCAAGCTGTAAATCGTTCCCTTCTCATGGGATTTAATGAACTGGAACTACGCGACAGTGACAGATCCGTGAAATCTTTTCATACAACTCCCGTTTTGTTCAAACAATGTAGCCGTACGCTGGTATCCTTCTACCCCCACACCCCTGCTTTCAGCGTAAGCGCACAGAACTAAAAAGCCTTTCTCCACAACCACCCGGCACCTAGGTACTAAAAGAATATTGTCACCCTGCTTCATCTTGTCATCTGATACGCCGGACTGGGGACTTTGAAAAAGATTCCCCAGTCCCTGTTTAATAGGATTTCCCCCCCAATTGGACACGGGCGACTGCCTCCTCTCAGAGAGCCGTCTGCCGAGGAGGCACAGAGAAAGGCTATTAAACGCCTGTCAACCCTCCGCACCAGTTCACGGCTCCTTGTGCGGTAGCGCATTTTAACCAGCGGTTCCACGCAACCTAGTTCATAACGACATCAAAAGGCGCCCCGGGACAATGAGCTGCCAATTCAACAGTTCATAGGCAGTGGGGAACACAAGGGTGCCCCTGAAGAGCCCCCCACACTTCGTGACTTTGTCTTCATCAACCACCCATCCACTTTTCTCACAGAAAAACCCCCTTTTCATGGCTCTGTCCTTCAGAGTGTCGTTAAACCCACAAAGGGGCAGCCTCCACTACTAGTGTTGTGGCTTCCCCCGTTTCTGGCTCTCCACCCCGGACATTCAGACTGAATGAATCGTGTGCTCTTGGCGCTGGCTGGGGGCAGGTCAGCCATGATTAATGCGGCCCTTTGGAGAGAGAGAGGAAGCGCCTGCAGGTCCCTGCATTGGCTGTGGCCGTCAATGAGGCCCGCGCCACGGGTCGCCGGGCCCTTGTGGTCCCCGTGTCAATCATCCTCCCGGCAGGAGGGCCGCTCTTCACTCGGGCGTGCCCGTGAAAACACTGGGCCTTTTCATCACTCTGAGGAGGGACCACTGTGTGGGCGCCTTGTTCGGCGGCCCCTCTTCCCACTGTTTCCCTTCAGTCCCTTAACTGGTGGAGATCCCTGTGCAGCTCATAGCAGGGTCTGCAGGCTCGGGGGAGACGGGAGGGGGAGGTTTGGGGAGGGGAGGAGGAAGGTACCCCAATAGCGGGGCGAAAGACTGTAAGAGAGGACAGCGGGTTCTGGTTGAGGACGACAATGGCAGTGTTTATCCTGTGTCGCCTCCACGTCTCTGCAGACACGCTTGTGCTAAACGCCTGCCACAATGGAACCCACCACAGCCGTCGCCTTCCAAACCATCCCCCTCGCTCCTCCACCCCCTACCCTCAACCTCTTCAATCTTGTCTTTTCTGTTCCTCAATGGAAGGGGAAGGGGGAAGGGAATCAGCCTTTGAATGATTAAAAAAAAAACCCACGTCTCCCCCGCTTCTCCAGTCCTTCACCTCACCCGTTTCCTCCTCCTCCTCCTCCTCTTCAATCACGGCTTCACAGGGTGAAGTGTTTGCTTTGCCTGCTTGGGACAGGCGACTACAGTGTGTCGAGACTCGAGGGGCGGGGGGAGCCAGTTTTTGACGTTCGACTCTTTCTGTTCATCCACCTGTTGTTTCTCCCGAGAAAAAAGGTTAGGGCCAGGAAGCTCATGGGTCAACGCACAAAAAAATGGAGAGAAGAAAATCAGATGACACAACAGGAATAATAAATGCGCCTGCGGCAAAACAAACAACACAGGAACATTAAGATGTCTTTGTCTCTCTCTCATCACAGTGTGTATCGTTTCCCTATGATCACGGTCAACAACGGAGGTATAATACCAGAGGGTAGTTTTGAAAACTTTGCTGGACAGAATCACGTACATTATCATGAAACGGAGAAAGCCTTGCCCACGACAATGTCCTCTCTCTTGGCTAGGAAAGCTTCAAGTCAGTCAGCGTTGAAAATGGCCTTCAAATGCCAAACACCAACCCCCACGACTCGGTACAGAGAACTGGAAAGTGGCTATACCAGAGACAAAAGGAAAAGGACACCCAACAATCCAATTCACTTGCTATCTTCGCCTTCAGTGTGTCCAACAATCCAATTCACTTGCTATCTTCGCCTTCAGTGAAGCAAACACAATTGAAAAGTAAATCGTCTCAATCTGATGGTTTATGACCACAATCACCAACAATCTTTTTAAAGGGGTATTTTCGTTATGCCTAGATTTTCGATTTAATCGGTTATAATGTTTTTTGGCAAGTACTGATTTGACTGATAGAGGGCTTACCGTGCTTTGTTTCGCCTTACATTAATTGATTTATCCTGGCTTTTTCTTTAAAACATATTGACCACCTATGCTTACCTGCATTCTCACAAAAGAGAGAGAGAGAGAGAGAGGAGAGACTGAGAGAGAGAGAGAGAGACGAGAGAGAGAGAGAGAGAGAGAGAGAGAGAGAGAGAGAGAGAGAGAGAGAGAGAGAGAGACTGAGAGAGAGAGAGAGAGAGAGAGAGAGAATGGTTTACTGGACTGGGCCATTTGTCCATGTCAAACAGAGAAGTAGAAGTAAGACAGGGGAGTAGGGGGCGATATCGAGAGAGAGAGAGAGAGAGAGAGAGAGAGAGAGAGAGAGAGAGAGAGAGAGAGAGAGAGAGAGAGAGAGAGAGAATACTTAATGAATAAAAAACAACAGGCTCAACATGTCACAATAACCTTGTAATATCCTCTCTCTCTCTCTCTGTGTGTCTCTCTCTCTCTCTCTCTCTCTCTCTCTCTCTCTCTCTCTCTCTCTCTCACACACACACACACACACACACACAAGCGCTTTCATCAAGGGGCGATGACAATTGTATGCAGCAAAAGCCTGTCAGGCAAGCTCCGATAATGCAACTACATGCATGCGATGGACACATATTTTACGCACCCCCTCCCCCACCCCCTCGGATACCCTATGCCGCAATGTTTCGATCATGATTCTTTCACCCCCCCAAAACCCCCTCAAACCATACTCCCCTATCCCCTCCCCCTCAAACAGCAAACCCCCCCCCCCCTCCCCAAACCAGCAACCCCCCCCCCTCCGGCCAACCCTATCCGTCCTATAATAAAGCACCTAAAACAAAATGGAAACATGGCACTACAATGGGGATAAATAACCAGGCCAGCCAGTAAATCGTGCTGATTTACAGTGTGTGTCAGTGCCTTTCGCAGCTTGCCTTTGTCACCTTTAACTGTCTTACATAATTCTGGGGGTGGGGGAAGGTGACCACAACCATATAATCAATCTCAGACACACAAGGCTGTCTTACATTATTTTTTTTAAAGGCAACAGGCAAAACCACAGACGCAGACACAATTCAGGCTGCTACTAGAAAGGCCTCGTACACACTTCATGCGGAAATCCCATGCGCAATAAGTAAAAAAAAAGTGAAAGAAAGAAGGGTAAAAAATTAAGGATTAGAGGAAATTCGGACACGTGCGCAAATTTGTTCTCTTCTTTCTTTTGCTTATTTGCGGATTGCGCACGGGTTTCCGCACGGAATATCCGCATGTATGTGTACACGGCCTAAGTGGTTAGTACTGACAAGACACACGCAAACAGTGAAAGACAACAATACTCCCGGCATTCTACGGACTATAAGGCGCATCAGATAATAAGGCGCACCCCCCCAAACTTTACACAAAATGTCTGATTTTGTCATGACAGTCTTTTACTACACTATAAATCCATTGAAATTGGGAAGCGCAGGGTGGCCAGTCTGGTGGAAAAAAAGTATCGCCTTCCAGTCCATAAGGCATGGTACTGGTATGGAATGGTATGGAATGGTGTTGGGCTATCGCCTTCCAGTCCATAAAACATGGTACTGGTATGGAATGGTATGGCATGATGTTGGGCTATCGCTTTCCAGTCCATAAAACATGGTACTAGTATGGAATGGTATGGCATGATGTTGGGCTATCGCTTTCCAGTCCATAAAACATGGTACTAGTATGGAATGGTATGGCATGATGTTGGGCTATCGCCTTCCAGTCCATAAAACATGGTACTGGTATGGAATGGTATGGCATGATGTTGGGCTATCGCCTTCCAGTCCATAAAACATGGTACTGGTATGGAATGGTATGGCATGATGTTGGGCTATCGCCTTCCAGTCCATAAGACATGGTACTGGTATGGAATGGTATGGCATGATGTTGGGCTATCGCCTTCCAGTCCATAAGGCATGGTACTGGTATGGAATGGTATGGCATGATGTTGGGCTATCGCCTTCCAGTCCATAAAACATGGTACTGGTATGGAATGGTATGGCATGATGTTGGGCTATCGCCTTCCAGTCCATAAGGCATGGTACTGGTATGGAATGGTATGGTATGATGTTGGGCTATCGCCTTCCAGTCCATAAAACATGGTACTGGTATGGAATGGTATGGTATGATGTTGGGCTATCGCCTTCCAGTCCATAAAACATGGTACTAGTATGGAATGGTATGGTATGATGTTGGGCTATCGCCTTCCAGTCCATAAAACATGGTACTGGTATGGAATGGTATGGTATGATGTTGGGCTATCGCCTTCCAGTCCATAAAACATGGTACTGGTATGGAATGGTATGGTATGATGTTGGGCTATCGCCTTCCAGTCCATAAGACATGGTACTGGTATGGAATGGTATGGCATGATGTTGGGCTATCGCCTTCCAGTCCATAAGGCATGGTACTGGTATGGAATGGTATGGCATGATGTTGGGCTATCGCCTTCCAGTCCATAAGGCATGGTACTGGTATGGAATGGTATGGCATGATGTTGGGCTATCGCCTTCCAGTCCATAAGGCATGGTACTGGTATGGAATGGTATGGTATGATGTTGGGCTATCGCCTTCCAGTCCATAAGGCATGGTACTGGTATGGAATGGTATGGTATGATGTTGGGCTATCGCCTTCCAGTCCATAAGGCATGGTACTGGTATGGAATGGTATGGCATGATGTTGGGCTATCGCCTTCCAGTCCATAAGACATGGTACTGGTATGGAATGGTATGGTGTTGGGCTATCGCCTTCCAGTCCATAAAACATGGTACTGGTATGGAATGGTATGGTATGATGTTGGGCTAAAGCCTTCCAGTCCATAAGGCATGGTACTGGTGTGGAATGGTATGGTATGATGTCCGGCTATCTTGCCCCCATGCCATTTTTGGGAAGGGTTAGAATTATTTATTTTTTTATAAACTAAAAGAAACAAACGTTGAGATTAAGGGTCGCCAACATGAGGGGGCAATGAAGTACAAGATTGCCAAGAACTGTAACTAACTCTAAGGTATCATTTCTAGTCACAGAGACTGGGAGACTCGTCTCCGTGAGAATCAGACTCCTCCCACAAAACGGAGAGCGCTCTGCTCGTCGCTAGCGCAGCGCGCCAGGTAGCAGAGAAAGTAGGTAACTAACTAACCAACTAACCTGAGTCTGAGGCGGTGCCGTAGCCCTGCATCAGGCCGTAGTGGTTGGCCTGGGCGTTGGCGTAGTAGCTGGCCGTGGAGGCCATGTAGGAGGCCGTGTTCTGGCCGCTGCCCATG
>CM065681.1:58976219-58996219 GCA_017654935.2 Phymorhynchus buccinoides | reverse complement strand
TTCCAAAACGGTACAACCTCACCGTCCAAGGTTGTGAGGGGCGCCTGCCACTAATATAATGACGGTTTTGCGTCTTGGCCGTGGCTGGAAGAGGATGGTGAGTGTTTAATGCAGGTGAGCTGCTCCAGTTCTGAAGAGGGCTAAGTGTCTGCTGGAGAGGTCCACATGGGTTCACTTGAGCCGTAAAAGGGCCTCCGCCTGACTGCTAGACTCCTTCTCTGGCATATAACTACACTACGGAACAGCTTAACTGCGTGTGCAGTAACTTGTTGGCAGGCCTGTATTGCTGTTTTCTTTAAACAATTTTACCAAGCTTACCAAGTTTTAACTTTGCTTAAAAACAGGGTTGATATAACAGTGCCTACGAAACACTGCTCAGAACACTTGTGATGACATTATTAGCACACAACCCTGCAGATCAAAACATTGTCCTCACTAATTTTACCGATCAAAAACATTGTCAGAACTGATCAGAACATTGCCAGTACTAATCGTCACTACTAATCCGGAGATTCCCAAAACAGCGCATAGCCCATATGAGCGCGTTTTATAGCCCATACAGGCGCGTTTTTGATGGCCCATATGAGCGCGTGTTTTCTAGTCTATTAGCAGATAGTAGCAGATTCTCGTATCCCATAAGCGCGCGTGTCCGCGATTCAACACATCACCACGTTATGGTTAGGGTTTTCTCGTAGAATATGAAATTAAAAAATTATGATTGAGATGCGCTCTTTTTGGACTTACGTATATCGGCCTTGTAGGATAGATACGCGCTCATAATGGGATACGACCACCCGCGCTCATTTGGACCCGCGCTCATTTGGGCTATGCTCCCAAATCGTCATTTGCCAAAATGCGCACCTATAGCACTGTCAGCACTAATCCTACGTTTCAGAACACTGTTAGCACTAATCCTAACGATCAGAATATCTTATTAGAAGTTATCCATCAGAACACCGTCAGTGCTCACTGATTTTACTGTTCGTAAAAGCTACAGCTCTGAACGCTGTCACAGCTAAGGTACTTTTCAGAGCAGTTTGAAAATCTCTCTCTCTCTCTCTCTCTCTCTCTCTCTCTCTCTCTCCCCCTCCCTCCCTCTCTCTCTTGAAAGTAGTTGTTAGAATCTCTGCCTCCCTTGGTTTTAGAGAAAGAGTTTCTCAGCGCTTCCCTAGTTTCCATGGTAACGGAAATAAGTTCATTTCCCCTGCGCCCCCTCCACCCCCCTTCCCTATGCTAGGGCCCAAGCAATCAATTTGTCTCACAGTCTAGCAGTAGGTCCTCCCCCACACCAAACACAACACAGTGTTGTAGTACAACTTTCAAAGTCTGTGACAGGTGAGGGGGCGAAGCGAATGGACACGAAGGGAAAAGGAGAGGAGTGGTAGAAGTTTAATTAAGACTGGCGGGAGACAATAACAAGAGAAAAACGTGAGAAAAGTCAGAAGAAAAGATGCAGAGAGGACAAGTAATAAAGACGTCAATGAAAGGGAGCGACATCTGTTCAAACTGCATACAGCAGAGAAACAACGACAGAACTGAACAACTTGACCACATTCAGAAGACAAAATAAGTCTACTTGTAGAAAGTAGTCTTTCTGGTGGTCCCATTCGCAAAACTGTTTTGTAAAAAAGTACAAAGATGGTGAGTATTTTTTCAATTCCAGGCGAATATAATAACGCTACCAGAAAGCACAGGAAGGAAGAGATCTTCTTCCCACAGGCGGAGTAAGTCATTGCAGCGCGCGCGCACTGTGTGTGCGTGTGCGTGCGTACGCGCGCGCGCGTGTGTGGTGACCTTTTCGGACCCGCCTGTCATGAGAAGTCTGCCCACACTGCTAGTGTATTTGTATTTAATGTGCGCGCGCGCACGAATGCACAGACAAATCCATGATTACAGTGCATGGGTACATGTGGTGACCAAAACTTTCGCCTGAACTTTCTATCACAACCCTTGATATAACGATCATTTCAAGAGCTTGGTTCTGTAAAGAAGAGCCTTATCTTCAGGCAAACCACTGCCTGAACCTGCATCAATCTGCCTGAATACCGGCTTCAGGCACACCTGCATGCACCCACGATAATGTTACAGCCCTTTTATCAGAAAACGTGAAAAACAACCGCATTGAAATACGTGAAAAACTTCGCGAGATATTACCGATTAACTGTTTGGGGGGGGGGGGGGGGGGGGGGGGGGGGGGGGGGGGGGGGGGGGGGGGGGGGTGGGGGTGAACCCCTTAATCAGCATGACCTTGACCTTGAAATAAAACTAAAGCAATCAGTCGATAGCTAATATCCTCAGTCCTCTAAAATAAAACTCCCCCTCTCTCTCTCTCCCTCTCTCTCTCTCTCCCTCTCTCTCTCTCCCTCCCTCAGTCTCTCTCTCTTCCTCTCTAAAATAACTTATAGGTGATTGAAATTGACTGAACGGTTAACGTTTTCAAGAAAACGCGGCCGGCTAGCCGACCAGACCAACGGACGCACGAACGGACGGGTTGAACAAAAACAATATTCCCCGAAACTTCGCCTGGGAACTAAAAAAAGGGAAGAAAAGCATGGGAGATGGCAGGAAGAAAGAATGGAAGGAAGGAGTGAAAGAAAGACACGGGGAGAGAAACATGAAAGACATGACACAGTTGAAGATGAAAAGCTACATCACATGGAAGGACTAGGGGGACAAGATAGAGATAGAGACAATTGGAAATAAAAGGTAAACAAAAATTATTAAAAAAATGGAGAAAAAAAGTGAAAGATAGATAGGGGGAGGGGGGAGGGGGAAAGAGGACATGGGGAAGAAGGATGGGGAAAAAAAGAAAGGGAAGGAAGGAAGGAAAGAAAGGAAGGAAGGAAGGAAGGAAGTCCCAGTAATGACACACAAGCTAATGGCTCCCAAGGCAGTCCAGCCAGCTCACGTGCAATTAGAAGCCTACTCTTAAATCTGCTCCCTCACGGCTCCCTGGGGACATAGGGACCGCCCTCCCTGTTTTCTTCGTCCTCCTCTCTCTCTCTCTCTCTCTCTCTCTCTCTCTCTCTCTCTCGTCTAGCTCACCCAGATAAAAACTGCATCATTCTATCGATTTTTGCCCACGGTAGTACACAGTCTGCCGCTGTTTGCTGGTTAGGTATGGGAGAGGAGAAAGGGGGGAGAGAGGGGGGGGGAGAGAGGAGAGAGAGAGAGAGAGAGAGAGAGAGAGAGAGAGAGAGAGAGAGAGAGAGAGAGAGAGAGAGAGAGAGAGAGAGAGAGAGAGAGAGAACGAACGAACGAAATGTTATGTATTCAGGGTAATGAGATAAGCTAATTACAGCGAGAGAGAGAGAGAGAGAGAGAGAGAGAGAGAGAGAGAGAGAGAGAGAGAGAGAGAGAGAGAGAGGAGAGAGAGAGAGAGAGAGAGAGAGAGAGAGAGAGAGAGAGAGAGAGAGAGAGAGAGAGAGAGAGAGAGAGAGAGAGAGAGAGCACAAAGGGAAAAAACAACCCACCTCAATATGATCAGGTGTTGTGTTGTCGCAAAGGCTAGATAGAAGCACGGTTGGTTGTTTTTTTGTGTTAAAGCCAAAGACAGGTGCATTAGCCATTAATTACGGAACACGGCGCAGCAGCATTATGACTGCGGCTAACGTTGGGCCTATGATTAATGTCCAACCTGTTTTATTATTACACAACGCATTTCATCTCTCCACATACCCCCCCCCCCCCCCCCCCCCACACACATGTTTCCCTTCCTTGTCCTTGCAGCTTGAAAGAAAAAAAAAGCACGTGCATCAATGCCCATTTACCACACACACACACATTATTCCCTAAGGGGGGGGGGGGGGAGGGAGATGGAGAGAGAAAGGGAGAGATAGAGAGAGAGGGAGATAGGAGAGGGGGAGGAGAGAGAGAGAGAGAGAGAGGAGGGAGAGAGAGAGAGGGCGAGGGAGAGAGAGAGGGAGAGGGAGAGAGAGAGAGAGAGAGAGAGAGAGGAGAGGGGGAGAGGGGGAGAGGGGAGGAGAGAGAGGGGGGAGGGAGAGAGAGAGAAGATGGGGGGGAGAGAGAGAGGGAGAGAGGGGGGGGGGGGAGAAGGGGAGAGAGAGAGAGAGAGAGAGATGGGAGGGGGAGAGAGAGAGAGAGAGAGACGAGAGAGGGAGAGGAGGAGAGAGAGAGAGAGAGAGACTAGAGAGAGAGAGAGAGAGAGAGAGAGAGAGAGAGAGAGAGAGAGAGAGAGAGAGAGAGAGAGAGAGAGAGAGAGAGAGAGAGAGAGAGAGAGAGAGAGAGAGAGAGAGAGAGAGAGAGAGAGAGAGAAAGAGAGAGAGAGAGAGAGAGAGAGAGAGAGTGCCGTTGTGCAGTATAAGAGATAACCGTTTACAGTCTTTCACTAAAACACTTGTCCAAAAGCACAAATACATTTTTAAGCATGGCAAATCTATAATGTACATGCAGCAGAAGAAGAGGCGGGGCGGGGGGGAAGGGGAGGGAAGAGTGAGAAAGTGAGGGGGGGGGGGGCAGGAAGGGAAGGAAGGCGGGAAGAAAGTGAAAGAAAATTGGAAGAGTATTAATAAAATACTCACTTGTAAAAATTGGCATACGCTGCGGAGTACGGGGACGATGGCTTGCTCGGATCACCTGGATAAAGAACAAAAGAGATAAACATTATCCACTCGAGTAGTAATCCACACGAATCATTAAAGAAAATCGCCTTGGCTTAAAGATCCACCAGATCAGGTATCAAAATCACGGGTTTCACGCGTTTTCCCTCTTATAGCTGGAAAGCAATCTTGTTTTGACCAGGTCTCACTCCCATATAAATGCCCCCAAATTCAAACCGAAACATCATTTGAAAGAGCAGCCTCAATTTGAAGTTAGGGGCATGTGTATGTGGGTCACAGCTACCCAGAAAAAACCAAGGGACTTAATCGTGGTGCGTCAGTGTATCTTTAAGGCTGTATCAGGGTACATCAAAATGTTGTTATGCTACGCATAAGTTATGCAGGGGTTGTCTTTAGCCATGACAAACTCCTAGCAAAACATCGTCAGTCTCCCAAATCCTCCGAAGTCGGAGTGTAGCTGCCCACGTGGCGGGGTAATCAAAAATTGTCACACACGTAATGTTCTCATCCCTAGCTGGTGCATTTGTGCCATAGCGTTCAAGTGCTTCGGCTGTTGTGATGAACCCTGGAGTCTTTTAGCCAGAGTAGAACAACAACTAAAAAAAAAAAGAATAAATAAATAATACCGACTGGTTGGCATGCAGAATGACGGAAAACAACAACAAAGAAACCAATAAAATGAAAAAGCGTGCAACCTTTCTATATCTACTTTCGCAAGATGGGCCGACGGTTATAAAACTAAGACACGAATGAACAAATGAACAGAGGCTCCAAAAATAGACAAGAGATGAAATAATGTGGTGCTAGTAGGGAAAAGAGATTCAAAAACAAAAACGCACATACAATACAGCTCTTCTATTTAGTTCATGTATGCAGTAATAAATCATGGGATGCTTTTAACCTCTGGTGAATATTGAGAAGAGCTGGGGACTGACTAAACTAACTTTTGTTTGATAAATCGTATTAACCCTTTCACCGCCAATGTCGCATTTTTGCACCACAATGATTCAACACCAATGTCATTAAAAAAAACCTTGAAATCAGGGTCTGTTATTCAATGATCTTGTGTTCCTAAATTTGAGCAGTAAGGATTGACCGTATTCTAAATGTGCCACAAAGAAATCCCACAATGTTGCAGATGAAATCTTTTCTGTAGCCAAGTAAGCTTAATGGAAATGTTTGGCTCAAACATGGCTGGCGGTGAAAGGGTTAACAACGATAGGCAGTAATTCTACTAGGTTCAAACAAATCGAGGTCGATGTATCTCGTTTTCAAGTTACACAATTTCGCCACAGAGAAAGGCGTCCACACAATCATACCTTACGAACACTCAAAACTTACAGGGCAAGTTTCAAAATGTGATTTTATTTGAAAATATGAAGGATCGATTCGAATCCATTCATTTTGTGTTCTATCATTATGGGTCATAGATAAGAATGAATAACGGATGACTATATTATCTGTTTCTGGAACTCGGGGTGAAAGGTCTAATCATCAAATCTTACTTCATGCAAGAAGAGTAGAATTCTACTCTCCTTGCTTCATGTATGCCCAAACTCTACTGCTGTGTGCAGGCAGCTACAGGCAAAGCAACCCGAGAACAGAGTAGTTGACGACGGGCATGGGGAGAGTGGGGACAGAGGAATGATGAAGGATCGTGACGCGGAGAGAGAGAGAGAGAGAGAGAGAGAGAGAGAGAGAGAGAGAGAGAGAGAGAGAGGAGAGAGAGAGAGAGAGAGAGAGAGAGAGAGAGAGAGAGGAGAGAGAGAGAGAGAGAGAGAGAGAGAGAGAGAGAGAGAGAGAGACAGACAGAGAGAGAGAGAGAGAGAGAGAGAGAGAGAGAGAGAGGGGGGGGGGGGTCAAAGAACTGCATTTTCTTAATGCCTCTCCTCATTTGTTCCAATGGGCCGCTCGTTCATCTATCCCAGGCTGATAGGAAAAGGCCCGGAGCAGTGGCGGCCCGCTAGGTCATCATTTGTCTGGGCATGACACTTATGACACGGCCTGACAGCACCCACCCTGTCGCCTGCCCACCATCCATCTTGCCCCCCCCCCCCCACCCACCCCCTGCCGCCAGATCGATGACGGCGCCTCGCCCTCCACGATAAAGCTTGTGCATGTTGGCTCTGCCGCCATTCCCGAGAGTGGGGTGAAACGCTCTGGAAGCGCTGCGCGGTGGCAGGAAGCCGCAAGGGCGGCGCAGTCAACCTCCCTCACCACGGGTGTTGGCTGTCTTAGCACGCGGACGGGGCGACGAGGAAGACTCGGATCATCTCTGCAGCGCTGGTCTTGAGCCAACAAGACCGCCTATGCCCAGTAGGTGCTCCGGGTGCAATATTCCGAGCTGGAGAAGCTTTCGCCTACTGGGGGGAATCATCCGCCAGCAGAGACTGTCGGAGTGTTCGACTTGATCCTGTGTCTCCCGCCCGTGTGTCGATGACGCTATCACCTAGGTATGGAGAAGGCTGCCCGGTGGCCCTGAAGACGTTGAGTTGGGAGTTCAACGATTAACAACAGGGACAAGTAAAAAGGGCGCAGAAATCGACAATCCACGGCTGTCTCACAATGCTCCACCATCTCCTTCCCGCCACGCCGATGCTGATTCTTCCCTAGGCATCAAGAACAAAACCACCAAGACTTGGACTCCCGTCTGAACGACCCAGTACCTGACTGCGAACCCCTATGTTCAAAGGGTTCGCAATGCAAAGGAATCAATCACGACGGCCTGCCCCGCCCAGAACCACTGTCTCATCGCCATGTCATCATCAGGAAGACCCAGTCTTCAAGAACATTGTCCTTAAAGGCCTACCCCAATAGGACGTAAATCTCCCCTTCTCCCCTCTGCCTCCTGTTTCATTCTACTAACTTCGGGTCTTTCCTGGCATTGCAGTACCTCCAGGATCGACCCACTATCGTTACCTACATAAATGTCCCATATATAATTATGTGCCTGTTCCAGATCGGAGGACGTTAAACACATTTCCTTCTGCCTCCTATCGAGGATAAGCTTTGCATAAAGTTGGCAATCTCCCTATTTCCGTAGAGTAAAACCCCTTAAATTAAGAGGCTCCGTCAACCTACCTGGTACAGGTACAGATAGCTTAGACACACACACACACACCCCCCCCTCATGTTTACGACTCTCGATCTCAAAGTCAGGTTCTTTCAGTTTCATGACAACGTCTCCGCAGTTCAGAATACATTTCCCCATACATTTCAGAATGTAATATTTCCCCATCATCACTGGTTTTATTTTAATTGAATTCATTGTGTCCAATGACGATGGTGATGACGATAATGTCGCTTTTGTTTTTGTTACTATTCAAGACGCATGGACATCGATAATTATTCATGTCAATGAATCTTTCCATCCTGTTTCTTTTCTTCTTTCTGTTTTGGTTTGTTTTGTTTTACTCCTTCTCACATGTCTCCACTTTCATGATCAAAATCCCGATGAATACGTTGTGAATATTCCCTCATGGCATATACCCCTCAATCTTTAACAACTTAATCGAGATAAATGTTTCTCTCTCTCCATAAACCAAACACAAAACTAGACAAACTAAAAGATGCATTCCATGAGATAATACCATATTCTACAAGTCAAAACTGCCCCTTTAACCTCACCCCTCTCGCTCATATACACACGCAGGCACGCGCGCGCGCACATAGCGCGCGCGCGCACACACACCCTTCCTCACTACTTCCACCATGCGTCTCTAGCCTTGTTTGTTTACTTTAAAAATAATAATAATTAAGAACCAGAATCGAAGGCAGCAAAGTGTATGCGCACGTCTGTCTGACCCTCCCCCCTCCCCCCCTTGTCTCTCTCTCTCTCTCTCTCTCTCTCTCTCTCTCTCTCTCTCTCTCTCTCTCTTATTGCATTGATGCTTCTGTAAATGTATTGATCCTTTATTATTATTATTATTATTATTATTATTATTATTATTATATTTCCTAATATTGCCCTCGATGAGGGTTCTATATATTGTGTATGAGTCGGTGGCCTTCACTACTAAAACACTTCAAACTTCAGCCCCCCCCCCCCTCCCCCTTTCTCTCTCTCTCTCTCTCTGTGTCCCTGGGAGAGCCAGTCAGTCTGGGGGACAGCCGTGCGGTCAGGCCCTCCAGACCTGCCTTAATCAGCCAATGCACCCCCCCCCCCCCCATCCATCCCCAAGCTTCCTCCTCCTCTCCCTACCAGCTAGTCAGCCTGGCTGACGCTCCCTTGCTGCCCGGTGTCCTATTCCAGACTCTTCTTTCTGCACATCGCATCAATTTCTTTGATGCGGTGAGGGGTCTACAGGGCAGGACCACCCATCGTCATCATCATCATCGTCATCATCAATAATTATCACAATCTTTATCACCATCGACTTTTTTTCTTTTTTTTTACCCTTGTGAAAAACTCTTTGAAAAATTTGGAAGTTGATAATAGATAAGCCGACCAATCGCGCAGATAAAAACACCAATCAAAATGTGCTTTTTTTTTCAAATAAAAGGGACAGAAACCTACCGTTTTGAACTTTGTGTTTTTTGAATAAGAGTCCCTGTGGTTTTTTTTTTCTTTTTCGAACATAGGTAATTATCACGCGACAAAGGTGATGTTACGCTGACTAAATAAAAGGAGCCAATAGTAATGACAGTTAGTAAACGGAGATGGTTACTTAGGCGTGTGTGTGTGTGTGTGTGTGTGTGTGTGTGTGTGTGTGTGTGTGTGTGTGTGTGTGTGTGTGTGTGTGTGTGTGTGTGTAGTTGACATTATAAATGACTGGTATTCATCGTTTACAAACATTTCGTTTCCTTGTAAGCTGTTCGCTGCTGGTCGTTCCAAGGCCCCCCTCATATCAATCATTGGTCTTTAGAGGTGGTTTTGGTAGTGACAGTGTATTAATTGTTCTTTTCATTTCTTTAAATGAAAATCGTTACATTTGTTCCTACCGGCAACTAGCAATTGGATCTTCTCTGTCCTTATCCCTCCCTTACATAATTATTCTAAAATAATGTAGGAGGTGACAACTATGATCATTATGAATCTACCTTCACACCAGCTGCCGTTTTTATGTATCTCAACGGGCATGTAAAAAGCATGCAATTTGTGTGTGTAGTAAGCCTACGAAGCTTCATGATCTCCGTCTGCGAAACGTGATAACCCAAGCGATATATTCTGGGTCACAAATAAATGGGAAAATGAAGCAACAGCTGACGTGGTAAAGGGAACTGAAACAATATTACAGCTTCACTACAAAGACCCCTACCACCCTTTGTAAACAGTTAGATCTCAAGCAAGACGCAACAACAACAAGCTGTCTCCAGCTTAATGAACGATCTTAATGGTCTTCCAAGCTAGACAAATAGAATTTTCGCTTGTCAAGAAAATCCCAAAAGTATTAGCCTTCTGTTGTCCAGCTCTCCGCATAGTTGGGGTATTATTCCAACTACACAAATAAGGTTTTCTTTTGGCGAGAAAATCTCAAAAGTATCAACAGACCAATTCTGTATCATTGTTTTAATACTGAATAAAATCAAACAATGTGGTGCGTATTTATAATAAAGCATAGTAGGCCTACGTTTCCTGATGAAGTTGGAAGTCGCTACAAAATCGCTTTTCTGAAGTTGCGTCATTATATATTAGGACAAGGGACTTTCTCTAACGCTGTTCTATTTCCATGGCTCAATACTGCCAACTTGACCATTTTTAAGCTTTTTTTCTTCCTTCTTTATTTTACTAAAAAAAAATTTTTTTGGGGGGTAAAAGAACTCACAACAAAATAAGCATAGACACTTTGAAGACACCACATGAAAAGCCCCGGGAGAAAACAGCTTTAGCCCGCCTTGGAACTGGCATCCATCCAGGCAGGCCGTCCATCCACCACCATCTGATTGTGAAGTCTTCAACCAAAGCAGCCCTTAAAAGAACGTTGCTGTTTTGACATGCATTTCCCTCGGCTTGCTTTGTGTGTTGAGAACGAGGTGGGTGGGTTGCTGGTGGGTGGGAGTCGGGGCAGAATAAGTTAGTGTCCCTGTGCAGTGAAAAGGGAACAAATGGAAAGGACTTGTTTGTATGTTACATATTATTGTTCTGCAGACATATAAGAGTTTGTTTCCCTGTAAGCTGAGACTGATCTCCATTTCTCACCACATTTCTTTAATATTCATTCATATATTTTAATTTTAAAAAATAATTTAATATTGTTACCTTTTTATGTTCTTCTTACTGGGGGTTTTCCGATTGTTTATGTATTACATTAATTATATAAAACATCTGAAAATTAAGATAGCGCTTTATTACTTTGCTTAGCCGTCCGTCACTATTATTGTCTGCGCACTGTTTTTCTTTAAGATAGGGCTTTATGTCAGTTTTCTTGTTGCCCTATCTAATGATCATTGTTGATTTTCATTTGAGACTTTGATAAATAAAATGCTATTTAAACCAAAGGGAAGAAAGAACAGGACTAGGGGATATTTTTTCTCAACTTGGCGGAGAGAAGAGAGACGTGTGTGTGTGTTTTAATGGGAATGGCGCTACCCGGAACACAGCTATCCTAAAACGATTCCTAAATCTCACACGATCGTGACCAGTAATGTTGTGGCTTATGTGGAGTACAAGAGAGAAAAGTGGTTGATTCCCTTAGGCCCTGGCGTAGTCAAATAGTTTTGTGTTTAATGAATTGGCAATAAAGAGCCATTATCATCATTCAAAATATAATAACAGAAAAAAGTTCCCTTTTGAGAAATGGCTCTTTTAAACACGAGAAGGTAATTCTATACTGATAACAATGCTTTGAGAATTAAAAATACATCATACACACAAATATTTTCCCTTTTCTCTTTCTTTATCTTTTGACGTCCATCTAAAACTCAGATTCTGATCATTTTCTAGCATGCGTACCTATGCATGTACACACAACAGCATGCATGTTCATGCAAGCTCATACAGGCTTTTGTCCTCTAGTGAGAGAGAGAGAGAGAGAGAGAGAGAGAGAGAGAGAGAGAGAGAGAGAGAGAGAGAGAGAGAGAGAGAGAGAGAGAGAGAGAGAGAGAGAGAGAGAGAGAACAGTCACCATCCACAATGACCATCCACAATTCCTTAGACATCCACAATTGCTATATCTATATAATAAAATTCATTGTGCTTCTGTGTTTCTGTTTGTTTGTTCGCCCTGTAACTCATGAGCCAGCGGCAAATCGCTTCAAATTTCAGGGCTCCCAATTGTCCCGCAAAACAAGGGGTCCCGGGGACCCCTTCATTTACAGCATAGAGGGTCCTAGAGGAGGGATAGAGGGTCCCAACGACATTGTGAATGCTAAAAAGAATGTTTCTAGTGCACATTCTTTAAGGTGGGTTTTTTTATAATTATAGTACTTCATAGACCCCCAAATAGGGGTCCCTGGGAGCCCTGAATTTTGTATGGAGTGTATTGTGGTACACAGATTGTCCCATAGAAAAATATTGTGACCGTGTTGACCTTGACATTGAAGCTTGACCTTGAAAACCGATTTTTTTTTCTTAAGGCTATATCTTTCATATCGTTAGATTTACAATGTTCAAACTAGGTATGGAGGTGCATTGGCTATTGGTGATTCCTAATATTGGGTACTGCGGAAGGTCAAGATCAAGGATGAAGATCTTTCAGTCATATTTCATGTCTGAGCTGTGTCTCATGAACTGTTGGACAGAGTGGCTTCAAATGTTGTGTGATGGTATATCACAGTACAGAGGTGGTCCTATAGAATTGGTTTAATCGTCCTGACTTTGATCTTGAAGTTTGACCTTCAAAACCGATTTTGTTTTCCCTTGAAGCCATCCATATCTTTCACATAGTTGGACTTACAATGTTCAAACTTGGCATAGAGGTGCATTGGCCAATACTAATTCCGAAAACTGGGTACTCGTGAAGGTCAAGGTCAATGACATAGGCCCTGGAGGTATCAATTTGGTGTTATGGCCATATCTTTCACATTGTTGCAGTTACAGATTCAATGTTGGCAGATTGGTGGAGGGACTCAAAGTCCTATTATATGGTGCAGAGTACTGATTGTTTTAATGACACCTTGACTTTTGGACTTCTCTATTTTAGCAGACCCACATAACCATATATATTCTTGAACAACATGACCTAAGGAATGCAGTGAGAGACATTCAGAGCCACGTGACCTTCACCGTGACAACTGACCTTGAGGCCGTTATATGAAAACGGGCTGTATTAAATAAAAACCCTATTTCTTCATCAGCATGACCCGAGATAGGTATCGGGGGACATTTTAAACCTCCAGAGGAAATCTTTACAAGGAAAGAACTTCCGAGAAGCGAAGCGAGCGGGGAGTAATTGCTAGTAACCGTTATTTCTTGATCCAAAATTCAAACAAGCCAAAAATCTGTACAATCTCTGTACTAATCTGGACAGCAAACAATGTCTTCCCTTATACAACAAAAGTCCTCTTTATGTGCCAAGCGACCCATTGTATGTGTTTAAAGGGGATGGAACGAAGAGTTTTGAAAGGAATAAAGGGAAATGAATGTACCCCTTTCGTTCCATTTTCTATCCTACAATTCGTTGTTCTTCCCTGCTTCTTCAGTTTCACTGTCTCTTCAGAAAACCGTATTGAACACATCTTCAGGGCTCCCAATTGTCCCGCAAAACCCTTCCTGGAAACACACCCCGCACCCTGCAAAACCGTTCCCCGCCATTTGGCTGACCACGCCGCCAACCTGAATTATCTCGCCATTTCTCTGATGCTATTTTCCCTTTTTTCTGTCTTAATTTTGTTTTTTCTCTCTCTTTTCAGGATTTAATAGAAGCCCGTTACCGCCCGCCAACGATCAAATTCAAAGTGCACAATTCTGTTCGTGTCGTTTTTAACTTTCCCCAATAGCTCCTAAAACTGCCGACATGACCACTGGGGCCCAGCAATTCGATATGGGGTAAGGGTTGGGAAGGGGGTAGGAGAAGCGGGTGAGATGGTGGATGGAAAAAAAAGAAATAAAATAAAGCTGGGGGAGAAGGGTGTGGGCAAGGGAGCGAGGAGGTGAGGTTGAGGGAGAAGAACAGTCATAGATAACCTCGACCCCACTAAATGTGCATTAGCCCAGTTTGCAAAAGGGCTCCGGGCCGTCTGAAGCTGAAGGTTTTAAGCCACAAGCCGACGGAGGGCCATATTAAAAATGGCCACATTTACATAGGATCATCACATAGCTATTGGACAAGCAGTCGTCAAAGGCCTCCCGATGAAAACAGATCCCATTCCCCGGGAGGCCATGGAACAATGAGCAGGCGCTCCATTGCCATCATCCGCTCCCTCTCTTTCCTACGCGCCTTTCTTGCAGGGAAAACCGGGAAAACTCTTCATGTTAAAAGCGCGGGGCATAGAACTAAAGAGTCAAGACTGAAGTGCTTGATTTGGTCATATAGTTCTACAAGTATCAACAATGTCTACTTCTATTTCCCCCACCATCACTATTGAAAAGAGGGCTGACTAAAAATTTTAAAAATCTAAATATTATCCGCTTAAGTTTGCATTTCCTCAAATGAAAGATCAAACAGTGACCCCAATTATTGAAATTAGACCTATCAACCGTTTGTGTTTTGGAGTAGGGGTGAACTATTGGTGGGACACAGTAGAGGCGCGTTGGAGGGAAGGAGGGAAATTTAGTCCTCGCTGGAATGAAAGGTAAGACGGTCCTTGTCTGTACAACCTTAATAAGCAACTTCGTGATTATTCCAAGTCTGCCATAAAACAGAGCTGAACACTGACTGGCGTTACATTTATGTGTCTGGTGCTCCCACGAAGCCTGGAAACTGGAGAAGCTCTGGGGAAACTACTGTAGTGTGGGCAATACAGGACTGGGGGGGGGGGGGGGGGGGGGGGGGGGGGGGGGGGGGGGGGGGGGGGGGGGGGGGGGGGGCGGGGGGGGGGGGGTGGGGGGGGGGGGGGGGGGTGGGGGGTGGTGAGGGGGGGGGGGGGTGGGGGGGGGGGGGGGGGGGGGGGGGTGGGGGTGGGGGGGGGGGGGGGGTGGGGGGGTGGGGGGGGGGGCGGGGGGGGGGGGGGTGGGCTCCTTTATGTGTGGATGGCTTCATTAAGCTGTACCACGAAGACAGTCTGACAGGTTGCCTTACCCCACAGCGACTATAACAATGACCCAATGTGACTTTATTGGGAGGACACAAAGAGGATGACATAATAATCTGTAATTGCTATACCAAGCTTCCCAGCCCTGGGTACAAACCACTTGATGGACCCCTTATTACACTCGACACGGTCAGTTCTCATCGGCTACATTCACTGTGATATTCGTAGGACAAAGTCTAATTGACCACCGACGCTAAAACAATATATAAAAAATAACGAGAATGAAATCTAATTCCAACAAGTCATCTATACCAACTAAAACCTAGGTTGAATGTCAATACAGAATTTACTTAAAACGGTCAATCTATGGCATGCAAAATAAAACATGCATTTCAATATCTTTCGATCGGGTTTGTTAATATCCAAACCAACAGAGACACCGAGAAAGCGATATCAAACACAAAATTATGCACAACCCTTTTCATGCAACAACAACGACCACTTTCTTTCCTCTGGAGCCAACAACTCAAACCAAGAAACAAAACTACAAAACACATCTACGTACTGCGGGCCTCTAACAAAGAATAGTCAAAACATACATTTCGCATGCATAAAACCCTCCAAGATGCAGCTCTAAGATGCAGAAGTGTTATCATCGTAGAAACAGGCCAGGGGTTCTTTTTACTGCTAACTAGTGGAAACAAAGAAAGAACGAGGGAAATAAACTGCGGTTGAGGACTGTTATTTCTAACAGACAGCTAGAAAGGCTTCGTCAGAAACGTTTAGGGACAAACCAACTACAACAGGCACGATGAGACTACTGAAATGATCAGCTATCCAGAGGAGAGGAGAAGGTAGGGTTAGGGTTCAAAAACCTCTACAGCTACCATGTTCAGAAGGGAACTATGGGTACCTGCGAACTGATCAAGAGTGTCACTGCATGTGCTGGTGGAAGCGAAGGGGGACCCCGGACTGGAGTCTACTGGTTCTGTCTTTATGGCTATATAACACAATGACGACATACAATGAATATGCTGATGACGACGACGGCACAAGGATGATGATGATGATGATGGTGATGATGATGATGATGACGACGACAAACGTGATGATGATGATGACGACGACAACGACAAGAACAACAATGATGATGATGATACTAACGAGATGACAATGGTGACGATGATGATGATGTCATGCGCGTTTGAGCGACGAACTATATCGAAAGATAACTATTTTCCGGCTTAGCACCATCGATCGATTTGCTTGCGCCGACGAGCGATCCACCGATGACGCTAATATCGATCGATATTTGCGCCATCGGTGGATATAAAAAATAGAGCTGTTTTATATTTATGCATTATTGCTTTTGCTTTCGAATATTTTCTGCATGCTAGTTTCTTTCTGCAAAACACGAAAACGTAGCAAAAACATCAACAGACTGAAGTTGGCTGTCGACATCAATTTTTAACATAGGCATAGCATAAATATGGCTGCTGTTGGTATAGTTAGTTGGTACAGCACCTTTCAACTGTGGTTTTTTTGTATTTCTTTTTTCTTTATTGAAGCCACGAAAGTGTAAAAATAAAGTTGTCATAATGATCGATGGTCATTAAAAAACAATTTGAATGCGTTTATAAGCTATTTTTTATATCCACCGATGACGCTAATATCGATCGATATTTGCGCAAACGGTGGATTGCTCGTCGGCGCAAGCAAATCGATCGATGGCCCTAAGCCGCAAGTGGATATCTTTCGATATAGTTCATCGCTCAAACGCGCAGAACAGGGATACAGAAACCAGCTTCTTCACACCACAAAAGCTGTTTATAGCCACATTGTAAACATGAATTTATCCACTTAATCGGAAACATCAAAAGAAAATTGGGCATTACCCACTTAACTAGAAAAATATCAAAAGAAAAGTAGGCACAGTAATAATTGGTGTAAAAAAATCACCAAGATATTATGTTACTATTTCACTGACGACAAATAAGAAAACTTTGTGAAACTGTCACAGCATCACCATACCCAACTATAAAACTTGTGTCAAAATGAGCGTCGTTGCATTCTGTTTAAGTGATCAGTGATATTTTGGTGTTGTTGCGTTGGGTTTGTTTGTTTGTCTGCTTCTGCATAATTCTATTGTGCTACCATAAAATTTTAAAAAAAAACGCATCTCAAAAAAGGAATACGAATACGTGTAGTATATTATTTCTAACAGGCGTACTTTAGAATCAAAACAAGGGCTCGAGTTCTGTTTTGTCTATCCGTTTAAAAGACAGTGTGTTCCACATGAAATAGATAAGGAACTTGATCGATTTACATTTACCCTTTCGTCATTGTTGATTCTGTTGCGGTTGCTTTTTGCTGTTGTTGTTGTTTCTTGACTAAATGTGTGCATGAACGTTTTTCATAGATGAATTAATCAAAAGAAAAACCATTTGGCCTTTTGTCGCTTTTAATTTCTGCTGCTCTTGTCCTAGTCATTGTTGTTGTAGATGTACACAAGGAAATAAGACAAAGAAACAAACAAACATGAATCCAAGCCCACTCACTTGTGACACCTCCCTGGCACATCAGCCACATGTCAGAGTTAGAGTAGCCAGCAGACTCCGCTGACGATGGCGGCAAGACACCTGCGCACAGAACCAACACAACAATCATGACTGTTGTCTTCCATTTGTTTTTTGTTGAGGTTAATTTGTGTTTCATAGCCAACCAAAAGAAGGACACTTTGAATGAAGCAAGGTGTAAAGTAGAAAACATGACCACAGTCAAACAGGGTATAAAATTAGGAATGGCATTGTTTAAAGGGACACCCTGACAGGTTAGTTTTTTGTGCAAGAAACACGTCGAGATCATCGACTACGTCGGTGGTCGAGATCGCCAGAAAGACAGCCTTTTCGAGGATCGGAACACTCACTTTGCTCTGGTTTCCTAGAATTCAAACCGTCAAAACGGCGATTCTTCCTCGGCGGAGTTGTCTGAGAGAGAAGTCATTTTGGACGGGGTGGGTGGAGGACACAGAGTGGTTGAAGCTTTTTCTTCTTTGTTGTGCAGTAAAAAAGATTAAAAAAAAGGAACTATTTCCTTTGTTGTGAGTAAAACTCCTTTCAGTAAATTGTAAATAAAAAGGCTTGTATTGTGGACATTTCGTGATTTGGTCTAAGCTACTTAGGCGGTCATTAGAAAAGAGAAGTCGCATGCCTTCTCTCTCACTGAAAGAATTTGACTTCCAGCACCTCCGCCAAGGAGAAATCGCCGATTTGATAGTTTGATTTCTAGGAAACCAGAGCACAGTGAGAGTTGCGATCTCTGTACAGGGTGTTTTCCTGGTGATCTCGACGTGTTTCTTGCAAAAACGCATCCGTCAGGGTGCCCCTTTAAGTGTAAATGTTGCGAGAAGGATGTGGTAGAATAAAACAGTAGGGTTACACCTTAGGGCTTGTATTCATTACATCCGCAATCCGCAAGTTCCCTATGAAAAATGGTGTTTTACGTCCTCTCGGTCTGGAACAGACACATATGGGACATTTGTAAATACAAAGATGGTGGGAACAATACTGGAGGCAATGCCCGGAGGCAGTGCAACTCCAGTAAAGTCCCGATTGGAAACCCCATACACTTACATAAGAAATAAGCGGATGGGATTGTGGATGAGCTTCCACGTGTAATGTGCACACCCCTTCAGATTTCTTACTTCCAGAATCTTTTTTTGGGCGGATTGAGTATGGGTTTCCGCACAGAACTTCCGCGTATATAATTAAATGTGTACGTGCCCTTAGACTGACTACCAGGTAAATAGCAAAAGAAACGGGAGTCGAAGCACGAAAATCAAGAGAAAAAAGGGTGTAGGGAAGCGGGTGTGTGTGAAAACGTAGGGCATACAACAAGAAAGGTTCTAAACCCAGGAGCATTCTTTTTTTTCTTCTAAATTCCAAGTAGAGCACGGAAAACACAACAATATCATCAAATGTGCATCCTCTTCAGTCTTCCCAATACAAATACACAATTCAAGCGTACGAACCGCGGTAAATTAATACCCCCCCCCCCCCCCCCCTCCCCCCTGAGTTCTTTGTATGGAATCGAAGATGAATAATGCATTTACCGACCTAAGGAACGACAGCTGTCATCCTGCCTCCTAAACGTAGCCAATGGCCATAAAAAAAAGAAAGCCCCGGACATATTCTATGGATGGTAACCGGAGCCGGGAACCAGCAGTGAGGCAGTTCGTGAAACCCCATCAGCGCATCGTCCACAGGAGTCTCCCTGCCCTGCCCCATTCCATTCCAGTGACCAGCAGCCCAGGAGCCAAAACTGTCCCCAAAGACCAGCCTTCAACCGTTCCCACAGCTGATCGGCACCCACTTGCAGAGTCCTTATCCCGACCCCACCCTTCCCAACAACCCCCCCCCCCACCCCCAAATGCAAATGAAGGAAGCACGTGGGTCTCCATCCGCCCAGCTCGTACGCTAAGTGCCGATCGGGTAACGATATCGTATGCAGGGGGGGGGGGGGGGGGGGGGGGGGGGGGGTGTTACGATCCAAGCACAGACTTAGTCTGTCACCATGCGAGAAAATGGACCAAACAGGGCCAGCATTTACCCTTACCGGAGGAAACAAGCCTGTCGTCTGTCAGGCACTAAAACTGCGACTTCTTCTTCTTCCTCTTCTGCGTTCCGAGGCCATATGGCCATAATGGGTAAGGTACATATGCGTCCGGTTTTCAGTTTTCACTGGTCTCCCCGCTGCGTACAGCCGATACATTCCGATTTCGGAGGAGCTCAAAGGAGAAAAATTCTTTGGAAGAATATTTTGAAAAAAAGGCAGGTGAATGGGCCAATAAGTCAGAAAGATAGTAGTAGATGATAGAAAGCAAAGGAAAAAGGCAGTCAAAGAGTGGCAGATTAGAGGAAGTTACAAGCACATCACTTCCAGAATGTGGGGGAACTCTTTTTACGAAAGACCCCCCCCCCCCCCCCCTCGGTATCCCCACGGGGAGAGGCTCGTGGATGGGGCGGGGTTGTCCAGCTCACCGTATGGAGGCACGAGGCATCCACCCACTGCCCCTAAACTGTGACAAAGCGACGGCTGTCATCGTTTGTCTTAACTAGCCCCAGCATAAGACCTTATATTATTAGAAAAAAACAAAGTCTACTTGCTAGTAATTATAACACAGTCCCTCCCTCAACATTCCTAGTCCCCAATGACGCTTGTTTTGAACACGGTGTTTCAATTAGTTTCCCCACCTTCTGGAAGTTCTGTGCTTGTAACTTCCTCTAATCTACCACTCTCTTTCACTCTGCCTTTTCCCTTTGCTTTCTATCATCGACTATCTTTCTGACT
>CM065681.1:58951219-58971219 GCA_017654935.2 Phymorhynchus buccinoides | reverse complement strand
AGAGCGGCCAGAAGTGTAGCCTCAATTTGAAGTGCGACGATACTTACTTGTAGCGGTGCCATAGCCGATGAGGTTTAACCGAGGCGTGGTTACAGCTACACCTATCTGTATTAATTTAAAAAAATCGGGACTTTACTGGTTTCGTACTGCATCCGGGCATTGCCTCCAGTATTGTTCCCACCATATTTGTATTTACAAATGTCCCATATGTGTCTGATTCAGACCAAGAGGACGTAAAACACCATTTTCGTCGCCATTTGAAGTGCGACAATTTTGGACCGACAGACAGACCGACCCGACCGACAAAGTGAGTTATAGGTTTGTGGCTTGAGCCACAAACAAAAATGACCCTCCTTGGTGGATCAAAATAAGACTTTACGTTGTTTGTTGTTGACGTACCCTGGCTAAAAACAACCTCCAGGGATCACCCCAACACATCCGAAGCACTTGACCACTATAGCACAAATGCATCAGCTAGGGATGATAACATTTCGTGTGACCGGTGGGTTTTTTTTATTACTCCGCCACATGGGCAGCCACACTCCGTCTTCGGGGAAATAAGACTTCGAAGACGGGTTGCCCAAAAGGCATCATCAGTGCGAGCGAACATGAGAGACCTAGACGAAAGGAGTGTTCTTCAGTCATCAACCAAGTTTCTGGTTCTGTAGGAAATGGAAGCATCAACGTAATGTTGTTTTGTAGAAGAAAGAGAGAGGGGGAAGAGTACTGTTCCGTTCGACTACTAAGAGGTAGAGAATTTGATCAAGATAGGGAGAGAGGGCGAGAAAAGAGAAGGACTTGTTATTTACGGGGGGAAGACAGACACCACCCCAGGGGGAACAGGCGGGACCACTGTCTCTCTCACTCTATGTGTCACACACACACACACACACTTATCTCTGTCTCTCTCTGTGTGTCTCTCTCTCTATCTCACACACACACACACACACACACACACACACATCTCTCTCTCTCTCTCTCTCTCTCTCTCTCTCTCTCTCTCTCTCTCTCTCTCTCTCCAAACGTTCGCGCGTGCGCGTGTGTTTGTGTGCGTAAGTGTGAGTTGAGAGAGAGAGAGAGAGAGAGAGAGAGAGAGAGAGAGAGAGGGGGGGGGGGAGACAGGCAGACACATAGACAGACAGACGGTTATAAACAACAGTGTGTGTGTGTGTGTGCGTGCGTGTGCGTATGTGCGTGCGTGTGTGTGCGTGTGTGCGTGCGTGTGTGTGTGTGTGTGTGCGTCTGTATGTGCGTGCGTGCGTGCGTGTGTGTGTGTGTGTGTGCGTGTGTGCGTGCGTGTGTGTGTGTGAATGAAGGTAGGAAATGGGAGGTGACGAAGAGGTAGGGTGGGGGGTGGGGGAGTGAAATGGCAGTGACAGGGCAAGCAAAGCCTGTAATTTGGGCCCATACATCAGGCCAGGCACCAGCAGTGTGGCGTAGCCTGTAGAGGCAGTGACAGGCCGACACGACAGACAGGGGGACATCCCGCTATCGCTACGGATCGATAACACTACCAAGATAAACCAGTACGGATATCACTACGCATCGATAACACTACTGGGCTAAATCACTACGGCAACTAAGGATTAGGGCTAGGGTTAAAATAGGGTTGAACTTAGGTAAGGAACAGGGTTAGGTTAGGAAAAGGATTCGGGTTAGGGTTAGGAGTACGGTTAGGGTTAGTCTGTCGGAATTCAAACTGGCAGATTGGCACAGTCCTCTATATAATGAGTGGTAACAACGGGTAGTTCTTGTCCCACATGGTTAATTCCGGGAGGACGTAAAACAAAAAATTTCTTCTTCGGGTAGTTCTTTCGATACGTAGTGAAAGCGCTACGCATCCCACCACAGCCCCAACACTACAGGACCAACACTACAGGACCAACACTACAGGACCAACACTACAGCGGCCACAATCTGAACCTACCGAATCCGACAGTACAGAGGGAACGAAACGGAACTGGCTAGTATTTGGGCTACGCCTGTCACATCGCAAATCACACTCTGACTCCCCAATCATCCCCCCACCCCACCCCTACCCGGCCCCCACCCGATTTAGTCTGTCTGTCTCTCCCTTTATCTGTGAGCATGTCCAACACACACGCGCACGCACAAAACACACAAGTGTTGGGAGAGAAAAAGAGGGAGACAGACACACACAAACACACATACGCACGCACGCACGCACGCACGCACACGCACACACAGAGTGTCTGTCTGTCTGTCTGTCTGTGTGCGTGCGTGCCTGCGTGCGTGTACGAGAGAGAGAGAGAGAGAGAGAGAGAGAGAGAGAGAGAGAGAGAGAGAGGGGGGGGGAGAGAGAGAGGGGGGGGGGGGAGAGTGACAGGGAGACAGAAAAAATACGAGTGACACACAGACACAGATAGAGAGACAGAGACAGAGAGACAGGCCAACCAAGCGAACAGACAGACACTCCGGGCGGGTAACACCGACAGACGGTCCAAAAGACAAGTCAAGACCAGACTCACCGTCAGTGGTTCCATTGTGGGAGAGGGGGAGGGCGGTGGAGGAAGAGGAGGGGTCCAGAGGGACGGAGGAGGATGGAGGATGGAGGGGCGAGTCCCCGGCACTCTCCAAAGCGCTGTTGTTGTCCCCGGGGCTGGACAGGGAGTGCAGGTCCACCGCTAGCCTGCCACCAACCACAGCAACCCATTAGTATAGAACACCAAGACAATCCACATTTCAGGCTATCCCCGGGGCTGGACAGGGAGTGCAGGTCCACCGCTAGCCTGCCACCAACCACAGCAACCCATTAGTATAGAACACCAAGACAATCCACATTTCAGGCTATCCCCGGGGCTGGACAGGGAGTGCAGGTCCACCGCTAGCCTGCCACCAACCACAGCAACCCATTAGTATAGAACACCAAGACAATCCACATTTCAGGCTATCCCCGGGGCTGGACAGGGAGTGCAGGTCCACCGCTAGCCTGCCACCAACCACAGCAACCCATTAGTATAGAACACCAAGACAATCCACATTTCAGGTTATCCCCGGGGCTGGACAGGGAGTGCAGGTCCACCGCTAGCCTGCCACCAACCACAGCAACCCATTAGTATAGAACACCAAGACAATCCACATTTCAGGTTATCCCTGGGGCTGGACAGGGAGTGCAGGTCCACCGCTAGCCTGCCACCAACCACAGCAACCCATTAGTATAGAACACCAAGACAATCCACATTTCAGGTTATCCCTGGGGCTGGACAGGGACTGCAGGTCCACCGCTAACCTGCCACCAACCACAGCAACCCATTAGTATAGAACACCAAGACAATCCACATTTCAGGTTATCCCCGGGGCTGGACAGGGAGTGCAGGTCCACCGCTAGCCTGCCACCAACCACAGCAACCCATTAGTATAGAACACCAAGACAATCCACATTTCAGGTTATCCCTGGGGCTGGACAGGGAGTGCAGGTCCACCGCTAGCCTGCCACCAACCACAGCAACCCATTAGTATAGAACACCAAGACAATCCACATTTCAGGTTATCCCTGGGGCTGGACAGGGAGTGCAGGTCCACCGCTAACCTGCCACCAACCACAGCAACCCATTAGTATAGAACAGAACACCAAGCCAATCCACATTTCGGGTTATCACCGACACAGGGTCTTTCCTGGTATTGCAGTGCAGTACCTCTAGGATATCTGTATTCTTCTTCTTCTTCGATCGCTCAGACAGTTTCCTGTCAAATATGAGCGCAGGTGCGTCATGCTGCCGTTATGCGCCTAAGTAAGAAATAATTAGGCCCAGCATGTCCAACTTCGGCTGGGAGGAAATCTTTTTGAAAGCGTTTCTTGAAAGTTAAAAAAAAAAGACAGGAGAATGGACTGGTAAGGCAGAAAGTAGATGACAGCAAGCAGAGGGAAAAGGCAGAGTCAAAGAGAGTGACAGATTAGAGGAAGTTACAAGCACATAACTTCCAGGTGGGGGAACTATTTATACAAAAGACCCCTCGGTATCCCCACGGGGGGTTTATTTTTATACAAATATCCCATATGTACCTGTTTCAGGTCGGAGGACGTGAAACTCATTTTCATTCAGACAATCCGCATCAAATGTTCGCAGTGAAAATGCTCGAGTCAATGACAAGCAGCATAATTCTGCCATTGTCGGGAAAAGCGAAATGGTTTGGGATCAGCCTAGTGCATAGGGTTATTGTCATAAAACTGAAAGAACCAGACTTCACGGGGAATCCACGGGGATTCCTGTTATATCAATATCAATCTAACAGTCAACATAGTCGGACAAAATATATAGGCATAACAAGTTCAAAGGGGGTTAAAGAGCTTCCCGATCCAGAGGTTCTAGGAAATCACTTGGTACAGAAAACACACACACACTCTCTCTCTCTCTCTGGTTAAAAACAAAACTGGCCGTACGTTAATATGGCTTGTCATTTTGTTACCTTCGGCTATGCTCACACACAGTGCACCAATGTCTTCTCATTCACTTTCCTGACAGAATCCATCCTCGTGACAATCCTTTTACCTTTCTTTTTTCTCTCCTAAACTAAGGCACTAAACATCACCACACAATACACAGCCTATCAATCAGGGAGTGGGGGGAGACGATTGTCGGCAGCTTATTGACACAGTAGATGCAAACGTGCCAGACACCCAGTTTCCATTCTTTTGCTGACAGCACGGCCTTCACACAGCATTCATAATTATTTCTACAATAACTGAATGGGCACGTCTTCGGTACACGTGATTCTTTGCCTGTTCTGACACTTTTGAGAGAGTAAGCCTAAGTCATTGTATTTGCATTAGGTACTTTACATTCACAGAGGCGTCTCTGTGAAATTCGGGTTGCTCCCACCTGGAGAGTGCGTCGCAGCCAGAGGCGCGCCTCCCATTTAAAAAAAATTGTATGCGATTTTTGTGACTGATAAGGAAGGGGGAGGGGGGTTACATTTTGACCAAATGACAACTGTTTCGTTGCCACTGGGTTTAACGTGTGCTGAATGGAGTGCATGGACACACGGGACCTCGGTTTATCGTCTCATCCGAAAGACTCCACATTCACACCGTAAGGCCTAGTGCAAAGTGAAAGGAAAAATCCCCTGTACCCAGGTTCGAACTCGGGTTTACTTGACACAAGGCGAACGCGTTACCTATGTGCCACTCTACACTTAGGCTGTATTGCTTAGGCTGTATGCATGTCAGTCGTTTCTGACCATGACTGCCAGATAGCAGAGGGGGGCCGAATGATGCTATCCCGGGGGACTGGGCAAAAATTTGCTTACAGTGGATGCCTTGCCCAGGGTACATCCCCATTCTCTCGGCCAAAGGCCAACCCATCCCTTTGGCTGCAGCGCTATAGCAAGTGCAAAGGGCCCCTCGTTCAAGAGTCATAGTCATTCACAAGAGACTAAATGAATCGTGCAACGAACACGTGCACGGATTTCAAAACATAATATACAAATATAATATGCAATTCTCCTCTTTTTTTGGGAGGGTTGTATTCTGTTTCTTCTTTGTTTTGTTGTTGTTTTCTTTATCCTATACATTACCTTGACTGATTATCATATTTGCCAATGCTTAAAGTATTTCATGATTCAATGTTCGATCGTTGAAGTTTGCTTGAGAACCGTAATCTGAAAAATGTATTACTTTGTCGTTCCAGTTTTCCAATGGCAGACTTAGTGGGATTTTTTTCACGCCAGATGGCGTGACACTCGAGTGGGGCTAATCCCCTCTATATTCTTAGTTGGGGATAAAGAGAGAGCGAGAGATAGAGGAGTCCAACCCTTCGTGATATGTAAAAGTAAAAATACATGTAGATAGCGAGCACACTATAAGCTTCAAGCTTGTTGCTGCTCATTCATGTTGACAATGTATTGATGTATATAATTATGTACCCTGTCGAACCAAATAAGGATTATTTAAACCAAATGCGTGCAATTCGTTTCTAACAAAAAGCAGGAAAAGGAGGGAGGGAGAGACACGGCCAAACAGATACATACATAGACAGACAGGCAGGCAGGCAGACGGGGGGCATGGATGGAAATAACATTGGGGGGAAATTCTTTCTATTTCAAAACATGTCTATTTTAAACTCCTGCAACAAAATATCATGCAAAATAAAATTTATTTTTCCTATTTAATTGCCTTCTTGAAATCTATTATTTTCAACACAACTTCCTCAATATGAGCTTTTAAAGAGCATTCAATTCCCCCGAAGACGGAGTGTGGCTGCTCATGTGGCGGGGTAATCAAAAACGGTCACACACGTAATGTTCTCATCCCCAGCTGATGCATTTGTACCATAGTGTTCAAATGCTTCGGCTGCGATCCCTGCAGTCTTTTAGCCAGGGCACGTAAACAAACAAACAAAGAGAATTCATACGTACGTTTCGTCTCGTGTACGGACTAAACTGACCTCACACCAAAAACAGAAACAAACAAACAAAATGTGTCGCCATCGACTTAGAAACGAGCAGACAAAAATGGAGCACTGATTATTAGCAAAATAATATAATTGCCATCATTATTCTCTTCCCCGCAGATGTCAGTCTGGTTATTCACAATTACCGCTTCTCTTCGTGGGGGAAAAAGGGAATACAAAACAACATTCTGGAGACTGATGATGGTCGGTTGGGGTATGGAGAGAGAGAGAGAGAGAGAGAGAGAGAGAGAGAGAGAGAGAGAGAGAGAGAGAGAGAGAGAGAGAGAGAGAGGGGGGGGAGAGAGAGAGAGAGTGAGAGAGAGGGAGGGGGGGGAGAGAGAGAGAGAGGGAGGGAGGGAGAGAGAGAGAAACAAACTAACAGAGAGAGATAGACAAAGAGTCCAGAGAGACAGATACAGACAAGACAAGAGAAGACAAGACAAGATGAACAGACAATGGACAGACTTGCAGTTGCAAATTACACGCAATACCCATATGCCTGAGCTGTGATGTAGACACTGATTTCATAAGTATCATCAACGGATGTTGGAGTACACCATTCAAACCAATTACAGCTGTTTATTGGAGTACACCATTCAAACCAATTACAGCTGTTTCCTACATGCGATATGCAGCCAGTGGCTGGCTATCCATTATGTTCTACTTCACCTTAGATAACAGTGATTCCGAAGTTGTAATATCAGCAGTTCAACGGAACTGGATCTTGTTTGCTGTTGTAATCCTATTTTTTTCTTCTTATCAAAATGCGTGTGGAAAAACGGCGAGGGGTGGGGAGGGACATTACATTTTAAAAAAAAATCTTATCAACACTGATGTCTTAGAACACAACACACTAACAACCATACGTTTCCTCTCAGAGAAGTTCAACGTCTGTTCAGTTTCCCGATTCCCTTGCCATTGGCGATGCTACTGTTCCTTTCTGTCAGTCAGCTAAAAATCGTGGTATTATCCTAGACTGTCAGCTAACTATGATCTTGCATGTCATGACTCTGATACGTAATGTGAACTTTGAACTCCGCCGTATAAGTGCCATTCGTCACTATCTCACAGTTGAAGTCACCAAGACTCGTCTCATCAGCTCTACTGTCTCGCATCGATTACTGCAACTCCTTACTTGTAGGCTGCCCTCAAAATCTCCTCAGTAAAGTTCAAAACAATGCAGCTCGGTTAATCCTTCGTCCCTCGTACAGAACATATCAAACCCCACCTCCGTACCCTACACTGGCTTCCAGTCGAGGCAAGAATTAAGTATAAAACTGCTTGCCTCTGCTTCAATGCTGTCAACCCATCTGGAACTGCCTACCTCTCTGATCTCGTTCACCTGTACTCACCCCCACGATCTCTCCGTTCCTCTTCTGACAAACTTATCCTTTCTATCCCACGTACAAATACTAAGACATGGTGAACGTTCATTTTCTTTCAGTGCCCATTCTATCTGGAACTCTCTTCCCTATGAACTTCGTTCTGCTCAATCTTGCCAGTCTTTCAAAACAGCTCTAAAAACTCACCTCTTCCAGCAATACTTCTGATTTGTTTTCTTGTCCTGTTTTCTGCCATAAACATGTGTTGTGCGTGGGTGTGCGCGCGCATATGTGTATGTTGGTGTGCCTGTGTGTGTGTGTGTGTGTGTGTGTGTGTGTGTGTGTGTGTGTGTGTGTGTGTGTGTGTGTGTGTGTGTGTGTGTGTGTGTGTGTGTGTGTGTTTGTGCGTGCGTGCGCGCGCGTGTGTTATGGCTGTGCATGTTTAGGATAGTTGATATTTTAGTTTATGTCTTATTTTGGAAAGCGCCGTGAGCTCAAAAGAGAAAGGGCGCTCTAATTTTTTTAATTATTATTATTATTAAACTGCATATTTCCAAGCGAATTTTCGCTCCAATTCGTCACACTTTTTCTTTAATTAAAACATCTTTCTTGCCACGTCCTCCCGTAGCTCCACCCGTTTCACTGACAGACGTGTGGCAGTAGCCTATAGTTTGTTTCTCGCCCAGTGAACTAAAAATACATTTTTACTAACTTGACATGCCTTGTTGTGTAGGGAATTCCCCAGCCACAAGAGGAAAACGGCCTATTAGGAATGATGCCGAAATGAATGTTTCAAGGCAGCTGGTTAGACAGTAGTGACCTGGTTAGCTCAACCTGTCTCTCTGCAGCGTGACATGGCCATCCCTTTCTGTGGGACCTGTCACATCCATCAACTTCCTTGTCGAGTCGCCAGCAATGAAATAAGGGTTTTTTGTTTGTTTTGTTTTTAAAGCTTTGAGAGAGAGAGAGAGAGAGAGAGAGAGAGAGAGAGAGAGAGAGAGAGAGAGAGAGAGAGAGAGAGAGAGAGAGAGAGAGAGAGAGAGAGAGAGAGAACTCGAGAATGGGGGGGGGGGGGGGGGGGGGGGGGGGGGGGGGGACAAAAGACAACAACGGGAAACAGGAAGGAGAGGGGGTGGGGGACGGAGGACACGGGGCAATTACAAGGCGTTTCTTATCCACTTATATTCAGCCATTCTCTAATCAGAGTACAAGGATTGGCAAATGGCATCTGATGGATAGATAGTATGTGTGCGTGAACGCAAACACACACATGCGTGCGCAGAAGCGAGCGAGCGAGCGAGAGAGAGAGAGAGAGAGAGAGAGAGAGAGAGAGAGAGAGAGAGAGAGAGAGAGAGAGAGAGAGAGAGAGAGAGAGAGAGAGAGAGAGAGAGAGACGTACCTACAGACAAGCAGACAGACAGACGGATGGACAGACAGAGCAATGCGTGAGAGAGTAAAAGTGTGAGAAATGGGATCCGTTAAAGTTTGTCTTCCGGCTGCAACAGCTGTTTCGGTTTTAGGCGACGTTATTATTATCACAAGACCAGGAAAGAGGTGTAGGGGTGGTGGTGAAAGAGTGAGCAAGTAGTGAGTGGCAGGGCATAGGTAAAGTGGGCTGTCAATGGGGGGAGCTTTTCCCAGTTTGAGCCGGAAGACAGTAATGAAAGCATGACAGCAAGAAAACACCAGGCAACCAAAACAAAAACAAGTCACAGTTTCCTCCTCAACAGTACTTTTCCTACCGAGCCGGCTACAACAACAGCAGTCAAGGGGAAAAGAAAAGAAAGCTTTATTAGCGGCGCCCCATTTGCAACAACAAGGTGGTAGATGGGAGGATAGGGGCAGATAGGGGGTGGGGGTGGGGGGGGGGGGGGGTCAGTGGGTGGTAGATATGTGGAGTAGTAATTAGGACTCCAGCTATGCAATCTGTTGCATTGGGAATAGAAGAGTAAGTGATTAGCGGCTGAAACCTGCCAGAGATTTGGAAGAAAATTACCGTCTGTTTTGTTTTTGAATTCTCTTCTTATATTTATACTCTTCTTTAAAAAAACCACCAACATATTTAGTGAAATTTAATTTCATCAACTTTATCCATTCTCTCAATACCTGTCTGCATGGAAATAATACAAGACAGTGTACTGTAGGCAAAAAACAAATCTGATTTTGTTTTTGGCAGTTGACTTTGCAACGTGACGTAATATTTGCGTTCTTGCATATATATTATTACAAGTCTAATTTGGAGAACTATGGGAGGGTAATCTGTGTTGAAGCATTTGGTTTGTCACTGTCATTATGTGAATAACTAACAACAACAACAGGTCAAGATGTGCCCCCCCCCCCCCCCCCCCCCCTACTACATTTATCTGTTAATTCCATTTTTTACGTTTTTGCCTTTCTTACCAAACATGAAGCTGTATTTTATGAACATTTTCAGCTAATTATCTTTGTTCAATAATTAATTGCAGTCATGATAAAGGCCATTATCTAATAGGACCACCCCCCCCCCCACCCCCCCACCCTATGTAGTGCAGTACACCGCGGCATTTGTCACAGTCGTGGCTCATTACGTTTTTCCGTCTTATAGAGGGGGGGGGGGGGGGTAGGGTTAGGATTATTCCAAAAAGATAATTAGCTGAAAAAGGTTAATAAAATACAGCTTTATGTTTGGTAAGAAAGGCAAAAACGGAAAAAATGGAATTAACCGAGAAATGCAGGGGGGTGGGGGGTGGCACATCTTGACCTTTACCTAGAAATCAAATCGAAACGCACACACACGTTAGCATTCACAAACGCAATACTAAATGCCAAATAGGTCAATAACACAGACATTTGTGACAAACAGCACAAAATAGTCCTATAATCCTCCCTCATCCTAAATTAAAACAGATAAATGAGATCAGATTTTCATGTTGAGCAGAAAAAAAAACCAACAACAATAAACAAATCACAATAAGAAAAATGTACATGTAAAGGACAGTGATGATTTGTAAAGACTATCCTCAGTCAAAGTTTCTCAAACGCCTTAGAGAAACTTTGCCTCAGTCAGAGGCGAGGCAGTTAAAAATAACCGACAAGTAGGCAAATAAAGATGAACTCTGCCCAAAACGATGTTAATGTTCATAGTCATGTCAGGTTGAAGGACATTTATAACACGTAACACGTAACCACGATGCTTTTAATATTGCTTCCTGCAGTCGTGGTTCCCTAGACGTACCCAGTCACACAAAAAGGGAGTTTGACTCACCTTACCTCCCCGAGGGGATACCGGGGGGTCTTTCGTACAAATAGTTCCCCCACCTTATTGATGTCCTGTGCTTGTAACTTCCTCTAATCTGCCCTCTTTGACTCTGTCTTTTCCCTGTGCTTTCTATCGCCTATTATCTTTCTGACTTATTGGCCCATTCTCCTGCCTTTTTTTTAAACAAAAGAATCTTCCAAATAATTTGTGTCCTTTGAGTTCCTCCGAAATCGGAATGTGTCGGCTGTACGCAGCGGGGAGACCAGTGAAAACTGAAAACCGGACACATACGTACCTTACCCATTATGGCCATATGGCCTGGGAACGCAGAAGAAGAAGAAGACTCGCCTCTTCCAACCTCATTTCAGTCTACATCACTTCTAATCTACCTTGTAGGACAGTGAAGAGCAGACAGCAGATAACAGGTTAAAACCCTCTGGACCTCCACCTAGAAACATTACCAAGCGATAAGCCAAGTTGGAATAGGACAGAATCGTCTTATTATTCATGGTGGATAAGCCAGAAGATTGACCCCAGTGCATCCAGTATGTCGACAAAATGGCTGTTTTCTGCTAGTTTTTCTTCTTCTTCTCTTCGGATAACTTAATAATTTCATTTGAGTGCATTTGGGTGTAAGATCAGACTGTGCAGAATTTGTTTTTTAAAGCTATGTCATCTTATCTGCCTAACCAAATAAAACACAAATATGCAACAACAACAAAGGGGTGACCTTTTGAAGATTACCCATTATCTACTCGATCCTAACCCTTTCCTTTTTCTTCAACTTTATCCAACTTCTTTCTGCAAAGTCAATAATTAATTTCATAAAAAGCCTTCCAACATCTACTGGGGGTATTATCTCTCTCTCTCTCTCTCTCTCTCTCTCTCTCTCTCTCTCTCTCTCTCTCTCTCTCTCTTCCCCCCCCCCCCCCCCTCTCTCTCTCTCTCACACACACAAGAAAACCTAGATCAGTGTACAAAGGTAGTAACAATGTCCCTCATCACACCCTGGCCCTCCCCACCTTGTCCCTGTCCCAGAAGAAGAGGGTTGGACGGGGGATGGGGAAAACGAAAAACAGACGGCAAAACCACCCATATCTGCCGTACTCCCAGTTGAACTCATAAGAACAAAACAAAAGCATCCTGGTGAGAAGACGAGAATTTGCTGAGACAACTGAGACCTAAGACAAAGCCTACACTCATGGCCAATGGCCATAAAAAGTTATTGGCTAAAAATACGGAGTAAGACTAAATACGGCAGTTGATGCAGAAACGCGCTCGGAAAATACAGACTCTCTGTGAGCTTGCCCTTTGATCAAACTAGCAACGGGTAATATCGTCAGACGATGAAACATCATTCTGCGAAGTCTCAGGTGGGTTTTTTCGTTCATCAATTTTTGACCGTTATAACAATTTCTGTTAGCACACGGGAAAACAAGACGGAGACAGATAAACACACGCACAGACCCTCGTTTCCATTCCAACATACTCCCGTTCTAAAACAACAGGGAGCGCAAAAACAGGAAGAAGGGCAAGGGATAGTAGTGAGTAGTAGGCTAAGGTAGAGGAAACCTTAGATGAAGAATGTAGAAGGGGAGACAAAGGGGAAGATGGCGAGAGGGGGACCGGGATAAAAACGGATGTGCGTAGTGGAGGAGAGGGCTTTGGGGGACTCCCAAATCAGGCAACCTGATCGGGGTCCTGTCAGGGGAACTGTCAAGCGCTCGGTGGCCGTAAGGGTCCAACCCCGGGGGTTGCGCAAAGTCTTTGTACGGTTACCTGCCATCCCCGATGGTATCTTCCACTCCCTTCCCTTCGCTTCCTCTTTCCCTCCTAAACACCTTCCTCCCTGCCCACGAGAATGAGAACCCTTGAAAAGGTCCATGAACACCCGGGTAGGGAGGAAAGGCGAGCACGAACCAAAGACTCTCAAGACTATCTCCAAACTACTATTACTGCGTACTGGTACTAGTTTTTCTGGTTCTTCACGAACGTCAATTGTTCGAGGCTATTCTGTTTACAAAATGACTACAAGAGCGACATAAGCTTTAGCTTGTTGTACTCTTGCGCTGAGATACTGATATATTTGTATCTGCATGAAATTGTGTTAACAAAAAAGTTATTTAAACCAAGAGCGACATAACAACCGACAACCAAAAGGCGCTCTAAACAGAATAATTATACAGTGGAATCCTGACAACTCAAAAAGGGATAACTCAAAAACACTGGATAACTCATAAACACTGGATAACTCACAATAAGTTTTTGGTCCAGTTTATCAATCTTAATGCTAAAATGTTTTCTCAACACAAAATATTGGCTATCTCAAAATAAAATTTCACACCCTTCAATTTTGACTTAAGCGATTTTCACTGTACTGCCTTAACAACAATGCAACATCGATTCTGACACAAAGAAAATTGCGGGTTGGAAAATCAACAACAACTAGGCCAAAGAGACGAAGATGGATTGAAAACTGCAGGCAACGGCAGGCGAGTGGATAGCATGCAAGACGAAGAAGAAGAAGAGAAGTCCCATGTTCTGTTCAATCGAAGCTGATTACATACCACAAATTCCGTGCGCTTGTCCACTAACTCGCCACGTCCATTTCTTTATTGAGCTACGACTCTACAGCGTGTCTTTTCCCTTCTCGTTGTTTTTTTCTTAGCTCATTGTCTCTTCTCATTCTCTGTTGAAAGTAGAAACATACATAACCTCTTCGTCAATCCGTCCCACCACTTTAAAAAAATTCCGAGTGCCATAAAAAAAATCTGGTGTGCGCCAACTCTCTCTCTCTCTCTCTCTCTCTCTCTCTCTCTCTCTCTCTCTCTTCCTCCCCCCCCCCCCTCTCTCTCTTAATACTAAAGCACTTGATAAAAACAAAAAGTAAGATTTTTTAATTGATTTTATTTGCTTGAGAGTTAATCATCATGTGTTGATATGAAAAAAAAAGAACACAAAATTGTTTTGAAAGACGTCTATTTTCTCTCTCAAGAAACCCATATTACGATTTAATATGAAAACAATAAAACTTAATTGCCCTCTTATCAGAACTAACTACCCTCGGAGATTATAGACCAAGGTAAAATAATATTATAAGCGCTAACAGAAATGATTAATAGTGCTGTTTTCATTCTGTATTTTCTACTTTGCGACACTTTTCTAGAAGATAATTTTATTTTCATAGCGACATACTAAACATTCACCATATAAGTGTTGTAAAGCATTGTTAACTTTAGACAGAAATGACAAAACTACATGAGATTCCAATGTTCGTAAATTTCTAAATGTCTATGGGTTTGGGTATGTCTGGGATAACCAGGGTGTAGAAAATTGATCAGGATTTTTAAAGTGTTTAAAGCAGAGAATCATTGATTGTAGGTGGCAAAATTGGTATAACCATTTGTTTGAAAAGTGATAGATTTACTCAGTACAGATGATTTAATTCGGGACATAGTTTTGAATCTTACACAGAGTTAAACATGAACAGGTACATCAAAGCGGCGTTGACAAAATCTAGGCTTGGAATTTGTCTGTGATTGCATGCCATCGTTTCAGATTTAGTAGTGTGAATGGAAACTAGTTGATTTGTTGTCTGTGTAATTCAGCAAGAGAACATGAAATGCATTTTATGTTTAGCTGTCCTGCATTGAATGATCTCAGAACAAAATATATAAAGCCGAACTGTTATTCACAACCATGTCATTTTCGGATGATTCTCAGGCTGTCTTCGAAACATGAGAAAACGCTGTGGAATTTAGCCGTAGATGTAGTTTGCAAGAGAATTCATAATGCATTGCATTAATTTATGCATTAATATTGTTATATTGCGTAATGTACTCTATGCTTTTTTCATTATTTTGTTCGTTACTACCATTATGATAATCATGGGGGTTTTGCTTGCTTTTTCTTTTCCATTTCGCAATTGTGTTTATGTGAGTTCCATCAGTATGGGGCCTTGATCTGATTAAATAGTCGTATTTGTATACTAAACATTCTCTCATTGTACTCTCACTTTAAAAAAATCGCATTAATTTAGTAGGCAGAGGCTATTTAATTCGGGACATAGTATCTCAAACGGGCCCGTATCTCAAATTCTCCAGGCTACCGGACGCATAAATTGTGCGCAAATGTCTTCAAAAACTAATAACATTAACTCTGAAATGTTCCTAACCCTATCCCTAACCAAGATGCGTAAAATATACGAAATAAGAAAAAAAAATGCATTTGTTGTCTCTCTTATTGCTGTCGAATGAAAATTACGATGTAGTTCTCAAAGTTTGCAAATATATATACTAGCGCAACGCCGAGTACCGGTAACGCCTAGTAACGGTAACACTAAGTACTGGTAACGCTGAGTACAGCAAATTTGAAGCGATTCGGTGAATAGACGAGTTATAAGGCCCCGTTTCCCGTTGGCGCTGCTCTGAGAGAGACGCGCTCTCCCTAGTAACAGTAACGCCAAGTACTGGTAACACTGAGTACAGCAAATTTGAAGTGATTCGGTTAAGAAAAGGTGGGAGTTATAAGGCCCCGTTTCCCATTGGCGCTGCTCTGAGAGTGATGCGCTCTCCCTAGTAACGGTAACGTCAAGTACTGGTAACGCTGAGTACAGCAAATTTGAAGTGATTCAGTTAAGAAACGACGGAGTTATAAAGCACCGTTTCCCGTTGGCGCTGCTCTGAGAGTGACGCGCTCTCCCGATTCTATTCAGATTTGCTGCCAGGCTTTGCTCCGGCCACAGCAAGCCTGACAGCAAATTTGAAGCGATTCGGTTAAGAAACGGCGGAGTTATTTGTGGAAAGGTGAAGCGGCGTATATCGCGCGCGTTTATGACTCGATTCGCTTCCGGTTTGGCACACAGATAGTCACCGTCCCCAGTCATCTATCTTCCAAATTCGAAAACAATCCGTCCAGAAATATCGGAGATACGGGCGCCGAGAGGTCGGTGGATACGCGTTTCGCGCATTTGCCAAACCGCGCAAATGACACGGCTGCATCGGTTGCCGTTACCATCGCCACGTTAGGGCTCATAGCAAATTTGAAGCGATTCGGTCGAAAAACGGCGGAGTTATAAGGCCCGTTTTGTGTTTCAGACAGACACACACACACTTGTCTTTTTATTATATGATTTAGTCAGAAAAAATGCTTTGCAAGGTCGTTGTTCTGATTACATGTTTTCATATGCGAACTCCTTTTCTATGGGCCTGTGGCCTAACAAATCAAAATATTTCAGATTTCGTCTCTCTCTTTATCTCTCTCTCTCTATGTGAAAAAACTGTGAAGAGATAACCAGTTATGCAGCTGTACAGCTGTGTTATGAGTGTTACTGCTGTTTCCAATTCATTAATTGCACCTCAAAACTTATCTCCTTGGCGGCAACATGGGTACCCCTCGCTAGAGATACCAGCCACCTGCCTCCCCGCTTTTATTATACGTTATTTACACGCGCGCGCGCAGGCACACAGAGAGAGAGAGAGAGAGAGAGAGAGAGAGAGAGAGAGAGAGAGAGAGAGAGAGAGAGAGAGAGAGAGAGAGAGAGAGAGAGAGAGAGAGAGAGAGAGAGAGAGAGATAATGTACTAGAACAAGGAATATAATTGTAATTTATGCAGAGGGGAAAAAGCACACTAAGCAAATTCATTTATTGAAACACACACACACACGGAAGAGAGAGAGAGGGGGGGGGGGGGGAGAGAGAGAGAGAGAGAGAGAGAGAGAGAGAGAGAGGGGGGGAACCAGACAGACAGACAGACGGAAAGACAACCAGAGACCCAGACAAGGAGAATCTTTCTTTTTTTTTTAAATGACAAGAGCTAGACTATTTCATTAAGGTAAAATAGGCCTATTATTTTGAAAGCACACACACACGCGCACGCACACAATGTTGTTTGTGTGTGTGTGTGTGTGGGGGGGGGGGGGGGGGGTTTATGAGGGCAGGATGAAAAAAAGCTTCGTCAGCTTATTCTTTAACCCTCAATACAGATGATTTTGACGTGACTTGACACGAACACACAAGTTAGAGCGAGAAAGGGATCAGAAAGAAGACAGGGACTTACGGAGACTCTAATAGAGAGACAGAGGCAGAAACAGAGAGACAAAGATAAGGCAGAGACAGACAAACAGCGACAGAGACACGGTAGGGAGAGGCACAGGTGCAGCAGTAAATTCACCCCTTACCTATTGTTGCTGTGACTGGTAGTGTCGCCCGGCTCAGGATCTAAATCCAAGCGGGACCTTTTTACCTGCAGCACACGAAAACAACATTCCAGTGTGAAAAAGAACAACAAAGTACAACAAGAACATAGCGATCAAAACAACACCTCAAATAAAACGATAAGCACTTTTTAAAGTGCGCACATTTTCTGCACAGACTCGCTCACAGTAATTATGTTTAGACGGACAGAAAGAAAGAAAGAAAGAAAGGAAGAATAGAAAAGAATCAAAAGAACCAAAAGGGAAGAATCTTCAAAGAACTTCTGGAAGTTGTGCTTGTAACTTCCTCTAATCTGTCACTCTCTTTGACTCTGCGTGTCCCTTTGCTTACTGTCATCTACTATCTTTCTGCTTAACCGATCCATTATCCTGCATTTTTTTCTTCCAAGAAACACTTTCAAAAAAGATTTCCTCAAGCCGAAGTCGGACTTGCTGGGCCTAACTATTTATTAGGCGCATAACGGCAGCATGACGCATCTGCGCTCATAATTGACAGGAAACTGTCTGAGCGATCGAAGAAGAAGAAGAAGAAGAAGAAACCACTTGGCTGTCTTTTAGAAATTCTGTGTATCCTAGTCTCTAAAAAAAAAAAAAGTTCACAAAACAAATTGCTTTCTTAAATGTTGGTCGATATCAAATTTGTTCACTGACAAAATAAGCAAGAAAATTGGGCAAAAATATGAAAACTTCCTCGCAGAGATATAACAGTTCTTCGGTGGGAACAAAAAAAAAAGGGGTTTCTAAAAGAATCCCAAAGTCATGCATTATTCTTTAAATCTAATAGGTCACACTGTTTCTACTTAAAGCACCATTCAAAGACAAAATGAAGAAGGCAGTGGCAAATAGGTGGGACGGAGATGGGATGTGAAAACGAAAAAGATAAAGCCCCAAAATACCAAGGATAAATCAACAAATTTCAATCTGAGTGAGGAGAGAGAGGGAGGAGGGGGGAAGAAGACAGAGAGGGGGGGGGGAGATAGATGGAGAGAGAGAGAGAGAGAGTGAGAGAGAGAGAGAGAGAGAGAGAGAGAGAGAGAGAGAGAGAGAGAGAGAGAGAGAGAGAGAGAGAGAGAGAGAGTTTTAATAAAAGTCTTTATTGAGTTTTAATACATGTACTAGCAACTACCAGATGGAAATCGAGATTGTTTTTATTTTTACATAAAAGTAGAGATGGAAACAAAAAACACCCACGTTTGGGGGGGTAAAACCCGAGGCAGCAAACAGAAATGAATACAGTAATCCTAAAAATGTTTTTAAATATTGCTTCTAGACATAGTAACCATTAACAACAAAAATCGAAAATTCGTTCCACGTTAATTCATTAATCAACGTGTCTCTTTCCTCTCTTACTATTTGTTTAAACGGTGATGCGTTTGAGAAGAAGCTAGAAGGATAAGAAGCGGGAAAAAACAACTACCATCACCTCCTTGAGGGGGGATGGGGGTGGGGGGTGGGGGGTACTAACAAAGAGGAATGTCCCCCTGTCAAGCCGTCCTCAACAGTAACAATACTAGGAAAGAGGGTCCTCAGAATCGCTTCAAAGCTTGGTGATCAAGCCCGTTCCGCTCCACAAAGCTAGCGCATAAACGATTTGTTCCTTTCTTTTCTTTGTTCCCCTCCAACCCGCCCCCCTGTTTCATTCCTCTCTGCTTCTCCTCCCCCAACTGTCCTGGGTGCACTTTCTCTAGACAACGGTCGCCGCGCGCATAACTGCTACGCCAAAAGGGGCCTAAGAAACGCTTTGTTATAAATAAGTCCCTTGAGTGTGTTGTGCATTTAAAATTATATAATTAAAGTGATTTATCTTAAACGGTAATATTTTCGGTACTTTGTTTTAAAATGTTTATAATATTGGCAACACGTTTTGTTTTAAGCACTGCTGTTTTGCTTTCAAGTGATAATTATCATCATGTGTGTTTTGATTTAATGGTATTGTCATTTATGTTTTAGAAGCACATCTTGTTTTTAATGTATATTATAATGTGTCTTGTTTTAACTGTGTCAATCGCAGACATCACCACACTAAATGTCTCTCTAAGACATAATAAAGTTGTTTGAGTTGAGTTGAGTTTTACAAAACGTTTGCGGAAGAATATTGTCTTGTCTGATTAGTCCAAAACATTTTTTTTACGAAATTTTAATGGACCAATCAACAACAAGAAATGTATTCACATCATGCAAGTCATGCGATAGTTCGCCAAGAGATACTTTGGGAGTAGCCACAAAACGTTTTCGGCAAACGTTCGCGAAAGAGGTGTTTCTTAGTACCGTTTTTGCCGATTCGCGCTCACGCTACGTAACGTTAGCCCTTGTGAAACGAGCCGCTGTTTTCCAAGACTGGGCGGTCTCTGGTGTCAGAACTGGGCGGGGTCCGTCTCGCTTCACAGAGTTGTTTTTACTTCTCTCTCCGCCCCTTACCACTCTAGTTGAGTCTACTAGGCCAACATTGAGGTGCTCTCTTCAACGAACTAACAAACAACCAAACAGACAACAATGGAGAGAGAGAGAGAGAGAGAGAGAGAGAGAGAGAGAGAGAGAGAGAGAGAGAGAGAGAGAGAGAGAGAGAGAGAGAGAGAGAGAGAGAGAGAGAGAGAGTTCGTTCAGGAGCTAGAGAAGGTGAGATTAGCGTCCAATCGATTTATCGTTTAGGAGCCAAAACCTGCGGGCTTCTATCTAGTAAGAAACAACCCACCTACACAGATTCCTCTCACCAAACAACAATACAATGAACCGCCATAAATCTCCCTCCCCATCACCCCTCCTCCCACATCCCCATAGCCTCTCTAGAGAGATACAACAAACAACAAGTGTAAAGT
>CM065681.1:58926219-58946219 GCA_017654935.2 Phymorhynchus buccinoides | reverse complement strand
CCACAATATCAAAGCCACTGTTAAAACCACAATATCAAAGCCACTGTTAAAACCACAATATTAAAGCCACTGCTAAAACCACAATATCAAAGCCACTGTTAAAACCACAATATCAAAGCCACTGCTAAAACCACAATATCAAAGCCACTGTTAAAACCACAATATTAAAGCCACTGCTAAAACCACAATATCAAAGCCACTGTTAAAACAAATTAAAAAGCCCAGCAAAAAAACACCACAATAAGTCCCTGGGACTGACAGGTGACATTTTGTTTTCTCAGTATCTTGGTTTTGCAATCAGTATTTTACTGATATTTACCAGTAAACGCGATCACTGAATGTGTCTACACACAATACAACCATACACATGCGTGAGCCACACACAACACACACACACAGAGACACACACACACACAGACACACACGCGCGTGAGCCACCCACCCACCATTCATCACTGCCAACTGATGTGCTTGCAACTTTAGAGAACTGTCCTTCCTTCCATATACATGGGTGCAACTACACAAAATGAAAACAACTGAAAAGCTGGGGTCCAATGCAGCTGAAGCAAAAGTTGATTTATGAAGGTATTTTAGTTTGCTTTTTCCACAATTTGTACAAATGCTTATTTTAAAATGTTTGAAAAATACAGTAGACACACAAAGATCTGGTTTGACCACCAAAAAAAAAAAAAAAAGGAACTTCCTTTTCCGGTAATTTTCAAAAACATGAAATCCTTGTATAAATAAATACCAGGAAAAGTTGCACCCATGCATATATGCCATCCACCCACTGTTCTTCCCTCTATTAGTTGTGTGTCCTGTCATCTGTGTCCTGCCCTGTCGCTATCGGCTGTTTCACGCTGCCCCTGCCCGTCACAGCACGCGTCACGACGAGGGGACGGACCCAACACGTCATCTAGTCTTCCGTTAAACATCACGCCACTCAGCACGCTCTGTTATCAGGCTCAGCCTCCACAAGCATGCACTTGCACCAAAGAGTGTAGTACTATACAGTCTTTGCTTGCACAGACGACACCAAGAAAACAAAGAACACGCATACTAAAATCTAACTCTTTTCAACCTGAAATAGCAGGAATGTTTCGCTGTCCGCAGTAAATGATTACGCGAGAGTAATACGTTTTTCTTTATTTGCTACGTTTATTGTGTCACCAACTTTACCCTGTGCTTTTTGTTAGTCCCCGAGCCGAAGTTTCGGGGAGCTATTGTTTTTGTCTGGTCCGTCCGGTGTCCGTCCGGCGTGCCTCCGTCCGTCCGGCTATTCGTCCGTTTTTCTAAAAAAAACTATTCAGTCTATCATCATCAAATTTGGCATACTAGTTTGCCAAGATGCAAGCTATCCACTGATGTATTTAGTTTTACATTAAGGTCAAGGTCGCGCCAGTTACGGGGTTCAAACCCCGAAACACATAATCGCTAATATCTCGCGAAGTTTTGCATGTATTTCAATGCAGTGTTTTTCACAACATTTCTTGATGAATGGTCTATAACACAGTTGTCATGATTTTTTCTGTGCGCTCGTGTGCGCATGATCGCGCGCGCTCAAATCACGGGTCCGAACCCCAAGGCTATATATAAAAAAACTATTCAGTTACGTGCTGTTTTGATGCGTTTTTATGTAGTTACGTGCTGTTTTGATGCGTTTTTATGTATGTGTACAACCGACACATTCCGATTTCGGAGTAGCTCGGCGATGCTGCGAGGGGACTTTGCAGCCGCTCGGCGTTGCACTTGTTCTATTTTCTTTCGTCGTATGTGTTTACCATGTCTGTGCGAATAATTCCTTTGGTGGTTTTACAACACATAAAAGAGTTTGGGTTTGAGCTTCACACAAGCACACACACAATGTTTCTTCAAAATTAAAAAAGGATTAATTTTAAAGACTAAGGTCCCCCATCTTCTACTCGCGCAGCGCTCTTCCTCAATATGTCTTTTCCTAAATCCACTCCATTTGAACAGGCAACCTGCTACCAAAATCTCGACCAAATTCTTCCCTTTTTTAACTTCGGGACTTTACCCATATTGCAGTACCTCCAGGATCGTCCCACTATCTTTATAGTTATTAATGTTCCATAATATGTGTCTGTTCCAGGCCGGAGGACGTTAAACGAACTTTCATTAATCCGTCTCTTTTACTCCACCCCCTCCCCCAACTTAGCAACAATGAACATGTTTGTGGAGCCAACAATAATTCTCTCTCTCTCTGTCTCTCACACACACATGCGCGCGCGCGCGCGCGCGCTCACGCACGCACACACGCACGCACGCACCCACACCCCCACAAACACAAACACACACGCACGCGCACGTACACGCACACGCACACACACACATTAGTGAATGCAAAATGCTAACAACGGCGACCACCAAACTCCTTTACAACGTATGGCGAGGAGATAGTGATATGACGACAAAAAGCACCAAGACACACCACCTAGTTCGAAATCCCTGCAGAGTTCAGTGCTTATCGCTCGCCCCAGCCTCCTGCGCGTACGCGTACCTCACACACATCAGAGAGGGGTGGCAAATCTCCCACAGGAACGTGGGATGGAGGGAAATGTCAGAGAAAATGGTGAAGGGGGCATGAGCAAGCAGGGAAATGTGTATGTGTGTGTGTGTGTGTGTGTGTGTGTGTGTGTGTGTGTGCGTGCGTGCGTGCGTGCGTGCGTGCGTGTGTGTGTGTGTGTGTGTGCGTGTGTGCGTGTGCGTGTGCGTGTGTGTGCGTGTGCGTGTGTGTGTAGGGGACGACGATAACAGCATTCTAACAACATATCCATGGAATAACGAGACTGAGGGAAACAAAAACAAACTAGAGCGTGAAAACGCTAGATCAGCCAGCCGTGCGGCAGCATTTTCGGGTCCAGTGACCTTGCAGGAACACACAAACAAACACCCCTGAAACTAAAGTCCGATCAAACAGTCTACACCTGCACTTTACAGTACCCCTGAGACAGCGAGGATTTCGCGCGACAGCATTTTTGGCTCCAGTGACCTTGACCTTTGACTAATGACCTTCATTTTTGAACTTGGTCTACATATCCTAAATACCTATCCGCATGCAAAATTTGAGTCTCCTAGTTCCCTCCGTTCAAACGTTATCGTGGAAACATAGACACATAGTGACAATCACATAGACAGGAACAAACAGACGGCTCGGAACACATTAAACAGTACGCGGCTGGTTAATCACCCTTCCCGATCATGTCTACACTACCACCCCCTTCCCGATGCACTTCCCACCACCCACCCACCACCTCCCCTCAATAATTGCACACAGATGTGGGACAGGGTTGGGTGGGGGGGGGGGGGGGGGGGGACAAGACGTGGGTGGGGGTCACAGACACACAAAGAGTCCGCATGAAAACAAAGCAAGAACCAGGCAAGACTATATTAAATAACAATAATAATTATACATAACCCTTTAGCTCTTTCTCTTCCAGTTATGTTCCCTTGCTTTGTGACATACAGTTCGACGTCGTCTAAGACGTTAGGTCTTAAATTAATAGGTTATGTAATTTTATAGTTGGAAAGCGGGATCAATGTTAGGGGGTCAAAAGGGAAAGACACTGACAGTTTCGACAGTTTCAAGATACCTAAACACAAATCAGTTGGACCAACTTAGACGATCTATCAACGCCACACGCCACCACCACCACCAACAACAACATACAGTATTTATACGGCGCTGAATCTTGATAGAAATCAAATCAAAGCGCACACACACGTTAGCATTCAAAGCGCATTCAAACACAAACGCAATACAACGCGAACACACACAGATAACATAAATGGAATATGGCAGAAACAGACCTAATGGCAAGAGAGAGAAGATAAAGAGAGAGGAGCTTTAATGACGGGGGAACAGGTGGGTTTTGAGGTTAGCTTTGAAAGCAGAGAGAGTCGGTCGCTGACGGAGGGAGAGCGGAAGTTTGTTCCAGGAGGAACCCCCCTCTGCTCGCACTTCTGACAACGCCTCACAATATTCATACGTTAATCGTTGTTAATGTTTACTGCTCGTTAGTTAAATGACTAGGTGTAAACTTACGTACGGGAAAGCAAGCAATCAGTAGAATTGGTTCACCAACCAGACAATCTGTCAGTGTGGAATTGTGTGGCACGCAGGGCCTCTGCTACAATGAAATAAATGTAAACTACAAAGAAATACTGTAAATCTGGCTTTTCGGGCGCGAGCAAGCAACTATTGATTTTGAATTCCAACGAGCCAAAAAGCAAACTCCTGAAATCGTTAGATACATAACCATTATTTGTTTTCATCATTTCAGTCTTCCCTCCCAACCCCCACCCGCTTTCCTTTCCGTCTTGAACAATAGTACAAGTTAACCTCCAAATAACTGCGTTAATCTCTGGAAACCCAGATGATCATCAATCCGGGACAAATTAACGTCAGTCAACACTAACATCACCACCAACCAGCCTGGGAAAACAGTTGAAAGGATGGGGAGTGGAAGGAGCAACGCTGGGAACCGCCACAAAATCAGTGGTGTCGTCTGCAAAGGGGGTGGGTGGTAGGGGAGTGACACGGGGAAGGGGTCAGACCTGGCCAAATCTGGCACTGTTTGGCGAACAAACATCCAGGACCGCTGAGACAGACCCCCACAGGGTGGGAGGTGTCACGGACATGGGAGAGAGAGAGAGAGCGAGAGAGAGAGAGAGAGAGAGAGAGAGAGAGAGAGAGAGAGAGAGAGAGAGAGAGAGAGAGAGAGAGAGAGAGAGAGAGAGACAGAGACAGAGAGAGAGAGAGAGAGAGAGAGAGAGAGAGAGAGAGAGAGAGAGAGAGAGAGAGAGAGAGAGAGACAGAGTGAGACAGAGAGAGAGGGTAGTGGGATATATCGAAGAGAGATTATTTTGAGAGAGAGAGAGAGAGAGAGAGAGAGAGAGAGAGAGAGAGGAGAGACGAGAGAGAGAGAGAGAGAGAGAGAGAGAGAGACAGATAGACATACAGAGAGTGAGACAGAGAGAGAGGGTAGTGGGATATATCGGAGAGATTATTTTGAGAGAGAGAGAGAGAGAGAGAGAGAGAGAGAGAGAGAGAGAGAGAGAGAGAGAGAGAGAGAGAGAGAGTGAGTGAGTGAGAGAGAGAGAGAGAGACAGACAGATAGACAGACAGAGTGAGACAGAGAGAGAGGACATATCGAAGAGAGATTATTTTGAGAGAGAGAGAGAGAGAGAGAGAGAGAGAGAGAGAGAGAGAGAGAGAGAGAGACAGAGAGAGAGAGAGAGAGAGAGACACACAGAGAGAGACAGAGAGAGAGAGAGAGAGACAGACAGACAGACAGACCGTCGCCATCGTGAATATTCACGATGGCGACGGACAGACAGACAAACACTAGGCGTTCAAGAGTCAAGACTGTACTTGGTCATCTCCAAACACGGAACACTCAATTTTTTTTTAGTAAAGTTTTATATTTTTTGTGTATTTGACGGCGTGTTAAGGTCTTGGTTAGGGTTAGGGATAGGGTTAGGACTAGAGGCAGTTTAATTGGTTAAACGATACACATTCTGTAGAGAGAGAGAGAGAGACCATCACACACAGAGAGAAAGAGAGAGAGAGAGAGAGAGAGAGAGAGAGAGACAGAGAGAGAGAGAGAGAGAGAGAGAGAGAGAGAGAGAGAGAGAGAGACAGAGAGAGAGAGAGAGAGAGAGAGAGAGAGAGAGAGAGAGAGAGAGAGAGAGAGAGAGAGACAGAGTGAGACAGAGAGAGAGGGTAGTGGGATATATCGAAGAGAGATTATTTGAGAGAGAGAGAGAGAGAGAGAGAGAGAGAGAGAGAGAGAGAGAGAGAGAGAGAGAGAGAGAGAGAGAGAGAGAGAGAGAGAGAGAGAGAGAGAGAGAGAGAGAGAGAGAGAGAGACAGATAGACAGACAGAGAGTGAGACAGAGAGAGAGGGTAGTGGGATATATCGGAGAGATTATTTTGAGAGAGCGAGAGAGAGAGAGAGAGAGAGAGAGAGAGAAGAGAGAGAGAGAGAGAGAGAGAGTGAGTGAGTGAGAGAGAGAGAGAGAGAGACAGACAGATAGACAGACAGAGTGAGACAGAGAGAGAGGACATATCGAAGAGAGATTATTTTGAGAGAGAGAGAGAGAGAGAGAGAGAGAGAGAGAGAGAGAGAGAGAGAGAGAGAGAGAGAGAGACAGAGAGACAGAGAGAGACACACAGAGAGAGACAGAGAGAGAGAGAGAGACAGACAGACAGACAGACCGTCGCCATCGTGAATATTCACGATGGCGACGGACAGACAGACAAACACTAGGCGTTCAAGAGTCAAGACTGTACTTGGTCATCTCCAAACACGGAACACTCAATTTTTAGTAAAGTTTTATTTTTTTGTGTATTTGACGGTGTGTTAAGGTCTTGGTTAGGGTTAGGGATAGGGTTAGGACTAGAGGCAGTTTAATTGGTTAAACGATACACATTCTGTAGTTTCGCTGAAAACCGACATTGTCACGCGAATGGCGTCACTTTCCATATTTGGAGATGACCAAGTGCAGCATTGAACGTCTTGTCAGACAGACAAATAGACAGACAGACAGAGAACAGGCAGAGAGTCTGAGACAGAGAGTGGCGCAGCTGGGAGTCAGTGAGAAGGACGGACAACACAGGGGAGGGGGGGGAGGGGGGGGGAGGGGGGGGTGGCAAAAAAAATAATACCACACGAGACAGCAATGAGCATGGTGGGGAAAAAATGGAGTTGGAGAGTCCGGAGAGCAAGACGCTAAGTGATGTGGTGGTGATGATGCTGGTGGTAATGGAGAGGGTCGTGGTGGGGGATGGGGGATAATGGTGGACGTTATCTTCCATCAGGACCTGACAAGGACCGTGGGTCGTCGGCAAGATAAACAGGTCCCTGGCCCTGATGCCGCTAATGAAGGCCGGGGTCTAATCAGCGGCCCAACAAATGAGCCCGTCCCCTTTGTAGGATCCCTTTGTCCGTCCTCCTTCATTCTCATTCTCCTTTGCTTATCGACGAGTCAGGAAACTCTCTCTCTGTCTCTCTGTCTCTGTCTCTGTCTGTCTCTCTCTCTCCCCCCCCCCCCCCCCCCCTATGTCTATGTGAGTTTCTCTCTGTCTGCCGCTCTCTCTCAAAATAAAGTGTTTCAGTGTTCAGTGTTCTCTCTCTCTCTCTCTCTCTCTCTCTCTCTCTCTCTCTCTCTCTCTCTCTCTCTCTCTCTCTCTCTCAATCCCTGCCCACGAGGAAGATAAACTAAGAAAACAAATTGGGAAGAGAGATGAGAGAGATACGAAAACGAAAACGAAATTTTACTTAACCAGGGAAACATGAGACAAGCAATACAACTTTTATTGCCCAGAGAGAGAGAGAGAGAGAGAGAGAGAGAGAGAGAGAGAGAGAGAGAGAGAGAGAGAGAGAGGGGGGGGGGGAGGGAGAGATAGAGAGAGAGGGGGGGGGAGAGAGAGAGAGAGAGGAGAGAGAGAGAGAGAGAGAGAGAGAGGGGGAGGGAGAGAGAGAGAGAGAGAGAGAGAGGAGAGAGAGAGAGAGAGAGAGAGAGAGAGAGAGAGAGAGGGGGGGGGGGGGGGGTAGTGAAGGCCGTCAAATAATGTGGATTCAAGAGAAAATGGTGCCCATTCAGTCGTACGAACTTCAAACTAACTTAATTTTGTTAAAATGCTGCGTTTGATGTCATCATATAAGTTTAATGTGGCTACCATCATGTAAGCTTAGTGAAAGAATGGAAGGTGATTTGGGTTTTTTAAGCAACATGGTTTTGCCAGAGAACCTTAATTAACGTCGTTATAACCGCACTTATCATCATATAGTAAAAAGCCAACTGTCCGTGTGTGTGTCTGTGTGTGTGTCTGTCTGTCTGAAACACGAAACGGGCCTTATAACTCCGCCGTTTTTTGACCGAATCGCTTCAAATTTGCTGTGAGCCCTCACGGGGCGATGGCAACGGCAACCGAGGCGGCCGTGTAATTTGCGCGGTTTCGCAAATGCGCGAAACGCGCATCCGCCCGCCTTTCGGCGCCCGTATCTCCGGTATTTCTTGACCGATTGCCTTCAAATTTGGCAGATATATGACCGTGGACGGTGACTATCAATGTGCCAAACCGGAAGCGAATCGATTACTTAGGCGCATAACAGCAGTATGATGCAAAACGGGCCTTATAACTCCGCCGTTTTGCAACCGAATCGCGTCAAATTTGCTGTCAGGCTTGCTGTCACTGGGGCAAAGCCTGTCAGCAAATGTGAAGATAATCGGGAGAGCGCGTCACTCTCAGAGCAGCGCCAACGGGAATCGGGGCCTTATAACTCTGCCGTTTCTTAACGAAATCGCTTCAAATTTGCTGTACTCAGCGTTACCAGTACTTGGCATTACCGTTACTAGGCGTTACCGTTACTAGGCGTTACTGGTACTCGGCGTTGCGCTAGTAATCATAATATTTCATCGCCTATTGTTCACTTTATCAAATCGGCCAGTAACAGAGGCGGCACTGTACATTACATACAGTCCGTAAACCACCGACTGACAGGTAAATCCCCGGTCCATTAGGCTGACCAACCAGCGGACATACAAGTCCCGTGGACCAACGGACCGAGGCCCCCAAATGCCCCACACTGTCCACGCCTCTTCCTCTACAGAAAGACGGTGAGAGCACGCACAAGGCGAACCACCCAAATTAGACACAATGGTCCGAGGACACGACCAGTCCACCCATTAAAATGACACCCCCACCACCATCATCATCATCAGCTCACCCCTCTTCTATGCTAGTTTGTCCTCCATTCCCACCATCCCACCCTTACACCCCCCATTGACATTGCGGTGGACGCTATTCCCTAGGGAAGCTGGTGTGACCCTTTCCATTCCCTTTTTTCTCCCCTTTCCACACACTCAATTTTTTTTAAAATTATTATTTTTAACCCACAATGGTTTAAAATGGTTACTGGCTACATGGCAAACACAATGAAAAAGATGTTATACGGATAAACAGTAACAGCTTTTTTTCTTTTCTTTTTTTTAAAATTGTGAAAATCTTTAGATTGTGTCTATGTTACAAACCCGGGTAATGAATCTAAATTCCCTGAAAGGTTCGCTGGAAAAGAAGCGACACGTCTCTCTGCCCGTTACATTCAATGTTATTGAATTTGTAATGCCAAACATAAAAAGAGCAAACTCCACAAATTAAAAATGGTCGAATAACAAACGTAAGTTTTCGTTTACCTCGTGTCTGTCATTTAACCAAACACCTCCAAAAACCATTATATAAACCCGCATTTCGTTCCATTCCCTAAGTACTAGAAATATAAGACACACAGCAACAAATCAGTTAGAAACATTATAATAATTATCATCCCGGTCTTCCGATCGGTCTGTTCTTTCGTGTCCATACTAAAATTACAGAGTTTCACATCTGCTACATCCGAGGCTTTTACATTGGTTCCTGTGCACAACACCCACCACACAGCAAGTCGAGAATCACGTGCCATAAACTGCTATCGTTCTTCGTGTGGGTAAAAGCCAAAAAATACAGACTATCGTGTCAAAGAAAAAAAACCTACCTTCCGGCTTTCACCCGAGAAGAATGATCGGGAGGGTCCCTATTCAACTATTCCTGTTTTACTTACGCTTTGTTATGGTAATGAGCAAGATGGCCGCCGTATGACCCATCTACTCAGCTGTTCTTTTCCTTTCTATAAAAAGAAGCAATCCGTCCACTTTCACCTCTCTCACACATTCCCAAGTGTAAAGGAGGCAGACTACACTTAAAGTTCTCTCTCTCTCTCTCTCTCTCTCTCTCTCTCTCTTCTCTCTCTCTCTCTCTCTCTCTCTCACACACACACACACACACACACAAACAAACAAACAAACAAACACACACACGCGCACGCACACAAACAAAAAAAGAATTAAAAAAACAAAATACAGGTTTGACTGCATACAATAATTGGTTTAAGTAATTGAGTTATTTGATTTTGATGAAAGCTCTACGAGCGGCAAGCTTGCTTCTTCCCTTCTTGATCACCAAACCCTGGTGAGTTTCCTCATTCTACCATTTTTGTCCCTAATTTTATTCAAGTATACAAATATAGAGAATTGAACGATAATGAGGTTAAGGAGGCAACAGCAAGCAGACGCTTATAACGTGCCCCTACACAATACACAATCAACTATTGACATGACAGAAGGTGACCATGGACGAAAAACAAACCGCATTTACATTAACAAAATAAGTACTGAATGCAAAACAAACAATCAAAAGGAAAACAATGATTAAGATAGAAAAGAAAAGAAAAAGAGGGAGAAAAAGACTTGAAGGTAGTAGTTCCCCAAACCCTTATTACTATTACTAGTATTGGCCACTGCAACCAGGGTTATTAACGCCCTTGACGGCAAGAGTTAAGCCCTTGTTGGTCAGTATCCAAACGTGGCCTCAAATAAGGTTATTGGCGAGAGTTATGCCCTTGTTTGGTCAGTACTCCAGCATCTTCCCCCACCCACCAAGGGCATTCCTTCTTGCAAAAGGTGGTCGTTGCAGTGGCCAAAAGCTAGTTCTCTATTATTGGCGGTGAGACAAGAAGACTAGTCAGCGGCAGCTGTCAGGAGGGAGGGATGAATAAGTAAAAACCCCTATCCCCCAAGCTACAGTTATCAACGGAACACATCAAGCACAACACAACCCCCCCCCACCCCCCCCCCCCCCTCTCCAGCTCCCTCTCCTCGGGGAGAACTGGGCGGCGCGGGAGTAACACTGCATTGACAGATCGATAACGAATAAATATAACGAGAAAAAACTAAACAAGTGCAACGCCGAACGGCTGCGAGGGGTCGCAGCATCGCCGAGCTACTCCGAAATCGGAATGTGTCGGCTGTACACATACATAAAAACGCATCAAAACAGCACGTAACTACATAAAAAACGCATCAAAACAGCACGTAACTGAATAGTTTTTATATATATAGCCTTGGGGTTCGGACCCGTGATTTGAGCGCGCGCGATCATGCGCACACGCGCGCACAGAAAAATTCATGACAACTGTGTTATAGACCATTCATCAAGAAATGTTGTGGGGAAAAAACTGCATTAAAATACATGCAAAACTTCGCGAGATATTAGCGATTATGTGTTTCGGGGTTTGAACCCCGTAACTGGCGCGACCTTGACCTTAATGCAAAACTAAATACATCAGTGGATAGCTTGCATCTTGGCAAACTAGTATACCACATTTGATGATGATAGACTGAATAGTTTTTGAGAAAAACGGACGAATAGCCGGACGGACGGACGGACGGAGGCACGCCGGAGGCACGGACGGATCAGACAGAAACAATAGCTCCCTGAACCTTCGGCTCGGGGACTAACAATATAACGAGAACAAACAAACCAATGAAACAAGAAAACATTATACTAGGGTAACTCGTTATTCTAATGCAATGTATGTGTAAAGTGATTTTGTTCTAAATCATTGTTAAGTACATGTATTTTGAATATATTTTGTGTGCTTGAGATAAACTTACTTTTTTAGTCCGTCACCAAGACGGACTATTGCGATGGGCTGGTTTGTATTTTTGTTTTTTTTTTGTTTTTTTGGGGGGGGTTTCTGTCTGTCCCAAGGATATCTCCCGAACCGCTTGACCGAATCGCGTCAAATTTTGTGTGAAGGTGTGCCTCCTTAATAGGAAGAGATCGGCGCAAACCATTTTGCCGTCGTGACCTTGACCTTGACGTACGACCTTGAAAACCGAAAATCTATTTTTAGCCATATATCGGGCACCGATCAACATAGGATGTTGAAACTTGGTATGAAGGTGGTTTGGCTTATGCCCGTTCTGATGATGGCATACCGATCAAGGTCAAGGTCAAGGTCAAAAAGATCGCTGGAGCCTGAAAATCGGAGGGTCATTTTTTCTCCTTTGTCTGTCCCAAGGATATCTTTCGAACGGGTTGACAGAATGACGTGAAATTGTGTGTGCTGGTGTGTCACCATGAGAGGAAGGCATCCGCGCAAACCATATTGCCGTCGTGACCTTGACCTTGGCGTACGACCTTGAAAACCGAAAATCTTTCAGGGGCCATAACTCCCACACCGTTAGTGTTAGAGTCTTCAAATTTGGCATGAAGGTACTTTGGCTTATGCCCGTTCTGATGGTGGCATACCGATCAAGGTCAAGGTCACGGTCCGGGCGATCCGTAGGCCTTGAAAGTGGTAGGGGTCTACACATTGGGTTTTAAGCCATATTTTCCACATTTGTACTTGACAGAAGCGCTTCAGATTATGTGTGGTACTGTATACCCTAGAGAAGAAAAACATCCGAGCATAAATTATCACCATGCTGACCTTGACCTTGAAGTGTGACCTTGAAAACCGAAATTTCCTTCTTTGAGCTATATGTTTCTTCTTCAAGCTGTATCTCGTGAACTAGAAGACAGAATCCCTTCCAATTTTGTGTCAGGATGTGACACTCTACGGGGTGTCGCAAGTGCGTGGCATTGCTGGTGACGGACATGTCTGCCGCTCGGCGACGCCCTTGTTTTTTTTTTTTTTTTCTGTCTGTCCCAAGGATATCTCCCGAACCGCTTGACCGAATCGCGTCAAATTTTGTGTGAAGGTGTGCCACCTTAATAGGAAGAGATCCGCGCAAACCATTTTGCCGTCGTGACCTTGACCTTGACGTATGACCTTGAAAACCGAAAATCTATTTTTAGCGATATCTCAGGCACCGATCGACATAGGATGTTGAAACATGGTATGAAGGTGGTTTGGCTTATGCCCGTTCTGATGATGGCATACCGATCAAGGTCAAGGTAAAAAAGATCGCTGGAGCCTGAACATCGGAGGGTCATTTTTTCTCCTTCTGTCTTTCCCAAGGATATCTCCCGAACCGCTTGACCGAATCGCGTCAAATGTTGTGTGCTGGTGTGTCACTATGAGAGGAAGGCATCCGCGCAAACCATTTTGCCGTCGTGACCTTGTTATGATTATGATTATTATTATGTTACAATATACGCTTGCATTGCATCCTTTTTTTCCAGAAATGTAAAACACATTGCCATCATATATATACGTGGTTAGGAATAGTTCAATAGGGTAAGAGTTAAAGCTGCATTCTGCAACTTAAAGTAATCACTTTTTATTATCGATTATTTTGGTCGTAACAATCAAGACTTTTTTTTTTAGAATCACATAGTTAGTTTTGCAAATCAAGCAATATTGTTTCCATGATTCTCAAAACCGAAGTGATGGAAAGAGTGTGTACTGTAGTCAATACAAATGCTCTAATTAGTAACTACAGTAAAACCTCTATTTCAAGACTTCCAAAAGGTCAGGAAAAATGGGTCTTAAATTGGAGCAGTCTTATAACAGAGGTCAGTTTTACACACACAAAATAGTAAGATATATTACATCAAAGCCCAAAAAAATCAGTCTTAAATGAGATGGTCTTTTAACGGAGGTTTGACTCAGACAGTAGTAGTAAGTTGGTTTCGGGTTGAAAAGTCTGCAAGTGTATTTGTTTTTATTCAACTCTTGGTTAAAAAAAAATAAAAAAAAAGTATCTCCCCCCCCCCCCCCCCCCCCCCCCCCCCCCCCCTCCCCCCCCAAATTCCTCTGTAAGTTTCATTTTTATTTTTATAATTAAATCAAAGAATCGAAACAAAACCGGGAAACCCGTTTTTAATATAATGTTACTCTGTTAGTCTGTATGCTTGTGGCGAATGAAACAACACAAAACAGACAAAGAAGCAAGCAAACAAACAAACAAACAAAAGAGCAAGAACAAAATGTTATTGTTCACTATCGTCAGCTTTAAAAAGTAACGCTTACAATTTAGTGGTCAAATTGTACTTCTATTGCAGACATAACAAGTGCAACGCCGAGCGGCTGCAAAGTCCCCTCGCAGCATCGCCGAGGTACTCCAAAATCGGAATGTGTCGGCTGTACACATACATAAAAACGCATAAAAACAGCACGTAACTACATAAAAAGGCATCAAAACAGCACGTAACTGAATAGGTTTTTTTTTTTATATAAAGCCTTGGGGTTCGGACCCGTGATTTGAGCGCGCGCGATCATGCGCAAACGCCCGCACAGAAACATTCATGACAACTGTGTTATAGACCATTCATTAAGAAATGTTGTAAAAAAACCTGCATTAAAATACATGCAAAACTTCGCGAGATATTAGCGATTATGTGTTTCGGGGTTTGAACCCCGTAACTGGCGCGACCTTGACCTTAATGTAAAACTCAATACATCAGTGGATAGCTTGCATCTTGGCAAACTAGTATACCAAATTTGATGATGATACACTGAATAGTTTTTGAGAAAAACGGACGAATAGCCGGACGGACGGACGGGCCAGACAAAAACAATAGCTCCCCGAACCTTCGGCTCGGGGACTAAACTTAATACCCCCCCCCTTATATACGCTTTGATACGTTGGCTACTCTGCTTCTTTCTGTCTCCCACACCCCTTGTCTCCCACACCCCCGTATCCCCTGATGCAGCTTTACAAAATGCTGGCATGGTATCAAACCTGATACGACAAAGAAAAGAACAAACATCCAACAACTGTAGAACGTACACAGTTGTCTGACAGCAATGCTTATAACTTTAAAAATGTGTTTACGATAATATGAGCAATACAGATCATGAAGAAGAAGAAGGGGGTGGGGTGGGGGTGGCAGGAGATGACCACGACCACGACACAAAATTAAACAGAACTTACGATGAATTTTTAAAAGTTGTTTACAGAGTCAATAAGAGAAATTCAGAAGCCAGCATAAATCGAACCGTAAACTGACTGCTGTTGACATTCCTGACAACGGCCCGCCAAAGGCACTGCCGACAAAACTGACGTGAAGGAGAAAGAAACTTCAGGAAGAAAGACAAAATAAAAGAAATAACGAAGGAATAGAAGGAAAGAAGGAAAGACAGAGGAGGCATAGAATGAACGGTCAAAACCTCTGACAGCGACAGAGAAGAGAAAAAAGGCCGACTAAAAATGCTAACTATTTTAACTCCTATCCAGTTTTTAAACATTTAAATTCTTACACAGAAAAACACTCACAACAACAAATAACCGACTTCGATGTAATCTGTAAATATGCAAAAAGTAGGTTATTCACAAACCACACAAAATCAGGTTTCTTTTCTTTTAATCAACGATAAACTAAAAACAAGAGCTAGCTCATTCCAAGCATAATGTACATAATACGGAATCAAAACACGGTGTTGGGGAGTGTTGTTCAAAATCGATTTTACTTGACGCGAATATGTCAGTCAAATTGCACAACTACCTGCCTTTGTTGGCCCAATTTCTCATTACGCACTTAGTGTGTTGTGGAAGCTGTTGAACTCAGAAGTATAATTAGTACAGTCTGTTGCTTAAATTAGATCTATACATCAACGCACACACCCACATCCTACACCGCCACTCCCGCACGTGCACGCCTTCACACATACACACACCATCAGCACCTCCCCCCACTCCCCATCTTCACCATTGGTACCACCAGCGTAAGTCACGACAACTATGATGGTATCATTTAAGTACCATCAAATAAATTCAGACACTGCTGCGCGCGTGCATGTGCGCACATACATACGGATTTTACACATAAGCGCGGGCGGAAGCGTCTTAATACATGCCCGCGAATACACATACTTACACACACTCACTCACTCTCTCTCTCTCTCTCTCTCTCTCTCTCTCTCTCTCTCTCTCTCTCTCTCTCTCTCTCTCTCTCTCTCTCTCCTCTCTCTCTCTCTCTCTCTCTCTCTCTCTCCTCTCTCTCTCTCTCTCTCTCTCTCTCTCTCTCTCTCTCTCCCACCCACTACAACAACCCAACTATGACACCTTGAGCATCCTCAGTCCCCTGCAATCATGACAGTACCCTTTTCACACGTAAAGCCCTAATAATACAACCACGGCTCTGCAAACAGCAAACAGTTCACACCCAGTGCGAAACTATCATCAGGCCTACTACACGTTCTGCTCATTCCAGGCCACGGTAATAACTGCTGAAGCAACCCCACCCCCTTCCCCTTTCTTCACCCTCAACTTCACGCCTTCCCTCCTTTCTCATTCCCTCCCTTGACACTCCCCCCACCCCCAGGTTGTTTTTTTTAACCCCCAATTTTATCATTATCACCCCCCCTTTCCACCATACCCCTCGTTCCCAGTCGTCAAACTATGCATGAGGTTAACAGACTCAACTACAAGGACAAAGGACTCAAAGCCATTCAGTTCTCAGTGAAACGCTTCTCTCTAAAATAATAATGTTGTTGTAGAGCGGACCAAACTAACACCTTCAAACATTCCGCAACATCCACGCCTGTTCTGATCATCTGACCTTGGAACATGTAGGGACGTATCTTTTAATTAAACCAAAAACTAAAAGCTTCAACGACGGCTACATCAATAATGGCAGACAAGTTCTAGTTTCCTTTTCTACTGATTTGTTTAAGTATACGCTGAGTTATTTATAAATTAATGTATTTTGCTTCCAGTTCTACTCAAGATCTCCCCCCCCCCCCCCCCCCCCCCCCCCCCCCCCCAGTTCTAAGGAGCGTTTTCTGCACAAGTATCACCCCCAGTCCACCCCCTCTCCCCTTTCTCTCCACCACCAAAGTTGGCACAAGACATGCTAAGACATGTCATGGCTAGCCGTCAACAATAATTACTTAACGCCGTACAAGCTGTGTCATTCATTAGGACTGACTGACGTACGTGACACGGAATAAAACGTGTTGACATCAAAATAAAATAAAGGCAGCGCCTGACTAACATGATGCGTGACAAAACATGGCGAACATTCAGATGTCGGTTGTGGTGAAAAGGTTGAATGATACGAAGAAAGGGAATTAATTAAGTGTGTAGAGAGTAGGGCGAGGTGTCCAAAAGGAGAGAGTATGGTGGTGAGGTGTTAAGATAGGTGGGAGGGGGAGAAGGGTGTGGCGAAACTCGAAGTAACGGAATCCGAAAAACAAAATACATTTATGAAAAGAGAGACGCAGACAGAGAGAGTGGCACTCGTAGACAGGATAGGTTGTGTCTGCACAGAAAGACAAATGTGAGAAAAACTGTTTAAACGTCCTCAGGTCTGGAACAGACGCATATATGGGACATTATTAGATATAAAGTACGTGTGGGAACAATCCTGGAGACGATGCTCGGAGACAGCGCAACACCAGTAAACTCCCGAATTTGTAACAATACAGATGTACATGTCTGCACAAGCAGGGATCAATATTAATATGTGCCACTTAAATGATGCTATTTATGATATTAATGGAAACATAATGTGGCCCTGGGCTTATAATTATATTGGGGCAAAGCAGACAGCAGCCAGCTGTTGCCTCCCTTTCCGTTTACTGTCTACCAGTAATATAATGAACACCTAAACATTGTTCTTCCACACAATAAGAAGCCTCGCAAGCAGTAAGTCGCACTACTAGATTAAATAAATAGGAGGTAGGATTAATTCCTCTGTCAAATAAAATGACTTGACAAAGGTGCAAGTCGCTGTGTTGTACAGCACAGATAAAACAGTGAATAATAAAAATAATATAAAAAAGACAACAACGCTCTTCTCATATTAAATGACTTATAGCAAATATTTATTAACCCATAATGCAACTATTTCTTCAGTAATTACAAAATAACTTGGAATGGGTTATTTAAGTCAGCATGAGCGACGACAATTAATTCTTTCGCCATTAATTAAATAACTTCGAAAATGTTCTGTTTATGAGGGTTACTACGGCTTGACATCAACATTCAAATCACCCTAGGTGTGTGATATTTCGGTCGTTACAAATATTTCGTCGAGTCACAATAATGCCAAGTTAGATGTAGCGAAAAATTACACTAAAAAAACCACAACACTAAACAACCTCCTTTCCCTTCCCAAGGGGTTTTCTCTCTATAGCTTTTAAACACACACACACACAGAGACACACGACACAGACGTACACACGACACAGACGTACACACACACACACACACACACACACACACACACACACACACACACACACACACACACACAGGAGAGAGAGAGAGAGAGAGAGAGAGAGAGAGAGAGAGAGAGAGAGAGAGAGAGAGAGAGAGAGAGAGAGAGAGAGAGAGAGATTTGAATATAACCCGCCAACTAAACGCTCAATCGAGGACCTTGGCTGGCTTACGCATTAGTTTCACTCCCCAATCGATAGCAGAAACATTATACTTATAGGTACACAACCAAGTGTGCCTGTACGTCAGATTCTAAAAAAGAAGACAAAACAAAACAAACAAACGAAACAAGCACACGAACAAAACAAACAAAACACCGCATCATTGTTTCAGATCAATATGTAAGTAACAAACACAAAACAGAGCTAACAGTCAATCGAAATTTTAAAAAAAAGAAAAAAAAAGTGCAAGGCAAAGACCGATTTCCTCGCTGCAACCAACAGCATTATTTTCGTTTGTCTCTCTCTCTGTCGGACAGTCTGTCTGTCTATCTACTAGTAGTAGGCCTTATACTTTTCTGTGAAACCTTTATCTACCATCGAAGACAACGCTAACCTCCATCCAAAATTGAAACAGGTGAAAACAGAAGAGAAACCGTCACGTTGCACATCATTTCTGGCTGTCACAGACTGGCCTCCGAGGGAACATGAATCACATAGGTGATCTCACAACTCGTCCCTACACAATAATGCTGGCTAGCTTCATATTTCTTTTGCGCTCTCTCTCTCTCTCTCTCTCTCTCTCTCTCTCTCTCTCTCTCTCTCTCTCTCTCTCTCTCCTCTCTCTCTCTCTCTCCCTTTCCCTCTCTCTCTCTCCCTCATTTTCTCTCTCTCTCTCTCTCTCTCCCCCTCATTTTCTCTCTCTCTCTCTCTCCTCTCTCTCTCTCTCTCTCTCTCTCTCTCTCTCTCTCTCTCTCTCTCTTCTCTTTTCTAGTTTTCCAGTGTCCAGTGTCTCCCTCATTCTCTCTCTCTCTCTATCTCTCTCTCTCTCTCTCTCTCTCTCTCTCTCTCTCTCTCTCTCTCTCTCTCCCATTCTCTCTCTCTCTCTCTCTCTCTCTCTCTCTCTCTCTCTCTCTCTCTCTCTCTCTCTCCCTCTTTCTAGTTTTCCAGTGTCCAGTGTCTCCCTCTCTCTCTCTCTCTCTCTCTCTCTCTCTCTCTCTCTCTCTCCCTCTCTCTCTCTCTCTCTCTCTCTCTCTCTCTCTCTCTCTCTCTCTCTCTCTCTCTCTCTCTCTCCCCCCCCCCTTTCTCTCTGAAATTTCCCGCCCATCAATCAATAACCTTCTTGCCTTCCATTCTTCTTAGTCTTTTATTTTCTTCTCTACTCAGTTTTTTAATTACCAGCTCGCCTTGGAAAGAAAAGACGATGATGACGATGATGAAACCTAAGGGGAGCATAAAAAGCTAAAGGCAGAAGAAGAAAAGATCACGAATTTGTTGGGGGGGTTTTTCTAAAGAAATAAAATGAAAAGCAAGACAAGGGAAACAAAACAAAACAAAAAACACAAGGAGAATGTTGAAGGGTGGATGGACGGATGGATGGATACAGATGGATGCAGAGAGAGAGAGAGAGAGAGAGAGAGAGAGAGAGAGAGAGAGAGAGAGAGAGAGAGAGAGAGAGAGAGAGAGAGAGAGAGAGAGAGAGAGAGAGAGAGAGAGAGAGAGAGAGAGAGAGAGAGAGAGAGAGAGAGAGAGAGAGAGAGAGAGAGAGAGAGTCATCTTGATTATTTGAAAAAAATCTTCGGGACTTTCCTGGTATTGCAGTACCTCCAGGATCGTCCACTATTTGTACAGTTATCAATGTCCAGTATCATATGTGCCTGTTCCAGGCCGGAGGACGTTAAACTAATCTCCAGAGAGAGAGAGAGAGAGAGAGAGAGAGAGAGAGAGAGAGAGAGAGAGAGAGAGAGAGAGAGAGAGAGAGAGAGAGAGAGAGAGAGAGAGAGAGAGAGAGAGAGAGAGAGACATAGACACAGAGAGAGAAAGAAACACA
>CM065681.1:58911219-58921219 GCA_017654935.2 Phymorhynchus buccinoides | reverse complement strand
TCGTGCAACACCTGAAAAAGTCGACTTTCCAAACAGTTGAAGGACATTTCAAATGATGTTTTTAAACCAAGCCCTTGATAACAAGAATGATGCTCTTCTTGAAGAGGTTAACATAGATTTGTACACATACTGTTACAAAATGTCTTCAATATCACATATTTAAGAAAATGCTTATTATTTGTTTATGAAGGTGAAGCGAGGCTTCTGACTTGGGTGCAAACAAATTGCACTCATATCAGACCAGGTGCTACGGCAATAAATCATCCGTCGCAGAGAAGCCAAGCCAACACCATATGGTCCTGCATTGTAATTGTTGATTAGTTGTTCTTAAAAGTGCTCTCTCTCTCTCTCTCTCTCTCTCTCTCTCTCTCTCTCTCTCTCTCTCTCTCTCTCTCTCTCTCTCTCTCTCTCTCTCAACCACGCAGGCGCCCCCAGAAGAATGTCAGCACAAATGCGTGCATCTCCGTGTATCCCCATCCTCTTCCAACTCCCTACCTCCTTTCCACACACACACAGACAAGACACACAGACAAGACACACAGACACACACCACAGTAGTATAGGTGCGATCTCCTGTTCAAAGCACACGTTGAAAAGACATCAGTGATGAGAGATGTTGAATGGAAAAGCCTCGCAGAAACAGACGCCAAGCAAGGTGAGATAAAAGAATCAGAGATCAGTTGTGGAGTTGGGGTCATCTCAACTTCTTCTTTTTTTTAAACAAATAAAATTACCACGTTCGACTTTTAAAGTTTGAGACTTCAGGAACAAATTTTGGAATGGAAATGCATGTAAATAAGAAACAGTTAACAGTTAAAGGTGATCAAGCATAATTTCCACCACTCCTATCAAAAACATAAAAACATATCAAATGAAGGTGGAGATAAGAGTGTATGCGTTTGCATGAGCACGGGTACGCATGTGCGTGTGTATGCGTACGTGCGCGTGCGCGCGCGCGCGCGTGTGTGTGTGTGTGTGATTATCATCACCACTGACATTATCCATCACATTCCGTCGTCATCATCATCATCATCATCATCATCATCATCATCATCACCGTCGAGAGCATTGAACAGGACTAGTAAAGTAAACCCTAACGCCATACAGGAAGGAACAGGAGAGACAACACACTAAAGTCATCACCCCAACACAGCAAGGTGGAAAAAGCCGCACGCAGTAATCTAACACTGGTTGTTACTGTTTCATAGATTTTCAGGCCGTATTTGCGGCTTCCTTACCTTTCTTTGTTTTCAGGAAAAACAGAAAAAGGTTTGCCCAAGCACTTAAAATTTGAATCTGGTAGTTTAAAAAAACGTCGATTCAAATTCCAGTCTTTGGATAGAGCCGCCATTGTTAATGGGATTACGAACGATAACCCTATCAGCCCGGCTCGCCGTAACTCTCCAGTTGTCTGTCTTATTCCCACTACAGTGTCTTTGCGTATAATAAAGGCGACTGTTGCAAGGCAAACAGACGATGGTCTGCTTGTCTTGATGCTGAAACATGATGTATTTAGTATCTAATTAACTAACATAATCTTGCCCCTACTTGTCGTACTTGTCATACTTGTCATAATTATCATGTACTTCTTCTTCTTTTTTTTTTTTTTTTTTCCCCCTCTTCTTCTTCTGTATCTATTTGTTTGATTGGTTGTTCATGAATATGTCTATGAATTTGTTTGTTCTCCTTCACTTAGTATTCCCACGTTGTTATGCTTTTGTTTCTTTTCCCTTTCTTTCATCATTTACCCAGTGTACTAATTCCACTAGTTGCAGCCAATACTGTGTACTTCAAATGTTTTGAGCACCTAGTATAAGCTTTGAGCTTGTTGTGCTCTGTGATCCTTATTGTGATGCTGCTTTGATATGTGATTGTTTATGAATAAACTTGTTTAAACCAAACAGACATACATACAAGAATGAAAGTCTTAAATTGTAAACAGGAAAATAAACAAGGTGTTTTTTTGTCGACTCTCTTACACCATATTTGTACTACCCTCCCTCTCTCTCCAATTATTTATCATCCCTTTTGCTTTTTCATCTTCTGTGTATTTTTTTCATTCCCTACCTCTTTTCACAGCCCCCCCCCCCCCCCCCCCCCCCCGCCCATCTCTTCTATTTCCACCCCCCACCCTCCTTCTAAGTGTAGTAGCGCAGGGCGTCATTCGAGGGGAGGCCAGTAACCCCCCTAAGGTCTGCTCGTTTTCTTAGTTCCAGAATATCTGCTCCAACTGTGGTTATAATACAGTGTGCATACTAATGTGCTTAACCCTTTCGCCACCAGCCATTTTTAAGGCAAAAAATACCATTACACTTAACTGGTTACAGAAGAAAAACAATCTGCAATATTGATAATTCATCTGTGACATATATAACATTAGGCATATCCTTACCTCCCAAAATTACGAAAATAGGGTCTTTGGATAACAGGCCCTGATTTGATGCCTTTTAGTGACATGGGTGTTAGACCATTGTGGTGCTAAAATGAGACATTGGCGGTGAAAGGGTTAAATAATATATTATCAACACAGCTCAAGCATAGCCTTTTCTCTCTCTCTCTGTGTGTCTCTCTCTATGTGCTTGTGTGTGTGTGTGTGTGTGTGCGTGTGCGTGTGCGTGCGCGCGCGCGTGTGTGTGTACGCTCAAATCAAGCCCTGTGTGTGTGTCTGTCTGTCTCTGTGTGTGCGCACGCGTCTGTGAGGAGCAGGGGGGGGGAGACTTGAGGATGAGAGGGGTGCACCTGGGGCTAAAGAAAATGTCCATAACATTGAACTCATCAACAACAACAAAAAGAGTAGGTGAATAAGCGTCAGTGACTGTGAGAGTGTGTATATGCAAGTGCAACTTCATATATATGTGTGTGTGTGTGTGTGTGTGTGTGTGTGTGTGTGTGTGTGTGTGTGTGTGTGTGTAAGTGTGTGTGTGTGTGTGTGTGTGTGTGTGTGTGTGTGTGTGTGTGTGTGTGTGTGTGTGTGTGAGAGAGTGTGTGTGTGTGTGTGTGTGTGTGTGTGTGTGTGTGTGTGTGTGTGTGTGTGTGTGTGTGTGTGTGTGTGTGTGTGTGTGTGTGTGTGTACGTATGCGTGCATGCGCGCGCGCGCGCGCGTGTGTGTGTGTGTGTGTGCTTGTGCGTATGTGCAGGGGGAAAAAAAGGATGACCCTGGAAGATCCGATTATTTATCAACAATAGCAATTGACGCCTACTTATCATGACAGAGCGAGAGACAGTGGGTATGTGTCACTAGCAACGTAGATCTATCAAAGAAACTCTCGACAAGCAATGTTCATAGTCTCTGGTGTAACATACCAGCCATTCCTCCAGGGTCAAAACTGGACGTGAGCCTACATAAAGTTCTGTTCAAACAGACAGAACAGGTGCGGGAGACGCCTCTAGCCCTGAAGCAGTGATCTACCGAGGTTCCGGTCATAGGACATACTCCTAGTAAAACTGAAGATGTCCTATAATACCCTCGCCCCTGTCAGGTCAAATGTCCTGTTGACATTTAAGACAAACGGTGGGTGTTTGTCCTGTTGATTTCTGAAGATTCGGACCAGGACACTGTCTTAGTTGTTTCCTTGTTTCAGGACAGTTTGTCCCACTAATTGTTCCTTATTGCGCATCACATTCAGGACAGTTTGTCCCACTAATTGTTCCTTATTGCGCATCACATTCAGGACAGTTTGTCCCACTAATTGTTCCTTATTGCGCATCACATTCAGGACAGTTTGTCCCACTAATTGTTCCTTATTGCGCATCACATTCAGGACAGTTTGTCCCACTAATTGTTCCTTATTGCGCATCACATTCAGGACAGTTTGTCCCACTAATTGTTCCTTATTGCGCATCACATTCAGGACAGTTTGTCCCACTAATTGTTCCTTATTGCGCATCACATTCACTGCTGCTGATCAGCTGAAGGTTTGGGGGGAAGGGGGGAGAGGTGGGGGGGATTAACCATAAGGCATCATGTAACTGGCTATAATTACCAACAATGTTCTGTTCACACAGTACGTAATAGCAAAACATAATCAAGAATGAATCTTGCAGTATTCTTATCAACTTCTCTCATCAAAATGAGATACTGCTCAGTGCTCAAAACGTTTTGTTGTTTGCTGCTTAAATTCTATTTGGGCCCAATGAAAACGCAGACGAATCTGAGATGAAGCTGAAAACGAAACACGGGTGTGTCATGTTCTTGATGAATCAAAAGGATATTTTTTTAAATCCACAAAACAGTCTTCTCTTTCGGTATACTATAGGCTACATATTTATTCTGAGTGTTTCTGGACCAAAAGCTCTTCCCTGGAAATATGCGATGGCCATATAATAAACCATGCTACAAGCACACTCAATTTCTTTTTAGATCACTAAGAACATCAAAATGCTAATTATGTCATTACTGTGTCGCTATTTTTATAAACAAATTTACACTGTTTTTCTTCAGGGGTCAGGCATAGCTAAAACCCCAAAAAAGTTCTTAATTTTATATTTCATGTAATTCTTTAGTCACAGACTTCAAATTTTGAAAGAATGTGCTAAACGCATGTAGCATTCTAGAAACAATGCTGATTTGTATCAGTGTAACTTAGTTTTGATGTAATTATAATTTCTTTAGAATTATTATTTTTAAAATGCTTCAGAAAAAACTATTACATTATTTTTGCATGTCTCTCCCCTCCAGTTTTTAAATCTAATAATTCAAAATAATGTATAAATAAATGATATTAAGCTTTTGTCATATCAGGGTTTTTTATAACTGTTCTGGTACACTTTGTAGTGCGTTATCGGCATTGTTCACTATTTTTCTTTTTCTTTTTATAATTGTTAATACAAATATAACTTCAAAACTATTAAATATTTCTAAATTTGTATAAGTCAAAAGCTAGATCCTTTGATTGTGGGCCAAATATTATTAAAATGTGTCCGTATTTGTAAAAGTTATGGTTGCGAAACAAGCAAAAAAACGTAACAATTGACAAACGTCGGACAGCGAAAATCAAGCATAATCTAGTAGTGAGTTTCAACCTGTATGAGAGAAAATAATGTTTTACGCCCTCTTTGGCCTTTCGGCCATGTGGGGTAAATTTCAACCTGTACCTGTGTATTGGCCTTCTAATACGTATGCACAAACGTATGCCTCTTGTTTCTTGCTTCATTTTCTTCTTTGGGCCTTTCAATGTCAACCTGTGACTGTCATTTCGTCATTATTTTGTTTTGCTGGATTACACCCCCTTTAACACAGAATTTTATTAAAAGTACTGCTTTATTATTTTAAAAAATCAGTTTACAGTGTGATGCGACAATGATTCAGCTACAGAATAAACACATTTTTGATTTTAAAGTATGCCTGCCCCCTTAAACTGGCGTTTTAAACCCTTTCACCGCCAGCCATATTTCAGCCGAAAATGTCCATTAAATTTACCTGGGTAGAGAACAAAATCCATCTGCAGTATTGGTGATTCTTCAGTGACATATATAAAATAAGGTCTACCCTTACTTCCCAAAACTAAGTCTTTGGATAATAGACCCCAATTTGATGCCTGTTGGTGACATAGGTGTTATATAAATCAATGTGGTGCTAAAATGCGACTTTGGCGGTGAAAGGGTTAAAGAATTATATTAGTACTGTTCGTTGGTGTTGAATACAATACATACTAAATATCCCTTTAGATTAAAACCGCTTTTAAAAGAACAATAAATAGGCCTACATGTTTTAAAATGCTAGGGTTTTTTCAGTCTTATTTTCTTCAATAAAACTGGTACGTCTTAAGATTACCTTGTTTGGAAATCAGCCTTAATTAAAAAAATATTTATAATCTATGCTTACAAGGTTTAAATGATTGCTTCGACACAACAATGACACAGTCATTAGAGACAAGTAAGATTTTTGTTGTTCAAACTTTCTTCGTCTTTCCATGTTGTTACTGGTGTGTGTGTGTGTGTGTGTGTGTGTGTGTGTGTGTGTGTGTGTGTGTGTGTGTGTGTGTGAACGTGCGTGCGTGTTACTGTGTGTTACTGTGTGTGTGTGTGTGTGTGTGTGTGTGTGTGTGTGTGTGTGTGTGTGTGTGTACGTCACTCTGTGTGTGTGTGCCACTGTGTGTGTGTCACAGTGTGTGTATGTGTGTGTCACTGTGTGTGTGTGTGTGTGTGTGTGTCACTGTGTGTGTGTGTGTGTGTGTGTGTGTGTGTGTGTGTGTGTGTGTGTGTGTGTGTGTGTGTGTGTGTGTGTGTTATAAAGTGTATTCACATTTTAAAAATGTTTTTATTTTTTAAATGTATTAGCATTTTCATAATTCCCTTGTTCTTATTCTGGGTGATTTGAAAACGTGAAAAAAGGAAACAACTGCACAAAGCAAGCAAAGTTTTCCACATAATTTATCTTTTGCCTTTTATTTACGAGTGTTAATTACTGTGTTAAAATGCAATCAACGCTTGAGATTTCAAGTTGAACGAGGGATCAGCATCTCATTTTCCTAAACACAGTTAATAACGAATTATATTCACTGGGCCCCCAATTTTTAGGCACAAACGTAAAAACAAACAAAAAATAACCCCCCCAAAAAACACCACCCAAAATATTATTTTAAAATGTTTCTCATAACCAGATAGAAATAAAGACGCTTTTTTTTCTACCATCATAGCGTGAATGTTATACACGTAGTTTCTTATTCTTGTATATGGCGGGTATTCCTGACTAAACATAGTTCATTTTTCTAACACTACAAAAAGCCCTCAAACTAAGCTGATCGATTAACAAAACAAAAATAATAAAAATCCACGTACGTTTATCTAACCCAACTTGACGGACAAACGTGTGTGACGGTCCTGTATGAGAGTCCCTGCGCAATGTATATTTTGGTTTGGCACAACCTGGTTTCAAAATTGACTTGCTAGACTGGCCATTGCACCCGCCCGATTTGACTGGTCCTTTCCCAGCAAAAGTGGTCCAATCATACGAGAAGCTAACCTGGGACAGAATAATACTAGGCAATTCGAATGGTCAGGCGAAATGCACCAGTAGGATCTAGGTAACTAACTGACTTACCTGTTACGTAAACGAAGGGTCACTTCATGTCACTAGTTCAACCAGGTACTGGGGGGCGTGTGTGCGCCCACCTAAAAGGTAGTGAAGACACAGGGTCAATAGTTATCCCAACACTACACCGGCAACAACTAAACCACCACTCCAACCCTTGTTGTTGTACCCGGAGTGAGAGAAAAGAGGAGCCAGCAACTCAAGCCACTCGCTTTTCCACTTTGGGGATCCCCCTCAAATCGCAGTAAAGAGGACGACGACACATCGACCATATACCTCTCGCACAACTGCACAATTCTCTCCGTTGCTCAATGTTAACACACACAAAAACCTCTTCAGCCGACTTGAAGCGGCCCCAGCGAGTCCTAGAACCAAACACACTACTCCCTCAGTGAGACACGCACAAAACAACAGCCCAGTAAACAGCGTGTAGACACACTATCACCGGTACACGGACACCCCCCACAAGCGGGTCAAGACAACAAGAGAACTGTCGATAGCGGCAAGTTGAGTGACTGTGAAGGCCGACACTACGCCAATCTCCCCTCTCTCTCCCTTTCTCCCTCACACGCCCGCTATGACAGACCAACACAACAGCCTCCCCCTCTCTTTTCACTGGCTCTCTCTCTCCCTCTCTCTCGCCTTCGTGCCTGGCCGTTTTGTCAAATCGCCTTGCCCAGCACCCCCAGCACGTCATGTTTATTAATCGGAGCTAATGTTTATTAATGAGCACGCGAGGATGAGCGACCGCTCGTGTAACGCGATACGGGCTGCGCGCCTAGCCATTGGCCGAACTCGTCAGCAATATCGGGTCAGTGGGCGGGGCTAGCGCTGATGGACGGATTAGGGGCGGGGTTTACCGACAGTTCGCTAGCAAGCCCGGTCTTGTCTCTCCACCAACACTCGTCTTCCTCCAGCCACCACCCCCTTCCGTCCCCGTCCCTCTTCTCTGATTAGACTGGCCGGATTGCACACAAAAGAGATGATAAACCTCCAGCCTTTCTGAAGCTTCCTTGACGTATGAAGAGCGGCTGAAGAAAGCGGGTGCTGTTACTAACAAGCGTTGGACCTCAGGGTGGGTTCCAAGCCACAGGGGCTTTGCGTTCCCCCCTTGTAGACATCTAACGGTATGTGTCTCACCAAGGCCGCTCATTTAGGGACAACCAAGTCAGCCCTAGAACCGGGAATGCAGTCTTCAATGCGCGAAAGGAAAAATAAGAAGACAGAAAGCATGCTTCTCCATCGTTGCGATTAAACATCTCCATTATCACCCTTATGATTATCAGAGAGAGAGAGAGAGAGGGGGGGGGAGAGGGAGAGAGAGAGAGGGGGGGAGAGAGAGAGAGAGAGAGAGAGAGAGAGAGAGGGAGGGAGAGAGAGAGAGAGAGAGAGAGAGAGAGAGAGAGAGAGAGAGAGAGAGAGAGAGAGAGAGAGAGAGAGAGAGAGAGAGAGACTCAGCCGAAATAAGGCTTTACGCCCTCTTCGGCCTTTCGGCCATGTGGGGCAGAGAGGGTGAGAGAGAGAGAGAGGAAGGTTTTTCCTTGCCACTGGGTTAAACGTGTGCTAAGTGCATGGGCACACGGGACCTCGGTTTATCGTCTCATCCGAAAGACACTAGAAGAAAATGCACTTCAGTCTCAAATACTGTGGGACAGAAAGGACAATAGTTTTTTTTATCTTTATCTAATTGTAACTTGTATTGTAAATAGCTACAGTTTATTGTAGACATAGGCCCTAAACCTAGCAAACTCTTTACATAAATAAATTGTTCAAAGTATATAAATAGGGTTTCAGTGAAATTGTTGAATTCAAAATACACCATCCTTGATAACAAAAATAATTAAAAAAATCCCGAGATTCCAGTGCAGAGGACCAATCTTGCTTGTAAATCCACAAACCTTTGTCTAAATTCTTTCAGAAACACACGTATACACCCTGTGCTTCCCATATCACACCAAAACCATGATATAAAACATTTCGAACACGACAGGCCCATGTAACATAGTTCTGTTTTTGTAAGTATAACAACATAATAATAATAACCTTTTTAGGATACCTGTATTCATCCATTGTATTAAGTCGCAACCAGAATTTGATGCATCTTGTGTAGGAATTAACAAAAAGTGGATGCCTGCCAGTCTCGTTGTAAATAAGATGTCTCAGTGATTTTGGACTTACCCCACGGAAACGTTTAATTAAGAGCTGACAGATGAACCCATTCAATTAACTCTTGGCCAATTGACAGTCCCCAGAATTCGGAACCATAAATTATGTTAATATGGGCTGTATTTGGCTATCGAACATATTATTAAAGACCCATTGACCCACCACGATTAAGTCCCTTGTTTTTTTCTGGTTAGCTGTGATCTACATATAAATGTCCCCAACTCCAAATTGAGGCTGCTCTTTAAAATGATGCTTCGGTTTGAAGTTGGGGGCATTTGTATGGGAGTCAAACCTGGTCAAAACAAGATTTCTTACCAGCTATCAGAGGGAAAACACGTGAAACCCGTGATTTTGACACGTGATCTGGTGGGTCTTTAAAGAAGATGTGTGGGGAGTACTCACCCACTCTCCAAGGTACTTGAATTATTGCTGAAACACCTTTTCTAGCTCGACCAGCAAGATCTTTGAAAGTATGTTAAAAAAAAAATTTTGGTTAAAGATATAGATTATTTACATCTTCTAATTTTGTATTTCCATATAACCGTTCTTCAGAGCGAGATAAGTGTCCACCATTTCTAAAACCAACTACATTTGACTTGTCTAAATTAACACAAAGGTAAAGTTTGTTGTTGGCTGTCCTGTATAATATGCTTAATTGAGTTTCTAATCCAATAATGCTATCAGAAAATAGAATAACATCATAAGTAAATAAAAGAATGAATAGCTCAATAACTTCTGGTGATGTTCTCTTTTGCTAACTCGTTAATAAAAATCGAAAAAAAGAGATGCAGATCATGCTTG
>CM065681.1:58891219-58906219 GCA_017654935.2 Phymorhynchus buccinoides | reverse complement strand
ATATACTGTATTGGCCTCGCCCAGTAGTCTGAGCCCCAGCCCCCACACCGCCATGTAGGGAAGCTTAAATAAATTAAAAAAAGCACATGCAGCCTATATCGAGATTTGAAGCCAAGAGTAAACTCCCTCTTCTTTTCCCACCCATTCCTTTATTGTGATAAGCGACCCTCCTGGTTTTTAAACCTTCACGCTGATCCCTCCCTCCTCGGCTCCCGATGTTGACTCACAAGCGGTCCCTGTCCCCGCTCAGCGGGGGGCGGCCGGCCCCGAACGTCTCGAGCTAATGCACACAGTGCTGCACAACGTTCCAGTGCTGCACGTTTCACCTCACTGTCTTTCTTAGTCCCCCCCTCCAAACGTCTTCCTTCCTCAACATGCAGACAGACACCCCGGGGAATTCGTTCGCTAACTAACCGCCACTTCTGCCTTCCGCATGTGACTGTGCAATCGTTCTCATCCTTTCGTTTCCCACCCTAACCCCCCGCCCCACTCTCCATATTATCGCCCTTATAGTATCCTCTCATACATCCGTCTTTTCTGGAATTTTGTGTCCTCCATCCTGTCCATCAGAACCTTCCTCTCGCAACTTTAAACACTATTTCCCTCCCTTTCTTCATACTCCATCTGATCAATAGGTCTGGCCTCCGTGGGTTGTTCAAATAAGCTGTTGTAGGAAAGAAAGTATAAAATACAAGGGGGGAGGGGGGGGGGGGGGGGGCGGGGGGGGCGGGGGGGGCGGGGGGGGGCGGGGGGGAGGGGGCGGGGGGGGGGGGGGGGGGGGGGTGGGGGGGGGGGGGGGGTGGGGGGGGGGGGGGCGGTATAACGACAAAAGTAACAGGACAAAAATCAGCACAAAATGACTGAATTTAAGGTAAATGGTGTGTGTGGTGTTGTGTGTGTGTTTGTGTGTGTGTGTGGTGTGTGTGTGTGTGGGTGTGGTGTGGACACGTGTGTGTGTGTGTGTGTGTGTGTGTGTGGTGTGTGTGTGTGTTGGTGTGTGTGTGACACGTGTGTTGGTGTGTGTGGCGGTGCGGAAGAGGAATAAGGGGAGACGGGGGTGTAATTGGGCAGCAGGTGAGTTCTGGCAGAGTAGTAGTTTTACATGGGGGTGATCAAGGAAAACTAACAATGTTTCAGAGAGACAGGCCATTCTGCTACGACCTGATGGCACGACACATAACGAGCGACTCTCTGTCTCTCTCCCTCAGTCTGTCTCTTCCGCGTCCTCTCTCTCTCGTCTCTATCCTCTCTCCGTCTCTGCGTCCTCTCTCAGTATCTCTCTCTCCATCTCTGAGTCTGTCGTCCTCTCTTCTTCTCTCTCTCTCTCTCGTTCTCTCCTATCTCTTCTCTCTCTCTCTCTCTTTCTCTCTATCTAACCGGCCTACTCTTACCCCTCTCTCTCTCTCTCTAATATCAGTCTAACTACCTCTCTCATCTCTTCATCATCCCTCGTCATTCTCTCCTCATCCTCTCCTCGTCCTCTCGCTCCACTCTTCTCTCTAACCCCACCCCTCCTCTCTCTCTCTCTAACGAAAATATAACCTCTCTCTCTCCCCTCTCTCTGCTCTCTTCTCATCATCTCTCCCTCTCTCTCCTCTCTCTTCTCTCTTCTCTCTCTCTCTCTCTCTCTCTCTCTCTTTCACTCTCTCTCTCTCTCTCTCTCTACCCACCTAGCTTCAAATGGCTGTCATCAAAGACAACTAGGCTTCCGAGCTTTTAATTAAAACCAGGTCCTGCTACACAGGGATAAAGAAGACCGACGACATCAACTCAGGGCCAACGATAAGAATAAGGGGGTCATCTCTTCTCTCTCTCTCATCCCTCTCTCGACTCATCTCTCTCTTCTTCTCTTCCCCCCCCCCCCCTCATCTCTCTCCCTCTCTCTCTCTCTCTACTCCTCTCTTTCTCTCTCTACGCCAGCACGCACGCAACACACGCACGCACCACGCCACGCGACGCACACACCACACAGACAATACACAACTCTCCTCTCTCATCTCCGAGACACACACAACTCTCTCTCTCTCTCTCTCTCTCTCTCTCTCTCACACACAAACACACAATCACTCACTCATGCACACACACACAATATCTCTCTCTCTCTCTCTCTCTCACTCTCTCTCTACTCTTACTCTCTCTCTCACTCTCTCTCTCTCTCTCTCTCTCTCCGCTCTGCCTTAAATCACATAGGATAACAAAGGAGATATAATTATTTCCAGTACCAAAACAAACAAAAAACCTTCGTTTTGCAGAGACCACTGGATTAAGATACTTGTTTAAGACGCACTCGTGATTTCGGTGCCAGTACAGTCAGAGGAATAACAGACACGATCTAAGAGCTAATGGTAACGAGATCAACACAACAAGCAGCACGTCACATTTGAAGCAAATAAGATGGTCGATCTGTACTGGTCAGCAACCCAATAAGAAATCAAGAAAGAAAACACACGCACGCACACGCACGCACGCACGCACGCAACGCACACACGCACACAGCACGCACACCACACACACCGCGCGCGCGCGCGCGCGGCGCACACACATACACGCACGAGCGCAAGTTACGCGCGCGTGCACGTACACACACACAGACAAACACACCATAGACCCTTGGAAAACCGAAAAAAAGAACAATGAGAATATAGAGACTAACTTCGTTGACGCGGGTGAGCCAAAAAAAAAAAAAAAAAAAAAAAAAAAAAAAAAAAAAAAAAAAAAAAAAAAACGACATGGACGACACAATTTATCATACACCACGGGAAAACACCAACAACAACAAATGCAATAACAACGGAGGAAGTAAGAGGGAAGGAGAGATATGACACGATGGGGGTGGACGGTGAACGCAGGGGGAAGGGTGGGTGGGCAGGAAGTTTGGGTGGGCACAGGAGGGCAAGGAGATCAGAGGGAGAGAGGGGCAGCAGAGGATGAGAGAGAGAGAGGAGAGCGACTGAGAGAGAGAGAGAGAGAGAGAGACGAAGAGGAGGCAGAGAGAGGGGGAAGGGGAGAGGGGGGGGACTGAGAAGCGAGGAGTAGAGAGAGAGGAGAGAGGATGAGAGAAGTGAGGAGATGGTGACTTGGAAGACGAGAGAGGATGAGAGGAGAGAGAGTGACGAGAAGAGAGAGACTGATAGAGAGAGGGGGTGGAGGAGAAACACCAAAAGGGGGGGAGAGAAGAGGGGGGAGGAGAAGCGAGAGAGAGAGAGATAGAGGAGGAGAGGGTGAGAGAGAGAGAGAGCGGATTGATCGGGGAGAGAGAGGCGGACGAGAGGAGAGAGAGAGGGAGGGAGGTAGAGAGAGAGAGAGAGAGGGGGCGAGAGAGAGAGAGAGAGAGTGAGAGAGAGCTAGGGAGAGGAGAGAGAGAGAGAGAGCAGAGTGAAGGGAAGGAGAGTCGAGAGAGAGAGAGCGAGAGACCGAGTGGCGGCGAGCGAAAGAAGAGAGAGAGAGAGAGAGAGAGAGCGAGAGAGAGACAGACAGACAGAGAGAGAGCGAGCAGCAGCCAGCAGCAGTGGATGTGGCGAGGATATTGAGGCACAATGTGGGGTAAACTGAAAACGGAGCCCAGGTTGGAGGCAGCGGCCCGCTAATAAATACCCGATTATATCAGGTCTTTTGATGGACACGAAAAGTGGACCCGCTAGTCCTAAAGGCCATTCGGGCCCAACTGGCGTGTCGAGGCGCTATCAATCTCCCCCCGCCACTCCCTTGGTAAAGTCCACACGATTTCCTCTACTATTATCCTCCTATCCCCCCACCCACCCCACCCCCCCCCCTGCTGCACACACACACACACTTCCCCCCCCCCCCCCACCCCCCCCCCCCCCCCACCATCCATTCTTCTTACAAGTCCTCATCACGAACTCAAACCTGAGGTGGGAAAGTCAGTCCAATAACGTCTCAGACCCGAATCAGGTACATACATGGGGGGGACATTTGTTTTTTTTTTAATCACTAAAGATGGTGGGACGATCTGGAGGTACTGCAATTATACCAGGAAAGTACGGATGGATTTGGTTTGGGAAAAAAATAGAAAATATATTAGAGAGTGAGAGAGAGAGAGAGAGAGAGAGAGAGAGAGATAGAGGAGGAGAGAGAGAGAGAGAGAGAGAGAGAGAGAGAGGGAGAGAGAGAGGAGAGAGAGAGGGAGAGAGAAAGAGAGAGAGAGAGGAGAGAGAGAGAAGAGAAAGAGAGGGGAGAGAGAGATGAGAAGAGAGAGACTGAGAGAGATTTTGAGACGAGAGAGAAGCGGAGAGAGGAGTGGAGAGAGAGAGAGAGAGAGATGAGAGAGAGAAATAGAGAGAGAGACAGAAAGACAAACAGGGGGTGTTTTTTTAGCATACTGCTTTTTTCACCCACATCGCTCCATTCTTACGCCCCTCTTATTTAGGATCGCGCATCCGCTCTCGCCTCTCTCTTCTCTCTCTCTCTTCTTCCTCTCCCTTCTCTCCCTCTCTCTCTCTCTCTCTCTCCCTATCTCTCCTCCCTCTCTAGCTCTCCCTCTCTCTCTCTCTCTCTCTCTCTCTCTCTCTCTCTCTCTCTCTCTCTCTCTCTCTCTCTCTCTCTCTCTCTCTCTCTCACCGATTGCGCTTTTCTCCTGTCTCCTACCCTTACTGATATTAAAATTGTTAATAATGTAATTCCCAGTAACATATTGGCAGGAAAAATAGGAAGGGAGGAGATTATTTTAATTTTTGCATAAGAGTAAAGAAAGGAGGAGTGGGGGGAAACAAAAGACGGGGACGAACGGGGTTTTTGGGGGTGGGTGCAATGAATTTGGAAAAGGCATGGTAAACGTCATTCATTTGTATATGAAAAGAAGAAAAAACCCACAATCCGACACATTATGACGATATCATTAATACATCACCATCTGCACTGGCATAGCAGACTGAAAATGCCAGAGTCCGAGGGTCAGGGGGAGAGAGGGGCGCGGAGGAATGCCAACAATGTGAACAATGACCTTATTGTCCCCGGTCAATTCCAGATTGGAGCAGGGAACGAGGGGGGGGAGAGAGAGAGAGAGAGAGAGAGAGAGAGAAGGAGAGAGAGGAAGAGAGAGAGAGACAAAGAGACATAGAGAGACCGAGAGACGAGGAGCGAAGAGAGAGAGAGAGAGAGTAGCGAGAGAGAGAGAGAGAGAGAGGGAGGAGAGAGAGAGAGAGGGAGAGAGACACAGAGAGACGGACGGACAGACAGACGACAGAGAGACAGGACAAAAACAGACAAGATAAAAACAGACAGGACAGATCGGAATAAAATATATTAATAGAGGAGATTCTTCTTATACTGACGTCTCGCTTAGGAGACTAAACAAATGGTGAACTTGGACACATGTACCCAAAATCACAACTCAAGCTCTTTTTATTTAGCCGTGAAACCATCCAAGGACTTTGTTGACTCCGATTGCGGTAAAACACAGGACCACGAACACACATCTGTACCACAAGTAAGACATTGAACTCTGCACTCTAATGCCCCCACCCCCCTCTACTCCCAACAAGTACCCCCCCCCCTCTACTTTACCAACAAAGAACCCCCCCTCCCTATCTCACATGGGGGTGGGGGTGGGGGGGTGGGGTGGTGAGAGAATGAACCATTTAAGGTCAATTAAAGTTTTCTTCATAGCACGCTTTTTTTTCAACAGTGAAAAGTTCAAATGAAAATTAAAATTCCGTAAACTTAATTGTTGAAGGGCATAAATAATGCCGACGGGCGCTCGATGACTACAATACGATGGCTTGGAGTCAAAACGGACTATCCTTAGATAGTCCATTGACATATTATTGAACTTATTACGAAAACGAATAACTTGTATATAACCAAAAACAAACTGCAGAAATATATAAAAGCATAACCCCCCTTTTTATATTTTCCTGCAGTCACTGTTTAATACACGTTATTAGTTTTTGTAATAAGTCCAATAATACGTCAATGAGCAATCTAAAGATAGTCCGTTTTGACACCAAGCCATCGTAAATTGATAGCGTACTCAGTAGGCAGAAATGACGAACAACTATAAACACTCCTAGTATTTGGTAACGAAAAGGTGGTTGTTTTTCCTACGAGCTTTGTTTAAAAAAAAAAACATCACGAAGTGATTCACAACATTGCACTTTCGTGATAAAACAGTGGGTGGGGGTGCAATGAATTTGGAAAAGGCATGGTAAACGTCATTCATTTGTATATGAAAAGAAGAAAAAACCCACAATCCGACACATTATGACGATATCATTAATACATCACCATCTGCACTGGCATAGCAGACGTGAAAATGCCAGAGTCCGAGGGTCAGGGGGAGAGAGGGGCGCGGAGGAATGCCAACAATGTGAACAATGACCTTATTGTCGTCAATCCAGATTGAGACTGCAGGGAAGAGGGGGGGGAGAGAGAAGAGAGAGAGAGAGAGAGAGAGATGAGAGAGAGAGAAGAGAGAGAGAGAGAGAGATAGAGAGAGGTTCGGAGAGAGTTGAGAGAGAGAGATCATGAGGGAGAGAGAGAGAGAGGGATAGACCATTCTCAAGAAATGTTGTGAGACACAGAGAGACGGACGGACAGACAGACAGACAGAGAGACAGACAAAAACAGAGAAAGATAAAAACAGACAGACAGATCGGAATAAATATATTAATAGAGAGATTCTTCTTATACTGACGTCTCGCTTAGGAGACTAAACAACTGGTGAACTTGACACATGTACCCAAACTCAAACTCAAGCTCTTTTATTTGCCGTGAAACCATCCAAGGTCTGTCTCTCCGCGGTAAACACAGACCACGAACACAATGTACCACAGTAGTCATTGCACTCTGCACTCTACTGCCCCCACCCCCCCCTCTACTCCCAACAAGTACCCCCCCCCCCATCTACTACCAACAAGTACCCCCCCTCCCTATCTCAATGGGGTGTTGGGGGTGGTGAGGAGAATGAACCATTTAAGGTCAATTAATTAAAGTTTTCTCATAGCCACGCTAAACAAGGAAAAGTTCAAATGAAAATTAAATTCCGTAACTTAATTGTTGAAGGGCATAAATTGCCGACGGGCGCTCGATGACTACAATACGATGGCTTGGAGTCAAAACGGACTATCCTTAGATAGTCCATTGACATATTATTGAACATATTACGAAAACGAATAACTTGTATAAAAAAAAAAAAACAGCTGCAGAAATATAAAAAGCATAACCCCCTTTTTATATTTCTGCAGTCACTGTTTAATACAAATTATTAGTTTTTGTAATAAGTCCAATAATACGTCAATGAGCTATCTAAAGATAGTCAGTTTTGATTCCAATCCATCGAATATACCGTGTACTCGACGCATAGGCAGAAATGACGAACAACTCTAAACACTCATAGTATTGGTAACGAAAAAGTGTTGGGTTGTTTTTTCCTACGAGCTTCTTGTTTTAAAAAAAAAACAATCACTAACGTGATTCACAACATTGCACAGTGATAAAACAGTGCATCTGTTTTTATTGTCAGTTAATTAAGTCTATTAATACAAGACCAAGATATCCACATGTCCCTTTGACTAAAGGGCCAGCCACACGTCCACTAAAATCGTACGACTGTACGATCCGATCCGATCACGTGGTCTCAAAGAACAAATGTGATTGGCGCATCGAGACCACGTGATCGTATCGTACAGTCGTGCTGGACCTTAAAGGAATTCTTTATTATAAACAAAAAAGGAACAAGTGCAACACCGAGCGGCTGCAAAGTCCCCTTGCAGCATCGCCGAGGTACTCCGAAATCGGAATGTGTCGGCTGTACACATACATAAAACCGCATCAAAACAGCACGTAACTACATACAAACGCATAAAAACAGCACGTAACTGAATAGTTTTTTTATATACAGCCTTTGGGTTCGGACCCGTGATTTGAGCGCGCGCGATCATGCGCACACGCGCGCACAGAAAAATTCATGACAACTGTGTTATAGACCATTCATCAAGAAATGTTGTGAAAAAAACTGCATTAAAATACATGCAAAACTTCGCGAGATATTAGCGATTATGTGTTTCGGGGTTTGACCGTGACCTTAATGTCAAACTAAATACATCAGTGGATAGCTTGCATCTTGGCAAACTAGTATACCAAATTTGATGATGATAGACTGAATAGTTTTGAACGAGAAAAACGGACGAATAGCCGGACGGACGGAGGCACGCCGGACGGACGGTCGGACGGACACAGGACGGACACCGGACGGACGGACCAGACAAAAACAATAGCTCCCTTCGGCTCGGGGACTAATGAAAGAAACCAAGTTGCGCATAAAGCCTCCTTGGTGTCCAAGAATGTCCACCACGATAAACCCTGACTACCGTTACTTTTTTCCCTGTTACTTTATTTTGTCCGTTCCCCGACTACCTCTCTCTGCTTCTCCCCCCCCCGCCTTTCTGTTGTACTTATGACAGCAGCTGTACGTGCTGGCACTTGATTTAAGGCTGGTTACCAGACAATTAGGACCATTTGGCAGCCACGTGATTGGGGCAGGTCGTTAGTTCTTCCAGAAGTTTGGTTGGTTTTCGGTTTCGTTTCCATTCGTGTCTTCCGAGCTAATGTCGTGAACGATGCAGGGAGGGAGAGGAAAGGACAGGGAGAGGAGAGGAGAGGGCGGTTGGACGACAGTTCTTGTGTTTAGTATAGTGCGGATGGAGGGTCAATGTCGTGAACGATGCAGGGAGGGAGAGGAAAGGACACGGAGAGGAGAGGAGAGGGTGGTTGGACGACAGTTCTTGTGTTTAGCATATAGTGCGGAGGGAGGGTCAATGTCGTGAACGATGCAGGGAGGGAGAGGAAAGGACACGGAGAGGAGAGGAGAGGGCGGTTGGACGACAGTTCTTGTGTTTAGTATAGTGCGGATGGAGGGTCAATGTCGTGAACGATGCAGGGAGGGAGAGGAAAGGACAGGGAGAGGAGAGGAGAGGGTGGTTGGACGACAGTTCTTGTGTTTAGCATATAGTGCGGAGGGAGGGTCAATGTCATGAACGATGCAGGGAGGGAGAGGAAAGGACAGGGAGAGGAGAGGAGAGGGTGGTTGGACGACAGTTCTTGTGTTTAGCATATAGTGCGGAGGGAGGGTCAATGTCATGAACGATGCAGGGAGGGAGAGGGAGGGACAGGGCAAGGAGAGGAGATGGTGGTTGGAGGACAGTTCTTATGTCATGAACGATGCAGGGAGGGAGAGGAAAGGACAGGGCAAGGAGAGGAGATGGTGGTTGAATGACAGTTTTCCTTTCATGTAATTTATTGTAAGTGTTATATATTTGAATCCTTCTTGTTCAAGCATTTTGGTTTAGTTTTTTGTTGTACCCCCTTCAGTAAGGGGCCTTGGCCTGTATTGATTAACTTTCGTGACTCGTGACACACACACACACACACACACACACTCTCTCTCTCTCAACTCAACCCCCCCCCCCCCCCCCTATCATGCAAGGATTTCCCCTTTGCGACCGATGCAGGGAGGGAGAGGGAGGGACAGCTCCCCCCCCCCCCCCCCATGAACGATGCAGGGAGGGAGAGGAAAGGACCCCAGTTTTCCTTTCTATTACAAGGATTCCCCTTTTGGTTTAGCGACCCAGCAGTAAGGGGCCCCCCCCGTACAGACCCACCCCACATCCACACCATGCCCTGTTAGGTCCAGCTGGCAGTTGCTTGTTTGCACAGCCCCTTGCTGTGCCTCAGTGCAGACTGGAATCCCCAATAGGGGTCTATGACACCTTCGACAACGGCCACATCAAGAACCAGCGCCCAGCCCTCGTTGATTAGGCCTCCTACACTAACAACCAACCACCAGGGTATACCTAATATCATAACAACACAGGCGTCCAGGGTTGGCATGGGGCTGCTCTTTTGTTGGCAGGGCAAGTAGGGCCAGTGGGTAGACCTCTGAATCCCATCAGCATCTTCAAATGTTTCTCTTTTTCCCATGCAGTAACAACCAACCACTAGGGAAGAGCAGCGGGGAAGGACCCAGAACCACAGACACAACAGTTCTGTGCAAACCATGGTAAACCCAAGGCAAGGGCAACATCGCAGCAGGAAATTAAAGAAGGGTAGATCAGATTCAAGGAGACCATACAGCAGGACCTATGAACGATACTCCATGGACCGGGTTAAGATCACGAAGACGTGTTGAAGGCCCAAGAGGCCTTGATAGAGGCTTCTGCCAATCCCGGACAGATTTGGATGTTTGTGCAGTACGTACCGTTATACATCATGCAGAGTCTTCATTGAATTCCTAATTGGTCACGGGTTACCAGAGAGAAAGGGGGAGGGAGGGAGAAAGAGGGGAACGAACGAACGAACGAAATTTTGTTTAATCAGGGTTATGAGATAAGCATGCATACAATTTGCTTTTTTACACTCAGCCCTGAGGGAGAGAGGGAGAGAGGGAGGAAGGGAGAGAGGGAGGGAGGGAGGGAGAGAGAGAGAGAGAGAGAGAGAGAGAGAGAGAGAGAGAGAGAGAGAGAGAGAGAGAGAGAGAGAGAGAGAGAGAGAGAGAGAGAGAGAGCAAAACAAAATCAGCCAGGTAATACAAGCAAGATCGATGAAGGCCAAGGAAACAATAACCAATATAATTTCGAAGAAGGGAAATGATTATGTGATTGGATGCAAAGTCTCTTTATTAGGCTTTGATTGGACGCGAATGAGACGACCGAGAACGTTTCCCACTGGCTCTCCCTACAACAACTCCCTGCACAAAGGAAAAGCTGTATCGGCCCTGAATGGTTCTTTGAACCACCCTCTGGAGTAAACCGTACAGCAGTCGTTCAAGAGAATAACTGTGAAACAAGCAAATCAAAGCATCATGCATATAAGCGGGAGATTTACGAAAGCACGTATTGGCATATGAGAAGCGCGGATTTTTTTTTACGAAAGCGCGTCAAATCAGCATACGTAAGCGCGGATTTTGTTTTACCATTTTGAGCACAGATTTTTAACCCCCACCCACCAATTCACCCCACAGTCGCCGTCGTGGTTGTGTTCCATTGTCACTGGGATCAGATAATGTCATGTCACTGTCAGTTCAAAGTCGTCCTTTGCATTTGTTGTCATGAATGGCTGGCCGAGTTGCATTTCTCGCATCTCCCGTGCTCCACACTCATTTTCTGGTAGCCGTAGGCCACCCTCCGCGCTTTTGGATCGTGGGTTTATACGCGCTTTTGAAACATACCCGGTTCAGAAATCCGCGCTTTTGAATGTCGCCCATAGAAGCAGATCAATAGTCATGGGTAACAGGCTTTGTTTTGACCCGCTGTTAGTTCATCAGTAGGGTTAAGTGTCCGATGCCTTGGGCTTAGCAGAGAAATGAACTGTTGCTCTGCATCTGGCAGAAGTCATGTTTAACCCTTTCACCGCCAGCCATATTTCATCCAAAAATATCCATTAAATTTACCTGGGTAGAGAGCAAAATCCATCCGCAGTAATGGTGATTCTTCTGTGACGTATATAAAATAAGGTCTACCCTTACTTCCCAAGACTAAGACAATAGGGTCTTTGAATAATAGACCCCCATTTTATGCCTTTTAGTGACATAGGTGTTAAATTACTGTGGTGCTAAAATGCGACTTTGGCGGTGAAAGGGTTAAGACTTATAACGAGGGACCGTCAACAAAATAATGCCCTTATGTTGTAAAATCTTCTTCTCCTTTTTTGTCACAACATAAGTTAAAATCGTACGTGTAATAAAATTTAGCCAATTTGCTTCCATTATTCAAAAGTTCAAAAACACTTCATCAGCCATGTGAATTTCCGTACGTCATCAGTATAAGCCGTGCCAGCAACCGTGTGTATATTAATGCCTTCAGTCGTACAATACTGCATCCTCCGTTGCGTAGGCCTTTGTTAGTAAGTCTAAACGGCGTGATAAATTGTCATAGGATACGGTATGCTTACGTGCCCATGATTTATGTTATGCCGTACTAAATAAGCTATTGGACATAAACTGCACGCATTGTTATTTATTTGAGCAAGCCTGTGCACACGAGTGTACACAATTATGATTTTTATTTCTACCCAACTGCACAACTGTGCATCATACCATGTTTGCAACGTGCGTACAAGTGGGGGGTTGGGTTAGGTTTAGGGGTAGGGTTAGGGTTAGGGTTAGTATTCCAAAAAGGTAATTAGCTAAAAATGTTCCTAAAATACAGCTTTATGTATGGTAAGAAAGGCAAAAACGGAAAAATACAATTAATCGAGAAATGCATGGGGGGTAGCACATCTTTACCTTTACCCTCTTTTTTTTAACAGATTGTCTTAACGATGGAAAATAAAAAGGTTCAGAATCAGAACGAACGAACGAACAACAACAAAGTTCAAACAAGTGCAACGCCGAGCGGCTGCAAAGTCCCCTCGCAGCATCGCCGAGGTACTCCGAAATCGGAATGTGTCGGCTGTACACATACATAAAAACGCATCAAAACAGCACGTAACTACATAAAAACGCATCAAAACAGCACGTAACTGAACAGTTTTTTTATATATAGCCTTGGGGTTCGGACCCGTGATTTGAGCGCGCGCGATCATGCGCACACGCGCGCACAGAAAAATTCATGACAACTGTGTTATAGACCATTCATCAAGAAATGTTGTGAAAAAAACTGCATTAAAATACATGCAAAACTTCGCGAGATATTAGCGATTATGTGTTTCGGGGTTTGAACCCCGTAACTGGCGCGACCTTGACCTTAATGTAAAACTAGATACATCAGTGGATAGCTTGCCTCTTGGCAAACTAGTATACCAAATTTGATGATGATAGACTGAATAGTTTTTGAGAAAAACGGACGAATAGCCGGACGGACGGAGGCACGCCGGACGGACAGACGGACGAGAGGAGAGACGAGCGGACGGACGGACACCGGACGGACACCGGACGGACGGACCAGACAAAACCAATAGCGTAAGTTGTAAGTACTCGAGAGAGAGAGAGAGAGAGAGAGAGAGAGAGAGAGAGAGAGAGAGAGAGAGAGAGAGAGAGAGAGAGAGAGAGAGAGAGGAGAGAGAGAGAGAGAGAGAGAGAGAGAGAGAGAGAGAGAGAGAGAGAGAGAGAGAGAGAGGAGAGAGAGAGAGAGAGAGAGCAGAGATAGAGTGAAGAAAGAGAGGGTTTGTATGTTTGTGTTCCTGTTTTGTTTTGATTTGTTCGTAAATAACTTTGTGACGCTTCTGTGCCTCTGTGTGCGTGCGTGTGCATTAATGTGTGTGTGTGTGTGTGTGTGTGTGTGTGTGTGTGCGTGTGCGTGTGTGCGTGTGCGTGCGTGTGCATCTGACAGCCGTGATTCGGACAGTCGTTCATCTGACAGCCGTTCATCGGAAAGCCGTGATTCGGACAGTCGTGATTCGGACAGTCGTGGTGCCCCGGTGCCTACACCCTCTGGGCTTCCAGGGTTGGTGAAGGGCTCCTCTTGTGTTGGTAGGGCAGGTAAAACCAGTGTGTGTCTGGGTCTCATCGGACCATCGGCACCTTCGGGTGTTTCTTCTCCATAATACGTGCGTACAAGTTGTACAGTTTCAACGAGTTGTTTTAATAGGAATTGTTTGGAAATAATTAAGGGAAGTAATTTCATGGTTGGGGGAGTGATCTTGCCTAATGAGCAGCTTAGCTGGCTCTTTTGTCCGCCAGGTGGCATAACGCTCGAGTGGGGCTAATCCTCTCTATATTCTTAGTTGGAGAGAGAGAGAGAGAGAGAGAGAGAGAGAGAGAGAGAGAGAGAGAGAGAGAGAGAGAGAGAGAGAGAAAGAAAGATAGGGAGGAGTCCCACCCTCCCTCTCTCTCTCACTACGCCCATCTAAGAATATAACGTGATAAGCCCCTAGTGGATTAACTGCCCCCTGGCGGTCAAATTATCGCCATAAGTCGACCATTCGATCGGTCAAACAGGGGAGGCTACTCTACCATCAGGTAGATCCCCAGCTCTCGCCTCGTGTGCTTGAGCAGACATACAGCACTTAGAAAACCGTGCGTCATTCTAAACTTGATGTCATTTATATTTTTACGTCACACATTTCGCAAGTTTTATCAGTTTGTGGCCACTGGTCACCCCTCATTTTTCCACCCAAAAAATGTTTGCAGGTCGCTGACTCGCATCCTGCGGTTTCAAGCTTGACGCCATTGTTGCATCGTTGCTATGGTATTTGACCGAGTTAATGGAGGTAAGCAACTCTAATTTTCACGAAGTGTTCTCTCCTAGTTTTTTGTTCCGAAAATCGTCTATTAAAGATGAAAAACTAAAATATTCAGAACCCCCCCCCCCCCCCCCCATCCACCCACCACCCAAAAAGTTCATTTAGAGCTAGCCTAGAGGCTGGCGACGCGTTTCACGTGCAGTTTGTACCTGCTGAGACAGGTGAAAAGGAAGAAATGGCAGACGCCACTTGGCACACGCCCCCTCGCTGTTCTTCATTTTGGCCGCACGGCGGTGTCTCGATGAAAGCGCGTGTGATCTATTACTGTGCCGTTACATTACCTGCATGGAAAAGACCAAGAACATTATCCAACATTCTGGTGATACTGATAACGCGCTCTTTTTTGTCTATCTCTTTAGTCATTTCTATGTATTCGCCATTTTTGTTTAGTTCAATTTTTTTTTCTTCCCTAATCGACACGCCACCCCGTCTCCCTCTTCCTGTGAGTACGGAAAGCGAACCCACGTATGTGTGTGAGTGCGTGTATGTGTGTGTGTGTGTGTGTTGTGTGTGTGTGTGTGTGTGTGTGTGTGTGTGTGTGTGTGTGTGTGTGTGTGTGTGGGTGTGTGTGTATATCTGTGTGTGTGTGTGTGTGTGTGTGTGTGTGTGTGTGTGCATGTGTGCGTGTGCGCGTGTGCGTGCGTGTGTGTGTGTGTGTGCGTGTGCGTGTGCGTGTGCGTGCGTGTGCGTGCGTGTGTGCGCTCAGAGGCCTACTTCGCTTTGACTACAGTACTCTAGAAATAGACAGAGGTCTACACTACTGTTTTCTGTCTGTGGGTGTGGGTGTCTCTGTCAACAAATATT
>CM065681.1:58878719-58886219 GCA_017654935.2 Phymorhynchus buccinoides | reverse complement strand
TTTCGGGGGGGGGGGGGCAGGGGGGGGGGGGGGGGGGGCAGGGGGGTGTTTTTTAACAGTACAATACCACAAAGCTACTATGAATTAGGCACGGTTATACGGTCTTCTAGCTGCACCTCAACGAATACAGCAGACACGATGTTTCAGTGTGTTCGCGCGCGAATGCACATACACACGAGCACACGCTGGCTTTACAGAACTGGATTGGGTCTTCAATGTCAATGAAACTGGTTTGTTTGCTTATGTGGCTTTTCTTTGCTTTCACTTTTTTTTCCCAATAACTCTCCACTCCCTCTACTAATCTTAGCACTCTGTCATGGGTGACGTAGGATGTCGTTAGCTTTAGCCACGCGATGATTGACGAGCCAAAACACAACATGATTTAACTTAACACCACGGCTTTTGTGTAAGGAGAGGGATGAGAGCAGAGAGAAGAGGGTGGGTTGGGGAGGAGATCGTATGTGTATGAACGCGCGCGTGTGTGCGTGTGTGTGTGTGTGAGAGAGAGAGAGAGAGAGAAGAGAGAGAGAGAGAGAGAGAGAGAGAGAGAGAGAGAGAGAGAGAGAGAGAGAGAGAGAGAGAGAGAGAGAGAGAGAGAGAGAGACACACACACACGCACATCTAGCCATGAATCAAACTCGATCAGCGAACACTGAAACTGGTTTAAACACTCGGCAGAAAATCGAAGCCAACCGATGCGGAGCAAGAAACCAGAGAATGTAAACTATGCACACGCACGGAGAAACTACACTACGTCACGCGCGCACGCACACGCACACACACACACACACACACACTACGCGCAAAATACATGAAAACAAGCCTCATAAATAATTAGGCCTATGGCTTGGAGTCAAAACGGACTATCTTTAGATGGTCCACTGACAATGAACTTATTACGAAAACTAATAACTTGTATAAAAATTAAAAAACACTGCTGAAATATAAAAAGCAAAACCCCATTTGTATAATTATTTCTGCAGTCATTGTTTGATACAAGTTATTAGTGTTTGTAATAAATCCAATAATATGTCAATGGACTATCTAAAGATAGTCCGTTTTGACTCCAAGCCATCGCAGTATGTTTTGCTCTTTTTTTTTTTAATAAATCAGAGCTTTAGAAGAGCAGGAATTGTCGTACCCGTATCTAATCTTAGTGTTCACGTTCTTCAAAAAGACAATGCCATTAACGTCGAAGATTTTTGTTCATGTCAATGTGTCCTGGCGTTCCACTTCCTGTCCCAATGCACATTCCACACATCTGGCACTACAAGAGGTTCCCAGGACAGGTCCACCGACCCCACTCATTTTATTTGTATACACCCCAAACTAAAATACTGTACATTCATAGAAAACCCATCCTAAATGACCCCCCCCCCCCCCCCCCCCACACACACACACACAAGCACTTGCAGTACTCACTCATTTTATATTTTATTTTCTTCTGATTTATATGGCACAGTGGTATCGCGTTCTCCTTGTGTCAAGTAAACCCGAGTTCGAACCTGGGTACGGGGGATTTTTCCTCTCACTTTGCACTAGGCCTTATGTCTGAACGTGGAGTCTTTCGGATGAGACGATAAACCGAGGTCCCTTGTGCCCATGCACTTAACACACGTTAAACCCAGTGGCAACTTAACAGTTGTCATTTGGTCAAACTTCACCCCGCCCCCTTTCCTCCCTCATCAGTCACACAAAAATCGCATGCCCCCCAAAAACAATTGGGTGGCGCGTCTCTGGCTGCGACGCGCTCTCCAGGTGGGAGCAACCCGAATTTCACAGAGATGCCTCTGTGACAATAAAGTACCTAATACCTAATACCTTCTTTCAGGCTGGCTGTAAAACCAATTACGAAAAGTCAGGACAGGACCAAAAGAAAACATCAGGGTCTTGGGACTAATAGTAGAAGGAAGCGAGTGGTTAGGTGGAGGGAGCCTCCCGACCCGTTGGTTTGTCTGGCACTGCAAACCATAACAAGGAAGCCAGGCCCAGGAGTCAGTCTGCTGGAAAATGGCATGGGAGAAAAGATAACAAGGCGGCGGAGGAGGTCGGATTGACCGGTAATTACAACAGTCACCTTTTTCAAAGGGACCGGGGGCTCGGGAGTAGAGGTCTTTTAATGAGAACGCGAGGTCTGAATAAGAGAGAGAGGGGGGGGGGGTGGTGAGAGGGGGGGGAGGGGTCTTATCTGAGAGAGAAAGAGAGAGAGAGAGAGAGAGAGAGAGAGAGGGGAGGGAGAGAGAGAGAGAGAGAGAGAGAGAGAGAGAGAGAGAGAGAGAGAGAGAGAGTCTATGCGTATTATAGTAAAGTAGGCTGTGTGATTCTCCCACCCACCCACCCTCGGTCGGTCGCTAATACCCCAATTAGGCCCCACAAAAGACCAGGAGGCCTTATCAAGGGCCAAGAAAATGGCCAGTTAATTGCCGGCATTAGGGCCCCGTCCTGCTGCTGCCCGCCGCTGCCATCTGGTTTGAATTTCCTCCCCTTGATGGAATTTTGGCCCTACGAGCCCGATCTCTCCACGACCTAGCTCTCCTGCTAAACAGGCTGGGAGGCGGCTAATTGAATGGCTCTTAGGTAACGGGGGGGCTGGGAAAATAACGGTCACACCGCTCGTTCAACTTATTGATTATTAGTCCCCGAGCCGAAGGTTCGGGGAGCTATTGTTTTTGTCTGGTCCGTCCGTCCGTCCGTCCGGTGTCCGTCCGTCCGGCGTGCCTCCGTCCGTCCGGCTATTCGTCCGTTTTTCTCAAAAACTATTCAGTCTATCATCATCAAATTTGGTATACTAGTTGGCCAAGAGGCAAGCTATCCACTGATGTATTTAGTTTTACATTAAGGTCAAGGTCGCGCCAGTTACGGGGTTCAAACCCTGAAACACATAATCGCTAATATCTCGCGAAGTTTTACATCTATTTTAATGCAGGGTTTTTTCACAACATTTCTTGATGAATGGTCTATAACACAGTTGTCATGAATTTTTCTGTGCGCGCGTGTGCGCATGATCGCGCGCGCTCAAATCACGGGTCCGAACCCCAAGGCTATATATATAAAAAAAAACCTATTCAGTTACGTGCTGTTTTGATGCGTTTTTATGTATGTGTACAGACGACACATTCCGATTTCTGAGGACCTCGGCGATGCTGCGAGGGGACTTTGCAGCCGCTCGGCGTTGCACTTGTTGTTTTTTGTCCCAGCCCCCCAATTCCTATTATCTTCCAGTTTATCTTAGTTTTCTGTAAAAGACACGGACAAAAGTTCTTTGATAAAAAAAGAAGAAGAACTTCCTTCAGTCACAAAGCGCTGGGACTGGGGGGGGGGGGGGGGGGGGGAATGTCAGCACCTGTTGGTAGTAGTTTGGGCACTCACATCGGTTCAAGGAAAAAGTAAGGGGTGGGGGTGGGGGGGGGGGGGGGATTTCTGTGGGGTCAACACAACTGCCTGCAGTCGCAAACAGATACCTGCATGTCATATTGGACACATACTAACGCATCCCCACGGTGTACACGCCCTCCCCAAACAGACACACAAAAGAATGGATGGATGTGTGTTTGTGTGTATGTGCGTGTCTTGCCTGCTTGTTCGTCTGTCTCTGTCTGTCTGTCTGCTGTGTATCCTCCTGTCTCTGACAGTTTCTTTTTTTGTGTGCGTAAATAAATCATGAGTGATTTTAGCATTTTATTCGCAAGACTCTATTAGCATAGGTTGCTCTTTTTCTTTTCTTTTGTTCTCTTTTTGTTTGGCAGTAGCAAAGCTGTAGTGCGTTCAAAATCACTGGATTTCACACCATCATTTGTTCAGCTTTTCAACTTGCTTTTTCAAAACACCAGTAGCGTCTGCAGTATACTGTAAGCAGGCCATTATTCCGTCTTGCTCCATCGGGTTCTGCCGGGCTGTAGGCGGCCCATAGAATGTGTGTTTTAGTGCCCCGCAATTCGATACCTGGCCTGTCACGGCACCGAGGGGAGAGAGAGAAGGGGCGTGGACGACGACATAAATTGTCACGGGACCCAGAGGTGGCAGGGACAAGCCTCGACCACAACTTGCCTTCACACCCTCATCAGTCACCTCGGACCCATCTCCATACGGGATCGGCCACCCCTACCCTCGTCCCCTCCACCCAGGTGCCATCAAGGTTGCGTATCGATGTTCCCCTGTCTCTAGGTATTGCCGATTTGGTCCCACTATGTCCCCGTTTCAACGTGTTCCCATCTCTGTGTCGTGTCACCGTTTCTAAATGTCTCCGTCTCTATATTATAGCACCGTCTCTATTGTGTCCACGTTGAACGACGATCAGGTTTTAGTCGGCTGCAAGCAGCACAGTTATTTTGCGACGAAAACCATCACTCCACCAACCAACCATCATTTCTGCTGTGTGCAGTAAATAAATCTGTTTAACGTCCTCCGGTCTGGAACAGACACATATGGGACATTAGTAGATGTAAAGATGGTGGGAACGATCCTGGAGGCAATGCCCGAAGGCAGTGCAACACCAGTAAAGTCCTGCTGTGTGCAGAATTGTTAGCCCCATTTTATATCTCTCTGTCTCTAATGTGCCCGCATGTGCGTTGTAATCCCAACTATAATCCTCGGTCATAAACAGTGTCAAACCGTGGACCCCAGATAAGAACACGCGTGGACTAGAGAATAAGCCCCACGCTTACAAGAACAGCATAGACAAGCAACGGCACCCCTACCACTAACTACTACCCAGACCCCGACGATTCAATGAAGCGAGTCCACAGAGCCGCTACGTGTCAGACACGGGGGCCAGGAGGGGAACAATAGGAGTCCCCCCTGTTGCCATTGTTTGCCCCACCCCCACAAACACCCCACCCCAAAAACACAAAAAACAAACAACCACCCAAAACCACAAACCACGTCCCCCCCCCCCCCCCCCCTGTCCCTGTCCTTTCTTTGTCCTGATAAATCTGGCGCTGCACAATGGCCAAGGCCGACTGTCACAACAATTCAAAAGCAAACCAAACAAACCAAAAGAAAACAAACAAACAAAAAACTCCCACAAAAAAGGACAGAACAGCCAAAGATTTATGGTCTGTCGCCCTACGCTCTGGGGTTCCCCAGGTAGAGAGATCGAGAGAGGGATCCCCCAACCCTAGGAAGAGGATGGGAGAGAGGGGTGGGAGAGAAGAGGCAAGAAGAGGGGAACAAAAAAGAGGTGGACGCTCCAATGAGAAGTACTGAAAACGAGTTATCTCCGTCACCCGTTGGCAAGCATTCCTTTTACCCCCCCCCCCCCCCCCCCAGGCCCCACACCCTACGTCCATCTCCTACACAATCCTACCTACCCTGTAATTAACCCCACCCCCGTGCCGTTCTCCGCCTTTGTCACCTGGTTTTACCTGCTTCCTGTCTCTCCCACCCCCTCCCACGTGTTGTACACGGCCAGACAGTCTGACGCGTTTTGTTTTGGGGCAGTCTGTCTGTCCTTCAATGTTCTCAAAAGCTGCTCGACGAATTTTAATCAAATTTGGTAGAGGGGTAGGCATCTTAAAAAGGAAGGTTCCTTTCGGTATTCATGACCCCACTAACAAACCTTGAAAACCGAAATTTCCTTCTTTGTGATATATACTTCATGTCCGAGCTGTATCTCGTAAACAAGTTAAAAGAATCGCTTCAAATTATGTCTGGTGTTGTATCACGTTGTTGGTATGGTACCGTACATATTACCATGCTGACCTTGACCTTGAAGTTTGACCTTGAAAACCGAAATTGCTTCTTATGGCCATATATTTCACATTGTTGGAATCATAGTGTTCAAACTTCATATGTAGGTGCTTTGGCTAATGGTAAGTCTGAGTATTGGGAACGATAAAGGTCAAGACCAAGGTCATGGCCGTAGGCCTTAGAGTTGTGAAATTGGTGTTTTAAACACATTTCTGCAGCCATAGACTTCCAATCTGGCCGGATGGTGGACTGGGTCAAGATCATTGTGTGATAATAATAATAATAATAATAATAATAATAATAATAATAATAATGAATATTTATGGCGCTTAATCTTAACAAAAGCCCTAAGCGCTTACAATCATGATAAAAACAATACTAACAAAATGAAAAGCTAGACAACACACAAAACACTCACACGAACTAGAGGTCAAACACACACACACACACACACACACACACACACACACACACACACACACACACACACACAAACAACACACACACACACACGCGCGCGCGCGCACACGCACACACATGACTCAATTGATAACCTTTGCAGGAGGAGGAGGAGAAAGATTATGTTTTGAAGAGAGTTGTTTTGAGGGAGGACTTGAAAGAAGAGAGGCTGTTTGAGGTTTGGAGTGCAGAAGGGAGGCCGTTCCAGGAGGAGGGAGCTTGGAAAGAAAAAGAACGTTCGCCAAGAGTTCTGGCACGGAAACGGGGGATCTGCAGAACGTGAGTGTCAGAGGAGGAGCGAAGCAGTCTAGTGGGAGTATAAATCGATAGAAGATCAGAGAGATATGATGGGGCCAAACCATTCAGCGACTTGTAACATAATAGAGAGAGTTTATACTCAATGCGCTTTTCAACAGGGAGCCAGTGGAGAGATTGAAGCAAAGGAGAAACATGAGAGGTCCTCGGGCATCTCGATACAAAGCATTGTGCACATTCATGACAATGACCTTGACTTTTGAGCTAGTCTCTTTTCGCAGAGGCCATAGTTCGAATAGAATTGGTCATACACCTACATAACCTTATATAATTATTCTTGATCGGCACGACATAAGGAATATAGAGGCTGACACTTGAAGCCCACTGATCTTAACACTGACATTTGACCTTGAGGCTGTCACAAGGAAACCATTCTTCGCACACTGATATAACCATATTCTTGATCAGCATCACTTAAGGAATGCAGTGGGAAACATTTTGAAGCTTCTTGACCTTGACAAGCGTCGTTCTGACAGGGTGTTCACTGTCACGGTGCATTTCTAGTCTTAATCTTGCTACGCCATAATACACTTCTACCATGCTCAGAGCATACAGCAAAGAGAACGTGAAAGAGAATACGAAAAATCCTCCGGCCTGGCACAGGCTCATAATGAGACATTTTAAAAATATAATGAATGTGAAAGAGAGAGGGGGAAAGACACATATAAGATACAGAGAGAATGATGATTATGCAGTGCATTCTTCAATGCCCACTTTAACTTCTCTGTATGTCTTTCTGTCCTTATCTTTCTCTCTGTCTGTCTCTCTCTTTCTTTTCTGTTGCTCTTTCTATAAAATAAAAAAAGAGAGAAGAAAACATTGAATGTAACAGCAATTTTATTTATGTTTCTTTGAATGTTAATACTTATGCATAATATGCATGTTATACAAAATGAGTTTGATAATAAAATGTATTTATGCACATTCAATGATTAAAAAAAAGTTCATTAAAAAAAATATATATATACAGAGAGAAAGAGAGAGAGAGAGAGAGAGAGAGAGAGAGAGATAGTGTGTGTGTGTGTGTGTGTGTGTGTC
>CM065681.1:58868719-58876219 GCA_017654935.2 Phymorhynchus buccinoides | reverse complement strand
TAAAATAAAGAGTAGAAGAGTTTCTAAAAGAAAAACAGTAATTTTTTTTTTTAAAGGCCAATGACGCACAAACATTGGAGACAACAGTGAGTTACGGAAAAAGCAGAATGACAATTTAGAGACAGTTGGTATCTCAGAAGTTCCAGAAAGTGGGGGAACTAACAGTACTGAAACAGCCCCCGGTATCCTCACGAAGGGAATAGTTCACACGAAGTCCGCCCAGCACCCACCAACAGTAATGAAGGGGTAGTTTTGAGTGGACGAGCGGACACACCGCACCTGGCTTCATACCCCTTTATAACCTACAATGGCAACCGTACATTTATTTGGCGGGGGTTACATTGACAAAGAGCCGGGGACCTCGTAAAATGAAGTGGGAAGAGGGTTGAATGAAGAAACGGTGCTTTATTAAGCCCCGCTGGTCCAAGACCGCAACTGAGCATCCGAGGGGACCATTGAAAGGCCAAGCGACACGGGGGATGGAGAAAGAGGGGCGGGCGTGGCAGGCGGGTGGACAGTGTTCATTAAAGGCCCATTACACGGGCTTTGGACCTCGCTCCACAATAGGCCAGCCAGGGGGAGTGTGGAGTCCCCCCCCCCCCCCCCCCCCCCCCCCCCCCCCCCCCTACTTAACGTCCTGCCCGCAGTGTTGACACAGCCCCCCACTGGACCCCGCACTCGCCCAGTCCTCTATTCACAGAAACAAGCCAGGAAAACATTTCAACATAAGTACCCCTCTCTGGTACACACTGTCCCTCACTACCAAGGGGGGCCGGCGAGCGGTAGATCCATTGGAAGACAGCAGCCAGGTAGATCCATTGTTCAAGAGCTCAGCTCTCTTAATCCATAAACTCTGCCACTACTGTACGATCGTCGGGCCTCTGAAGAGCAAACAAACCGGAAGATCAAAAGATCCAGCTGCCCTTGGCACAGAAGTGGGCAAACTGTGCCAACGGTGTTATACAGCTTTACTTAACGTTGGATAACACAGCGAAGTGGTTCAAGGACAGCGGAATGGCCGACACTCCAGAGGACATTTTTAACGAAAAGTGTTTGTTGTGGGTCTGGTCGTACTGGAATGGGCAGGAGCATTATCAGATACAGCGCGTCCTGGGTCCCTTCGAAACATCACACCGCGAGACATAAAGAAATGCGAGCACCATGCATTATGACTCTGTAATGTCTGGCACCATCAGGCACGGTCAGAGGGCTTTTTCTAGCCAGGTGACCTTTCACGATCCTCAGCCTGATAAGACCTGGGCCTGTATTCACATTGGGATAGTATGAGACTTATCATCATGGTATCTTAGAAGTCCTTCTAAAGTAGTAAGATGTAAAAAGACTTTAGAAGGATATCATGATGCTAAGTCTCATACTATCTCAATGTGAGAACTATATATTTATTTCATGTTAGTATTGTATGCACCCATCTGCTGAAAGCCAACATTTGTTGTTGTTTTGTTCTCACCCCAATCACCCCATCTAAGGAAAAGAAAAGAAAACAACCACATAGATCCGACAGGAAAATGCCTGACAAGATGCTATGCTTTTTCAAATATTGTAACCATGATAGTGTATTCCTAATAAATCGTAATCAATCTCTCACTTCTTCCCTTTCACTTTTTCCACAAGCAGCAATCCGAGTTGTTGAAAAAAGGTTTAAAGCAAAAAATGCCACAAACACACAAAGCAGATTTGTTGTTGTAAACTTCAAAAGTATGGTGGGGGCGATGAGAAACAGTTCTGATCAATATTAGAGCGTACCTTTTTCTTATAAAAAAAACCACAACAACAACCCAGCAGGGTCACAAAAAGAACAAAAACAAAACAACAACAAAAACAGTACAAGCAAAACCAATATTAATCTCTTTTTTTTAAGTATCTAAAAAACCAACGGTACACACCATTAAAACCCTTTGACTGCCAGAGAAAATTATAGAAAAAATCATTGGGCAAACCATGCCATGAAAAAGACAACTGATAGAGCCAATCTGGCAAAATGGTCTGGGGATAAATTCTCTTGACCGTGTTAGAGCAAAAGCCAGCGCATCAGGGTTATCCCTCTTCATCCGATTACATCATCAGCGATGTCATGAGGTCAGTACGTGACACGTTGGTGGCAGTCAAGGGGTTAAAAAAAGAGGTACTTATACCAAAAAGCTTAGTATATTTCTACTGAGTGTCTTTGCTTATACGGCTTTCTGGTTGTGTGTTCCGTACAGTATGCAGGTAAGTCTTCAGCCAACAGTCACAAGCAGAGAACGAACACACAAAAACAGCGAAAAATATTCATTTCATTAAAGACAATTAAACTTTAATCATTAAAAGAAGCAGATCAAAATTATCAGTACCACACCTGAAAAATCCCTCTTTGTGACCAAGACGAAGACCAAAAACCATCAAATGGCAAGCGCATTTGTATGCTCACAGTAGCTTTCAAAGAAACACACAAGCTCTCGATTCGGCCGCAACAAAACTGGTAATACGTTTCCTAGACCTTGTGGTGGTTGCGAATGCCAGTTACTGTTCTGCTAAGGCTTTGAGGAATAACTTCTGCCGATTTCACATAAATAATCGAACTGCGAATACGTCCCTTGATTCCATTGTTAGGTTTATGTAATTGTTCAACCACCACCAAGACCATAATGATAAATCATAATCCTAACAAGAAAGGCAAAGCCTTCAAGGCTCACTCGCTTTGCAGTACAAGAGAAGAAGAACAACACACAAACAAAATTGTGCCCATGCTGGGAAGGCGAGCGCCTTACCACTACGCCAATGTGGCTGTTACTATAGGACGCGCCATACACTGTTTTCAGCATTATAGTTTTGTAATCAGTATTTTACTGATAATTTCCAGTAAACACGATCTCTGCTTGTAACCTAAAGCAACGGCTTCCCTTCTTGCGTTCACATGCACTCCTTCTACCCGCAAACGTAATAACTGTTTACTATCATAACACTCTGGCTACATTTTTAAGAATTGGAGTCACTGAAAACATAATGATGGCATTTATCACCTTGCAAACGTTGGTTGAGCTATTATTTGTAGCTTCTGATAAAATTACAATGCTAAAGGATTTTTTTTTAAAGAGTGCATGTGTAGTTAAGGTTTAAGTGTACGTGTTGCTAAAGTTTTGAGATCACAGACTACTACATGCATCAATCGATCCATCCATACATACATACACACACACACACACAACCGAACATGATGAGAACATAGACTCACTTCGTTAACACGGGTGAGCCAAAAATCATTTCCGTTGAAAGAATAGCCTACCAGCGTAACAGAACCAGACCCATATCTGTGTCGTTAGAGCTGTTAACACTTGCAGTACAAGTAAAACTGAATAAATTGTAGCTTCAATAAAGTTGAGTTTATTGGCAGTCATCTTGATTAATCAAAAACTTCATGACTTTCCTGTTAGCTCAGTACCTCCAGGATCGTCCCACTATCTTCATAGTTAAAGATGTCCCACGTGTACCTGATCCAGGTCGGAGGACGTTAAACGGACTCTCTCTCTCTCTCTCTCTCTCTCTCTCGTTAGGGTCACAACGCATTGCTGTTTTCATTTCTATATTTTAAAAAAGATGGGAGGGGGGAGGGAGAGACAATAGGGAGTATGTCAGACTGTGAGGGGGGAGGGGGACAAAGTTGGTGGGGGTGGGGTGGGGGGTTAGGGAGTAAGACTGGAAAGGGGAAGGGAGGCTAAAAGGGAAGTCAAGGTGTAGTATTAAACGTACAGGTAGATCAATATGGCTGGCTATAGACAGCAATACTCAGTCATTACTGAGAATGCTTCCTGCAAGGCCCAGGCACGCACACGGCATGGCTAGCTACTCACGGCACCAGGTGGGGTGGGCAGGAAGAGCTAGCGATTGACCAGTTGTAAACATGATATACATGACAGGACACCGATATTATTATCACTCTGTCTGTGTGACTGTGTGACTGTCTGTCTGTCTGTCTGTCTGTCTGTCTGTCTGTCTGTCTCTCTCTCTCTCTCTCTCTCTCTCTCTCTCTCTCTCTCTCTCTCTCTCTCTCTCTCTCTCTTCTCTCTCTCCCTCCCTCTCTTGTATGTGTGTGTGTGTGTGTGTGTGTGTGTGTGTGTGTTGTGTGTGTGGAGAGAGAGAGAGAGAGTGTGTGAGAGAGTGTGTTTATGTGGCAAGAGAGAGAGAGAGAGAGAGAGAGAGAGAGAGGAGAGAGAGAGAGAGAGAGAGAGAGAGAGAGAGAGAGAGATAGAGAGAGAGAGAGAGAGAGAGAGAGAGAGAGAGAACTTGAAAACTTAAACTTTATTTTCCAAGGATATAAATTTTAGGCAAGAGAGAGAGAGAGAGAGAGAGAGAGAGAGAGAGAGAGAGAGAGAGAGAGAGAGAGAGAGAGAGAGAGAGAGAGAGAGAGAGAGAGAGAGAGAGAGAGAGAGAGAGAGAGAGAGAGAGAGAGAGAGAGAGAGAGAACTTGAAAACTTAAGGATATAAATTTTAGAAAGAGAGAGAGAGAGAGAGAGAGAGAGAGAGAGAGAGAGAGAGAGAGAGAGATAGAGGAAAGAGAGAGAGAGAGAGAGAAAGAGAGAGGGGGGGGGGGTGGGTAAGGATAGAGAGGGAAATGGAAACGTAGGTGCCAATAAGAGAAACATAACACATCACACAGACATCAGGTCAAACGACACGGAGACAAAAGTTAACTTAAGTTACCTCAAAATACCCTGCAGGGTAATTCAGAAAATGGCACGATACAAAATAGAATTCTAACCATGCACAAACTTACTAAACTATCAATATGATGCAAAATAGAATTCTAACCATGCACTAACTTATTAAACAATCAACACAATAGCTCCCTTCAAAAAATATATATATTCGCCTTAGCAATTCAAGAGCTTGATATCACTCAAGAACACTAGTACATAAAATCGGAATGTTCGTAACAATAGAGACAGTGAATGAATGATGGAGGGAAGTAGCGCCAACAAACGCTAACAGGTGAACTAACAACGGCAACAGTTGAAAACAGCGACGACTAAAAGGAAAAAGATAACGAGGGAAAAAAACACATTTTTTTTGGAGGCTGATTTTGGGTGTTGAGAGTGATGAGAGGGAGAGACGCGTTCAAAGGGAAAATGTTCCTTCTCTCCTCGTTCGTTCTTGCTCTTCCACCCCTCACCCCCTCTCTGTCTCTGTCTCTGTGTCTGTCTCTGTCTCTCTCTGTCTGTCTGTCTGTCTGTCTGTCTGTCTGTCTGTCTGTCTGTCTGTCTCTCTCTGTCTGTCTGCTTCTCTCTCTCTCTCTCTCTCTCTCTCTCTCTCTCTCCTCTCTCTCTCTCTCTCTCTCCTCTCTCTCTCTCTCTCTCTCTCTCTCTCCTCTCTCTCTCTCCCTCCCTCCCTCCCTCCCTGTCTGTCTGTCTGTCTGTCTGTCTGTCTGTCTGTCTGTCTGTCTGTCTGTCTGTCTGTCTGTCTGTCTGTCTGTCTGTCTGTCTGTCTCTCTCTCTCTCTCTCTCTCTCTCTCTCTCTCTCTCTCTCTCTCTCTCTCTCTCTCTCTCTCTCTCTCTCTCTCTCATTCTGAAAAAAATATGACTTGTCTCAGAATTGTTTCCTTTTTTCGTAATCAATTCAAACCACCAATTCAAGTTCAATATTGCTCATTATTATCCATGTTTGCTTTTACTTCCCATTTTGATTCTTTTTCAATTATTTGATGTGCCAATTTTTGTTTCATTTTCTTGACTTGATTCTGGGGGGTTTCATGTCAAACGTTCTTTGCCTGATGCATGGTGTGAGAGTGAGAGGGCAAGGTGCAAAGAAGCTATTGTAGCTTATCCTTTTTAGACTCAATAAAACATTCGTATTCGTACTCTCTCTCTCTCTCTCTCTCTCTCTCTCTCTCTCTCTCTCTCTCTCTCTCTCTCTCTCTCTCTCTCTCTCTCATTCATATGTTCTTCTTTTTACTCTAAAAGTGCGTCTGCTGCTAACAAGGTCGACTGACGACAAAGGGGAGAAACAGGTGCATGTTCACTGAATTGCAGTGATGTCTTCAAAAGGAAACAGCAAAACAAAAACCACCCCCAAAAACCTAAAGAACAAGAAAAAATCTATAAAACGAACAAATACATCAATAATAGGATGAATAGACCAGAGCGAAGGAGGAGAATGAGAAGAAGAAGAAGAACTTAGAAGAAAAAAGAAGAAGAAGAAGAAGAAAGAAGAAGAAGAAGAAGAAGAAGAAGAAGAAGAAGAAGAAGATTGATTGAACTTTTTAATGGGTAAAAGATTTAGGCACATTGAAGGCCCTTTTTACAAATCCGCCCATTTAGAGGCAGTGAATGAATGATGGAGGGAAGTAGCGACAAAGAAGAAGAAGAAGAAGAAGAAGAAGAAGAAGAAGAAGAAGAAGAAGAAGAAGAAGAAGAAGAAGAAGAAGAAGAAGAAGAAGAAGAAGAAGAAGAAAGCAACAAGGGCAAGAACAAGAGAAAGAAGACCGTGATGGTTACGATGACGATGATGACAATGATGACGATCATGATGATGAAGAAACAACATGAAGAAGAACAAGAACAAGAAGGGGTGTGGGGTGAAGACAAGAACAAGATACGAGAGAACACGGTAGAAAAGAACCCCATTTGACGAACGAATTGCAGACGTATACTTTTAACCCTTTCACCGCCAAAGTCGCATTTTAGCACCACAGTGATTTAACACCGATGTCACTAAAAGGCATCAAATTGGGGTCTATTATCCAAAGACCCTATTGTTTTAGTTTTGGGAAGTAATGATAGACTTTATTTTATATATATGTCACAGAAGAATCCACAATACTGCAGATGGATTTTGTTCTCTACCCAGGTAAATTTAATGGCCATTTTTGGCTGAAATATGGCTGGCGGTGAAAGGGTTAAATGAGTTCCATATAGTTGAAAACTGCATTCACAATCGCACGCTGTAGTACGACAAGCGTTCCACACTCACGCTAAGTCATGAACAAACCCAGACAGTTCATCACCTTCGTGAAACAACTTAATTCTATAAAACAAAATGTCCAGAATTAGAAATCAGAAAAAAAATTGCAATATGGAAATAGGTCAACCAATACCTGAATAAAAAACATTTTGAAAAAAGGTAGACGCAACGAGATGTCGTTTTCATAAAAATAGATACCTTTCTTCCATAATGTGCAGTAAAAAGCTGTAAACGCTGAATTTGGATATTTCTGCAAATGTTGATTTTACAGTCAATCGCAGGGTGGCATTCAAGATAAGCCATAGAAACTTTTTTTTTTTAAATCTGTAAGAAACTTATTGTTAAACGTGATGAGTGGTGCTTTGCTTCTGAAGATATTAATAAAGAAAACGATTACTCCCCCCCCCCCCCAAAAAAAAAAAAAAAAAGCTGAAAGAAAAACAAAGAAGTCAGAAACGGTGTAATAATTATTCTGATCCGTGTTTTGCTTTAATCTAGCAACCAAATTGAACTATAAGTGCTGTAAAAAACAGAAGAGGGGTTAGT
>CM065681.1:58851219-58858719 GCA_017654935.2 Phymorhynchus buccinoides | reverse complement strand
ACCCACACCCACACACACACACACACACACACACACACACAACACGACACGAGTGGTTCTGGCGGAAGACCGGTTGAAGAAGGACAATTAACCGAACAAAAACATCCTAATGAAACTCCTCCATTCCACTCCCTCGCAAATCAAGGCCTAATGGCCAGGCAACGCTGGACGCTGATGACTCCTGGCGAGGCAGCCAGGGTGCAGCAGTAGTAGGGGGAGCTTCCTTCCTTTCAATCCTGGCAGGATCACATTACCGCCCTGAATGGCCCAGAACCCCGGATGACCAGGATCACAAGGCTGATTAACAGGACAAAAACGTCAGGAGAAAACATCACGCCATTGTCGTCTTCTACACACACGAAGCTCAGGTAGACCGACTGCATGCGTATTAGCCTACACTCGTTCTGGCTGCGAATTCTGGCCATTATGGTTAGTTGGCCCTAATTCAGAAACTGGAAATTATTGCCGCTGTACTGCTTCGAATGTCTTCACTTCTGAAGACGCAGAACGAAATGCAAAAGGGAGATGGAGAAAATGACAACAAAAACGTATAATTATATCCCCACGTCTTTTCATTCTGTACACAAGCATTTCTCTGAGCGCGATTGACATAAATGCATAATAGGGCTTTGTGCACATTACACGCCGAAACCTCATGCACTTATCCGCAAATGAGTAAAAGAAAGTAAGGAGTAAGCGGGTGAGCTAAGCGCATATGGAAACGCACAAAGCCTAAGAGATTATGCTATTGCACAGAAACACTTGCCATCGAAGATTCAATTGCCGTCTTCATTCAAACCGCTGTTCCACAAACAAGTAGGACTTTCCATGTCTGAAAGGTGTCCATAACAGTATTGGCACTAAATCCCCTTCGATATTCACCCAAACCTAATGCCACGCTCCCCTTAATCCTCTAACAGTAACATCCTCCTTTCAACTATCCGTTGTAAGGTGGCGAAAATCACAATAATATTAAGTTAGCGTATGGTTGACATCTGATTGCATTTGTCTCAAAACTAGCTTCTCATTTCCAGGGATGTGGGAATCGCGGCTTATTGTCGATGAGCAATACATTTTAACACTCAACTCAACTCGCGGCTTATTGCCGATGAGCAATACATTTTAACACTCAACTCAACTCGCGGCTTATTGCCGACGAGCAATACATTTTAACACTCAACTCAACTCGCGGCTTATTGCCGATGAGCAATACATTTTAACACTCAACTCAACTCGCGGCTTATTGCCGATGAGCAATACATTTTAACACTCAACTCAACTCAACTCGCGGCTTATTGCCGATGAGCAATACATTTTAACACTCAACTCATCTCGCGGCTTATTGCCGATGAGCAATACATTTTAACGCTCAACTCAACTCGCGGCTTATTGCCGATGAGCAATACATTTTAACACTCAACTCAACTCGCGGCTTATTGTCGATGAGCAATACATTTTAACACTCAACTCAACTCGCGGCTTATTGCCGATGAGCAATACATTTTAACACTCAACTCAACTCAACTCGCGGCTTATTGCCGATGAGCAATACATTTTAACACTCAACTCAACTCGCGGCTTATTGCCGATGAGCAATACATTTTAACGCTCAACTCAACTCGCGGCTTATTGCCGATGAGCAATACATTTTAACACTCAACTCAACTCGCGGCTTATTGCCGATGAGCAATACATTTTAACACTCAACTCAACTCGCGGCTTATTGCCGATGAGCAATACATTTTAACACTCAACTCAACTCGCGGCTTATTGCCGATGAGCAATACATTTCAACACTCAACTCAAGACTCTAGACCACTTTATTATACTTTATTACCCGTCACAACATGTGTATGTTAATGTACTAATCACTGCTAACACGAAAAGCATGGTCAAACATAATGATAAGTCCACCAAACATCTCTTCAATCCAGAAAACATTGAGGAACACTAACAAACTACATCAAAATAAAATAAACTTATTGTTGATTTTAAACTTGTTGATTTTATTAGGTTATTTTTCTTCTTTTTCTCTCTCTAGGGATGGGGTGGGGGAGGAACAGGAGTGCAGGGATACACGGAAACTGAGCAGGATACGGGTGGGAGCTGGCTGCTTCTGTTCTGTGGGCTGGAACTTCAGAAGGACAGGGTCAATTTGGCCCCTGGTGACGATGGAAACAATTCTGGCAAACCAGGACAGGCTGTGCGAGGGTGCGGCACGTGTGTGTGTGTGTGTGTGTGTGTGTGTGTGTGTGTGTGTGTGTGTGTGTGTGTGTGTGCGTGCATGTGTTTGCGTGTGTGTGCATATGCGTGCGTGTGGGTGCCAAGTCAAGTTAAGAAAACCTTGTTCTAATAATGTGCAGATAAAATTACAGTATCTGTGTGTGCGTGCGTGTGTGTGCGCGTGCGCACGTCTGTCTGTGTGTGTGTGTGTGTGGGGTGGGGGTGCGTGTGCGCGCGCGTGTGCATGTGTTTGTCCGACTGTCTGTGTAATAGATCCGTACCATTACGACGAAAAGTGAGCCTTTTACATCTATTCCTGTTCTGACAGGTCGCCAGTGGTACCCTGTCCAGGTGTACCCTAACCCTTAGCCAACCAGTGGAAATCTCTGCCGCACCCCCATATCTCTCTCTCTCTCCCCTCTCTCTCTCTCTCTCTCTCTCTCTCTCTCTCTCTCTCTCTCTCTCTCTCTCTCCTATCTCTCTCTCTCTCTCTCTCTCTCTCTCTCTCTCTTTCCCCCTATGTGTTTTTTTTTCCCCTTGTCCTCTTTGTTTCACGTGGCTCCGCGGGACACCCCACAATAATGTCAGCTTTTGTAGCAAAATGCAGGTCACACGTTTTCTTTTCTTTCAAACTTTTATTTTGTACAATAGAGGCAGTTGTCAACGCTTGCAGATGGAGGAGGAATGGGCCCCACAAAGGTGTTTATTCGTTGGACCGCATTGCAACCACGCCACGGCCACTTAAAGTTCTGCTGAAAATATGAGCCACACACACACACACGCACGCACGCACACACACACACACCACCACCACCACCCCACTCTCTCTCTCTCTCTCTCTCTTTTAAATTTTTATTAGATACAGGGGTGTCTGATTGCCACCTTATGCGGCTACAGCTTTTTCTACCGGGTGGGTGACCTGATTTACCACCATCACCACCCCTCCTCCCTCCCTTATCCTTTTCTCATCGCCCTGTCTCTTCCATCTCTCTTCTCCTCTATTTCCCCCCTCCTACTTGCATAATTATTGCCTCTGCTCTTTTTCCTTCACGTCCAAGTTCCAACTCTATAACACGACAAAGCCTTTCTTGTGGAACCTTTCTTTACATTTGGAAGGTGTGAGGAGGACATTCCCCACAAACGGTTGTCTCTCACCTGGGGACGACGTTACATCTCCAGTAATCGGATACCTCTCTCCCCTCTATCTCTCTCTCTCTCTCTTTGCTGTCCCATCTTCTGGACTGTGCTGTGGAATACCAACTCGCAACCACACCCTGGCCTATCCGAATAGAGCAGTCCAAGGGGAGCGAATCTAGGTTGGGCCGTCGGGAGACAACCAGCCGAAGAGACACTGCACTGCTGCTGGGTCACTTCGGTGGAGTTCAGCGGAGCATTATGCTGGACCTCGCCTTGGCTTAAGGCTGTGTCAGACCAATTGACACAGGCTAGAATATCAATGCTACATCAAAATGTTGTAATGCTATGCATAGGTACGCAGGGATTGTCTTTAGCTATGACAAGCTCCTAGCTTAACATAATCAGTCTCCAAAATCCCCCGAAGACCGAGTGTGGCTGCCCACATGGCGGGGTAATAAAACAAAACGGTCACACACGTAAATGCTTCAACAACAACAAACAAATATGCAGGACACCGCCTACTAAGCCCCCTACTGACGACAATAATGTCTTAGTCTTGGAGCCAGCGTGACTGAGGACCTCCTACGAGGGCGCCACCACGACCGTCCACTGACAGCTCCCCAGAACACACTGATCCCCATGACTTTGACCCGGACGCTCCAAGAACATGACGATTGGAAATCGAAACTGAGGTCACCATGAGAGCAGGGCATACAAAGTCACCGAATTTGACTTTTTGCTTCTTTTAGATGATTGATGGAAATGAGGCGGATGACTATGATGATGATGATGATACTACGGAGTTCCGTATATACCAAGACACACTTTCTGCTTTCAGAACATGAACAGTTTGATGTTTCCCGCCACCACAAAAGCACTTTAGTCTTGCACACATGTAAACAAGCACATGCCTGCCATTGTGCTCAACACCATGACACACACACACACACACACACACACACACACACACACACACACACACACACACACACACACACACACACACACACAGCGCACAGACAAGCGCAACATTACATTTTATAAGCAACCAAACAAAAGCGGCACACACAGCGCACGTTCACAGCACAGTTTGCAATGCGCAACAATGCACAAACTTACTTCAGTGGAACCTCCCTTATAAGACCTCCCATTATAAGACTCCCTCCCACATAAGACCTACTTCTCTGAGACATTGCCCTTCTTTGTAAGCATTAAAATTATCTCCCGTATAAGACCCATCCCTTATGAGACCTCCCATTATAAGACTCCCTCCAACATAAGACCTACTTCTCTGAGACATTGCCCTTCTTTGTAAGCATTAAAATTACCTCCCTTATAAGACCCCTCCCTTATGAGACCTCCCATTATAAGACTCCCTCCCACATAAGACCTACTTCTCTGAGACATTGCCCTTCTTTGTAAGCATTAAAATTACCTCCCTTATAAGACCCCTCCCTTATGAGACCTCTCATTATAAGACTCCCTCCCACATAAGACCTACTTCTCTGAGACATTGCTACTTCTCTGAAGCACATTACCTCCCTTATAAGACCCCTCTTTGTAAGTACATAAAAATTACCTCCCTTCTTTGTAAGCATTAAAATTACCCCCTCCCTTATGAGACTCCCTCCCACATACGACCTACTTCTCTGAGACCTTTGTAAGCATTATAAGACCCCCTCCCCCATTATAAGACCACCCTACATAATACCTACTTCTCTGAGACATTGCCCTTCTTTGTAAGCATTAAAATTACCTCCCGTATAAGACCCCTCCCTTATGAGACCTCCAATGATAAGACTCCCTCCCACATACGACCTACTTCTCTGAGACATTGCCCTTCTTTGTAAGAATTAAAATTACCTCCCTTATAAGACCCCTCTTATGAGACCTCCCATTATAAGACTCCCTCCCACATAAGACCTACTTCTCTGAGACATTGCCCTTCTTTGTAAGCATTAAAATTACCTCCCTTATAAAGACCCCCCTCCCTCCCTTATAAGACCCCTCCCACATGAGACCTCCCATTATAAGACTCCCTCCCACATAAGACCTACTTCTCTGAGACATTGCCCTTCTTTGTAAGCATTACAATTACCTCCCTTAAAAGACCCCTCCCTTATAAGACCTCATTTTGGATGCTCTTATAAGGCATGTTCCACTGTACCAAACAGCGCAACGCAAGAGAATGACCAAAGAACACCGTGACACAGCCGACAAAGACAGTGCCAACTCAGTGTGGTAAAAATGATGCTTTACGTCCTCTCGGTCACAGACACATATGGGACATTTGTAAATACAAAGATGGTGGGAACAATACTGGCTGCAATGCCCGGAGGCAGTGCAACACCAGTAAAGTCCCGAGTTTTTAACAATATAGATAGGTGTAGCGGTAACCACGCCTCGGTTAAACCTCATCGGACTCTACGGACTCTAATAATAAGTAACAGTGCCAACTCATCACTGACCGCTTCCTGGTCGTTGTCGGAGTCGGGCGTCAGCTCTCGTTTCATTTTCTCGCCGCTGTCGGCGCTCGTCTCAGCTGCAGCGCTCGCCATCCTTCAATCGCATCCACGGCCCAGAGCGATGATGATGACGACGAAGACAATGGCGTGAAAAGATGAGAAGGTACTGTATAACAGCTAACGGTTGAAGACAAGAGGTATCAGCGGGCTTGGACAGCAGACAAGGGTCAAGCAAATGTCACGTGGCTGTCGATGGAGTTTCCATCTTCTCTGTCAACATAAACACACAGTCCATTCAGTTTATTGGGGTGACACGACACCAGTACTAATACATATTATGTAGTATTACTATAAGCCTAAAGAAAGGGAAAAGAGAGGATCGAACCAAACGCCTTTGCCACGTTTTTTCAACTTATAGGCGTAAGAAGGGGCAATGTCTTCGCAAACAAATTCAATAGAATGAGCAGCTTAGGACGCACATTTCACCGCCAGGGGGCAATCAAACCAGTAGGGGTTTAGCGCGTGATATTCTTAGTTGGGGGTAGTGAGAGAGAGAGAGAGACGGAGAGACTCATCTCCCTCTCTCTCTCTCTCACTATCTCCCTCACTCTCTCACTACCCCCAACTAAGAATACCACGCGCTAAGCCCCTACTGGTTTGATTGCCCCCTGGCGGTGAAATGAGCGTCCTAAGTTGACCATTAGATACAGCAGCCATGAGTAGTCTTCTCTTACGGCAGTAGCAAACAAAGAGACTCCTGCAAGATGAAAAACTTGAGCATTTTTCCTTGCTCTACAAAAACACATCCACGAATCAACCAAGAAGCAGTTTCACAGCTTGATGGACGTCTCTTGCAAACCAGTCTGTGTTTCTTGAAACATGGTGGTACCAACGTTGCATTCTTGTACAACAATGTACTATGTACCTAAACACAGCTATATCACAGTTTATCTACGTTTTCCAAGTAGCGTATGCGTGGACAAACAAAAAATGTCTCTCCTTTCAAACCAACACATCAACAATCATGTCACCGCATTCTACACATCAATTATCGCAGCAAGCAATCCAGCCAATTCAAGTTGTGTTCAGCACGATAGATCTGCCCATTCACCACAACAGATAGGGGAGTCGAAGGGAAATCGAGCATGGAAATCACAAAGAGCTTCAACGGTGACACTACTAGAAAACCTCATTTACATTCACCATTGTACGATACACAGACTGCAAAATTATGCATGCGCACGCGCGCGCGCATGTGTGTTTGTATATTTGTGCGTGTGTATGTGTGCTTGTGCGCGCATTTGAGTGTGTGACAGTGTATCCCCAAGGTTCAAGCACACTCTTTCGAAATGATAAATAATAATAATAATTGATAGTATTTCTATAGCGCCTTTCTATAATTATTTTACACTCAAGGCGCTTCCATTCACTGATACACCCGCAATCGCACAAAAACATTATCACCCATTCATTCACCCAGGTACAAGATCAAGAAGGAAACATTTACAAACCGAATGAGAGTTGAAAGTAGTGTGTCTTGAGTTTAGCTTTGAAAGTAGAGATAGTTGGTTCATGGCGGAGATCGACTGGGAGGGAATTCCAAACAACAGGGGCACTGAAACTGAAACTGCGGTCACCAAATGATTTTAGATTTGTTTTTGGAACTTTCAGAAGT
>CM065681.1:58838719-58846219 GCA_017654935.2 Phymorhynchus buccinoides | reverse complement strand
GGGAGCATGTGCGTAGGTGAATTATGCGGGTTGTTTTCTTGTTTTTAAAGACTCTTTAAGTCATGTTTATCGACCTGGGTCTGTCAGTCAGTTAGTCACTCTGGTAGAGAGAAGACAAAGACAGACACGCAGACAGGCAGACAAATACACAGACGCAGAGAGTGAGAATCAGAGAGTCAAAAAGAGAGATGGCGACAGAGACAGACAGACACTGACTGCGTGCTGAGCGTGTGTGTGTGTGTGTGCGCGCGCGCGCGTGCGTGCGTGTGTGTGTGTGTGCGTGCGTGCATGCGTATGTGTGCATGTGCCGTCTAAGTTTAATTCATTTTGATATTTCAGTAATCCCTAAAGTAAATCATAACAGTTATCAACAGAATACGTTTCATAATTGTGTAAAAAATTAAAAAAATTCGTATTGCGTTTTTGCAAAATGAAATTCAACACAACAATGGCTTTATCACTACACCAAATACCCGTTCAATGCGTCACACTGGTGCCCAAAATAAACCGCAAAAATCCAACAATCGTGCAGCCAAATGATCATGCACATCCGAAACAGAAATCATGGCAAATGATTATCTTTCTGTACAACATTATCTCTCTTCATATCTTCTTTCAATCGAGGGAGACGATGTTTAATTCGACAGTCGACCTTTCCAAAACGACCCTGGAGCCTATTATAATCAAGCAAAGAGCCAACGTACGTATCGATTTCTGTGCCCGCCTGCCTTTATCACACACGTACAAAAAAGAATGTCATCGGTTAACAACGTTCTGGCGTTTCGAGGCAAACAAAGAGGATCAAATACATGCTGCACAAAATGTACACACAATGCAACATGAACATGCAGCGTGTGCAGAGATGTGGGGTGGGTGGGGGTGAGGGAGGGAAGTGGGAAACTTGATCAAAAGAGAAGATCAGTCAGGGGCGGTGCCGTATTATTATTCTGCCGATGTAATGACAATAATATTATCATCGGCATCACAAGTTGAAGAAAGCAAAAGCATGTCGATCTATTAGATAAAACTCCAAAGCAAAAGCATGTCGATCTATTACATAAATCTCTCTCTCTCTCTCTCTCTCTCTCTCTCTCTCTCTCTCTCTCTCTCTCTCTCTCTCTCTCTCTCTCTCTCTCTCTCTCTCTCTCTCTCTCTCTCTCTCTCGTTTTACTACAATACACATTTACACAATAAAATAAAATAAAATAAAATAAAAACAAGTGGATCGCCGAGCGGCAGATAAGTTCCCGAGCGGACACACTTGGGCACATAACAGCAGCATGACGCATCTGCGCTCCAGTGACAAGAAACTGACCAATTGCAAAAAATAAACTTAATAAACAATAAAATTTATTGTCAAAAATGTGTGGTTATAAATGACCGGTTACAGATGGTCATTTCGACAGACTATAACCGTTGTGACCTTGACCTTGACCTTTATTGTACTAAATGTTCGGAATTACCATACGCCAATGCATCTGCACACCAAATTTGAACATTTTAAGTACAACGATGTGAAAGATATGGCCACAAGAAGAAATAATAAATATTTCAAGATCAAACTCCAAGGTCCAGGTCAGTATGGTTATTATTTTTGTATGAGACCTTCTGCGTACCGTGATGCACCACCACAGTAAATTTGAAGCGATTCCATGCAACAGTTCTTGAGATACAGCCTTGGGGTTCGAACCCCGTGGTTCGCACGCACGCGCGCACGAGCGCACAGACAAATTCATTATTATGAGATTATAACCCTTTCATCAGGAAACGTGGAAAAAAACGGATAGAAAACGCAAAAGTTCGCGAGATATGCTTAATTAGTGATTAAGTGTATTGGGGTTTGAACTCCTTAATCAGCATGACCTTGACTTTAAAATAAAACTAAAGCAATCAGTCGATAGGTAATAATTTCTAACAAAAATTATCCTCTGAAACTTTTACACTAAAAGTGATTGAAATAGAATGGTTTTGAAGAAAACGCGGCCGGACGCGCGCACACATGCACGCACGGACTGACGCACGCTCGCACGGACGGACGCACGCACGCACGGACGGATAAAACAAAAACAATCATATAATAAAAAGGCAAGTGTGTGTGTGTCTGTGTCTGTGTATGTCTGAAACACAAAACGGGCCTTATAACTCCGCCGTTTTTCGACCGAATCGCTTCAAATTTGCTATGAGCCCTAACGGGGCGATGGCAACGGCAACCGAGGCGGCTGTATCATTTGCGCGGTTTGGCAAATGCGCGAAACGCGTATCCGCCGGCCTCTCGGCGCCCGTATCTCCGGTATTTCTGGACGGATTGCCTTCGAATTTGGAAGGTAGATGACCTGGGACGGTGACTATCCCTGTGCCAAACCGGAAGCGAATGGATTGAGAAACGCGCGCGATATACGCCGCTTAACCTTTTCACAAACTGCGGCGTAACCAGACCCGACATTGATTCGAAATTTGGAACGGGCATGACCAGGGATAGTGACTATCTTGGTGCAGAATTTCAACAGCATCCGTTCATAAACGCGCACGATATGAGCCAATTTACATTTGCGCCAACCCAACAACGGACGTTAAGTTCAATCAACACTTTATCCACACACAGCTCACTACTGCGAGCGAGCCGTCAAGAAGACAGGTGAAGAGCGGAGATTACTTTACCCACGTATCAACATCGCGCTAGACAACGACTCAGAGCGTGCAAGACCAGGGATAGCCGGCGGCGAGCTGTGAGCAGTTATTTTACACAGACAGTGTAGAGAGAGAGAGAGAGAGAGAGAGAGAGAGAGAGAGAGAGAGAGAGAGAGAGAGAGAGAGAGAGAGAGAGAGAGGAGAGAGAGAGAGGAGAGAGCTCATTGACGTTCGTGCACATGTGTGTATGGGGTGGGGGTGCGGGGTGGGGGGGAGGAGGATGGTTGGGGAGGAGGTGCGGTGGGGAGTAGAACACGATGAAATAAGAAAATAGAAAGAAGGAGAGACACAAAAGTAATAATATATTTCGTGGACCCAGCAAAACCGCTACTCAGCATTACCGGTACTTGGCATTACCTGTACTAGGCATTACCAGTACTCGGTATTACCAGTACTAGGCGTTGCGCTAGTACGGATAAAACAAAAACAATACTTCCCGAAGCTTCGCTCAGGAACTAACATATACAATGCTTCCCGAAGCCGTACTATAGTCTGTGGATTTCGATCATGTCAACACTATAAATCCCTTATCATGTACTATAACTACACATGTAGGCATAATGCCCTTCCTATTTTATTTTTTTTCAAAATTTTAGACAGGAGACAAACCAATGAATTAACACTGGACTCGTTCCGTTCGGTTACCATAGTGTTTTGAAAGAAAATAATAATATTTCCATGATTAAAGCTGTCAGAAAAAAAGTTTAACAAATAAAAAGTAAAACAGTTGAAAGCGAAGAACTAAAAAAAAAAATCAACTTGGAAACAAGTTTTCCAACTTTTCCAATTACCGAGTCAAAATGAACAATATAATTTTAACATTACCAATAAATGAATCTTTAAAAATAACCTACCTCCCTCCCTCCCTCCCCCATCCCCTCCCTCCCTCCCTCTCTCTCTCTCTCTCTCTCTCTCTCTCTCTCTCTCTCTCTCTCTCTCTCTCTCTCTCTCTCTCTCTCTCTCTCTCTCCTCTCTCTCTCTCTCTCTCTAAGTGCAGCAAAACTCAAGCTAACCGTAAAAGAACAGCATATTAAACAAAATGACTACCAACAAATAGACACTTTTCAATCAGCAACATTCATTTTATTTAGCCTATTTAATGATTTTAAAAAATTGTTTCCCTTCAAATTGCATCCACTGTAGTAAGTGTTCAAGCATGATGTGTATGTATGAAAGAGAGTGTGCATTTATCATTGTACGTGTGCATGTGTGAGTGTGTGCATATTTGCGTGTGCGCGCCTGCGCGCGCGCGTGTGTGTGTGTGTGTGTGCGTGCGTGTGTGTGTGCGTGCGTATGCAACGCGTGTGCATGTGCGTAATCCTAGGTATAAAGAACGGAAAGAGTCCAGTGTTATAGGTATCCCTAGGCTTGATGTGATACTGTTAACTTGTTCCTTGTACCATTTTTAGTCCGTCACCAAGACGGACTATTGCGATGGGCTGGTTTGTATTTTTGTTTTTTTGTTTGTTAGTCCGTCACCAAGACGGACTATTGCGATGGGCTGGTTTGTATTTTTTTTTTTTTTTTCTTTCTTCTGTCTGTCCCAAGGATATCTCCCGAACCGCTTGACCGAATCGCGTCAAATTTTGTGTGAAGGTGTGCCTCCTTAATAGGAAGAGATCGGCGCAAACCATTTTGCCGTCGTGACCTTGACCTTGACCTTGAAAACCGAAAATCTATTTTTAGCCATATCTCGGGCACCGATCAACATAGGATGTTGAAACTTGGTATGAAGGTGGTTTGGCTTATGCCCGTTCTGATGATGGCATACCGATCAAGGTCAAGGTCAAGGTCAAAAAGATCGCTGGAGCCTGAAAATCGGAGGGTCATTTTTTTCTCCTTCTGTCTGTCCCAAGGATATCTTTCGAACGGGTTGACAGAATCACGTCAAATTGTGTGTGCTGGTGTGTCACCATGAGAGGAAGGCATCCGCGCAAACCATATTGCCGTCGTGACCTTGAACTTGGCGTACGACCTTGAAAACCGAAAATCTTTCAGGGGCCATAACTCCCACACCGTTAGTGTTAGAGTCTTCAAATTTGGCATGAAGGTACTTTGGCTTATGCCCGTTCTGATGGTTGCATACCGATCAAGGTCAAGGTCACGGTCCGGGCGATCCGTAGGCCTTGAAAGTGGTAGGGGTCTACACATTGGGTTTTAAGCCATATTTTCCACATTGGTACTTGATAGAAGCGCTTCAGATTGTGTGTGGTACTGTATACCCTAGAGAAGAAAACATCCGAGCATAAATTATCACCATGCTGACCTTGACCTTGAAGTGTGACCTTGAAACCGAAATTTCCTTCTTTGCGCTATATGTTTCTTCTTCAAGCTGTATCTCGGGAACTAGAAGACAGAATCCCTTCCAATTTTGTGTCAGGATGTGACACTCTACGGGGTGTCGCAAGTGCGTGGCATTGCTGGTGACGGACATGTCTGCCGCTCGGCGACGCCCTTGTTATAAAATTATGTTGATTCTTTTATAATTTTAATGACTTTGCAAAGCGCAATGAGCCAACTACGGGGTATCGCGCTATAAAAGTACCCATTATTATTAGTATTATAAACTTTCAAATGTTGGTCGGCGCTCTTTTGCTGTTTCAGGACCGACCTCATGGAACAAACTTCCTCTGTCCCTCTGTCAGCGACCGACCCTCCCTGCCTTCAAATCAAATCTCAAAATCCACCTGTTCCCCTATTAGTTATGACTCAATGAAGCTCACTCTCTTTTTCTCTCCTCTCTCTCTTGCTTTTAGGTCCATTTCTGTTGTATAATACTATTTACGTCACATGTGTGTGTTGTTTTCCTGTTCATCTATGCATAGCGTTTTTGTTTGAATGCGTTGTACGAATGTTAATGTGTGTGCGCTTACATTTGATTTCTATCAAGAATTAGTGCCATATAAATACTGTATGTTGTTGTTGTCGGGGTGGGGGGTGGGGTCGAGTGTGTGTGTGTGTATGTATGTGTGTGTGTGTGTGTGTGTGTGTGTGTGTGTGTGTGTGTGTGTGTGTGTGTGTGTGCCTGTGTGTGTGTGTGCATTGTGCATGCGCACATGTATTATTTCTATGTATGTGTGTCTGCGCGCGCACCTGTGCATGTGTGTATGTGCGCACACGCATGTGCTGGTATCAGAATGCAAGGAGTTTTTATACCGGCTATCCCACAATTGCTTGATTCTATTTCATACAATAACTTCATAATACTTAAAAATCCAACAATGATTGTTTTCTATATTCTTGTATATAAATTAGTAAATAACACACTTGATCAAGTCAAGAATTTACTTAAACATCCCTTGGGAATATACCATGAAATGTCATCAAAAATCATTCACAGTTGTTGATGTGGGGTTTTTTAACGTTACTTACAACACACAACAAACAGCAAACAGACGAGCTACAACAACAACAACAAAATATCAAAATAAACTTTTTTTTGCCGAAGACATCAAATTAAGAATTTTTTTCTGCTGGACAATACAGCCAATCTTTAAAACAAATACATTCATTAAATTGTTTGCAATGGTATTGATCTGAACAGCAGCGGTGTTCTTTTGTCTTCTTTGTGTCCTTTGTGTGTGTGTTGTGTGTGTGTGTGAGCATGCATGTGTGCATACATGTGTGCTTGTGTGTGTTTTGGTTTTGTGGGTTGCGTGTGCACGCATGTGTGTGTGTGTGTGTGTCTGTGTTTGTGTGCGTGTCTGTGTGTCTGTCTGCGTGCGTACGTTTTTGTGTGAGGGTGTTCGTGTATGTGTGTTGGTGTATGTGGTCAGTCCATGCGGCTCGGTTGCTGTGGCTTACCGAATGGGGTATGAACGAGTTGGCGTCGATAAATATGTGTGTTGTGTGTGTGTGTGTGTGTGTGCGTGCGCGCGCGCGCGCGTGTGTGTGTGTGTGTGTTAGAGAGAGAGAGAGAGTGAGAGAGAGAGAGAGAGAGAGAGAGAGAGAGAGAGAGAGAGAGAGAGAGAGAGAGAGAGAGAGAGAGAGAGAGAGAGAGAGAGAGAGAGAGAGAGAGAGAGAGAGAGAGAGAGAGAGAGAGAGAGAGAGAGAGAGAGAGAGAGAGAGAGAGAGTTGCTTTGTATATGCGCTGTTGCTGGTTGGTGTCACTTGTTTTTGTTGTCTGTTGATGAATCATTGATTGTAAAGCGCTTTGGGCTCATCTGAGGTAAAGCGCTATATAAATGTACAATTATTATTATTATTATGATTTGTCTTCCTAACCACCAACTCCTAAACCACTTCACCTATGCTACTCATTTCTTCCTCAGAACTCATTAAACCTTCGTTTCCCTTCTTTTATTCCATTCCTCACCCCTACCCAGAACTGGCTGGCACCACGCTGGCACCTTGCCTGCCCAGACAACAACAGACGTACGTACGCACTAGTTTCTTGCTCAGACCTTAGTATCCATAGGCGCTGGAAACCTCCCTGCGAAATTGTTTTCCTGATTTGATGAGTGAAATGTCCCCCTTCTTATGAAACCTTTGAGCACATCAAAGCAGACACAGCAGCTGAGAGTTTCTAAATTACAACTATTCTTATCATCATATAGTAAAAAGCCAAGTGTCCGTCCGTGTGTCTGAAACACAAAACGGGCCTTATAACTCCGCCGTTTTTCGACCGAATCGCTTCAAATTTGCTGTGAGCCCTAACGGGGCGATGGCAACGGCAACCGAGGCGGCCGTATCATTTGCGCGGTTTCGCAAATGCGCCAAACGATTAAAACAGCTACAAAACCTGCAAATCATAATTATGAGCTAAAAACAAGAATTTGTGCGAATCAAAACGATTTTTAAAGATCACTTCTC
>CM065681.1:58821219-58833719 GCA_017654935.2 Phymorhynchus buccinoides | reverse complement strand
GACAGAGAGACACACAGACAGACATACAGACACACAGAAAGACATAGACAGAGAAAGAGAGATAGAAACAAAGGAAAAGAGAGGTAACGAGCTTCTCGTATCCTATGCCATATACACGTAGCCGGTGCGACGCGAAAAAAGGTGTATATAAACATCTGTCACTGGCCCACGTGTTTCTCTTTCAGTAACATGACAACATCTGTCACTGGCCCACGTGTTTCTCTTTCAGTAACATGACAACATCTGTCACTGGCCCACGTGTTTCTCTTTCAGTAACATGACAACATCTGTCACTGGCCCACGTGTTTCTCTTTCAGTAACATGACAACATCTGTCACTGGCACACGTGTTTCTCTTTCAGTAACATGACAACATCTGTCACTGGCCCACGTGTTTCTCTTTCAGTAACATGACAACATCTGTCACTGGCCCACGTGTTTCTCTTTCAGTAACATGACAGACCGCCTTTTCCACAGTCCAATCGGGCGGTGTATTGCTAACTTAATAAGACGTTAAACCAACAATCTCATATCCTTTCTTTCACATTTTTTAACACACAAGACGTATTCCAGAACTAACCCCTATCCCACCTCCAAAGAGCACATAGAATAAACAACTACCAAATTCAGCCAAAACAAAATAATAACAAACAAACAAAACAAATTAAAACGTGACTGACCTTCTAAACTAAAACAGCAAACATATTTTGCAAGCAAGAAAAACTAAAACTAAAATAATACCAACATTGAATGACCTATAAAATTATATAAAACGAACACTACTGCTGGTGTAGCGTGAGTATGTTCATAAATATAATAATTATATGTCAGTCGCAGAGCGTTACTGGTCACCTATGTCTAGTTACAAAACGGTCGATCCGATCACGAGGGAAAAACTCCCATGACAATATCAAGGCACACAAGCTTTAATGAATGGAATTCCACCACCCCCACACACTCACTACACCAGCAGCACTTCAGACCAAGTGCCAGCCTGCGCTTTACTTCCCGAACGCGCCTTTGAAACCCTTCCAATAATAGTCCAGTTATCGCGCCCATCGAGTGCGTTACCCTTGACCCAGGGCCGAAGATAATCCCGAAATAACCCAGGGGACGGACAGTCCCCATGCGCGGCCTTGGTATGATTGCTGCGGTGGTTTTCCTGACTCCGTGTTACGTCACGCGCCAGTCTCGCTCTCATGGCTTGTCGGACCGGTCGGGCATTGATGAGAAACACGAGCAGCTGATGTTTGAAGAACAAAAAAGTTATAGGAAGTGGGAAAACAATATCCGTGGGAAAACACTTCACAGTAACCCATCGTAGTACAGTAAAAAATTTTTTTAGCTTAACTCAAAATTGAAAGGACCGACATTTTATTTTGATTCGAAATTTGAGTTAAAAAGCCTTTTCAACATGAGATTATTATACTGGAACCCAACAATTATTGTGAGTTATCCAGTGTTTTTGAGATCAGTTCTGCACTGTACATACTCCAATGTGTATTTAATGAAAATGTGAGTTCCTTATTTATACAAGCACAAAACTCTGTCTATGTGTCGATCTCTCTGCCCCCACCCCCCCTCCCACCCTCTCTCTCTCTCTCTCTCTCTCTCTCTCTCTCTCTCTCTCTCTCTCTCTCTCTCTCTCTTATCCTTTTTACCCTCAATAAAACATTCATATAAAATATTCGTATTTCATCTCTCTCTCTCTCTCTCTCTCTCTCTCTCTCTCTCTCTCTCTCTCTCTCTCTCTCTCTCTCTCTCTCTCTCTCTCTCCTCTCTCTCTCTCCCCCCCTCTCTCTCTCTCTCCCTCCTCCCCCCCCCCTCTCGCTCTCTTCAAGCTTAACCGTTAAAAATATTCTAAACACTATTGTTGGCACTACAAAATGTAATATCTCGTTATCATATAGTAAAAAGCCAAGTGTCCGTCCGTGTGTCCGTGTGTGTGTGTGTGTCTGAAACACAAAACAGGCCTTATAACTCCGCCGTTTTTCGACCGAATCGCTTCAAATTTGCTGTGAGCCCTGACGGGGCGATGGCAACGGCAAACGAGGCGGCCGTGTCATTTGCGCGGTTCGGCAAATGAGCGAAACGCGCATCCGCCGGCCTCTCGGCGCCCGTATCTCCGATGTTTCTGGACCGATTGCCTTCGAATTTGGCAGGAAGATCACCGGGGACGGTGCCTATCCGTGTACCAACCCGGAAGCGAATCGGTTCAGAAACGCGCGCGCTATACGACTCCGCCGTTTCTTAACCGAATCGCTTCAAATTTGCTGTACTCGGCGTTACCAGTACTTGGCGTTACCGTTACTAGGCGTTACTGGGACTCGGCGTTGCGCTAGTCATATAGTAAAAAGCCAACTGTCCGTCCGTGTGTGTCTGTCTGTCTGAAACACAAAACGGGCCTTATAACTCCGCCGTTTTTCGACCGAATCGCTTCAAATTTGCTGTGAGCCCTGACGGGGCGATGGCAACGGCAACCAAGGCGGCCGTGTTATTTGCGCGGTTTTGCAAATGCGCGAAACGCGCATCCGCCGGCCTTTCGGCGCCCGTATCTCCGGTATTTCTGGACCGATTGCCTTCAAATTTGGCAGATATATGACCGGGGACGGTGACTATCAATGTGCCAAACCGGAAGCGAATCGATTACTTAGGCGCATAACAGCAGCATGATGCAAAACGGGCCTTATAACTCCGCCGGCTTTCAACCGAATAGCGTCAAATTTGCTGTCAGGCTTGCTGTCACCGGGGCAAAGCCTGGCAGCAAATTTGAAAAAAATCGGGACAGTGCGCCACTCTCAGAGCAGCGCCAACGGGAAATGGGGCCTTATAACTCTGCTGTTTCTTAACGAAATCGCTTCAAATTTGCTGTACTCAGCGTTACCAGTACTTGGAGTTACCGTTACTAGGCGTTACCGTTACTAGGGAGAGCGCACCATTCTCAGAGCAGCGCCAACGCAAAACGGGGCCTTATAACTCCGCCTTTTCTTATCCGAATCGTTTCAAATTTGCTGTACTCAGCGTTACCAGTACTTGGCGTTACCGTTACTAGACGTTACCGTTACTAGGGAGAGCGCATCACTCTCAGAGCAGCGTCAATGGGAAACGGGGCCTTATAACTCCACCGTTTCTTAACCAAATCGCTTCAAATTTGCTGTACTCAGCGTTACCAGTACTTGGCATTACCGTTACTAGGCGTTACCGTTACTAGGCGTTACTGGTACTCGGAGTTGCGCTAGTAATAATAAAAACACAATGTACATGTATACATAAATGGTACAAAGAAAATGACGTAGGCCTAGTCACTGGTGGTTATTCAGGTAGGTATTGTTACAAAACAAAGGTAGAATGACAACAAACAAACAACTACAGGACAAGTGTAAAGTGACGTTATTTTATTCACAAGAGAAAAAACAAAACTACTGGATATTTCGGCGAATGCGCCTTTAGCAACACAAACAAGAAAACAGCAAATATAGCAAAAGGAGCAAAAAGCAGGCAACAAAAGGAGCAAAAAACCAACAAGATCAAAATTAAAAAACAATAATTCCCCTCTACAGTCCAACGCGTAAATCCCCCTCTACAGTCCAATGCGTAAAGGTAGAATTAGTAATAGAAATGAAATGACAAGATAAATCCCAATTATAAATAGTTACTATAGTGGAACCTCCATATTAAGACCCTCTTTATGAAGACTCCCTCCCACTTCTCTGAGACATTGCCCTTCTTTGTAAGTATTAAAATTACCTCCCTATTACAACTCCCTCCCAGTTAAGACATTATTTTGGATGATTTTTCAAGGTCTTAATAGGGAGGCTCCATTGTATTATGTATTGAACTTATGACTACAATCTAATTAAGGTTGCAGACCATTTTCCCCCTTTATCTTTCGTTCTTGTTCTCAAAGAGGTTGGGTTGACCGTTCAAGTATAACTAGGAACGCAGAAGAAGAAGAAGAAGAAGAAGAAGGGTTCAAGTATTAATTTGTAACATACACAGTTCCATGGCAAAATATTCAAAGTAATAATAATAATAATAATAATAATAATAATAATAATAATAATAATATTAATAATAAACAACGGACACTTATATAGCGGGTTTTTTTTATCGAACACAAAGCGCTTTACAATCAGCATCGAAACACTCACATACGCACACACACGCACAACAGACACACACACACTAACAACAGACACACACACACGTACGAGAGTGAACGCGTTCTTGCACAGACATACACACACAGACCCACACACATTTCATCAAACACACAGAAAACACATGTTCACTGAAACGCACACACACACTTACACAAACACACACTTGTACAAACACGCGCACGTGCACGCACACACACACACACACACACACACACACAAACACACGTGCACTCACATACACAAAACACACACATGCACTCACACTCACAGACTCGCACACAGTCCCCCCCCCGCCCCCTCCCCCTCTCTCTAGCTGAACACAATCTCTCCTGCGCACACATACTCATACACATGCAAGCACATATAATGACCACACAGAACACACACAGCACACACACACAACAACAAAACACACACACACACATGCTCGGAAGCGCGGCCGTGGGCGCACGCACACCCACACTCGCGCACACGCTCACAAATTACATACATACACGCTGACAAATTACATACATACACGTACAAACATGCAGACATACACATTGATTGGGGACACGCATGGCAAAGTCAAAGGACACACACACACACAGAGACACACACAGAGACACACACACACACGCACACACACGCGCACGCACACACACACACACACACATACAGAGTCAAACCATTTCACAGTAGCTACAGCTCCAAACAGTAACACAAACAAAAGGGTTAGACTAGAGATGAGAACACTTCAAGTTCAACAGAGAAGTAGAATAGGTAGGTAGGGTTTTTCTGCAGGTGAGGGAAGAAAGACAAAAAAAGACAAAAGAAACAAGATGGCAACGCCATGTAAACGTAGCCCCAGTTACCAGCAACACCAACACACATACCCCCCACCCCCACCCACCCAGACACCCACACAAAAATACAAATGGGAAAATGTTACACAAAAGTTTGTAAATTTAGAATGACCTCCCGGATCTCTTCAATTTCATCAAATAAGACTTACTGATGAAATTCAGGGGAGTTCATTTTGAACTCTATGGACATTGTGTATTTTTGTGTTTAATAATTTCTTGTATTGGTATAGCATTGTTTAGAAATAAGATATTTTGCAACAAGACAGTATTAAGTAACCCCTTTTCAGTATACTTAATTTGGTTTAAATCCACCCATTATTTCTTAAATAATCAGTGGGTTTTTTTTAAATAATCAAAATTTTCTAAATGGGATTATGTTCATATGGCTTGCCGTTCTGTGAATCCAACATGGTGTGCAGCATCAGCAAGTTCTAAGGAATCAATATACCAAGTTTTATTACGATCGGTCTAGTGGTTTAGGTGCTTTGGACTGGAACACATTTTAGTCACACACACACACACACACGCACGCACGCACGCACACACACACACACACACACACATACAGCAGAGAAACGCACATCCCTCGTTCCCATCGTACTGTAGTCCCGTTCTTATAGAACTGGGACTACAAAAAAGACAAGACACAGAGGAAGAGAAGGCTTATTGTGCGACACAGTATTTAAAAAGGCTCAGGCAGATTGGATTTCCTGGGGCTGGCGACACAGCAAAGTATAGGGTTCCTCGAAAAAGGTCTTAGTCAGGCCTACGGTGAATTCTACAGACAATAGCAGTGGGTGATAAAAATCCTAAAGTTATTTCAACACTTGAGTGCCCCTTCTTGGTTAATCCAAGCTAAAACTAGAAGAGGAGGAGAAGGGGAAAGAAACTTGTGCGCCATTTACTACCACCACAAAGGATGTGCGCTTGGTTGACGTCTAGAGTAAAGAATGTTTAGAGCATACACACCTTCATGCAAATGATAGGAAAAGAATGGAGGGCCACCATTATTGGAACTTGATTATAAAAACTGAATTTACCATAAACTCAGCGCGCAGTTCAGCTTTTAAAAATAAAGCCATTCAAACTTTTGCTTTGAGTTTTAAAAAGCTGAATTTTTACTCGCTTCTGATTTTTTTTCCCCGAGTTTATTTAATGCACAATATAATAAACACAACGTTTTAAGGGGGGGGGGGGGGGGGGGGACTTTTGCCAGCACAACTGCTGAAGATTTTAGCTTACCACACTGGAGCAATTTATAACCAAACATTGACCGTAAAATTGAAAGTAAAATCATGTGAATCTTTCATTGTCTTTACCTTTCAGTGTTTGCATGCATGCCATTTGTTATGTACTCTTGGTTGTTGCAAAACTATTACTGTTTTTATTCAACAAAACCCTTACACACTACATAGTACATAAACATAGATCTATGCAAAATTCAAATTGCGCAACACACAAATTACGAAATTTAAGGCAAAATGAGCTCAGGGTTAACTGTCAGTCTGCAGATTGCCTAGCGCAGATTGCCTAGCTCATGAACTCTAGAAGCAAACCTGTAACTCTGTCATCATATAGTAATAAGCCAACTGTCCGTGTGTGTGTGTGTGTCTGTGTGTGTCTGAAACACGAAACGGGCCTTGTAACTCCGCCGTTTTTCGACCGAATCGCTTCAAATTTGCTGTGAGCCCTAACGGGCCGATGGCAACGGCAAGCGAGGCGGCCGTGTCATTTGCGCGAAACGCGCATCCGCCGGCCTCTCGGCGCCCGTATCTCCGGTGTTTCTGGACCGATTGCCTTCCAATTTGGCAGGAAGATCACCGGGGACGGTGACTATCCGTGTACCAACCCGGAAGCGAATCGGTTCAGAAACGCGCGCGCTATACGACTCCGCCGTTTCTTAACCGAATCGCTTCAAATATGCTGTACTCAGCGTTACCAGTACTTGGCGTTACCGTTACTAGACGTTACCGTTACTAGGCGTTACTGGGACTCGGCGTTGCGCTAGTGAAGATAATTTACTTTGTAAGAAACAGTATACACATTACTCATTGGAAAGCAACAGGATGAAAAGGAAAGTAGATTTGATAAACGGGGGTTCAAGTGGGCAAAATCTATAGGGCCTAAGCCTGAAAACACATCTTGGAACTGGGCTAAGCCTGAAAGAAATGAAGGTAAAGATGTGCCCCCCCCCCCCCCCCCCCCCCCCCCCCGCCTTTCTCGGTTAATTCCATTTTTTCCGTTTTTTGCCTTTCTTACCAAACATAAAAAATGATAAAGCTGTATTTTATTAACCTTTTCAGCTAATTATCTTTTTGGAATAATAACCCTAATACCATACCCCCCCCCCCCCCCCTATAAGACGGAAAAACGTCATGACTGTAATTAATTACTGAACAAAGATAATTAGCTGAAAATGTTCATAAAATACAGCTTCATGTTTGGTAAGAAAGGCAAAAACGGAAAAATGGACTTAACAGAGAAATGTAGGGGGGGGGTGGCACATCTTGACCTGTACCAAAATGAAACTAATTTCATTTAACGGTGTTGATAACCCTAAAAATGTTTATCAAGTGTGTGTGTGTGTGTGTTTGGAGGGGGGGGGAGCTTATGGACTTCCATGTATACTTCTAACTCATGTCACAAATGCGCAAACAGTGAATAGTGTTTATACTATAGTATTATAAAAAAACACATAAACACATGGTCTGCTAGAAAACAACTAAGTGGAACCTCCCTATCAAGACCTTCAAAATCAGCCTCAAAGAGGTCTTAATAGGGAGGGTCTTATTGGGAGGGTCTTAATAGGGAGGGTCTTTATAGGGAGGTGGGCACTCAGTAATCCGGAGGTGAAGGGGGGAAGATTGGTTTTAAAAGTTTTGGGTCACATCTTAGTTAGAGGGAGTCTTAATAGAGAAGGTCTTAATAGGGAGGTTCCACTGTCTTAGGCTATTTGAAGAAAACTGACTCTTTCTCATACATTTTGGAAACTAATAATTATAAAGGCCTAGGCATGAAATGCAAAACTCCAAAAATTTCTAAGCCTGAAAAGGGAAATGCAAAAAACAAACATTCCCAAGCCTGAAAATGGAAAAATGCAAAAATCCAAATATTCTCAAATTTGAAATTCAGGTCTTTTTCTAAAAACTGGCAGCCCTTGATAATAACTTAAATAAGTACTTGTACTAGATCAAAATTACCATAGCAATACCAACCAGAGCAAATGCTTAAATTTAAACAATGCCAGTAAAATGTCAAAAATTATATTGTTTTGGCCCCTTTAAATTGTCTTCCACTGCATTCCCCCAATGATGGTGATCATGAATATATGGTTATAGTGGTCTAACGCCAACAGTTTTGAAACTATGAGCACTTGTTTTCCGTGCCCCTTCAGCTCTCACTCTCACTGTGCCATTGGCCCCTTCAAAGCGTCATGTGCAGCATCTAGGCACCCTAAGAAACAATTCTGCCATGTTTTATTCAGATTGGTTCAGTGGTTTAGGCGCTATGAAGTGGAACACATTTCGGTCACACACGCACACAGCCGGACAAGGCTCGTTCCCAGTCTAATGTAGTCCATCTTATAGAACTGGGACTACAAAAAGTACACACAGTTTTTAAGGTAAAATGTCTGTACTGTTACGCCCACTTCTATAAGAACCGGAGTACAATATATTGGAATGGAAAGGAGAGCCTGAACATTTCAGTCTCAGTCTGTTGGGTCAGTATGTGAATAAAAATGTATTCAACTTCTCACAGCTTAAACAGCAAAATTGATATGAATAGCAAAATTAGCAGATTTGTCCACAAACGTATTGGTGACCAAGTCCTGGCAATAAACCTATAACGCTTCCTCATCCACATATAACAAACCATATTCCCAGTGAATAAAAATAAAAAAAAGGGAATTTTATTAAGTAAAGACACTGAACCAATCATATTGAAAATTGGCAGAACTGGGAGACCCTTGAGGTCAATTAAGCTTAATATACAAATGGCAAGCCATATAAACTGAGATTGATTTTTTTAAAGAATCTATGCGTTCCAATAGTCCCTTCCATTCTCGCTAGGCTCGCCGACCAACCGGTGAGTCGGATTCTCCCTCCCTTTTTCCAGACCTCCGGCATAACAAACCGGGTTTTCTGCTGTCCAAGGGAAAGAAAAGTATGCTTGTTTTCACACCCCTAACCCACTCTCTCCACTCCATTTACATTCGCAGGCATGTGCGCTCACACAGACATGATACAGATTGGTGTACATGCATCCATGCATGAATTGTATTGTATGAAACCATGTGATGAACAAATAAAGATATGAATGGATACAATAAGACTGAAGTACAGACACAAAAGCATTAAACAACAACACATACATAACATTTATAAGATCAACAAAAGTAACAATGATTAAAACATCCTCATTGTCTCTCTGATTCTCTCTCTCTCTCTCTCTCTCTCTCTCTGAGTCTCTCTCTCTCTCTCTCTCTCTCTCTCTCTCTCTCTCTCTCTCTCTCTCTCTCTCTCTCTCTCTCTCTCTCTCTCTCTTTCTCTCCCTCCCTCTTGCTAAAGAGAATCATTTCCCTCTTTTGTAGTTGTGCATCTCAGTCTGTCTCCAACTGTTCTGTCTTTCTCTCCTCTTTCTTGATGAAACAAGTACACGAGTAACCTTTTCATCTTTTGTTGAGCACTATGTTTATGTTTGTCAATACATAAAAATTTAAACATCGTACATACACAATCATTAAAAACGGATTTTTTTTAAAGACAGTTATGCATGCATGTGCCCTGAGAGAGAGAGAGAGAGAGAGAGAGAGAGAGAGAGAGAGAGAGAGAGAGAGAGAGAGAGAGAGAGAGAGAGAGAGAGAGAGAGAGAGAGAGAGAGAGAGAGAGAGAGAGAGAGAGAGAGAGAGAGAGAGAGAGAGAGAGAGAGAGAGAGAGAGAGAGAGAGAGAGAGAGATGATGTGGGGTGGATGTAGAAAGAGACAGAAAGAGAGACAGACAGAAAGAGAGACGGTGCAGGGTGGATGTAGAGATATGAGGGAGACAGACAAACAAACAAACAGATAAAGAGACAGACAGACAGGATTAGGGAGGGGGTGGGGGGTGGAGGGGGGATGGTAGAGAGAAAGAAAGAGACAGACAGACGAACAAAGAGACAAAGACTCATAAAAACAACAAAGAGAGAGAGAGAGAGAGACAGAAACAGAGAGTGAGAGAGAGATGTGCACAGCAAGACAGTCAAACAAAGACAGACAGGGACAAAGAAACAGACAGGCAGACAACACACAAAGAGAAAGGGACTGAGAGAAATAAAAACAGACAGATACAAAGAGAGGGAAACATAGAGAAAAAGGGAGACGGAAAGAGACAAAGAAACAGGAGAAAGAGAAAACAGAGAGACAAATAGATAAGAGAAAGATTGTCAGACAGACAGATCTATCTATACAGATATAATATAATTTTTTTAAAAGAACACAAAACAAGCCTTTCCGTTATGAAAATAAAGAAATTTTCGGCTTTATTTTGCCAGTTAAAAAACCTGAAAGCCTTCCTCAGCCATTGAGTCGACCAGGTTAATAAATCAAAATATATGATAGAGACTGTCTGTCCCGCGTCCAAGGCCAAAAGCCGAAATATTGGGAATAGTCTACATTATTCCTTGTTAGTTGTCATTCTTTTTTTGTTCTGCTATAGATATACAAGAGATACAAAGAGACAGACAGACAACAGAGAGTGAGACAGACACACAAACAGATGGACAAGAAAGAGAGACAGAGATGAAAAGAAAAAAGACATAGAGACACACAAACAGATGGACAAGAAAGAGAGACAGAGATGAAAAGAAAAAAGACATAGAGACACACAAACAGATGGACAAGAAAGAGAGACAGAGATGAAAAGAAAAAAGACATAGAGACACACAAACAGATGGACAAGAAAGAGAGACAGAGATGAAAAGAAAAAAGACATAGAGACACACAAACAGATGGACAAGAAAGAGAGACAGAGATGAAAAGAAAAAAGACATAGAGACACACAAACAGATGGACAAGAAAGAGAGACAGAGATGAAAAGAAAAAAGACATAGAGACACACAAACAGATGGACAAGAAAGAGAGACAGAGATGAAAAGAAAAAAGACATAGAGACACACAAACAGATGGACAAGAAAGAGAGACAGAGATGAAAAGAAAAAAGACATAGATAGAAATGCAGACAGACAGAAAGGAGAAATGTATGGATACACGTATAGTGTACAAAGAGAGATTTAAAGCAGACAAAAGAGAGAGAGAGTGGTACAGAAAAAGAATGACAGACGGATAGACAGACAAATTATGGAGACAAAGACAGGCGGACAGAAAGACAAGAGAGAGTCAAAGACAGATCATGAAAGAGAGACAGTGGATATTCCCTTCCACAAACAATCTGTATCCTCTTCTACGCTATCTCGTATCTGTTTGTAATTGTCCAAGATCCAAAGCAGTTTAAGCTTAACTCTGGTAAAGAAGTTAGGCTTGTTTATAGTTAGTTATACGCTGGGCTGCACATGGCATTGTTATGCAAGACAAGACAACTTATAGAAAGTTCTCCTTCTTCCCCCGGACCATCCGAGATTGGAACTCCCTACCCCCTGAGGCAGTAACATCAGCCTCAGTGCCGCCCTCAGTGGAGGGCTTCAAATCCCAGATCTAAGAAACAACGCCTCCATCCTCCCCTCTTCCCTACCCATCCCCCCCCCCCCCCCCCAATCAAAACCATCCATCCCTAAATTTGTTTCCATATCAACCCCGATCATCCGGGCGGCAATGTTTTTATTGACAGTTTCTGCCTGACCGAAGTCCCCATGTTCTATACCAACAGAACCATAAATTTAGTTGATGATGGTGGTTGGGAAGAGAAAGAAGAGAAAGAAGATCCAACATGGCCAAAATGAGGGCGGAGCTTATGGCGCGGGGTGGACACAGTCTGTTGTAGAGGTGGGGAAATAAACTGGTTTGAACCGAAAAACCGGTTCTGAAATTCCGCGGCTCGAAAAACCGGTTCGAGTTGCTGTGAACCGGTTTTTTTAACTGCAAACTGAAAGTAAGTTTCTCTTAGAATAACGCATTCTTTTCGAAGAACAACACTGAATCTCAGCGCAGATTGGGTGTTTGCAAACCAGCAGTAGCTGTTTCTAGTTGTAAGGAGCAAGTATGGCCAATGATTAGGCCTACACTACAGTAACGAACACTTGGAGGCATTTTCTCCTGGAAAAAAATTGGAAGAGTGATGGAGTGATGGAGTGATTGTAGAAAGTATTGCTTTGTGCTTGCAATGAGGCAGTGTGATCAATGGGGTGGTGGAACAACAAACATGACTAATCACCAAGAGAACTGTGAATGGAACAACAATAAAACAATGTCTTTTTAAGTTTATTTCATTTCATTTCTATACATTCTTATGCTAAGAAGATGAGCAAATATGTTCAAAAAGATTTTGATCTGCACACACACA
>CM065681.1:58803719-58816219 GCA_017654935.2 Phymorhynchus buccinoides | reverse complement strand
AAGAAGAAGAAGACATACTGTGACACGCGCGCACACACGTGTGTGTGTGTGGAGAGAGGCCTTCAAAAGCATTTTCATTAAACAACCATTCATCTGTCCCCTCCCCCGGCTCCCCATCCTGCAATCCCACACCTAAAAACAGATGACCCCCCCTTTTTGGGGGGTTCTATTTTTGTGTTTGTTGCATGCAACATGAGCGGCCATGCATGTCCCCTAAATATAAATACTCTTTTGCACGCATCATGCGGGGCCCTATAGTTTCTCCGGCTGATGAGGGGGGACTTAACGGTCGTGCATGACACACTCTGCATGCATCATGTGGGGCCCGGGTGTCCCTGGCTAGACCGGGTGCATTTAACGGTCGTGCATGTCTTTTAGGTCTTGTCTTTCCACTCTATCACACGTGTGTGTGTGTGTCAGTGTGCGTGTGTGTGTGTGTGTGTGTGTGTGTGTGTGTGTGTGTGTTAGTACGCGTCTCTGTGCTCTACGTCTCTCATTCAATACACATCTCACCGGTTATGTGTGTGCGTGCGCGCGTGTGTGGTGTATGTGTGCGTGTGCGTGCGTGTGATGTATATGAGTGTATGTATGCATGGTGTGTGTGTGTGTTTGCATGTATGTGTGTGATTGGATCCATTTGTTTTGTTTAATGAACGCGTGACTTATAAATATCTTCTTGTGTGCGCAGTTTGGCGGTGTATCATGTGTAAGGCGTATTACGCTCATTTGTGTTCATTATAATTATTGTTTCTAATGTTTGTATTGTGTTTAATGTATATATATGCTTACTAATTTGTATTCTAGTGTTTAGTCCTGTACAGCGCTTTGAGCTCCCTGCAACGGAGTAAAGTGCTTTACAAGTATAAAGTATTATTTTATTTTAATTTTATGGGCAGGCTAAACTATTTTAAGCCTCAGTATGGGATGTCATAAACTGCTGATGATGTTTAAAACATGTTTCTTATTTTTTGTAGTTATTAATTTTATTGTAGTTGCTTGTACTCGCATTGTTAGCCTAAATATTCCTATCACTATATTCCATGTCAGTTTTTTCCCACATTGAAAACCTGATGTAAAAGCTTTGAACAGTTTAGGAGTTAACAAGGCTTATTTCGTTAGTCTTAGTTGCTGGTTTATCTTTCCTCTTGTCTGTTTGTTAGAAATGATTTTTGACGTATTAAAAAACTATGAATAGATGTTTTTTAAAAATGGTGAAAGGTTACAGTTAGGAACTTTCCATTATAGCTATTGACGTTAAAATACTGAGGTAAAGTTCTAACTGTTAGGAAAAATAGTCTTTGATAATATTCATGCTGTTGCTTAACTGACTTGTGACATGTGTAGGCATTCGTTACCCACTATAGTGTGTCTGTTTCTCTGAATTCGTCGTATTAGATAGAACATATGGGGCCCTGTTAGCAGTTTATTATTTATCTTATTACGCACAAAGAATAGGGTCTTTAGGGCAAGGTATTGTTCTTTGCTGTTTTCTGAGGATCCATCTGTTGATCTGCCTGTATCTGTTTATTTGCCTGTCTCTCGGCCCGTCTGTGGACCAAGTAGTAGGCCTACTGGAAAACGATCTGCTCTCAGCGCATCGCCCTTATGCATAGGCCTATGATTTGTTACTGTAGGCAGCAACTGTCCAATTTAGTCGCTTAAAACAAGTAGTGATCTTCACTCAACTGAATTTTTGCCGTACGTTTGCTTAGGAAAAAAATTCACTTGAGTGAAATTCACAATCTGCTTTTCACGAACAAATTGAACAGTCTGAGAGGCTTTAGGCAAAGTAGTTTGGTGAGACCATGTACGGTACTAGGCCTGCACATCCTAATGAATAAAGCATGATACAGGGTTTGGGAATGTTTAGGATATCTAAATCATAATATCTTGGAGTAAATTCATACTTTTGGGCGTACATCACACAAAAACAGGCTAGAAACACTTTTATTGGGAATTTAGCCTCCGATATTTCATTTGAAGCTGAGGAGGCTACTGCTATTCTGGAAAGTTGGCGAGGATTTGTTTATTGTAGGGAGTGGATACCATGTCCAGTGGGCACCCTTGCGCTCTTGGTCGTGAGGACTTTAGGATTGTTGGTGTTGGATACGATCCTCAGAGGCCAAAGTATCCCCAAGGCCGCAGCACTAAAGGGCCTGCTACACGTCAACTAATATCGTACGACTGTACGATACGATTCGATCATGTGGTCTCAAAGAACAAATTTGATTCGCGCTTCGAGACCACGTGATCGAATCGTATCGTACAATATTAGTTGACATGTAGCAGATCCTTTAAGAGCTAGCGCAAATTCCTCTGAGTTTGAGAGTCCTAATCACAAACGACTACATATTTCATTGCCTTAAAACATCAGTTATCAAACAACTCCCACACACATTTTGACAGTGACCCAAATAAAAGTTGAGGTCATTGTTAGCCAATAAAATAGGCACAGAAGCTAGGTATCATGATGTCCGTACTCTCTCTCTCTCTCTCTCTCTCTCTCTCTCTCTCTCTCTCTCTCTCTCTCTCTCTCTCTCTCTCTCTCTCTCACTCTCACACTCTCTCTCTCTCTCTCTCTCTCTCTCTTTCTCTCTCTATCTCTTTCTCTCTCTCTCTCTCTCTCTCGCTTGTTTATGGATTCCTTTTGTTTGAGGACCTCATGAAAAGAAGCATTTTATGCTTATTGAGCTATTCCTCATTAAAGATTTCAAGTTTCAAGTTTCAAGTTTCTCTCTCTCTGTCACTCCCTCTCAAAAAGACGGGGAGACAAGTAAGCTTGGCCAGAGAATATGTGGAGAAGCAATAGCCTAGGAGGAATTGTTTTAGCTTTTTTTAACAAAATTTGTGGTTTTGGGTGTATTTTTTTGGGGTTTTTTTTTTTAAACATGGCAAGCGATTTTAAAGAAATGAAAAGTGGCATAAAACGTTTTTCTTTCATTGAAATTCATCATCGCACAGAAATCTCATTTTAACTTTGGATTCTCTTTCCAATTAATTTATTTTAATGTAAAAACAAATACAAGTTCTTGTCTTTTATCAGTACCAGTTACACACATTTATACAATTTCAGATAATTTAAATAGGAAAAAAGGAAAAGTAGTAAAATAATCCCCCCCATACACACACACACACGCACACACACACACACGCACGCACACGCACACACACGCACGCATACACACACACTTTTGTGACGCACACAACAACAAACGAAAGCAATTAAAAAATATATTTTAATAAACATAATAATATAATAATATTAGATATCACATACTGTATCTGTTATAGAAATATCGTCAACAAAAACAACAAAAACATTAACAAAACATTTTTTTGTCCATTAAAAAAACCGTTTACAACGGACGATGATCCATAGGAGTTAAAGCATCATTATCATGTTTTAATCAAGACATTTGATTAAAGGAAAAAAATATTTAACGACCACAGACAAAGTAATATGCTGACACGTGTTTTTCTGATTTCAATTACACTTTACAAACTACAGTAACAGCAGGCATCATCACATACATTTTGATTTTCGTAACCATAACAAAAACAACGCCAAAAGCACCCCATCCAGACATCACAGAAATTGGATCAAATTAAGGGCAAAAACTGACACTGGTAACAATTTCATGATACCAAACTGACTTTCCAACAAATATGAGATGCAACAGAATCACAAGGTACCAATCCAAACTACGATAATAATTGTGGAAAGAAGTCCACGTGGACGGAACTACGGTGTGCCTTCAATAGAAGGCCGTTTTGATAACATTCTGTCATATACAATCTAGTGGGTCATAATAAAGTGATAAAAAGACAGAATCCCACACCTGGCTGAAAGCATCCAGTAAGAAAGCATACAATAAATAGTCTGTATGGATCAGATTTATATCACGCATACATAATAATGATGCTCGCATTAAATTTTAACAAACTAAACTAATAAGTGGGTAAATGGAAAGATAAAAGGGCCCATTTCGCAAAAGCAAGTTTTGATTAAACTTTGATGAAAGTGATTATAGTCGTGGTTAAAGTGCAGGTGAATTCAGCTATTTTGATTTGGGGAAGTTATGGTAACATTTCCCCAACTGCTCATGTGCGTAAAAAATGTAGTGATGCGGACGAAGAACATTACGTCTTATCATGAGTCCAAACAACAAGTCCAGAGCCCTTACCTCCATCCCTTCATATATCCCCCCAAAAAAACCAACCCAACAACAACAAAACAAACAAAAACAAAACATAAACACACATAGGTTTGATAAACCAAGGTCAGTAATAAAAAGAAATAAAGTATTTATGCTTGTCGTCAAATTCCATCCCCTTTAACTTAAGTCTCCACCTTACCTTAGAATTCATACGGCATTAGTATACTTTTTAATATACATAAACGGGTAACAAGAAAGAAGTCTCTGTGGACGGGTTAATGGTAGACCTAAAAAAGCACAGAAAAATACCCATAACAAACGAAGGGAGGGAAATTGTTCATTCTTTTTCTGAACGCAACAATCCCTCATCAAACGGTGTGAAGTCTCCCGCCAGTCCCTCATCTCCCCTTCCTACCATTACACCATTATACAGAACGTTAAATGAGTGTCATGAGGTGTGGGAGAAGTGTAAGCAGTGCAAAATGAGAAACTAGTGAAGGAATGAGGGTAAAGACATGGAGGGGAGGCTGAAAGGATGAAGTATATGACAAAGAATATACCCCCCAAAAAATACAAGAAAAACTCCCAACCCGACCTCTACCCCACTCACACACCAACATTTCCACCAAAAAGTTCGCACAAACCAAACAATCACTACCGACTGGTCTTCACTGGAATGTTATACGCTTGGGAGGTCGGGTCAGGGGCGGAATATGTCTGGATAGTTTGACGTCTGATCCGTGGGAGTTGTGCAAGGGGACAGAAGCTGCCGGGTGGGTGACGTCACCGGAAGCCGAAGAGGGCTTCTTTCCAGATGGCGCTGCTATGCTGGCTTCTGCAACAAGGACGCAACATTGCCTTGCACAATTAGGTCACAAGCCTGAGTGACTAGTAAGAGGCCAAGATAAATCCAATTCTTTTCTTCTTCTTCTTCTTCTTTTTTTCTTCGGAAACTGTAGTCTATGGGGTCCTTAAAATGTTTCTTCAAATACTAACTTTAAAAAGCAACAACCAAGGGAGCCTGAATTATTGAATACTGATGATAGCCAGAAATATATATCTCTCTCTCCACGTATCTTTTTATATTCCTGATCCTATTTATCTTCCTTAGACCCAGAAGCATAGCTCCAAAGATTTCAATTAAAATATGTCATTCTTTAGCTGACATTTATGCCAAGCTATAACCATTTTCTTCTGTTGAGTTCTTCGCTGACTACTCTTAGGATCTTTCTAATCTATTCATAGCTCGGTAGAAAGAATGCCAGTTGCCCGAGTCGAATCTTTAACATATCTTTTGTTAATGTGTACGTCTGATTTTCTTTTTACCTAATATAATGAACAAAAGCATACAACTACTATAACGCAGTCAAATGAATACACCTTTTTGTCCCCCTTAGTTTGAAAAAATAATCTAGACATGTCCCCATTTTGTTTGCAAATATCCCCGCCACACCATAACATTTCGTAAACATAGACAAAAATTAACTACGATGTGCATTCCAGAAGTTTTGAGACTTTTTTGGGAGAGGCCTTTCCAACTGGCCTAGATTATTGAAACTTTAGAATATCATTACTACACATGTAATGAGCATACATGCCACCTGTTGAGTTTCATAACTTGAAGGAGCCGGCTGTTAACAGCACTTTAACACCCCCCACTGCATGCTGCCTTGTCACAGCTGATTAGCAGGCCACAACAGGCCAGAGGTGACTGTCCCTGCTGCTCTCCTTCAGCTTGAAGAACAACCAGAAGTCCCGGGGAGAAAGATCTGGGCTGTGGGGAGGGACAGCTTTGGTGTCCATTTCTGTCAAGTAGCTGATCACATGGATGGAAGGACTGGTGCACTGTCCTGCTGCAGGTGTCACTGACCCAATTTGAAGAGCTCTGGCCTGTTGGTGCAACATCTCTCCCTGAACTCCCCCAAGAAACTCTACATAGTGTTCGTTGTTGACCATCTGGCCGATGGGAGCCCAGTGCATGTAGAAGATGCCCTTACTGTTAAAGAATTGGATGATTATGGAGGTTCCAGTTTAATTGCTGTTCCTAGCCTTCTTGGGTCCATGGGAGTGAGGGTGCTTCCATTGGCTACTCTGCTTCCTGGTCTCTGGAGCATCTGAAAAACTGGTGCTTAGCTCATACAAGCTACCCCACAAGCAGATTCAATCATATATTATAATACATTTCTACCACATTTTGCACAGTTTAACGCAAAACTATAGTGGCGTAACTAGCTTTCAAATTGTCATCATGTTCTGACTGCATTCTGCAAACCTATCAGCTGTGACAAGGCAGCGTGCAGTGGGGTGCATTAAAGTGCTGTAACAGCCGTCTCCTTCAAGCTATGAAAACAAACTTGGGCATGTAAGCTTATAATGAAGAAACTTATATAATAATAATAATAACAGTACATTTATATAGCGCTTTACCTCAGATGAGCCCAAAGCGCTTTACAATCAATTATTCACCAACAGATAACAAAAAACAACATTCAAGAGTGACAGCAACCACCAACAGCGCATATGCAAAGCAACTCTCTCTCTCTCTAACACACACGCACACACACACACACGCGCACACACACACGCACACGCACACGCACACGCACGCACACGCACACACACACACACACACACACACACACACACACACACACACACACACAATTATTGACGCCAACTCGTTCATACCCCATTCGGTAAGCCACAGCAACTGAGCCGCATGGACTGACCACATACACCAACACACATACACAAACACCCTCACACACACCGTACGCACGCAGACAGACACACAGACACGCACACAAATACACACACACACACACATGCGTGCACACACAACCCACAAAACCAAAATACACACAAGCACACATTCATGCTCATACACACAGCGCACATTCCAGGCTAGCTGCTCATGGCGCTTTACAAAAAATACATTTAATCAAATCACATCAATACCCATGCCCGCACGCACACAAGCACACACACTGACGAACATAGCATATCATTTACACGCACATGCACACATACATACAGTACATACATACATACATACGTACGTACGTTCGTGCATACATACATACACACAGACACAAACACACACACATCCCCACACACGTGCATAAGCACATGACAGCGCGCGCATGCACACACACACTTTCTGTCTCCCAACTTTCCCATGCCATTCCTCATCCACACACGCTTTCATTCTCACAATCCGATCATGGTGGACAGTAGTGTTCAGAGAATAGATGGGTTTTCAGGTTGGTTTTGAAAACTGACAGGGAGTTGGAATGTCTGAGAGACAGAGGGAGTTTGTTCCAAGTAGCTGGGGCCTGAAAAGAAAAGGATCTCTCGCCATAAGTTTTCGTTTTAATTGAGGGAGGCTGTAGAATACGAGAATCAGAAGAAGAACGAAGCTGACGAGATGGAATGTAAGTATGAAGTAGATCAGACAGGTAAGTAGGAGCAGAGCCAGAGCTTATTACATGCGTAGTAATAACATAATAACGTTACAATAATGTAGGACAGTTGAAAGTGTCTCTCCCAAAAAAGTATCAAAACTTCTGGAATGCACCTCGTAATTTAAAACTTTTCTTCCATTACTTTCGGGAGAAAAGCTTGTGCAAAAAAGTGCATAAAAGTTCAAAGCAAGTTGCAAAGGTGCATTATTTGTCGAGTGATGTGATCGTAAGACAATAAGATCATTACAGACCAAAGATTAAACAAATCAGTGCAGGATGGAATTTTATTGGTGGAAATGCTAAAAACATGTTGATAATGAAAAAAGGACATACATGAAATGATTAGTCCAGGACTGAATGTTGGTGTTAAGAAAACGCAAATTGTTATTTTAAAAGTGTTTTTTTCTTCTTACCTTATTGCTCAACCAAGATAAACGATATATATATTAACGCTGAAGAATTCTACAAAAACATAAAAGATTGCACAAAAGATTATAATGTATAAAATAAAGGGATTGAACAAAAGATTATAATGAGCAAAACTGAGTTATATTTATTGAGCCCCTTTCTTTTCCTTTCTTCTTCAAGCAAGACCAATGGTTAGTTGGTCAAGGTTGGGTGAAATCAGTGACAATACCCACACATTGGACTGGGGTGGGGGGTACTTTACTTATGACCAGGTTGTGTGAGTTGAGCTAATGATGCCGTGAGAGAATAAGGACCTCACACACTGCAAATGTACATTTAGAAAAAGATAGAAGGGCGGTCTGTCTATGCTTCGTTCGTGACTGGCTGCAGTTAGGCTGTCCAATGTCGCCAAAAGCGAGACAATCTTAGCCACAAAGGCGGGCGTGTATCACACACACACACACACACACACCCTGTTCGCACAGGTGCGCATATAATATACACCCATACGCACGCATGCACATACACATGCACGCACGCACACACGCACACACACACACACACACACACACACACACACACACACTTTCAACTTGCAAATACACATACATCCATATTCTCTCTGGGCACCGATACCAATGTCCTCTTCCGTACTCTCCCAAATCGTATCTGATACATTTTCCCAATAAATGAATAAATAGTCAAATAGATAAATAAATACATAAGACAAAAACATAAGAGGAGTGGTTGTGCAATGTGAGAAAATGGGGGTGGGGAATGAGGAGGGACGTGGGAGTGAGCGTGGGGGGAGGGGTGGTGGATGGACTCGGATAGTCCGTGCACATTCACAATGCAAACGAACGGGCTGTGTTCGTTGATAGTTATTAGATGCAACACAAGTGCAAAGCGTGAGTGTAGTGCAAGATGTGTGCGCGATGCAGCAGCACAATACACCCACAAGCTTACCTGAACCAGACACTTAATTAACTGACGACCAGACCTGTTAGCCGTGTCAACAAACAATAACAAAACACTGACTTCATCTACCCCAATGACACTGACTTATTAGTCTATTTCAACGACACTCATTTAAATCTACTTTAATGGCACTGACTTCAATGGCATTGGCTTAATCTACTTCAATGACAATGACTTATCTACTTCAATGACGTTGGCTTCAATGACACTGACTTTACTTCAATGACACTGACTTGACCTACTTCAATGCCACATCACTACTGTCTCATCAATATATCCTCATTTAGTGTCCATCACTTCTGAATGCAGTTTGCAGTCTGTAGAATGGGTAGCTAAAATATTCACTTTTTCTATTTCTTAAAACTGCTTATGCATGCATATTCGTTTGGTGGTGTTTTTTTTATAACAGGGCACACCCAACATCGTACGCACAATAATTCACAGAGAACGGAAGCGCATGCACATATACAAATCTACATAAGAAATAACGACGACAACAACAACAATAACAACAACAAAATCACATTCTGATATCCAAAGGGATTTAAATTACAAACCAAACTGACAATATAGAAAGCAGGAAAACAGGAACAGAGCAAGAGCATGAATAAATGACGATTTCGTAACACGAAAGAGAAATATAAACCAACCGAAAAGCACCGACACCACGGAAATCTCCCCCTAAAAAGAAGCAACTTCTCTTTTTCATTATTCCTTTCCTTGTACGGACAACGTGCAATTACAAAAAGGAAGCTTACTCAGTCCTGGATTGCACCCCACTGCATTATTTAAACAGACAGTTATTTCTAAAGGGACAATTTAATAAAAATCGCTGTACAGTGGAACCTCCCTTATTAGACCTTCAAAAATCCTCCAAAATGAGGTCTTATAAGGGAGGGGTCTTATAAGGGAGGTAATTGTAATACTTACAAAGGAGGGCAATGTCTCAGAAAAGTAGGTCTTATATGGGAGGGAGTCTTATAATGAATGGGAGGTCTTATAAGGGAGGTTCCACTGTATTAGAATGTTAAACTCAATTAACTCAAATTTTAAAAAAAAACTCGTATGATTTTCATAGCTTAGAATCTGCTTATAGCTTACAGAAAATAATTATACAAGATGGCAAAACAAACAGAACAGATACAAACAATTGATTCTTTCAACAATTCACATTAACTTTGAAAGTGAAAAGAATGCTATCTAATGTCTGATGCCCTTGGCTCCACAAAATGTCATAAACAACCATTTATAATAACCCTTTCTGCCACTCTTGTTAACAAATGGACAAACAAAGAGCATAACCTCCCAGAGAACTCTTACACTGATAAAAAGGTAAGCCGCAAAAGCAGACATGTGCAAAACGACATGCTGAGAAGAAGGTCGTGCAACAGTAACATAATTCCTTCAGAACACGAATGATTCCCATGCTCAGAAGAAATACAGTGATCGGGTTATATGGATACAAAGTCAGTTTACATAGCCGGAACGAGGAAATATGATACGTGAAAATAATGAAAAGGTCAAAGACAAGAAAGAAAAGCAGCCAACGGAAAAAGAAAAGAAACGAATCAATCGATATCAAACAGCTAGACATCCACCAAGATCACAAGTTTCAAAGATGATACAATTGAAAGCAAAATTATGATAGTGACTGTGTACTGCGCGCGCGCGCGTGTGTGTGTGTGTGTGTGTGTGTATGTGTGCGTGTGCGAGAGAGAGAGAGAGAGAGAGAGAGAGAGAGAGAGAGAGAGAGAGAGAGAGAGAGAGAGAGAGAGAGACAGACAGACAGACAGACCAGACAGACATACAAGCATACAGACAGACACACAGACAGAAGGGGGAAAGGGAGGTACGGACCTATAAGGCAAAAAAACTAAAAGGGAGTCAGACAGATATAATAATATTATGTACAGAGGCAGAGATCGCAGCAGGAGAGAGTGCGACGGAAAGAATACTGACATTATATTAAATACATTGTTACTTTCAAGATCATATTTGGTGAATATTCAAAAGAAAGAATTCATAAATACATAACAGAAAGAGAGAAGAGTAAAATGGGTGGAAAGTCAAACCTTGTACACTTTTCCTGCAAATAAAAAAAATTACAATGACTGTTGAAAAACAAATTGGAATTTTCTTAAACATAAATCCAAAAAGCATGCACACACACGCAACACAGAGAGACATATACACAAACATACACAATGCCCGCTTGCTTTGGTATCGTCTTTATGCATCCAGTACACGCAGAATAAGCTGTGCTACAGTTGTGCTTGCTATTCTGTTTATTAAGGGCAGGCAGTTCACTTATTAATGCACCAACATTCAATACCCAGACTTTCAAATTATTGGGGTGAAATCCAGAAAGTATTATTCAACCTTCTTCATTCCTTTCGCGATAATCTCTTCTGGCCTTTTCCCCGACAGATGGTTCGCCAATGAACGAAGATCCGCCAATATACCTAACAGCAGCACAGAAAGAAGAAGATAACAGCGGATGGTGTTAACTAGATCCAGCTGTAACCGATCTTCCCCCCCCCCCCCCCCCCCCCCCGATCCTTTTGTTGTGTTTACTGTACGATAATTGAACCTTGACCGCGAATCCCAGGTAGTAGTAGAAAGGCAGGTAGTATAGGTAGGTACAGAGAGAGAGAGAGAGAGAGAGAGAGAGAGAGAGAGAGAGAGAGAGAGAGAGAGAGAGAGAGAGAGAGAGAGAGAGAGAGATGAGACAGACAGACAGACAGACAGACAGACAGACAGACAGACAGACAGAGACATGCGCCCGATAGTCTTATCTGAATTTTTTGTAGCCGTGATTGTTTTGCCTATCTGCCTGTACAACGATTTACACTACCTTTACTAAAAGAGTAAGGCATTAGTTATCAACAAAAAAGACGTTTATTTTCATTTTGGAGTTAATCCAGATTGTCAAGTTCTTTCTTTAGTCTGTGCTAATAAACCAATAAGCCCTAATCTATCTCACGCATACACGCAAACGCACACACATACACAGGGCGAGAGAGAGAGAGAGAGAGAGAGAGAGAGAGAGAGAGAGAGAGAGAGAGAGAGAGAGAGAGAGAGAGAGAGAGAGAGAGAGAGAGAGAGAGAGAGAGAGACACTTGACACTTGACGTTTTTATTGTCATTACCTGAAAGGGTCTAATGACAAGGGGGGTAATCATAGCATTTCTCTCTCTCTTATATAGGGTTATAAACAAAGTTAAGGAATGAACATGACTAAATCCAGTATCGTATACATCTTTTGTCACATTCAAGTATACTAAAGCATTTGTAAAAGGAAAATGTAGTTTACATAGGCAGAAAAAGGACAAACAAGAACAAAAGTTAGCGATCGATTAGCAAAATGAAACAAGAAGCAACGAGTGAAAGAGAAGATAAGCTTCTCTCGACCTTTCACACAATAACCCACGGATAACATATTGTTGCATAATATTTAAATGAGGTGTAGACACCCTTTAACATCCATAATCTAA
>CM065681.1:58781219-58788719 GCA_017654935.2 Phymorhynchus buccinoides | reverse complement strand
AGGGGCTTTTAGAATAAAATGTCTGCATCTGCATCTGCGTCTCTCTCTCTCTCTCTCTCTCTCTCTCTCTCTCTCTCTCTCTCTCTCCTCTCTCTCCCCCCCCCCCCCATAACCAGATGCGGGATCCTGCCAGTTTTATGGCGCTGCAGACATAGGAGTGAATGTCAGACACTGCGGGGGTGCAGTGTAGTAAAACCACAGCACCTGTAAACTACCACCAGTCCAACGCTGCTGGGGCTCACTTTACCTTACCTTACATTTTACCTGTGTAGCGAGGGATGTTATGTTAGAAGTAGAAGATACGACCACAAAGGGAATAAAGAAGGCTGATAGAAGGCCTACATTCTTCAAATAGTTAATACCCCTCGAAATATTATCCGATTGATATGCTTAGTCTATGTGTATTGAAACATGTCGAAAGAGAGTAGGACTACAGTAGACATGGTAGCCAGTTATCCGATTGATATGCTTAGCCTATGTGTATTGAAACATGTCGAAAGAGAGTAGGACTACAGTAGACATGGTAGCCAGTTATTCAGCACACACACTATTGAACATGAACACACGAAAAACAAACGCAATGCAAAAAGAAGTTAACAGAAAACTCATCAAAGTGATGGAGAGAGGGGGATGTGGGTTCGACGAAGCCTTCGATTAAAAACGAGAGTGTGTTTGATTGTGTAGCTGAATGTCAGACGATGACTGATGTTAGGTCATATCTGATTGAACAGTTCCGTGAAATGCTGATACTGTTTGACACCTGGCCTATTATATCCCTCGAGTATTAGCCACACTAATAGCTTTAACCCTTTCACCGCCAGCCATATATCAGCAAAGAATTGCCATTAAATGTACCTGGGTAGAGAACAAAATCCATCTGCAGTATTGGGGATTTTTCTGTGACATAATATATAAAATAAGGTCTATCCTTACTTCCCAAAACTAAATCAATAGGGTCTTTGGATAATATACCCCAATGTGATACCTTTTTGTGACAAAGGTGCTAATTCACTACTGTGGTGCTAAAATGCAACTTTGGCGGCGAAAGGGTTAAGATGAGTATCGCTGGTTATGTTGCTATGCATCCAATCTTAATGTTCTTATCATATTATTATAATGCGGGGCTTCAGGGTGTTTTATGGCTAAAATTGAAACATGTAACAACTTTCTGTCAATACAAACATTCCTTGTAACATTATTGCAAACATAACCACAACAACGACACACATCATTCAATCTTGTTGGCATAATTATGAAACACACAGTGTCCACTCTCTTTGACTCTGCCTTTTCCCTTCGCTTTCTATCATTTTCTATCTTTCTGACTTATTGGCCCATTTGGCCATTGGCCTTTTCCAAAAAAATCTTCCAAGTACAAAATAATCATATAGTAAAAAGCCAACTGTCCGTCCGTGTGTGTGTGTGTGTGTGTGTGTGTGAAACACAAAACGGGCCTTATAACTCCGCCGTTTTTCGACCGAATCGCTTCAAATTTGCTGTGAGCCCTAACGGGGCGATGGCAACGGCAACCGAGGCGGCCGTGTCATTTGCGCGGTTTCGCAAATGCGCGAAACGCGCATCCGCCGGCCTCTCGGCGCCCGTATCTCCGGCGTTTCTGGGCCGATTGCCTTCGAATTTGGCAGGAAGATCACCGGGGCCGGGGACTATCCGTGTGCCAAACCGGAAGCGAATCGGTTCAGAAACGCGCGCGCTAGACGCCGCTTCACCTTTTCACGAATAACTCAGCCGTTTCTTAACCGAATCGCCTCAAAATCATCAGGCTGGCTATGACCCGGGCAAAGCATGGCATCCGATATGCACGCGATATGCACCAATTTACAGTTTCGCTCACTAGGCGAAACGACATATGTCCAAACGTGCTGTTATTAAAGGGGGGGGGGGGGGGGGGGGGACTGCTGTGGGCATGAGACCATGGTTCACACGTGCTGGGGTGACGAGTAGGTCAGCCAGCTGGTTATGGGTGGGGTAGGGGGTGGGTGGGTGGGCGGAGGGATGGTGGTGGGGGGGGGGGGGCAGTGGAGATTACAAGGGGATGACACTACACTTATCTGTATTATTAAAAAATCGGGACTTTACTGGCTTAGCACTGCCTCCGGGCATTGCCTCCAGTATTGTTCAATACTGCCATGGGGTTAAAACTGCCACGGGAATTAACTGCCACGGGGCGATTGCTAGTGTAAATAAATAATAAAATCTTCTAAATAATGTTTGTCCTTTGAGCTCCTCCGAGATCAGAATGTGTCTGCTGTACGCAACGGGAGACCAGTGAAAACAAAAAAACGGACACATAATTTATGTACTTTACCCATCATGGCCTTATGGTCTGGGAACGTAGAAGAAGAACAGGTTCTATTCCATGCTTTTGATTGGTGTCATTTTTACATTGTAACTGAACAAGCCAAATTCTGTTTCTGTCTTTGTTGGTCACGCATTTAGAGTTTCGGATGTATATGTAGCAGATGACGAATCAAATTGTTTGTAATACAGTTGAATACTTCGCAACAGATGTAGTGATTGCGATGTTCCTTTCGCCAGAGGCACTAAGCTACAACTTTGACAATACAATTTTAAAAAGAAAGGAAGAACCTTTGAATTACAATCGTTCTTTGAATTACAATTCGTAACTGTTAAAGGGGTACACTGACGGATGAGTTTTGTGAAGAAACACGTCGAGGTCACCAGAAAGACAGCCTTTTCGAGGATCGGAACATTCACTTTGCTCTGGTTTCCTAGAAATCAAACCGTCAAAACGGCAATTCCTCCTTGGCGGAGTTGCTGGATAGAGAACCCATTTTGGATGGGGTGCGTGGAGGCCACTGAGATTGGTTGAAGCTTTTTCTTCTTTGTAGTGCAGTAAAAAAAAAAAGGAGCTATTTCCTTTGTTGTGAGCGAAACTCCTTTTGGTAAACTGTATGAAAAGGCTTGTATTGTGGAAATTTCGTGCAAACGATTTGGTCTAACTCAGGCAGCCATTAGAAAAGAGAAGGCACTTTCACTGAAATAATGTGACTTCCAGCACCTCCACCAAGGAGGAATCGCCGATTTGACGGTTTGATTTATAGCAAACCAGAGCCAAGTGAGTGTTGCGATCTCTGTAAAGGGTGTTTTCCTGGTGATATCGGCGTGTTTCTTGCAAAAACGTATCCGTCAGGGTGCCCCGTTAAAAAACAATGAGGCTTAGTAATTTTCAGAGTACGCAGAATTCTACAAAAAGCTGTTTGTCGTGTTTTGAAGCTGGCACTTACTTTGCCCCACATCGTTGAAGACCTTTGCATTGTTGCAAAAAGCATTCCTGAATAAGTGACAGAAATTAATTCTGTTCATTTTCCTTTTTTTTGTCTTTCTCGTTATTTCTTTTCTTTCTTGTGTTAAACATAAATATGACAGCCACGACTTTTTGTAGGAGTTTTTTATACATAAAAAAAGAATGATGATATATTGACGTCCTTTCTCATTCTACAGGTACAGTTTTCTTCACTCCTTTTTTTATTCATTTCTTTTTATACATTCACAAAAGGGTAGGGAGAGAGAGGGGGTAGGAAAGGAAAAAGAATCGTTCCAAAAGAAGTTAATTTAAAAACAAAACAAACCACAAACAATAAGTGGGAAAAAAACACGTTTCTGAGGTTCAATAAACAAGTCTACCACAATGGTTACCTCTTTTTCTCCCTCGTTAAGATTGCCATGTTTCGGCTGAGATTGCAAAAACAGATACACGTGCATACTTTCTATTCCTCCCTCCCTCCCTCCCTCCCCCCCCCCTCTCTCTCTCTCTCTCTTTCACACATACACACACACACACACACACACACACACACACACACACATACACACACTCACACACACGCGGCGCGCGCAGCGCACACATAAACACACACAAACACTCACACGCACACATATACACAGTCACATACATACATACAAACACATACATACAACTCCAAATCTCTCTCTCTCTCTCTCTCTCTCTCTCTCTCTCTCTCTCTCTCTCTCTCTCTCTCTCATCTCTCTCTCTCATCACACGTCAACAAATTAACACTCAGTAGATCAGCACAACAGCGCACACCCATACACGCCTCCCTTTCATCTTTCAACAGCAGACATGAGGAAGACAGTAGGTCAGCTAAAAAAAAGAGAAAGACAGACAGACAGAAAGAAAGTCAGAGACAAAGAGAGAGAGAGAGAGAGACAGACAGACAGATAGAAAGAGAGAGAGAGAGAGAGAGAGAGAAAAAAAGAGAGAGGGGGGGGGAGAGAGAGAGAGAGGTGGGTGAAGGAAGAAAGAAAAATATAAATAAAACAGAACAAAACAATACACACAAAAGTAGAACGCTCAGCACTAATTAGAGTAAAGAATGTGGAGGGAGGGAGGGAGGGAGGGAGAGAGAGAATACGAATACGAATACGAATATTTATTGAGGGTTACTAGATAAGCATAAGCTTGTTTACACCATGCCCTCGAAAATATAAATATAAAAACAAAACAAAATGAAAGAGAGAGAGAGAGAGAGAGAGAGAGAGAGAGAGAGAGAGAGAGAGAGAGAGAGAGAGAGAGAGAGAGAGAGAGAGAGAGAGAGAGAGATTCAGAAATACAGACAGAGAAGCAGAAAGGCATAGAGAGAGAACAGTCAGAGAGATACAGAGACAGAGACAGAGACAGAGAGACACACACCGAGACAGAGACAAAGAGACACACAGAAAGACAGAGACAAAGAGAGAGAGAGGAGTGAAAGGAGGAAAAGAGCATGGAAAGTTTGTAAACGGATGGAGTAAAGTGGTACAGCTGACGAACAAAACTCTTCGCCCTCAACAACAATGAAAGCAGACAGATGATGACTGATTGAAGAGGTAGTAAATTGTGAACAAACAGATCATGGCAGCCTTGGTATTCTGTCTTGTGTACACGGCTATTAAAACGCTACACCTGTCGAAATGAGTCTGTGTTTTCGTCAATAAACGGCCGCTTATTCCGGTTTCCACTAAACGAATGGATAAACCCACAAATGAAACAAAAACAAAAAACAAACAAAAACTCACGCCTGAGCTAAAGCTAAGGTCTGCTTCTTTTCACATAAGGGGATGTTTAATTTATTGTTTGCTATTGATTTAAACAATTTAAATGGATGTGCTATGTACCCGCGCATGCTTAATTAATGGAATGTTCTGAGAGAGAGAGAGAGAGAGAGAGAGAGAGAGAGAGAGAGAGAGAGAGAGAGAGAGAGAGAGAGAGAGAGAGAGAGAGAGAGAGAGAGAGAGAGAGAGAGAGAGAGAGAGAGAGAGAGAGAGAGAGAGAGAGAGAGAGAGAGAGGCTACGCCTATGCTATGACGCAACACGAGCTTCCAGGGTTGGCATAAGGCTGCTCTTGTGGTGGTAGGGCAGGTGGGGCCGGTACGTTTCTGGGTCCCATCGGTACCTTCGAGTGTTTATTTTCCAATTATTGTTTGTTGAGTCATTGCTTGAAAACTGTTTAAATGGATGTCATTTGAGAATTTGTGTTGGCAAAGGTCTAGTTTAGTTGACTGGCTCCTTCATGTTCGTGGCTGTCAATCTCATTGTTTCGTACTTTCCGTTTGGTGAAAATAACCTCAACGCAACACGAGCTCTAAAACTGTTGCTTCTTTTAATGGAACAATTTGGTGGGGGTAGTTAAAAGGAAAACAACCGATCCCAGGGATCGGGTCTTGCTCGTCAGAAAAGCTCTGCCTCGCGTTGGCTGGCACAACAGGGAACAAAGAAGGGCGAACTGTCTCTCTCGTCAGCTGTGATTCAAATGTGGCACACGCTCGAATGAAAATCGAATGAAAATCTGTTTAACGTCCTCCGGTCTAGAACAGAAACATAAGGGGCATTAGTATCGTGGGAACGATCCTGGAGGCAATGCCCGGAGGCAGTGCAACATCAGTAAAGTCCCGAATTGTTAACAATACAGATAAGCATAATTGTAAACTAAAGGCGCGCACGAAGAAATAATGTTTTACGCCCTCTTTGGCCTTTCGGCGCACTCAGCGCCTCCCCTCTTTTATAGTCTGGTCGTGGGTTTAGCTGCACCGTCCTTAGCCCCTTTCTTTCATGATAATTGGATTAGGGCGTGTGCACACAATACGCGGCAACCCATGCGCAAATCCCATCCGCAGTTCGCAAATCAAATAAAATAAAGAAATAAGCGGATGGGATGTGAGGATGGGTTTCCGCGAGTATGCACACAGTCCTTCATATTTCTTACTTCCAGATTGTTATTTTGCAGATCGCGGATGGATTTCCGTACGGAAATTGCGCGTAGGGGACTATATGTGCACCCGGCCAATAAAGGCGTCTGCAAAATGTGAAACGGTTTGGTCGAGCCATCTTTGTTTCAACGCACCTTCAGTTTATGTGGTTGCGGAAAACAATGGCCTTTAACTTAAGCCTTTGTCGAGTAGCATAGTTTATTAGAAATACCTTTGCCGTGGTGTCTAATTTGTCTTGTCTCCCTCCCTTCCCCCACCCCCTCCCAACCGAACCCCCTCTCTCTCTCTCTCTCTCTCTCTCTCTCTCTCTCTCTCTCTCTCTCTCCCTCTCCCAATCTCTCACCAGTCAGCTGGGGCAGGGAGCTGAACATGCTGTCGTCCGTGTTGTTGAGGATCTCCTCGTGGTCAAACTCCTTTATATAGCTGGCGTAGGAGAATTCGATCTTCTCCTTGCTGCCCGCGCCCTCCACCTCGTCCTCCTGGCTCTCCCCGTCCGCGAAAGGGTCGTGGAAAGCGCCGTCACCTCGCGGGGTCATGCTCTGCAAAGACACACATTTACGCATTAGGCCTATTGAAAGTTAAAGTTTAACGTCCTCCCGATCAGAAATATCATATGGGACATAAACATTAGGCCTACAGTGGAACCTCCCTTTTAAAGACACACTGACGCACCATGATTGGGTTTTTCTGGGTAGCTGTGACCCACATACGCATGCTCCCAACTTCAAATTGAGGCTGCTCTTTAAAATGATGTTTCGCTTTGAATTTGGGGGCATTTTTATGGCAACCAAACCTGGTCAAAACAAGATTTCTTACCAGCTATAAGAGGGAAACCACGTGAAACCCGTGATTTTGACACGTGATCTGGTGGATCTTTAAGACCTTGGGAAAAATCATAAGTGGGAGGGACCTGTATAACTAATAAGGGAGGTAATTTTAATACTTAACAAAGAAGGGCAATGCCTCCGGGAAGTGGGAGGGAGTCTTATAAGGGAAGTTCCACTGTATACGATAATTTCGTAGGTCAAACAAAAGTTACAATAATATGAATACAATGCACGTTTACGCTGTACGATCGTTTTTTGGGGGGTGATGCTCCGTTCAAGGTTATCTCCACTGAAAACAAAATTCTGGTCCCGCTCTCCGGAATAGCAGGTGCCTTCTCTGGCATATCTGCAAATCATAGTCGGACACGACAGAAAGGCATGCAAAAACACACTCGATATTTTATGACATTTTCATGGATGCAAC
>CM065681.1:58746219-58776219 GCA_017654935.2 Phymorhynchus buccinoides | reverse complement strand
GGGATCATCCTTCGTGCTTGCTTCCATAAATTATTCAAATTCTTACACTCTTTCTCCTGACCAATCCTCACAGTCCCCATCTGTGTTATGTCACTCGTGTGTCTCTGAATAGCAACGACAGTCATGTAAAGCCAGAAGGAACCTTCAGCCATCATTCCCCCCTTAGTGGTAGTATCTTCTGGCTTTCAACCAACCACAACACTGACCTGCGCTTCCCTGAAGAGGTATGGACTCTTCTCGTACTTCCTGTCCAGGATCCTGTCGGCCATCTCCTGGGGCAGGTCCACCTGCAGACTAGGGGGGATCTGGGAGTCGATGAAGCAGTTGATGATGGCCGTGATCTTCTGGGACAGCAGGCTGTCCTCTGTGTGCACGTGGTGCATTTGCTGCACGATACAGAATATTAGACAATAGAACAAAAATCAAGGCTAACATGATTAGGCTTACTTCAGAAAACAATAGTTCAAAACGCTGTTCATTTCTCCGTTATTCTTGATGGAAGTTTTCACGAGAACGCTAAAAAATGAATCTGTTAGATGCTGATTGATCAAGGTTTCAGAAAAAAACACATTAAGTAAACAACCTCGTCTTAAATCTCAGTGCCTAATATCATCTTTCTTCTTCTTCTTGGCCTAGGCAAATTGATGCAAAAGAAGTTTACTCTACACCGGTTCATAACGTTTGAAGTCTGCGATGATAAACATGTAACTACACTGCACGTGCCGTGAGATTTAGAAAACAAAAAAACACAAAATAAAAGAAGCGAAACCAAACAAACGGGCAAACAAACAAAAAAACAATTCGAGGCGTTTGCACATAAAAATGACCAGACCTTATATTTCTGTACTTCTTGCCAGAAGAGCACGTCGTTCTCTAGGTTGTCCCCCTTGATGGAGACGAAGCGGCGGAACTGGTGGGAGGTGACGGGGTTGATCAGAGCCTTGCGGAACGTCAGGATCTCCTTGGACGACGACACCCACTTGCTCTCCAACATCTAACAAGAATTATATCAAACGTAAGTTGACAAGAAAACAAACAACGCCAACTTTTTGGAGCGAAAATATTTCGGTGGTTGAATCACATTTCATGATATAATAAATAAAATCATGAACCAACTTCATACAAACGTAAATGAAGCAAAGATTAAAATAGTGAGGCTAGGAGAGGAGATTGTATTACATGAATAAGGGGAAGGAACTCTCTCTTAATTAACTCCTTCCACCAAGGTTGTTTACTACACCACCGCCTAGCAAGGTATGGGCAACAGCCAAAGGGAGACAGAGACCCAACTTCACCCAGATAAAAGGACGAGCCAGGTCTGCCTATATGACCATGTAAATGAAGCAATTGAGTACTGAATCCGTTGCCTCTCCGGCATCAGTCTCTGCTTTTGCTTTCAGTAATTAATAATCACCCGTGGTTACAATATTTAATTGCCTAAAACGTATCTGTCCCCCTCCTCCCATTCCGCCAGTGCCCGCAAGAGAGAGAGAGAGAACTCTCGAACGTTTCTCGAATGTTTGTTGAGGACAACTGAATAAGCACAAAGAGCTTTTTTTCATCAGGTCCTCAGAAAAAAAGGAAAACAAGCAAACAAATAAATAACAAATAAACTATGAGCATGCAACACAAATGAAGGCTTGTAAAAGCGAACAAAATACAATCAAAACAGAATAAAGAAAGCAGAAACATGCAGAATGAAACAAACACATGCGTGCACACTGACACATACACATACGCGTAAACGTGAACGCACACGCACACACGCACACACACCTTTATCTACAAGAGAGAGATAGAGAGAGAGAGAGAGAGAGAGAGAGAGAGAGAGAGAGAGAGAGAGAGAGAGAGAGAGAGAGAGAGAGAGAGAGAGAGAGAGAGAGAGCGTTAAACAGTTCTGATACACCAAGGTTCTAAATATTTCTGACTAAATTAGTATTTTCGGATATCATCATTTTTATTTCCTCTCTCTCTCTCTCTCTCTCTCTCTCTCTCTCTCTCTCTCTCTCTCTCTCTCTCTCTCTCTCTCTCTCTCTCCTTATTAATCCCGTTAGTCCATCAGGTAGACCCCCAAAATAGGAGGTTTCATTACCACCTGGGGGAGCAATTTCTAACATATATTTTTGACATCTTTAGGGTTCCCCCTTACCAAAAATGTACCATCTGGCCGTTATCACGTGATTTATCAACGTACCCCTTAGTATGAAGCATGACACAAAAGACTATTAGAAAAATCAATGTAAGCAACAACACACACCTGTCGTTCCCATCGTAATGTACTCCAGTTATGTAAGAACTGGGACTACAAAAAGTACATGTCTAGTTTCATCGTCTACAAAAGAAAATGTTGAGAATATCAACATGTGCAAAACTCTTCCCCTCATTATATTAACAAGCACAGTGAACGTGAAAGGTTTTTACCTCATAATTCTACCTGTCAGTCAGTCACTCGTGCCTGCTGTCGCTTTCTGACACCGCCATGGAAAAACATTCCACAAGAGGAGACTGGTGTTTTTGCTAAGAGGGAGGATTGAACCCAGCTTCCTATATACTAGGGGTGCTCACTTGGAAACAAAAACAACCCCGCCACTGTTCCGTCTGTTGTTTTCTTTCACTCAAAACCGTTGCCGCATAAAGCTGGAAATCCACATCCAACGGCACGGCAGTTGTTTTTTGTCGTTGTCGTCCTAGGTTCCGTCGCGAAACCCGAAGTTTTGAATCCATCCAACGGAAACGGCACGGCGCCTTTTCTGTTTGAAAGAGATGGTGCCCTCCAAACACGACCTTGACCAAAACACCCCCCCTTTCCATAGCTGACCGAGTCATTTTCCTTCTCAGATTTCATGGTGCCGTCCCTATTTCGTGGACGGCAACGGCATAATTCGCTACATGCCCCGAAAACGTCTGCCGTGCCGGTGCCGTCGATGGCGCCGGTGACTTGCCGTTGCCGTTTCATGTTTTATCGATTCAAGCAGTAGAAATTAATTTTTAGCGATTAACACGACATCATTTTTGCCTTTGTCGTTGCCGTCGCCGTGCCTGTGCCGTTGGATGTGGAAAAGACAACAAATAAAAATAAAGGTCAGAGAAGGAAAAAAAGACAGAATAAGTAACCAATGTGGCAATTAAAAACATCAAAACTTAGCCACTGACAAGGGGGGGGGGGGGGGGGGGGGGGAGGGGTGAGTGAGGAGACAAAAGAGCTGGGGAAGAAGGATGGTGGTGGGATGAAGAGGGGAAAAAAAGAGCGGCGTATCTTTCATACAATAACTTTTTTGACTGGTTCTCAATATTTATTTAAGATTGATGCTGAAAGACGAACATGACAGGCAATGGTGGGTGAGAGACAGAAAGTAGAAAACATAAGGCTGGGGAAAAGGGGGGGTCGTACATGAGAGGAGGAGGGATGGGAATGGGAGGAGAGAGGCAAAGAGCTTTCAAGAAATTCAGTTTTAAAAAGAGCAGTTGGAGAGAGGGGTGATGTATGCTTTTGTATGCGTGTGTGGTGGAGGGGGGGTAGCGCGTGCGTCAGTGCGTGTGTGTGTATTTTGTATGTGTGTGTGTGTGTGTGTGTGTGTGTGTGTGTGTGTGTGTGTGTGTGTGGAGCACGCTCTCTCTCTCTCTCTCTCTCTCTCTCTCTCTCTCTCTCTCTCTCTCTCTCTCTCGCGCGCGCGCGCGCGCGCGCGTATATATGTGTGTGTGCGCGCGCGCGTGCGTGTATTAGCAGGAGTGAGTGCGCGCTAGTGTGTGTCCGCATGTATGTGTGTGTGCAGTGGAGATAGGGGAGGTGTCAATGGGTGCAGAATACACGTCAATCGTAGTCGTTTCATTATCCGGAAACAACCTGCCGCGCCGATGAAAATCGGAAGACCTCAGCGAGTAAAGTGATAACAAGGTTTTCCTGTCTCCGGGAGGAAAAAAGAGTGTTGAGTGAGAGACGGAAATGAAAGAGCAGGCAGAGATAAGATATCAGACGATGAAAGCTATCTTTGATATGATTACTTCCCCATTGCATGAAAGTCAAACGAGAATTTCCTGTTCTGTCTGTTACTCCTTTCGATTGTTAATTTTTTTCTTCTTCTCTATATTATTCGCCTGTCCGTCTGTCTGTCAGTTTGTGAATAACTTATTAAATAGATAAAGCTGTAATCAGATTGTGATGAAATTCTATGGAGGATTTGCGCCATCATCACCTAACCTAAGAGAATACGTGATTGATTATTGAAATTAATGTGGAACCGATGTGGATACGACAAGAACGTTTCATAATTTGTATCACTTTCTCGGCTGTTGTTCTTTCGCAGGATTGGTCGAAACATTGTGAACGGATTTTAATCAAACTTAAAGTATGTATGTGGAAAATTAGCGTATCCAATCGCTCGTTCGAACAGACTTTTGTCTGTATCGATTTCAGCCCTGCGGTTTACAAGCACAACAATAATTGTTGCCTTGTGAAAGAAAAAACATAGCCTCCTTGAAGTATTCAGGAACAAAGTGAGTTGTTTCCCACGTAGAAGTTTGCTTTGTTTCATTGCTTTATTTCTCTCCTTCAATCAAAATATTATATGCAGTGTTTTCTACTTCAAGGTTTTTTTTCAATAACAGCTGTTAGTATGTATATTGTCGCCCAGAAATTCACCAACTTAATGTCTTGAAAGTTTGAAGCACTTGTCATATTTATTATATGTTTAAGTGTGTGTGTGTGTGTGTGTGTGTGTGTGTGTGTGTGTGTGTGTGTGTGTGTGTGAGAGAGAGAGAGAGAGAGAGAGAGAGAGAGAGAGAGAGAGAGAGAGAGAGAGAGAGAGAGAGAGAGAGCGTGTATGTGTGTTTGTTGGAAAGCATGACTGTTACTTTGTGTTACTAATAACTAAATTTTTAAACTGATAATGACTAATGGTGAAGCAGATTGACCACTGTTCATTTTCTCTCACACATACACACACACACACACACACACACACACACACACACACACACACACACACGTTTAATAAATAGACATAAAGGCAAGAAAAGAGGGTAAGAGAGAATGAGCACACACACACACACACACACACACACACACACACACACACACGCACACATTGTGTGTGTGTGTGTGTGTGTGTGTGTGTGTGTGTGTGTGTGTGTGTGTGTGTGTGTGTGTGTGTGTGTGTGTGAGAGAGAGAGAGAGAGAGAGAGAGAGAGAGAGAGAGAGAGAGAGAGAGAGAGAGAGAGAGAGAGAGAGAGATGCGCACGCGCGCGCGTGTGTCTGTGTATCTGTCTGTCAATGCATGTGCTTACTGAAAACAACAACAACCGAACAAGAACTTTTGGCTGGAGCCGACATGTGCAGCAGATTGCATGTCAGCTGCCATCCCTTTAAGATATTTATGTAGAAATTTGACATACAAAATTGGAAGTCATTAATGAATTTATATAATAAAAATGACCTGCGATCGGTCCGCACATTTGTTGGTCACTACAGGGTGGGTTTTTTTTTATTGCTTAGAGTTAGAGATCATCATAATGAATAATAACATCAAAATCAAACGGATTTTTTCGAAACCGTCATTGTTAGACAATATGCGTACCGAGATCAACGCATACAAATTATTGTCGCCCGAATCTTGTCAGGCGAATATATGCGTACTATATACGTACTAACACAGCCCCTTGGTAAAACCAATGAACGATTATTAGACTACCAAAATGATACGGGATGGAAGTTGTTTATTGTTTGTTTGTTCGAATGAAGTCATAATTATTTCTACCATTCTCATCATATTTCTTCCCAGGGCTAATGGGCCAAACCGAAACAAAACGATTGTTCGTGAATTGATCCATTTTATTTTTGCATTCATTGTTTTAATGTTCATTACGAATGAATCAATGATACAACGAAAGCACCTTCTGAGCAATCATGCCTTGATTCAAGACGCGGTGTATCAGTCTCTTTAGTCTTTTCATTGGTAGTATTTCATGGTAAGGGAGATAACGCCATCGAAAGTTACAGTACTTCACTAACGAAGAGTTGTTTCCCTCAAATGGTACCTGGCGTCAACACAATCGTCACCAAAGGATAAACTACACAAATAAAAATATTGCGGTCGCAAGTTATGGTAAGTTATGATACCCATTGCACATGACTTTAAGAACAAGACCCCCCCCCCCACACCCACCCCCACCCCCACCCCCCCCCACCCCCCCCCCACCCCCACACCCCCACAACTTGCCACCACACACCAACCCCTAACCTTCCACACAGCCTGAGATCGTCGCCGTTTCTGCACCAGCACGTCATCGACGACGTCGTCCATGCCGGTCTTGGGCCGCTGGCGTTCAGCAAAGGGCTCTGTGAGCAGGAAGAGAGGCAGCCACTTGTGCTCCAGGCGTTCCCTCACGTAGTTCTGCGCCTCCAGCAGCACGGCGTTGGGGGGACGGTCGTCCAGCAGCTTGCCCCAGCCCCCGCCCGCCTGCATCACCTGCGCAGAGAACACCAACAAAGGGCATGGTTGGAAGAAAAACAGTATAAGGATTTTTGAAAACCAGTCCCATCAGCGAAAATTTCCCTAATATATATAACAACCGGTGTCAAAACCACTCCCAGGGAAGCAAAAACCAGTGAAAAGTGCAGAATATTATAATATAATATCAGAGCCCATGTTAAAACCATTTATCAGTCCTAGCAAAAATGTACCAGTACCTGTGACTGACAGGTCACGTTTCTTTCATGAATTTCTTTTGGGGGGGGTTTGCAATCAGTATTTTACTGATATGCGATCACAGACAGCATTCAAATGTCGGCTAAGGTGCAGTTTTGCTACCCCTTTCATGTTTACGGCTTTCAAGTTCAGTCTGCCGTTCTTTCAGTTTCATGAAACTAGCCTTAATACTAACACTACCCCTTTCCCGAACATTTTCAATTACAAAATTTGGTGGAGGTAGTGAAACTGCACTTTTGCCCAAAATGTCTTGTAGTCACATCCGCAAAACCTTAACAAAACAGTATTGTATACATGTTGATGGGGAGATAGTTGCAATGAATTATGCAAGTCCCTTGGTCTGTTTACGTGTTACTTGTTTATTCGTGATCTAGTTGTGTGTGTGTTTTTTTTGCTGTCCAATCTTCTGGGCCGTACAGTGGCGTTGCTCCCACGCCGCTCATTCCGAATCTCAACACGCAGCCACACACCCAGCTTGTTCAGGTCGCAGAATCCAAAACCAGCAGTCCAAGGGGAGCGAATCTATGTTAGGCCGTCAGGAGGCAACCAACCGAGGATACACTGCACTGCTGCTGAGTCACTTCGGTGGAGTTCAATGGAGCCTGTACGCAGGACACCACCTACTAAGCCCCCTACTGACGCCCAGGTCATGACTCCTCTGCTGTCTGTTGAAAACTCATAGCTGTGTCACCTTATCCTGGCCCTCCTTGCCGGCAGGGGAGTTGGGTCCAAAGAAGTACTTCTTGTTGAGGTACGACTTCTTGATGTCCTTGGCCTTCTGGTCTCTCTTGCGCTCTTCGTTGGGAGAGATCCTCCGCCACGCCTCCACGTCCATCCAGCACTTCAGGTCCGTGTCCGCGTACTGTCGGAAAAGGAACGCAACATTGTAATTTATCAGACTGTTATAACGCTTACTGTATTTTGTATTCAAGGGCTCTCTATGGTGCAGTGCGTTGTGGAATGTTTGGCAATATCCTCTGGCAAAATGTGTGTGTGTGTGTGCGTGCGCGTGCGCGCGCCGTGTGTGTGTGTGTGTGTGTGTGTGTGTGTGTGTGCGTGTGTGTGTGTGCGTGTGTGCGTGTGTGTGTGTGTGTGTGTGTGTGTGTGTGTGTGTGCGTGTGTGTGTGTGTTTGTGTGTGTGTGTGTGCGTGTGTGTGTGCGTGTGTGTTATTCTCCACAAATCTGAGGTGGGTCTTTTTCCCTCCCAGTGTTTGAAGTGTCTCAGACAAAATATTGTCTTCAACAAACAGATCTATCCTTTGCCTCCCCTGCTACAACATGGAGAACATAAATTGCACGTTGCACAACTCTAGCTCTCTCGCTCGCTCTCTCTCTCTCTCTCTCTCTCTCTCTCTCTCTCTCTCTCTCTCTCTCTCTCACACACACACACACACACACACACACACACACACACATACACACATATATGTTAACCGTTTCAGGCTCTTATATAGATCAAGCACGACTAATGCAAACACCATCTCAACGTTACAATCTCCACCCCCACCTTCTCAGCCAAGAACTGCTTGAAGTGCTCCAACTCGAGCCTGTTGTGGACGAGCTTCTCCAGCGAGTACTCCCTGAACTCCTCGGGCACGGCCTCCCAGATGGCCGGGTCGTACATGGGGTCCTCGTAGCCCTCCATGGGCTCGTCGGGCGTCAGGGGCCGCTCCTTGATCAGCCCGCTGCGCTGCAGGTTCAGCACGTACTTGTTCTTCGTCTCCAGGTGCCGGGTCACCTCGATCAGCTCCACCTGAACAAGGCAAATGGCGAGGAGGAAGAGGAGAATGATGGTGATGGTGATGATGATGGTTATGTTGATAATGACGGCGAGGATGACGACGACGATGATGATGATGATGATGTCTTAAGGTCAGCAACTGCCATGAGAGCGAAAGATGTTGTCCACACACCCACTTCATAACATTATTATCCTGATATGTACGAGGCCTAAACGATACAAATATGCAGTGTAGGTCGCGAAAATGTGAACAACTCTTTCTCAATCATTGACTGGATGTAACTTGACTGTGGGGTTTCACTCTTCAGCACGCGTTGGTCCATTCTTTTAGGTCTATTTTGTTTAAAAAGCAGACAAGAGCCGAAAACTGACATGTCTGTACTAATTGGCGAGAACAAACCCAGGACTTCCAGTCCCTGACTTAAACCACTTTGCCACAGCGGGCTGGTCAGTACACATAATCCTACCTTGCTGTAGGTGACCATGTCGGAGGTCAGGCCGGCCATCCAGGCGGAGTACAGCGTGGTCAGCGCTTCTTCCTCCGCGGCGTCAAAGAGTTCCTCCTGCGGGGGAACCAGGCACTTGAATACGTCCTTGCGCACGTGGCTCGAGCAGCCGATGTTGCGTGGAGCCCCTGACACCACGAACTTGGAGTAGATGGCCTAGGAGGATGAAACAGATTCAGTTATGTTCACCTTAAAAAGTGAAAATCATGCCCATAACGCATTCGATTTGATTATCTATCGTCTATGTCATCGATAACATTACAATGTACCTCAATGAAAATGAATGTATTAAAAAGCGTTGCTTTGTTGTTGCTACATTACAACCATCAATTCTGGTGCAATTTTGTTTTTATAAAAAAACCTAAATTAATTCATGGAGTAGGTCATATCTACAAATGGAGTTAGGGAAAGTTAATAATACGCGACAATCAACCCTTCCTTCCAACGGCTATACAGTCACCACCCCACCACTCTCCAACACGGCAATCTCTCTTTTCCACCCACCTGCGCGTGTTTCTTGACCACAAAGGGGTCCATGGAGTCCTGGTAGAACAGCGTCCTGTACTCCTGGACCTCCTCCCAGAACTGGGCAGCGTCCAGCCACTTCTGATCACACACACACACACACAGAGATAACAATGAATCAATCAATTAAACCATTGTTCAGTTAATATACCAATTGATTGATCTGCCAATCAGCTGAAAAATTTAAAATCTATAAATCGATATTTAGTCAACTATCGAGCAAATTGATTATCAAAACACACAAACACGCACGAACGCACGAAAGTGCTCGCGCGCGCGCGCACACACACACACACACATACACAAACACACACGCACACACACACACGCACTCACTCATACACCCACTTACACGCACGCGAACTCATATACTGACATACTCACAACTAACTACTTTTCCTCCTCTCCAAATACACACAAACACACGCGCGCGCAGTCCTTCCATGCACGCGCACGCACACGCACACACACACCTTGTTGCCAGCCTTTCTCAGGTAGCTCCTGAAGAAGTGTCCCGAGTCCTTCTCGTGGTACAGGGCCTGCAGCAGTCATCCCATGCACGCACGCGCGCGCACGCGCACACGCGCACACACACACACACACACACCTTGTTGCCAGCCTTTCTCAGGTAGCTCCTGAAGAAGTGTCCCGAGTCCTTCTCGTGGAACAGGGCCTGCAGAAGGCCCTCCATGCGGCGTCCCCCGCCGAACTGGGAGCTCTGGCTGCTGCTGCCGCTCACCGCGCTGCCCACCCGCCCATCGGAGGCTGCCGTCACCGGCCTCGCTGACCGCCTGTCCGTGCTGGCAGTGACCGCCGAGGGCAGCCGCTGAGGGCACAAAGGATGGGGGTAGAACATCATTTTTATAACCGGTGAAGCGAGAAATATGTCCCAGTCACCGTAATATGCGTGCGCGCCACAACCATAGCAATAACTGTTTTACAAAATGTAGAGATTTAATAGGGGATTTGCCACGAGTGTTCAAACTCTATACTAGACTACTATATTGCCCGCGCTCGTTCTGCCCCCTTTCCAATTCAACTCTCTAAATTCAACTCAGTGAAATGCAAGACCGCCGGCACACGGCAAATGCCCTATTACACAACCTACACGGAAAGAACCAAGAAATAGAGCGGGAGGGTGTTAATCTACATCTTTACCGAGAAATCGATGTACAAACCCATGCCACTTAGTTTCGCATTTAACAAAATGGCGGACAATGTAAACAAACACCCATGCAGAGATAAATTAAAAGGCAAGTGTCCGTGTGTCTGAAACACAAAACGGGCCTTATAACTCCGCCGTTTTTCGACCGAATCGCTTCAAATTTGCTGTGAGCCCTAACGGGGTGATGGCAACGGCAACCGACGCGGCCGTGTCATTTGCGCGGTTTGGCAAATGCGCGAAACGCGTATCCGCCGGCCTCTCGGCGCCCGTATCTCCGGTATTTCTGGGCGGATTGCCTTCGAATTTGGAAGGTAGGTGACCGGGGACTGTGACTATCCGTGTGCCAAACCGGAAGCGAATCGATTCAGAAACGCGCGCGATATACGCCGCTTCACCTTTTCACAAATAACTCCGCCGTTTCGTAAGCGAATCGCTTGAAATTGGCTGTCAGGCTTGCTGTGGTCGGGGCAAAGCCTGCCAGCAAAGTTGAAGAGAATCGGGAGAGAGCGTCACTCTCAGAGCAGCGCCAACGGGAAACGGGGCCTTATAACTCCGCCGTTTCTTAACCGAATCGCTTCAAATTTGCTGTACTCAGCGTTACCAGTACTTGGCGTTACCGTTACTAGGCGTTACCGTTATTAGGCGTTACCGGTACTCGGCGTTGCGCTAGTAATAATAAATTTCAGAACAAATATCACTGGCTTCTCAATATTTAGTGATGAATCCTCTGCTCTTGCTGCATGCCACAAGACGCCCCTGAATGTATTTAGGTGCGAATCCTTCCCAAACAGCAAACTATTCGAAAAAGAAAACGGGACGGAATTCACGCGGGTGAAATTTCACGCGACACCGGCATATCAACCAGAGAGAAACGATGTGTGGTCAGTAGCAAATAGGGTCCCTTAAATCCTGAAGGAAAAACAGAGCATAGGCCTAAATGTAAAAATCAAAGGAAAGCAACTCTCTCTCTCTCTCTCTCTCTCTCTCTCTCTCTCTCTCTCTCTCTCTCTCTCTCTACTACAATTACCCACCCGCTGTTACCATCCTATTAATTCCCCACTTTGACAATGGGCCTTTGGCCTTCTCAATGAAAACATATTTTAAGCATTCTCTCTCTCAGCGTCTGTGACCCCCCCCCCCCCCCCTCTCTCTCTCTTCCCCCCTCTGTCCACCCTCTCTCTCTCTCTGTCTCTCACTCTTGCTCTCCTGATCCTCATCAACATGAACTATACCCGTGCTCTATCCAGTGAGGCCGCAGAGCCCTGATCCCAGGAGTCGGAGGACTCGGAACCTGGGGATCTGGGACGAGAGCGGTGCACAGATGGTAAGACAGCTGAGGGCGGCTTGGAAGACTTGGACCGGGACTTGCCGGAGGACGGTTTACTTTGCCTGTTACAACACGCACACGCACGCACGCACGCACGCACACACACACACACACACACACACACACACACATATGTATGTGTACACACACGCGCGCGCACGCACACAGACGCGCACATGTTCACACACACACACACACATAATAACATAACTCTAATATTACGATAAGTGGATAGACGTTAAATGAAAGACACACACACACAATGAATTACAAAAACTGTTACATTTGCTATTCTCAATATTTCTTTGATATAAAAATTTTCATTCTCATTCATACTCTCCCTCCCTCTCTCCACTTACCCCCCCTCTCTCTCTCTCTCTCTCTCTCTCTCTCTCTCTCTCTCTCTCTCTCTCTCTCTCATTGTCTATCCTATTGACTCACAATCTAGCCACGGAAGACCAGTTTCTCTCCAGCTTGCCAATCCAACCCGTTGTCTTCAAGTAGGCTATTGGGAAATCCCTTGGACGAAGCCCCCACCCCACCCCCCTCTTTTACCCCCACCCTCTACCTTGCTCTTCCCCCAACCTCTCTGCCTTCTCTACATCAATTCCGATCCACTCACGATCTAGACACGGAGGACCCAGCCCTCTCCAGCTTGCCCATCTGTCCCGTGGCCTTGAGATGGGCCATCAGGAAGTCCCGGGGCTGCCTGTTCCTCCCGAAGCCGGCTCCGGCCGTGACGGGCCTGCCCAGGAGGGAGGGCAGGCCAGCAGAGGCCGGGAGCTTGATGGCCGGGGGCCCGTGCACCCGCCTCAGGCCCACCCGGGGGGTGGTCGCCTTCAGCACTTCTTCTTTCTGAGGCTCGGGGTTCCACAGCTGGTTGTGGCGGGGATGCAGAGAAAAACAAACATTTTAATTTTTAACCCAGTCGAGTCAAGTCAGGTCAAGTTAAGTTCGTTAACTTTTAACTTGCTTCCCCGATGCTGCATAAAACTAGGAAGAATTCAATTTACGTAGCTTCAAGAAGAAAAGAAGAAGAAGAAACGAGTCATCATAATGACGACTATAAAGAAACGGGAGGAGGAGGGAACAAAAATATGACGATGATAACGAGGAGGATTAGGCCGTGTACACACATAAGCGGACATTCCATGCGGAAACCCGTGCGCAATCCATAAATAAGTGAAACAAAGAAGGGAAAAGATTTGCGCACGTGTCCGAATTTCCCCTATATGCGTACACTTGTATCCTTCTTTCTTCCACTTATTTAGGGTTTTCCGTACGGAACTTACGCGTCTAATGTGAACCCGGCCTTGCGGTGATATTGATGATGATGATGGTGATGAGGGGGAGAGAGAAAGACAGAGGCAGAGACAGACAGACCGACCCAGACAGACAAACATAGAGCCTAATCACTATTATTCCCTCCCCACCCACCCACCTTGCTCCACTCCCGAAAACCAAGGAAATCAAGCAATTATAGGCATACACGTAGGCCTACGTCCTGCACGACAATGTGGTGCTGCCCCATCTTCTAGGGTGACACACACACACACTCTCTCTCTCTGTCTGTCTCTGCCTCTCTTTTTCTTTCTCTCTAGCTCTCAGTATCTCTCTCTCTCTCTCTCTCTCTCTCTCTCTCTCTCTCTCTCTCTCTCTCTCTCTCTCTCTCTCTCTCTCTCTCTCTCTCTCTCAGTATCTCTCTCTCTCTCTCTCTCTCTCATATTTTGGTTATCAGTTATTAGTATTTAATTTATGTTAGCTAACTTTAACATTCTGTTGTGTGTGTGTATGTGTGTGTGTGTGTGTGTGTGTGCGTGTGTGTGCGCGTGTGCGTGTGCGCGTGCGTGTATGCGTGTGTGTAGATGTAGACGTTTTGAAGAGGGTGTGGCCTGTCTAAGAGTATCTGTTCATTTTATGTACTGTTAATGTCTGTGTTAGTTTATAATATGTTTTTATCCCCACGCACAAGATGAATTCTTCTTGTTATGAAGCCAATAAACAGATCTCTCTCTCTCTCTCTCTCTCTCTCTCTCTCTCTCTCTCTCTCTCTCTCTCTCTCTCTCTCTCTTTCTCTCTCTCTCTCTCTCTCTCTCTCTCTCTCTCTCTCTCTCTCTCTCTCTCTCTCTCTCTCTCTTGTATTGTTATAATGTATAAAACATTTTTAAAAGCTATTGTTGTGTAGAAGAATTGTCATTTGGCTCATAGTTGGCTCTTTCAGTTGGCTCATATAGTTTGGCCCCCTTTCAGTTTTAAATATTTAAATTCAAACCACCAACTCGAATTCACCATTGCTTATATTTATATCCATTGTTGTTTTTCTAATTCAGTTCCCTTTTAAAAAGAATATTTCTTGTGCTTATTTTTGTGCGTAGGCCTACCTTTTATTTGCTTGACTTGATTGTTTTTTCTTTCGATTTTTGTCTTCAGTTGATGCACGGTGTGAATGTGTGTGTGAGAGGGCATGGTACAAAGAAGCTACTGAAGCTTATCCATTTTACCCTCAATAAAACGTTCGTATTCATACTCTCTCTCTCTCTCTCTCTCTCTCTCTCTCTCTCTCTCTCTCTCTTCTCTCTCTCTCTCTCCCTCTCTCTCTCTCTCTCTCTCTCTCTCTCTCTCTCTCTCTCTCTCTCTCTCTCTCTCTCTCTCTCTCTCTCTCTCTCTCTCTCTCTCTCTCTATCTCTCTCTCTCTCTCTCTCTCTCTCTCTCTCTCTCTGTCAACAAACACCATAGACTCTCCACTCACGTCCTGCACGACAATGTGCTGCTGCTCCATCTTGGGGTGGCAGGACTTGGGCCGCAGGGGCAGCAGGGTCATGGTCGGGGGGTTGGGGTGCACCTCCCTGGGGGGCATCAGGTTCAGCCTCTGCTCCTGGTACTGGCGATACTTGGCCGGGTTGGTCTTCAGCAGCTGCTTCAGCAGGAACCGCGGAGCCCTGACGGAGGAGGGAGCAGCAGCAATAGCCGTTAATCATAATAAACAAAGAAATACATTGAATAGGCATTTTCCCAATGAAATAGGGAAAGTTAACCACTTGACTGCCACCAACGTATAACGTACTGACCTGATGGCATCACTGATGATGTCATCAGATGAAGAAGAATAACCCTGATATGCTGGCTTTTGCTCTAGCAGTCAAGAGAGTTATATCCCCAGACCATTTTGCCAGATTGACTGTATCAGTTGTCTTTTTTATGGCATGATTTGCCCAATGATTTTTTCTTTCATTTCATCTGGCAGTCAAGGGGTTAACCTTTCACAGTACACTATAAGGGGTGACACCGGGGGGATCCTCTGATTGAGGAGATTGTGGATTCGTATAGGATTCTTTCTTTTGTTCTTTGTTGTTGTTATGAGGTGGTTTTTTCCCTTGTTTGTTTTATTTCCTTCCCTACTTGGCCTTGTCCATTTAATTTTCGATTTTCGGGACAAGGGGGGTATAAATGGAAGGACAAGCAGTATTTATTTAAAGTATACCATCTTTTGTTCTTTATTGGTACGTACTTTCATACTTATCGGAACACGTAGACACACGCGCTCTCATTCATAAGCAGCACACCAAACGGAATGAATGAGTCAATACACCACACACTAGGTCAGACAGAAACCCTGACATTTTTGTATCAAAAATAACACTAAACGTTCGCCACAAAATAATGTCCATTGTAGTAGCTCACACACATAAAAATGTAAGAGAGAGAGGTAGAGAGAGAGAGAAAGAGAGAGAGAGAGAGAGAGAGAAGAGAGAGAGAGAGAGAGAGAGAGAGAGAGAGAGAGAGAGAGAGAGAGAGAGAGAAAATGTGTTGTAAAATAAAGATGAGCCGCCTCCCCCCAAAAAATCATTAAAAAAGACAAAAAGAAAATGCAAAGAAAGGCGGGGACAGTGGAGGGTTAAAAAAAGAGAAAAAAAAAAATCTCACAGTCTGCATATAACATTCAGGTATAAGCTGTTGGACTTAATGGTCAAAACGAATCAGTCATGGACTGAATGTGTGGCTTTACGAAGCAACACACAATCCCATATTTGCACGTATGCACGCACACACACGTACACACAAACATACAAATATGCCACATACACGTGTGCACAAACACATAAACACACACACACGAGTGCATGGACACATTCATGCATATACACAAACCCACGCATGCAAAAAATGTGCAGAACCTAATATCGAATTCAATCTTCAGAGTTATTATGGTGTAGAACTCACAAAGTGACCAGAAGATTTCAATGTAGTTAGAAAGAAAGGAACTTAGTCATCGGCAAAGTTTTTTCTAATCTCAAATGAAAAATATGACAACGCCGATTAATTCCATATTCGAACTCGAGAAATGTTCCATCTTCCGACAAAGTATTGTTGAGATCCGTTCAGTAGATTTTGAGTAAATTAGAAGACATACAGACAGATAGACAGACATTCAGCCCCCAAACAATCAATACCCACGTCAGACCGGGTAATAACATGTAGGCCTACATATGATTCAATGGGGGAAAAAAAAACACTCAATTGGTGAAAACAGAGGGCCATACGGAATTAAATACTGATATGAATTCGACCCGGTCCTATTATAGGTAACCTATTATGATTGATGGATGGCGCTGCATTGCTGCGACGCGTTCTCCAGGTGGGAGCAGTCCGAATTTCAGAGATGTGTGTCACAATAAATAATACAAGGAACAAAATGAAAAACATACAAAAGGAGATAATAATAATAATAATGAGGAAAATGTATAGGCCTATAGCGCCCATCTTACTATGTAGGCTACAGGGCGCTTAAAAAAAAATTGAAATGGAATAAAAACAAGAAACAAAAATCCAATAACATGAGCAGACAAAACAATGCCGGTGTATGCACATAATGCACATAACAATCAGCAACACCAACAACCGCTGTGACTAGATAGGGGCCGATACACTTGATGGGAGTGGGGTGAGGGTATGTGTGTATGATGGGGGGGGGGGGGGTGTTCTCTGAAGACATTCTGTTATCCAATAATCCCTTGAGTTTCAATATACACTGTTATTTAATGAGGGGGGAAAAGTGCACTTGCTCACCAGTAGAGCACAATGGGCTCGGCGACCCGTGGTTGTACGGCCAGCAGGTGATTGACCGTCCAGTGTGAGGGCTCACTGAGGCCCAGAGACACTTTGAACTCGCTGGGGATTTCGCTGGGAGAGCCCTGTTTGTGGTACTTCTCCCGCATCCCGCTCAGGTACCTGCCGAGAACACACAGCAAAGGCGCATATATCTCAGATATCAATTTCATCAATTTCTATATGCATTGTTCTTTCCGCTTTATGAAACTTAACCTTAACCTAGTCCTAACCCCATCCCTTTCCCGATCAAGGCATGCAAAGCATTGCTTCTTGGTGAACATCGTGATGTTCATTCCGTTTTATGAAACGAGGCCTAACCTAGTCTTAATCCTATTCCTGTCTCGATCAAGGCAAAATGTTGCTTCGTTGTGAACAAGTATTTCAACGAGAAAATTGTAGGGATGAGTAGCGCAACTGCACATTTACCCAACACATGGCAAATGACAACGTATGCGGTCTTCAGATCAGTCATTCAAGTCCCAACTAAAGACCCACTTCTTCAGGAAAGCTTTCTCTCTGCAAAGTCTATGATCCTTTCCCCACTCTTGTTTTCCAGCTCATTGAAGACGTTGAGTATGAGGTTAACGCGTGCGCGTATGTGTGTATGGGGTGGGGGTGGGGAGTAGGGGGGCAGGGGTGGGGATGGGTGGGGTGGGGGGAGTGGGGGGATGGTTGGGGTGGTGGTGTTGAAGGGAGGTGGGTGTTAGTGTGTTGTGTTATGATTATATGCAATGCATTCTCTAATATGTATTCATTTTCATAGAGATGTACGGTGAGGGTGCGTGGGCCAGTTTGTTAGAAATGTTTGTACGAATGGTGAGTGAAAAGCGCATTGAGTTGCTTTGCAAGATTATGCGCTATATAAGCATTATTAATTATTATGCAGCTATCTCATACCTTTCATGACGGTGTCTTTGGAAAAAAAACTAGTACCAAAAGAATCATCCTTCTCCAAGTTGAACTTTCATCTTTCTCAAATCCCCTCTGCCCACACCTCAATAGGCAATCATGACAAAAACGTGTACAGACACGCGCTAATCCTACTTTCTTTAAATTTGTAACAGCAGAGCATGCAACATTATAGTGTAAAAAAACCAACACCCAAACTAAACCTAAAAGTAAGCTATCACCAACCCACCACCCTTTAACGAAAATGTGAAAGTCAACAAAACTGTTGATGAATTTAACAATCAAAAGAAATTGAAAACGAGGTAAATTACTGATAACAGAGAAGGCCTAATCCCTGTCAACACAAACATTTTCCCAAATTACATAATTCATACTGCCATTTTTTGGTGTATCACACACACACACACACACACACACACACACACACACACACACACACACACACACACACACACACACTCTCTCTCTCTCTCTCTCTCTCTCTCTCACACACACACACACACACACACACACACACACACACACACACACACACACACACACACACACACACACACACACACACACACACACACACACTCACTCTCTCTCTCATTCACATATTCCACCTCCATACCCTCACCCACCCCAGCAATAGCCCACTCCCAGATGCCTGCCCTTTTCCCCCCAGCCTAACCCCATTCCACTCCACCCCCTACCACCCCTCCCCCACAGCCCCACAAGCCTCACAACATCTGGTCCTCGGGCGGCACCAGCGCCAGCTTGTCGATGTCAATCCACAGCATCCACAGCCGTTCCCCGGCCGTGCCCTTCAGGAACCGCTGGAACTGCTGCACCCCCTTGCGGCTCTGCAGGTCGTAGCTCCGCACGCGCTTATGACGTCGGAAAAACTTCGCGTCACGCTCCTCGTAATCGTCCTCGCTGTCCAGTAGCGAGTCGACGTCACTCTCGTCGTCGTCATCGTTGCCGGGGGCTGAATTTTTTCCCGATAACTTCGGGTTGTTGACGTGGTTGTCTTTGCTGGCGTTGTCGTTGGCGGGTTGTTGGGGTGGCTGTTGCGCGGCGTCGGAGGGTGTGACGACAGCGATGACGTTGTCCAGCATGTCGGTGGAGATGTGACAGTACCTGAGAAATACGGGAAAGTGATGGGGTTTTTTCTTTGGTTGCTGTTGTTGTTCTTATTGTTGTTTTCTTGCCGTTGTTATAGCACGTGGTCTACTTTTTACACTAAACATATAGGACTTTAGATACATTTTCTCTTAGCCTTATCCCAGTATCTGCTATTGTACTATTCGTGTTTTGACAGAGGTCGATGGAAAATAAAACGTTATTCAAACCAAGCCAATAAACGACTGACATTGAAGGTGGCAAAAATGACAAAAAGGTAACCCCTTAGATTACCGATTGATGAGATCTAGGTTAATAATCGACCCGTTCCCACCCATCTTCTGCTATTCCTCTCCCACTCCCACCCCCCTGCCACCCCACCCCACCTCCTTCTCATCTCTGAGACGGCTGTCCAATAACACAAACATGTTGGTAATAAATCAAACAATCAAACAAACACACAAACACAAAAGACACTCGGGAAGCGGACAAACGGGGCAAAAAACGAACGACAACAGGGCAGAAGACCTACAACAGGGCAGAAAACGTACGACAACAGGGCAGAAGACCTACAACAGGGCAGAAAACGTACGACAACAGGGCAGAAGACCTACAACAGGGCAGAAAACGTACGACAACAGGGCAGAAGACCTACAACAGGGCAGAAAACGAGCGACAACAGGGCAGAAGACCTACAACAGGGCAGAAAACGTACGACAACAGGGCAGAAGACCTACAACAGGGCAGAAAACGAGCGACAACAGGGCAGAAGACCTACAACAGGGCAGAAAACGAGCGACAACAGGGCAGAAGACCTACAACAGGGCAGAAAACGAGCGACAACAGGGCAGAAGACCTACAACAGGGCAGAAAACGAGCGACAACAGGGCAGAAGACCTCCAACAGGGCAGAAAACGAGCGACAACAGGGCAGAAGACCTACAACAGGGCAGAAAACGTACGACTGATCGGGGTACAGTCCGGCGATGCGGGGGTCGTTGTCCAGCGCGGACTGCTCAATCCTGGCCAGGTCGGCCATGGCCTTCTTCATGACGGCACCCATGATCACCCCGCACAGATCGTCCACGCTGTGCACCACCACGCTGCCCCGGCTCTCCGCGTTCCTCTCCTCCTTGTCCATCTCCTCGTCCTCGTCTTTCTTGGAGGAGCCGCGACCGTGGCTCTTCTGGCTGTCCGTGTCGTCGTTGTCCATCTCGCTGCTGTCACCCACGCCCGATTCTGAGTCCGCGCTGTCTGCCTGTTTGAAGAGAATGTGTGTGTGTGTGTGTGTGTATCATACATTCCTAATCCAGCTCTATTTCGTTGGATTAAGTTCGCTTTGTGTGTGGATCATGGATCTGAAAATATACTTTCATGCGTATGTTTACACAAACCGTAACATGCACACAAAATGCTTGTGTTTAAATTAAGCGCGCCATATTGTCATGATATATGTAAACGTATACATCAATACTGTAACAACTGTTCTCCTTTTAATGTAATTTGTGTTGTAGCCAAATATGTGTAATTCAGAACATTTCGAGAACACCATGTACAAGCATTTTTTTGCTGTATTCCTATTTATGTGTATCTCGCTGCTTTATTGAATACTTTTGGAATAAGATTTGACATTTGTTTTAACCAATACAACATAAACAACGCAAACACACATGTTATGTGATCACACACATTAAAATGACATAGGCAACCCACGCACACATAGTCATGCATGAGCGCGCGTGCGCACACACACAAACAAACACTTGCGCGCGCGAAAGAATAGTCTATTGTTCAGCTTGCACACATGATTTTAATCATTAATCCGCCCGTTAGCGCAAAGAAAATATCCAGAGAGCCGGACAACAGAGGGTCTTCAGAGAAGAAGCCCCCCTCAATCAAGTGTTTCTGCCCTGAACTCCTTACACTACACTACAACAAAGAAACTCTACAGAGAGCCGGACAACAGAGGGTCTTCAGAGAAGAAGCCCCCCTCAATCAAGTGATTCGGCCCTGAACTCCTTACACTACACTACATCATACTACCATAGTGAAAGGAAACTATACAGAAACAACAGAGGGTCTTCAGAGAAGAAGCCCCCCTAATCAAGAACTCCTTACACTACACTACATCAAAGAAACTCTACAGCCGGACAACAGAGGGTCTTCAGAGAAGAAGCCCTCAATCAAGTGATTCCCCTCAATCACACTACACTACATCAAAGAAACTCTACAGAGAGCCCAACAGAGGGTGAACTCCTTACACTCCTTACACTACATCAAAGTGAAACTCTACAGAGAGCCGGACAACAGAGGGTCTTCAGAGAAGAAGCCCCCCCTCAATCAAGTGTGAACTCCTTACACTACACTACATCAAAGGAGAGCCCAACAGAGGGTGAGAAGAAGCCCCCCTCAATCACGGCCCTGAACTCCTTACACTACACTACAAAAAGAAACTCTACAGAGAGCCGGACAACAGAGGGTCTTCAGAGAAGAAGCCCCCCTCAATCAAGTGATTCGGCCCTGAACTCCTTACACTACACTACATCATACTACCATAGTGAAAGGAAACTCTACAGAGAGCCGGACAACAGAGGGTCTTCAGAGAAGAAGCCACCCCTCAATCAAGTGATTCGGCCCTGAACTCCTTACACTACACTACATCAAAGAAACTCTACAGAGAGCCGGACAACAGAGGGTCTTCAGAGAAGAAGCCCCCCTCAATCAAGTGATTCGGCCCTGAACTCCTTACACTACACTACATCATACTACCATAGTGCAAAGAAACTCTATAGAGAGCCGGACAACAGAGGGTCTTCAGAGAAGAAGCCCCCCTCAATCAAGTGATTCGGCCCTGAACTCCATCCACTCTAAGGGGGCAGGGCCGCACCTCCAGGTCATGACTCTGGGTGCCCCTCTGCTGCAACAGTTACATTTGTACGTGCAGCCCCTTTTCCCACTCACTTTGGGAGGAGGCGCGTAAACCACAGAGAACGACAGAAGGCCCTCAGCATGAAGCGGAGCCGTGATGCAGACCCGTTCGCTGGGCCGGGGCGTCACGGGCTTCAGGGGCACGGCTGAACCCTCCGCCCCGCCGAGGAGCTGACCACCCCGCTGAGCCGCCAGCTCGTCCAGAGGCATGGCGTCGTAGTCGCCGAAGAAAGGGCTGGAGAACACGGAGCTCTTCACGGGACTGGCCACCCGGCTCGTTCCCATTCCGCTGTCCGGCCGGCGGTGGGACGACCTGCGAGAGAACGTGGGAAGAACTAAGCAACCAATTCTGTTCCTATTGGCCACTGCAAAGACCACCTTCTGCGAGAGTGAATGCCTTTGGTGGGTGGGGTAAGATACTTCAGTACTGACCAAACAAGGGAATAACTCTCGCCAATAACCCTACTTGAGGCCACTGAATGGCTGCCTTTTGCAAGAGTGAATTCCCTTTTGGATACTGACCAACAAGGGCTTAACTCTTGCCGTCAAGGGCGTTACTAACCCTAGTTGCAGTGGCCAATAAGCCTTGATAAACAAAACATTTAGTTCGTTTCAAACACCGAATCAACTTTGACGAATAAAGGCCACATTGCATTGGTGCATGTAGGGCCTAACAGTATCCAATTGTTAACAAAGTAATTGTCAATGGTAATATTTTCCATGCAGTTCCGTTAAATGAATACACAAGCATCGTACACTTATATCAACGACATTTTAAACAAAAGGGAGCGAGGAACACAAGAGAAGTTCTAACGAACTAATACCTAAGTAATAAAAGGCAAACGTGAAGTGAAGTGTATTTTCTCAAAGGCAAACATGCAGTTTAGGTCACACAAAGCATTCCTCTGCAGGTCAGATGTGCTAAACATGCAAGGAGTTGTTGACGTCCGAGTGAAGGTCACAGACACAATCACACTCGCAATACGGAAACATGCATTTTCGCTACTCCCCATCTCATTAAAAATTGTCATCAAGAAGCAACTTTTTGCTTCGATCAGATCAGGGAGGGATAGGATAAGAATTACGTAAGGGTTATTTTCATGAAACCAAAAGAGCGTGCTTCTTTCCTCTATTCCATGCGGGAGTGCATGTTCCGTCAAATTCATTACCTTTAAAACTTCATTAGATAAAAGCAAGCCACACTTATATCAACGACATTTTAAACAAAAGGGAGCGAGGAACACAAGAGAAATTCTAACGAACTAATACCTAAGTAATAAAAGGCAAACGTGAAGTGAAGTGTATTTTCTCAAAGGCAAACATGGCCAGATTTCTTTGAAACCAATTTAGAACATGTTCTCTTCTGCTGAAGACAGCGCTGGTCTTTCTGACATCACCTAATCGATCGGTTGTTGAAGTTTTAAGCATTACATAGCAATGACAGACTTACCGCGTGCTGGCGGAGCGGCGAGCGGTGGTGGCGGACACCACGGGCCTGGAGGCGCTGAGGGGGCGGGAGAGGGAGATGTAGGTGGGCTGGGTCACGTGCGCCTGCTTGGCCTGGGAGAACCACGAGTCGGAGCACGTGACGCTCGCCTCGCCCAGACACACGTACATCTGCTTGATGTACACCGCCTTCATGTCCACCTTCACCTGGGAACAACGTGAAGAGACAATGAGAGACTCTGTGTGTGCGTGCGTGCGTGCGTGCGTGCGTGCGTGCGTGCGTGCGTGTGTGTGTGTGTGTGTGTGTGTGTGTGTGTGTGTGTGTGTGTGTGTGTGTGTGTGTGTGTGTGTGTGTGTGTGTGTGTGTGTGAATGGATAAATGCGTGCGTGCGTGTATGTGTATGTGTGTGTGTGTGCGCGCGCTCTCGCTCTCCCCCCCCCCTCTCTCTCTCTTTGAAATTAATGTCCATTCAACACAATTGTTGAATAATAAATCAAGCATGTAAGACAAGTGTAACCAAGCAAGCCAACTAAACAACCAATCCACCAACCCATCCTATTTTACATGTCTCAGTCTCTCTCGCCCGCTCATTGGCTTGCTCCACTCACTTGCTAGCCAGCTACTTGTTTACATGTCTGTCTGTCTGTCTGTTGGTTGGTCTGTCTCAGTGCAACAACATGCAGTCACCTACCTCTTCCTGTTTCTTTTTATGCTTCTTGGGCCGCGGGGTGAAGTCGATGGAGGTGAGGACGAACTGACCCTGACTGTCCATCAGCCGGACCTGGGAGAGGACGTTGGCCAGCCGGTACTCGAAGTAACAGTCGCTGCGTAAAAAGGTGGGAAGCCGCTCAGCCTTCACCCAGTGGATCCCTTGCTCCTTGTTCAGCGTCTGGAAACGAACAATGGGATGAGACGCGGTCTCTAGAGTTCTTCAAGTCGTTCTTTGCGTTTTCCCAGTTTTTCCAGATTTAATGTCCTTTGCTTTCCACTACAGTTTTTGAGTGATCGTTCTTTGCCCTTTCCTAGAGTTTCTGCAGGTTTATTGTCCCTTGCTTTTCACTAGAATCGACGCAAAGAGACGTATTAATAGGCGTGCGACGACATGGTCTCAGATCCTGTAAAGGATTCACCCAATAGCATTATCTTGAAACAGACTACCCATTTATCTTGGTCTCTCTGTCTCTATTTATATTTCTGTCTCTCTTCATGTCTCTTTGTCTCTTTTTATGTTTCCATACCCCCTACCCTTCCCCGCACTCACCCCTCTCTCAAAGAACAAACCTCCGCCCAAAAACAAACACAGCGTACCGTGACATTGAAGGAGGTGTCAATCTCCATCTTCTCGGGTCCCTCCGGGGTCACGATGGGGATGAGGGGGATGTCGATGAAGGAGTGCTGCTTGGCCACGCGGTACATCCTGGGCACGCGCCGCTGGGAGCGGATGGCCGCCTTGATCTGGCTGGCCAGCTCCTTGCGGACGTGGCTCACCACCTCGAACCCGCCGCTCTCCGGGTTGAAGCATAGCGGCTCAGGAAAACTCTGTAATACTCAATGCAAAATTTTAAAAAGTAGGTGATGGACAGGTGTAGTGTAGTCAAATCAAGTCAACAACTACAGCGTTAACACGACATAGATCTATCACCAGCCGTGTGGCACATTTTCTACTCCAGTGACTTTGACCGTTGACCAATGAGTTCCATTTTCGAACTTGGCCTAGTTATTGTAACTATCTATGTACTTGCAAAATTTAAGCATGCTATTTCTCTCCGTTCAAACATTATCGTGTTAACAGCCTCCAAAATGGCACAATGTCTGCTCCAGTTACCTTGACCTTTTGACCAATGACCTCCATTTGTTCCCTATGCCTAGATATGCTAACTATCATACAATGTGAGCCTCCTAGGTCCCTCCGTTCAAACAGTATCGTGCTAACATACATAGTCAGCCAGGAACACACAGACACCACTGAGAACTTCAAAAGCTTCGCTTAGCAGCTGGTAAAAATGTTTCTTAATAGAATGTTGAATAAGTACGTGTGAAATGTATGCTTTTGTACTCCCAGTTCTATGTGAATTGGAGTGTTTTATTGTCTGTGTGCGAGTGCGTCTGTGTGAAACATCTTACTATCCCACTTCACTGCGCCTAAATCACTAAACAGATCTTAATGAAACTTGGCAGACAGAATGGTACCCCATGTCCTAAAGTTGATGCCCGTTATGACAGATTAGTTTCACCAAACGGCAAGCCATATAAACCTACATCCAGTTGATCTGACTTGTTAATGATATTGTCATGATAAAACGAATTTTAAAACAGTTTCACTCAGCTAAAGCATAGGCTCACCTCCGAGCTCTCGGGGGCGCCACGCTCCCTTCGTCAGCCAATATTAATTAGAATTGATAATAAATATTGTCAACTACATGTATATGGAACAGATCATGAGTCTGCAGAATTGTTGCCGAGAATCTAAGCATGATTTTAGCTCGTCAAAATGAAACACAAAACGGGCCTTATAACTCTGCCGTTGTTCGACCGAATCGCTTCAAATTTGCTGTCAGGCTTGCTGTGGTCGGGGCAAAGTCTGGCAGCAAATTGGAAGAGAATCGGGAGAGCGCGTCACTCTCAGAGCAGCGCCAACGGGAAACGGGGCCTTATAACTCCGCCGTTTCTTAACCGAATCACTTCAAATTTGCTGTCATGGCTAGAGAAGCCTGACAGCAAATTTCAAGAAAATCGGGAGAGCGCGTCACTCTCAGAGCAGCGCCAACGGGAAACGGGGCCTTATAACTCCGCCGTTTCTTAACCGAATCGCTTCAAATTTGCTGTACTCAGCGTTACCAGTACTTGACGTTACCGTTACTAGGCGTTACCGTTACTAGGGAGAGAGCGTCACTCTCAGAGCAGCGCCAACGGGAAACGGGGCCTTATAACTCCGCCGTTTCTTAACCGAATCGCTTCAAATTTGCTGTCAGACTTGCTGTGGCTGGGGCAAAGCCTGCCAGCAAATTTGAAGAGAATCGGGAGAGCGCGTCACTCTCAGAGCAGCGCCAACGGGAAACGGGGCCTTATAACTCCGCCGTTTCTTAACCGAATCGCTTCAAATTTGCTGTACTCAGCGTTACCAGTACTTGGCGTTACCGCCGTTTCCGTTACTAGGGAATCGCGTCAAGATTTGCGCCAACGTAAACGGGGCCTTATAACTAACTCCGCCGTTTCTTACCAATCGCTTCAAATTGGCTGTTACTCAGTGTTACCAGTACTTGGCGTTACCGTTACTAGGCGTTACCGGTACTCGGCGTTGCGCTAGTTCTCATTAAAATCGATTGTTTGATAATAAATGTGTTCCAGTTGCCAGAGTCTACAGTACTGAAATGGTTGTGGTGAAAACTGTTGAAAATGTGTCTATAATGTTATTTCACCCAAATGACCATAAACATGTTTTTCAGCGTGTTCGATTTTTTGTCTTTTTTTTAATCCTGCAGTGGTAGTGTGGTTGTCATCTTGGGTTGCTGTGGCTGTTGTTGTTATTTTCCGAGACAAACAGTCCGTGAAATACGATGAAAATGGAAGACAAATGCCATCATAAACTATGAAAGAAGAGACGACGACACAACAACAAAACAGTCAGTGCGCTCAGTTTACTATGACACAAAACAACTCTAATGACTGGAATAACTTACAGTTTAAATCATGATCTGATTGATTTGGCGTGAAAATAGCAACCAATTTCTTTATCGCTTCCTTTTTTTCTTTTCTTTTTTCACGGCAATTTTCATTTCAGCCTTTATTAGTTGATTGCGTTGGACTGAATTTACAATACATGTATCCATCCATCATCATATCATTATTGCTTTGTTGCAGTTCAATTAAATTACGTTTTTGTAAACATCATTATCTTTGTTCAATTACGTTATACAAGTTTCCATGATTTCCTTAAAGCAATTCCATTAACTTCACTTTTTTTCTTCTTTTAAACGGGTTTTTTTTTTAAATTGGATTTAGTTCATATTGTCTAAAGTCATCGTTATGTCACATTAAGTTAGAATCAGTTACATTACATTCTCATTATTACAAGCAATACCTTATTAGTTTGAATGCCTTAACTCTCGATCTGTTAGGAAGAGAGAGTGTGTGCGCACATGTGTCCAACTGGCCAAGCTTGGGTTGCACGCTTGCATAATTATGCGTGCGTATGTCTGCAGGTGTGTGCGTGAGCGTTATATATAAGGATATGTTGTGCGAGCACACACATGTGAGTGCGCATGTGCACACATATATGCGAAGAATGTGTGGTTGCATGGATGCTATATTTTACTTCATGTAGTGTCCATGGTGGTTGTGCATATTTTGAACTTGTGCTTTGTGTTTGTGAACACGTCTCGGCCATGATGTCTGTTTTATCCGTATGATAATGTGTGATTATGTGAGTTATTCTGTGTACATATAATTGCGCGTACGCGCGCGCGCGTGTGTGAGTGTGTGTATGTACACGTGCGCGTGTGTGCGAGACTAATTTGTGTGGCTGTTTCAGTTTGTTTCCGTGTGACGACCGTGCGCTCAAGAGCATGTTTGTGCTTGTGTGTTCAGAAAAAAAGACAAAATCTTCTCTGTTCTGTTTTTCATGATACACGATCCTACTCAAAGCTGATTATCTATCTCCCCTACCCCCACCCTCAACTACAGTTTTCTCTTTCAAAATCATTGCACGCTCTGACAGACATTTCTTTAAACTTTATGAGACAACACAGGACTACAGTCACAGCCTACCCCAAGACGGATTCATACCATAAAGTGTAGAATATGATTCCCCTATCTCTCTCTGCTCATACACACGCCAAGTACAACCTTATTCGTGTATGCTTTTATTCATGAAAATAGACAACTGCAAGCACAACACACACACACACACACACACACACACACACACACACACACACACACACACACACACACACACACACATGGCCTATATTATATGCTGAGAGAGAAAGAGAGGGAGAGAGAGAGAGAGAGAATACGAATACGAATACGAATGTTTTTATTGAGGGTAAAACAGATAAGCTGGGTAGCTTTTTTACACTATTGCCCTCAAGCAAATAAACAATTAATGAAGAAAATGATTAACAGAAACGTAAAAACAACAACAAAACTGGCAACAATAGTGACAAAAATATACATGTAATATAATACAACAAGGCAAAAATGGCCACACAACAGCAATTCAAAATTAAAGAACCCCACCCCACCCCACAAAAAAACACCAAGAAACAACAACAAAAAACACCTCCCAGTCTCTACCCCCTCCCCCCCCCCCGCACTCACTCCCACAAGCACCCCCCACATACCCCACCCCCACAAACCTATGCACACATACATACATGCATACAAATTCTTATATTATGTACATGTACATGTATATCAGTTCACATAAAATCTTAAATGTTCTCTACACCTTGTAATATCATTTGAATGTATATATAAACATAATTAAACGTGTATTGTGAACATATGTATTGTAATTCGTAAGGTAAAATAAGACTAAACAGATTTATAATTGGTCCATCAAGTATTTATGATATGCCTTTCTGAAAGATGACAAGCTCGGTTTCTGTTTTTATGTGGTTAGGCATATCGTTCCACAATTTTGCTCCTGAGTGGACTAATGAGGACATGAATAGATTTGTTCTAGGTCTAGGGGTACGAATAATCGACTTCCCACGAATGTTATATACTGGGAAATGTTTTTGCAGATAATATGGTGTTAATTTATTCATAATTTTAAACATAAACACAGCTTTGTTATGCTTACATTTGAGATGAAAAGGCAGAATATCTAATTTCTTATAGTCACATGAATCAAGGGAGGAGGATTTTAATAGAATAAATTTAAGGGAACGTCTATAAATACTGTGAAGTGGTTTTAAACAATTTTCACTTGCTAAGTCCCAACATGTTGACACATAGTCCATGTCTGATTGAATATATGCATGAAAAAAGAGAGTCCGGGAATGCTGGTCTAGAGAGAGAGAGAGAGAGAGAGAGAGAGAGAGAGAGAGAGAGAGAGAGAGAGAGAGAGAGAGAGAGAGAGAGAGAGAGAGAGAGAGAGAGAGAGAGAGAGAGAGAGAGAGAGAGAGAGAGAGAGAGAGAGAGAGAGAGAGAGAGAGAGAGAGAGAGAGAGAGAGAGAGAGAGAGAGAGAGAGAGAGAGAGAGAGAGAGAGAGAGAGAGAGAGAGAGAGAGAGAGAGAGAGAGAGACGCGTCCTCTCATGACAAGCGATTACACTTTACAGAGAGCTCGCTTTTTCTTTCTTTTTTCAATAGAGAGGGCATGACTTCATTCAATCCTACTTGTAATAATTCTGTCCTGTTCGAACCTCTAAAGAAGCTCTGCCTTTGTCCCTCACTAAGTGCCAAAGACCGCGCTAGTCAATGCTGGCAGTAAATACATAAATCTGTTGGTGCCAGTCTATTCAACTGTATGCCTGTAGAGAGCGAGGAGAACGCGAGAGAGGGGGCGGGGGGGGGGGGGGGGGGG
>CM065681.1:58738719-58741219 GCA_017654935.2 Phymorhynchus buccinoides | reverse complement strand
GTGTGTGTGTGTGCGTGTGCGTGTGCGTGCGCGCGCGCGTGCGTGAGTGAGTGTGTGTGTGTGTGTATATGTGCGTACGTGCGTGCCTGCGTGGATGTGTGTGTGTGTGGGGGGGGGGTGTGTATGCCTATTTGCATGTGTGTGAGCGATTATTTGTTTTTGTTGTTGAATGTCTTGCTTTTAATTCTGTTGTTAAGCGCATAGAGCTCCACATTTGGTGGAGGAGGCGTGCGCTATATAAATGATTCACTATTATTATTATTATTATTATTATCATATTAATTATCATAGATATATCGAGAAAAAGAAAAGAAAATGGACATTGGCTTAACTCTTCCATAATTTGGACTGTCTCTTGTGTCCTTACCAAAATACTAGCAAACTTCTTGCGAAAAAGAAATAATCCAAAACAAACATCTTTGAGTGATTCCTCTTTCCAACCAGTTCTAAATAGTGTCATTATCCTGGAATCATCTCCTCCACACCTCCCCCCCCCCTCTCTCTCTCTCTCTCTCTCTCTCTCTCTCTCTCTCTCTCTTTCTCTTCCCCCCTCCTCCCTCCCTTTTCTTCTCATTTCTGCATGTACATATATTATTTAGCTTTCTTGTTTTTACTTTATTTTTCCCCAGGGCTGGGTGGAAAAAAGCATGTAACTTGCTTATCTCATGTTCCTTGGTTAAATAAAATTTCGTTTTCGTTTTCTCTCTCTCTCTCTCTCTCTCTCTCTCTCTCTCTCTCTCTCTCTCTCTCTCTCTCTCTCTCTCTCTCTCTCTCTCTCTCTCTCTCTCTCACACACACACACACACACACACACACACACACACACACCCACACACACACACACGCACTCCCACACACACACACACACACACACACACAACACACACACACACACACACACACACACACACACACACACACACACACACACGCACACACACACACACACACAGTGTGATCACGAGACACCCACCAAAGTTTTCTTCTGCTCTGTAAACAGAGGCACAGTTTCCGATTCTTCTTCCATGACTCAAACTTAGAGCAATGGAAGACAAATTATCAACTGAATGGTCTTTAATACACATGTCCTCTTAGCCGATCATTTTGAACAGACATGGCGACGATAAATAGTACACGCAGCATATGGGCATACATGTACAAATCTTGCATTTTTTTGTGTCCATAAATTTTATGAACAGCAACAGCCTATTTACAATATACAGTACGTAGGACTTCAAGCTGACGCTTATGGTAACCACTGTAAATCCAAGCAATCACTTCACACACGAAAAAAGACACCTCACCGAAACAACCGTTCTCTGATTGCAGTTTCTAGCGTCAAATTTCCTCATAAAATTATAACATTGAAAGCATATGAAAGTGTACAGTTTGACCTTTTTAATTCAACTGGGAAAAAATAAGTTTTCAAAATTAGGAATAACATTGTTCTCTTTCTAAAACGCACCAACTTTTTACGGACGAGTGACAAGTATCCGTTTGTCAACTGATCCAGTTCAATAAAAGTATTGAATCTAATAGCAAAACAAGTCCCTTCCCTACACCAAACACTCCCACCAACAAAGTGGTACTCTCCTAAAACGACTCGAATTTCACAGACGACTGACGGACAAATGGTTCGTCAAAATGTTTACTGGCTCAGAAAATAACACACATAATTTCACAACTTTAAAAGTTTTTTTGTTTACAGCACAAAAACTATCCATTGAAAACCAACCGTCGCCACATTGTATAAAATGATACACCCAAAGCACCAAGGCTCTGTTTCCAAGAGATTCCCCCTTATCAACCAAACGCGCAGAGAGACCGGACAGTTTTAGTTGTCAAAAGCTGTCGATTATAAAGCGAGCCAGCCCCGGTACGTTTTTTTCCGGTTAGCACTGTGCCCCCGACTCTATAATGTCACCGGCTCTTTGTGTCCCCGTCTCTATGGGCCAGCAATGTTGTCTCTTTGTGTCTCTGTCTCTATGTGTCCGCATCTTTATAATGTCTCTATATGTCCCCGTCTCTATGTATCCCCGTCTCTATATTTCACCGTCATATATGTGATCTACCCGGTGTGTGTGTGACACAAAAACCTAACCCTAGCCCTGAACCTAATATGAAACTCTATCCCTATCCCTAACCAGAATCCCAAATCATATCCATAACCCTAACCTATATATAACATTAACCCTAATCCTAACCCGATGGGACACACAGAGACGGGGGCACAATGAGGGTGTCACATAGTGACGAGGGTACATCGAATTGTTCCCCTTTTTTCCTACTACAATAAGCCCCTGAGTCAACAAACGTAGCCTGCTCTGTTTTCGCTTCCCTCCGTCCACGACCGGGGACTTTCAGGAGACACTTGTGTAAGACTCAACAGTCACTATTGGCCCCTCATTATAAAGGGAAAGTGCTGTCCACCCACTTCTTCACTTACTAACCTCGCTTTTATGGGAGGTATGGAATAGATTGGTGCCAGCCAAAGAAAGAC
>CM065681.1:58728719-58731219 GCA_017654935.2 Phymorhynchus buccinoides | reverse complement strand
ATCCGCTGGATCACCCTCAGGCCGATCCAGGGTGGTCCTTAGTGGTGGATCACCCTCATGACCACCCTGGATCACCCTCAGGAACACCCTCGATCACCCTGAGGCCGATCCAGGTTGTTCCTTAGTGGTTGTTCCTTAGTTCGTTAGTGGTGGATCACCTGGATCACCCTCAAGAACATCCTGAATCATCCTCAGGCTGATCCAGGTTGTTCCTGAGGGTGATTCAGGGTGGTCCTTAATGGTGGATCATCCTCATGACCACCCTGGATCACCCTCAGGAACACCCTCGATCACCCTCAGGCCGATCCAGGGTGGTCATGAGGGTGATCCAGGGTGGTCCTGAGTGGTGGATCACCTGGATCACCCTCAGGTACACCCTGGATCACCCTCAGGAACACTCTCGATCACCCTCGATCTCGATCACCCTCAGGCCGATCCAGGTTGTTCCTGAGGGTGATCTAGGGTAATAAAATAATAATACCTAGCGCAACGCCTAGTACCGGAAATACCGAGTACCGGTAATGCCTAGTACCAGTAATGCCAAGTACCGGTAATGCTGAGCAGCAGTTTTTCTGGGTCCACGAAATATTATATTATTACTTTTGTGTCTCTCCTTCTTTCCATCTTCTTCTGTCATCCTGCTCTACCCCCCACCGCACCCCCTCCCCCACCATCCACCATCGCGCGCGTTTATGAATGGATGCTGTTGAAATTTTGCACCCAGATAGTCACTATCCCCGGTCATGCACGTTCTAAATTTGGAGTCAATGTCGGGTCTCGTTTCGCCACGGTTTGTGAAAAGGTAAAGCGGCGCGTATCGCGCGTGTTCCTAAATCGATTCGCTTACGGTTTGGCACACGGATAGTCCCCGTCCCCGGTCATCTACCTGCCAAATTTGAAGGCAATCGGAGATACGGGCGCCGAGAGGCCGGTGGATACGCGTTTCGCGCATTTGCCAAACCGCGCAAATGACACGGCCGCCTCGGTTGCCGTTGCCATTGCCCCATTAGGGCTCATAGCAAATTTGAAGCGATTCGGTCGAAAAACGGCGGAGTTATAAGGCCCGTTTTTAGTGTTTCAGACAGACAGACACACACACACACACACTTGGCTTTTTATTATATGATGAATAATGCTTATATAGCCATAAGCCAAAGTACCTACATGCCAAGTTTGAAGTCCCTAAGACCAACGGTGTGGATGTTATAGCCCCTTAAAGATTTTTGGTTTTCAAGGTCATACGCCAAGGTGAAGGTCATGACGGCGATAATTTATGCGCGGATGCCTTCTCTCGTGGTGACACGCCACCACACAAAACTGGAAACGATTTGGTAAAGCAGATCGGGAGATATGCGCGTATATGCGTGGGACAGTAAAACCCAATCATTAGACCCCTACCACTTTCAAGGCATACCGATCTCCCTGACCTTGACCTTGACCTTCATTGGTACGCTATCATCAGAACGGCCATAAGCGAAAGTACATCCATGCCAAGTTTCAAGACTCTAGGACCTGCGGTGTGGAAGTTATGGCCCCTTAACGATTTTCGGTTTTCAAGGTCATACACCAACGTCAAGGTCAGCATAGATGCCTCCCTCTCATGGGGACACACCACCACACAAAATTTGAAGCGATTCGGTCAAGCGGTTCGGGAGATCCTTGGGACAGACAGAAAAGAACAAAGAAACAAACAAAAAAAGGAAACAAACCCGAACAGCTCGGATTTACTAACCGCAAGTGCGTGTGGAGCTGCGTGTGGTAACCCCCCCCCCCCTCCCCACGACCCCTTGGCGGAGGTTTCCGAAAAGTAAGGACGGCATGACCTTCCGAGGGTGCCAAGGATGCTTGATACCAAATTTGGTGTCGATCGGTTGAGAACTGTGGCTCCCTCCAGCCCACCCCCCCCCCCCCCCCCCACACCGAACACCCCCCCCCCCCCCCCCACACACACACGACCATCCCACCCCTTCCCCCCTCCAGACCCCCCTCCCCCCAGCCCCCCCCCATCCCCCCCCATCCCCTCAACACCCCCCCCCCCCCCCTCCCCCCCCCCCCCCCCCCCCCCCCCCCCCCCCCCCCCCCCCGCTCACAGCTCACACGCACTTGCCATTAGTAAATCCGAGCTGCGTGTGGTCCCCCCCCCTCCCCACGACCCCTTGGCGGAGGTTTCCGAAAAGTAAGGACGGCATGACCTTCGGAGGGTGCCAAGGATGCTTGATGCCAAATTTGGTGTCGATCGGTTGAGAACTGTGGCCGTGCATAAGGGACACACCACACAGACAGACAGACAGACAGACAGACAGACAGACAGATTTCGAAAATATATATAAGATAATCTTGCTAAGCACCTCAATGCGCTTTCACTCACTCCATTCATACTATCAGCAACAAGGTACACATTATACAAACATTTCAAAACGACTAGCTCATAATAAATAAAAGAATGAATAGCATTAATATGGAAAATACACCGCATGTAAACATAACACAACCCACTGTC
>CM065681.1:58686219-58726219 GCA_017654935.2 Phymorhynchus buccinoides | reverse complement strand
GCCTAGTCATAAGAAGCAAACGGACTCGGAATCGTTATAATTCTTTACGGCGTTAATCTGTTTATTTGTCGGCTTCTCTGCCTGTTAGAAACTCGCTTGCTCTCAGCACACACACACACACACACACACACACACACACACACACACACACACACACACACACACACACACACATCACAAACATAATATGCACGGCCTACAACACACACACACACACACACACACACACACACACACACACACACACACACACACACACACACCGAGGCATTTTGCACACACTTTTAAAGCTTTCGCCATTTAATTTTAATAGCAAACTAGCAGATCTTACTTTCAACCCCAACCATACTATCACATTTAAAATATACTTTCTGATAATAATTAATCTCATCCTCTCTCACTGCAATGTCACTATGAAGACGTGCACGCGCGTCAGCGTGGTTGTGTGGTTGTGTGTGTGTGTGTGTGTGTGTGTGCGTGCGTGCGTGTGCGTGTGCGCGTGCGTGCGTGTGCGTGTGTGCGTGCGTGTGCGTGCGTGCGTGCGTGTGTGTCACAGTGTGTGCGTGTGCGTGTGCGTGCGTGTGCGTGTGCGTGTGTGTGGATGGATCTGGGGATGAAGGATTTCTGTGCCCTGGAGTTGACTTTAAAAGTTTTGTAGCGACGTCCAGAAGGTAACAGTTCGTAATGTTTGTTCAAAACATGGTAGGTGTCATTTACAATCTTCCTGGCTTTATGCTTGGTTCGTCTTTCGTACATCTCATTCAAACCCATCTCTCTCTTTCCAACAACTTTACTACACACATTCACCACATCATCCAACACACGCTTGTTGTTCAAACACAGACTTCCAAACCAACACGTGAAGGAAACAGTAAGCACAGACTCAATGCAGCTACTATAGTACGTATGCAAAATGTTTGAGTTAATACCAATGTTTCTCAGTCTGTGCAAAATAAACAATCTTGATTGACATTTCTTATGTATGTTGTGTGTGTTCTTATCGAAAATCAGTTTGTCGTCCAAAATGGTACCTAAGTATTTGTATTCTGATACTCTTTCCACTGTTTCACCATCAATTTCTACCTTTGGCACAGGGGGTGGATCTTTCCTAAAGTCTATTAACATTTCTTTTGTTTTGAGCACATTGAGGTCCAAATAGTTTTCTTTACACCATAGACAGAATTTCGCAACTTGACTAAAGTAGTGAGAATCAGAATTTGAAAGGTCTTGGCCGAATCGTCTGAATATTTTATGATAGGAACATTCTCAGTACCTCTACAGTTGTTGGCATACAAGGTAAAAAGAACAGGAGAGAGAACAGTACCCTGAGGCGCACCAGTTGAAGTAGAGAGTGGAGAGGAGAGTACTGACTGATAGCGGATTGACTGGCTTAATGAGCCAGAGGGTCAATTTAGGATCAACATGAAGGTCTAACAACTTCAGAGCTAGAAGGTGTGGCTGAATGGTGTTAAAGGCAGAGGAAAAGTCGATAAAAAGAATACGAACGAAAGACTTTGAATCATTTAAATGAATAAAAGCGTTGTGAAGCAGGCCGGTTAGGGTCGTATCATCAATGCTCCTTACCTGTGTGACTTATAAGCAAACTGAAGGGGGTCTGAATACTGGCTGGTAAAGGTTAAAAGATGCCGTAGAACAATTCTCTCAAAACACAGGCGTTAGGGCCACAGGGCGATAGTCATTCAGAGCAATGGGGTTCTTTTTCTTGGGCACAGGGAAAATGGTAGAGTTTTTACTCTACGTGCGCGCACGTAATCATGTGCAAGAACACACATGTGAGAATGTTATGCCTAATCTGACGGGGCGGGATGTGTGTGTGTGAGTGTGAGGGGTTGGGGGTGTGCACATTTATGTGCGCATGTATTTTTATTTATATGACTGTGCAAAACGGTTTGATAACTGCCTGCGTGTGTGCGTAGGCCTACGTTCATTAATTTGTTTGTCAATCTGTGTGCTTGTTAAATGAGAGCAAACCAACACATAAAGCTTATCTCAGTGAGACTGAATGTGTGATGCATGTATGCATGAGACTCGAAGGTGTGGCATGAAGAAAATGGTCGTCCAGGTCTCCTCTGTGAAGAAACCTATCAACGTTGCAACAATGATATATACTAGCGCAACACCGAGTACCGGTAACGCCTAGTAACTGTAACGCCTAGTAACAGTAATGTCAAGTACTGGTAACGCTGAGAACAGCAAATTTGAAGCGATTCTGTTAAGAAACGGCGGAGTTATAAGGCCCCATTTGCCGTTGGCGCTGCTCTGAGAGTGACCCGCTCTCCCTAGAAACGGTAACGCCTAGTAACGGTAACGCCAAGTACTGGTAATGCTGAGTACAGCAAATTTGAAGCAATTCGGTTAAGAAATGGCGGAGTTATAAGGCCCCATTTGCCGTTGGCGCTGCTCTGAGAGTGACGCGCTGTCCCAACGCCTAGTAACGGCAACGCCAAGTACTGGTAACGCTCAGTACAGCAAATTTGAAGCGATTCAGTTAAGAAACGGCGGAGTTATAAGGCCCCGTTTCCGGTTGGCGCTGCTCTGAGAGTGACGCGCTCTCCCGATTCTCTTCAAATTTGCTGCCAGGCTTTGCCCCAGCCACAGCAAGCCTGACAGCAAATTTGAAGCGATTTGGTTAAGAAACGGCGGGAGTTATAAGGCCCCGTTGAGGCAATGCCCGGAGGCAGTGCTAAAACCATTAAAGTCCCGATTTTTTAATATGGGGACACACCACCACACAAAATGAACGATTCGGGAGATCCTTGGGACAGACAGAAAAGAAAAGAACAACAACAAACAAACAAACAAAAAAAGGAAACAAACCTGAACGAAAACATACTCCTCTGCGATCGTAGATCGGCAAAGGACAAAAAAAGAAAAAAGAACTGAAAGCCTACTTGGTTCAACCAGAGAGGTTCTTAATCTGTGGTTCAACCATTGTAGGTCCGTTTTGGTAAATCTCGAACCCACAACAAAAATAACAAAAACATTCATTCTTCTCCGTTAACACCCCCCCGGTAGATATCCCCCCCCCCCCCCCCCCCCCCCCCCCCCCCCCCCCCCCCCCCCCCCCCCCCCCCACCGCGCCCAACCATCCACCGCCGCTCCCCCCTACAGGGTTTTACGCCCTCTTCGGCCTTTCGGCTTGTGGGGCATTTGTAAATACAAAGATTGTGGGAACAATACTGGAGGCAATGCCCGGAGGCAGTGCTAAAACCAGTAAAGTCCCGATTTTCTAATATGGGGACACACCACCACACAAAATTTGAAGCGATTCTGTCAAGCGGTTCGGGAGATCCTTGGGACAGACAGAAAAGAACAACAAACAAACAAAAAAAGGAAACAAACCTGAACGAAAACATACTCCTTTGCGATCGTAGATCGGCAAAGGACAAAAAAAGAAAAACGAACTGAAAGCCTACTTAGTTCGGCCTTTCGGCATGTGGGGCATTTGTAAATACAAAGATTGTGGGAACAATACTGGAGGCAATGCCCGGAGGCAGTGCTAAACCAGTAAAGTCCCGATTTTTTAATAATACAGATACGTGTAGCAGTAACCACACTTCTTCTCTCATGCCGTTGTAATCTCCACTGCCCCCCCCCCCCCCCCCCCCCCCCCCCCCCCACCATCATTTTTGCTACTCATGACACCATGTCATTGTTTGCGTGTTTAGCAATCAGAGAACACGTGTTCGAAATATAAACGGGTAAAGTTCTCGTTTACATTCTTGCTCTTTTATGACCATGTGATAGACGACCATGCTTTGAACTTGATAGTCTGGGGTAAACCCGCCATTTATATAATGACAGGGTACATACATTTACTATGAATACGTTAAAAAATATTAAAGGAAGACTGCCATGAGAGACCTATGTTGTGGTGAGTTGTAGGTCGAAAGTTGTTTATAATGTGCGCGCGTGCTGTATTCTGTCTTGCTCAGCAGGGGAGGTTAGGAGGAAAATAATGCAAGAAGGGAAGAATTAGAGTAAAGGGGTAGGGTGAACGAGTGGTGTGTGTGTGTGTGTGTGTGCGTGTGCGTGTGCGTGTGCGCGTGCGTGTGCACGCGGCGTGCGTGTGCGCGTTTGCGTGTGTCTGTAAGTGCGTGCATGCATGTGTGTCGGCATGTCAGTGTGTGTGTGTGTGTGTGTGTCAGTGTGTGTGTGCGTGTGCGTGCGTGCAGTGTGTGTGTGTGTATGTGCGCGTGCGCGTGCCGTGTGTGTATGTGCGCGCGCGCGTTCCGTGTGTGTATGTGCGTGCGCGCGTTCCGTGTGTGTATGTGCGTGTGCGCGTGCCGTGTGTGTATGTGCGCGTGCCGTGTGTGTATGTGCGCGCGCGCGTGCCTTGTGTGCATGCGTGCGTTCGCTCGTGTATGTATGTGTGTCTGTCTGTCTGTCTGTCTGTCTGCGTCTGTGTCTGCGTCTCTGTGTGCGCGAGTATGTGTCCCCCAAACACAGAGACAAAGGCTCTGTATTCCATATTAGCACAATGCCAACACAAAGAATTGAGGAAAGACCAAATACCACCACCAGTTCCTAAGTGTTAATTTTCTATCACAAGTTCCCTGCTAGTGTTTATCTCTCCCACACTACTCGGTTTGCCTTTTCCGATCGTCAGAGGTACAGGGGAGTGTATGATCAACCCCATGCTGTTCTGTTGGTACCCGTCGGGTAGGAAATAAAATACCCCTCCACTCGGTACCCCAGCCCTTTGTTGCTGTTTGCAGTATTGATAAGACTGTGTATCTGATTTCTGTTGCAAGCAGAAACAAGATTTCCCATTTTTTTGTTCCAGCATTCAATATGCCTATAGGGGTTATTTTTAGTCAATCCGAGGTGTGTGTGTGTGTGTGTGTGTGTGTGTGTGTGTGTGTGTGTGTGTGTGTGTGTGTGTGTGTGTGTGCGTGCGCGCTAGTGTGTGTGTGTGTGTGTGTGTGTGTGTGTGTGTGCGTGTGTGTGTGTGTGTGCGTGCGTGCGTGCGTGCGTGCGTGCGTGCGTGCGTGCGCGCGTGCGTGTGTGTGTGTATATGTGTGCGTGCGTGCGCGTGCGCGTGTACGTTCTGTTACTTGGCCTACAAATGACTTTAATACATATTGGTGACCTAACCAATATCGACCAAATACTTTGATCAATACACTGAATCAGAACTCCGTTGAGCTCTACAGTGTATCCCTGTTGTGACCGCTTTTCTTATTCTTTCTTTTTCTTTAATTTTTTATGCATTTACAAACCGAAAAAGTGCAGCACTCCATTCTCTTGCGTCTTTCTAATCCTTCATCAACACTCGCATGAATAAGTCAACTTTAGTCTTCCTTGTGTATACAAAAAGGGCCTTTTAAAACCCTCTCGATATAAGGTTGCAATGCAAAGTGAATCAAACCCATTGGTGCATATCTTGCCTTGAGCTTCGATTTTTGTTTAAATGAAAAGAAGCAATAAACGGAACATTGAGTTCTCAATTCCAGCATTCCATTAATTGTTCTTGAGCTAGGTTGGCTTGTTTTTGTTTTTAACTTACGCAGTACCCCCTCCCTTCCAACCTCTTCGGCTCTTATTTCGGTTTAACCACGCCCCCAACATGATTGCTCTTTTCCACCCCTTTTTTTTGTCTGGAGCCATTTAAGAGAGAGAGAGAGAGAGAGAGAGAGAGAGAGAGAGAGAGAGAGAGAGACAGAGAGACAGAGAGAGACACAGAGAGAGACACAGAGAGAGACAGAGAGAGAGAGAGAGAGAGAGAGAGAGAGAGAGAGAGAGAGAGAGAGAGAGAGAGAGAGAGAGAGAGAGAGAGAGAGAGAGAGAGAGAGAGAGAGAGAGAGAGAGAGAGAGAGAGAGAGAGAGAGAGAGAGAGAGAGAGAGAGAGAGAGAGAGAGAGAGAGAGAGAGAGAGAGAGAGAGAGAGAGAGAGAGAGAGAGAGAGAGAGAGAGAGAGAGAGAGAGAGAGATTTTTAAAATAACAAAACTTCAAATACTTTATTTTACAAGGATAAGAATTTAGGCTGGGCCTATTCTTCCATTCTGTCCTTGGTTCTAAGCATACAACATGTAACTAATAATACTATAAACGAGACAGACAAATCGTCAACAGAGAGAGATATCTAGACAGACAGACAGACAGACAGCAGAGGCAGAGACTGAGAAAGACAGAGACAGAGAGATTATGTGTGTGTGTGTGTGTGTGTGTGTGTGTGTGTGTGTGTGTGTGTGCGTGCGTGTGCGTGTGCGTGCGTGTGCGCGTGCGTGTGCGTGTGTGTGTGTGGTGTGTGTGTGTGTGTGTGTGTGTGTGTGTGCGTGCGTGCGTGCGTGCGCACGTGCGCGCGCGCGTGTATATATGTGTGTGTTAGCAAAAGGAGCTTTGTTTGTAAAGGTGTTGAAGGAAAGTGTTGTCACAGATAATTCAATACAAACAGAGAACTCACCACGTCGTCATCATCCACTTGGGGGGGATCTGTCCATAAACCGAACAAAACACAAATTAATAAGTTCGGATTATAAAAAAAAGAAGTTACCAATGAAACAAATTCATTTCTTTTCTTTTTTCTATTAACTGTGTAAACAAAATAAATTATTTGAAATTCATAATATAGTTATGTCTTCTGTGAAAAGGAAACAAAACGATAGTACGACATTCAAAATATATTTATAAGGCTTTTGTTTTGACTTTATAGCATCTTTGATGACACTGAAGCAGAGGCAGGGAAAATCTGTTTAGCATCCTCCAACCTATGAGACATTTGTAGATATGAAGATGGTGGGACGATCCTGAAGGTACTGTAATACCAGGAAAGTCCTGATAAAGAAGCAGAGACATACACACAAAGGCGTTTAATAGACAGAACGATGGAGAGAACAGGTGACAGTTGACGTTTCCAGATGAATACTCACCAGCTTGAACAACAACTACAGCCGCCATAGTGAATGAAGGCTAAATCCAACGCCAGGGGACGTCACATCCACCAGCGATACTCCACAAAGAAATCACAACGTCTGCATTATCACACACTGAAGAAAACAGAAGGCATCCAATAAAGTCATTCCACCAGGCGTCGAGAGAACACTACAGCATAAAAGTTTAATTCCGTTAATATTTAAAATCCACACATGGCTTGTTAACGATCAGGGTGGTCAACAAGAAACGTTGAGTTCATTTCTGCGACCTGTTCGACATGAGTTAAATCAGTGTAGGCTATTTAATTGCTCTGAGCAGGCCTACCTATACTTGAATGATTTTCTCGGATTTTCATTTCATTTATTTTTGTGCGAATGTGTGATCATGTCGGATGTTTATGTGTCGTACATTTTCCTCATTATCTCTGAATTGGTAAGCTAAGCCAGAATGGCTAAATACATTAGATTAGATACAGTAAAACCCGGTTATAAGGAAATCGAAGGGAGATAATTTTTTGTTTTCTTATATCCGGGTTTTCTTATATCTGATACTCGGATATAAGAAAACATTTTGAATTTGTTTTCTTATAACCGATTTGAATGAGAAAAAAGGGAAAAATTAAAAGAGACAAAAATAAAATAAAAGACAAACAGACAGAAACACAAAACGAAGAGAAAATGCTTTTACCTAATTTGGTGCATGAAAAAAAGGGAATAAATGCAAAACAAAGGAGGAAAAAAAGAAAGACCGGAACAGAAAATTAAAAACAAAAATGAAGGCAGATGTGGTGTGAGTTGCATGATGAGCAAGCAAGATAGCGGAGAGCAGATGAATGAGTGGGTGTGGTGTGAGAGTAACATATTTGTTTAAATGTAAATTTCTGTTTCTTGTTTTTAATCAATATTCTAATTTAACTCATAACACAGTGGAAGACAATTTTGTATTTGCGTTTGTACAATGCCAATGGACTATAAAGAAACTTGCGACCTATGACTCATGTTTTACATCTTAAAATCAAAATACAGCAAAACTCGGTTATAAGAAATTCGAAGGGAGATTATTTTTTGCTTATTACCATATTCGAGTTTTCTTATATCCGAAACAAAATGAAGAGAACAATGTTTTTCCTAATTTGATGTATTTCTTACATCATAAAATCAAAATCGTCTAATAATAAGAAGATTTAAAGGTGCCTACAACCACTCAAACTAACAAGCTTCTTTTTCTTTTCACTGTTATCAAATACGTACCCCTTCACCTTTCTTGTACTGAACTATTGCCATTTACTGTCCACCCATGCAGCTTTTTATCAATCGTTTGCTTTTGTTTATGTGGATTTTCGTCCACATATTCAGTTATTTGTATTTATCTTCTTAAAGAAATGGATTGCCTTTTCCTCTCTGCCATTGCTGTTGAAAATAAAAGGATGGACAGTCTCTCTACCACCAACACAAAAGTACCGGCACTCATATTTTTTTCTTCTGCTCAACATTTATTTTGCACAGAATACTGAAGGAAAGAATAGAATAAAGGAACAAAAACAACTCAATTAGTCTTGCAATCAAGTGCCTGTACTGTTTAGACTGTCTGTGACCCAACTGGTATGAGGTAAACTTTCCCTTTTTGGAATTACTTCAATTTTCTCGAACATCCTTTCAGTTCAGGTCCAACTCACTTTTAAAGACACATTGACCCAACACGACTAAGTCCCTTGTTTTTTTCTGGGTAGCTGTGACCCACATACAAATTCCCCCAACTTCAAATTGAGACTGCTCTTTAAAATGTTTTGTTTTCAATTTGGGGGCATTTGAATGGGAAACACAAGATTTCGTACCAGCTATAAGAGGGAAAACATGTGGAACTCGTGATTTTGACATGTGATCTGGTGGGTCTTTAAGAAAATGTTGTCAATGGTAATTCGCTTATAAGAAAATACAGCTCGCTTATAAAAAAAACTGAACTGCAAACCAACTCTCTTGTATGACATACTTTTCTTATGTCCAAGTTTCTATTGCGGATGGGAGAAGGAATTTGCTTGCTTATAACCGAGTTTTCTTAAGCGAGTTTCTTATATCCGAGTTTTGATCATAGATAAGAAAGAAGAAATTCGGCAGGGCAATTTGTTTGCTTCATTATAAGCAAGTTTTCTTATAAGCGAGTTTCTTATAAGCGGATTCGGCTGTATCTTTCTATATTAAGGTTAGAGTGTAGCTGCTCTTTTTTTGTTTGTTTTGTTGGAACACTGCATTTTTTGGAACATCCTTTCAGTTCATACCCTAATTTTTAAAAAATCACTTATAAGAAAATCAAACTCGCTGATAAGAAAATGAAATGCAAACCAAACTCCCTTGTATGAAATCATTTTCTTATATCCGAGTTTACATCGCGGATGGGAGAACGAATTTGCTTGCTTATAACCGAGTTTTCTTATAAGCGGTTTTCTTATATCCGAGCTTTGATAATACATAAGAAAGAAGGAAATAAATTGCTTGCTTATAAGCGGGTTTTCTTATAAGCGGGTTCGGCTGTATATAATATAGAGCCTATCATTTAATTATAACATCTTTGATTTAAGCTAAGTTTCCAATGGAACAAAGTGCAAAGTAGCATGGTAGGCCTGTGGTATAGTATCACTTTCATAGTCAGGGAGATTCGTCTCTCAATCTGTGAAATTCGGGTTGTTCCCACCCGGAGAGCGCATCGCTGCTTGTGCATACCACCCCTTTTTTGCATGCAGGTGTTTTTTTGTTTTGTTTTTCAGTTGTTACCATTTTTTAACATTCTCATTAAAGAGACGATTAACAACTAGTAGTCTAGGGCTAAACAAGTTAATGATTCTGTCATGATTATTATATTGATCGACTCATCGAGTCATTCAGTGCCCTAAAACTTTTATTCTACTAAAAAAAAGGCTTAATAGTTTATTAAATCTTACCCACTTTAATCTGAGCGTCAAACTGTATGAAGTCTAGCACTTTTCCTGATTGTTCTGAATAAAGGAAAGAGAAAGAAGAAAGGAGGGGGGGGATAAATAAAACGCTAATTATGATTATTATAATAATTAGGCTGACCACAAGTCTTGAGTCTCTAGAGAATGTCCACATAGAAATCATAGAAAAAGAACAAAGTGTTGACGTCACTGAAAAATGACGCTTTCTCCCTGCCGCTGACGTTCTTTTTGTTTGTGATCTCAGTTCATACAATAATCTTGACGTAAAGCTTACTTTCTGTTTGTTTGTGTGTCTATGTGTATGTTTGTCCACAAGAGTGCCTAACATAAATCGAAAACCCTGGGTTATACATCCTTTTGATCAGTATCGCCTAACCATTGTAGTTCTGTTTTGACAGTGAAAACCTCTACCAAGGAATACACAGACACCAATTTGTACACACGCTACGACTTCCCATCCAAACCAACCCTCAACATCTCTACTTTTTTGTTGAGCGGGGGCAGCAGATTTCTCAACCAAGAAAGCCTTCCACCAGGATTTTCCACCACCGTCGGAACTTTTGTTGAGTGGGGGGTGGGGTGGGGGGTGGGACCAGTTTCACGACCTTCTTTGCGCTCGCTTACACCTATCGCGGTTCGCTGTACCTTCTATAAGGTAAGCTTACATCCTCAGATCCTGGGTCCAGGAGGGTCCGGAAACTCCTTTCACGGCCTACCTTGCCTTCTAACACTCAAACACACTATTCACGTGGCGCTACTTTCGCATTTTATTCATTATTAACCCCCAAATCGAGTCATGTTCGTACTTTTCACCCTTCTCTAAGTACGTCTTGGGGTACACAGGGGGTTCCTCCTATACAATAAAAAAAAAATGGGGGGGGGGGGCGAGGGGGGGATCCCCCCCCCCCGATCCGCCCCTAGAAAGTGCAAACCTTCGCCAACGAGCCACTATAGAAAGAAGCCTATAAGTGAAAATAGCAAGGAGAAGATCGAAAGAGCAAAACAAGCTAGAATATAGGGAACATGACAACATTAATAGAGACAACTCTCGGTCCTAATTCCTAGTTTTGCTTGCGAGTCATTATTTAATCGGAACCTAGATACCATTCAATCGCTTAGGCCTACAGTCAAAACGGACTATCTTCATATGGTCCATTGAGTTATTATGGACCGTAGGCTTATTACAAAAAATAATAGGCTAACTGAAAAAAATATATATAATGGGAATTATGCTATTTCTATTTTTTCTGGGGGGGGGGGGGGGGGGGGGGGGGGGAATACAAGGTATTATTTTCAGCAATTCCGAATAATTCAACAAGCTAAACATTTCATAAGATGTTGTTTCCGTTTGAAGATGTAATTTCTTCTTCTTCTTCTTCTTCTTCTTCTTCTTTGCAGTGCATGACCACAATCATCACATTGATTTTTTTGGGGAGGCTCAACCACTCTTGCCGGCAGAAAGGGCCTCAAGTAGGCCAGAGAAGAAAATATTAAGAGAGAGAGAGAGAGAGAGAGAGAGAGAGAGAGAGAGAGAGAGAGAGAGAGAGAGAGAGAGAGAGAGAGAGAGAGAGAGAAGAGGAGAGAGAGAGAGAGAGAGAGAGAGGTGGTTAGTCCGTTGACCCCAGAATGAGACCAATGAAGATGGAGGTGGCAGCGGCGGGTGTCCAAGCAGATGCTCCCAGACCCTGGCTGTGAAACACTGTGTTGTTTGCTTCCACTGCTGTTTTTGGTAGCTCATTCCACTCCTTTATTGTTCTGGGGAAAATGTGCTCTGGTGGTATTGAGTTCGGCACTGGGGGACAAGGAGCTGTTGGGGGTGACCTCTACGTTGTCGTTGTGACTGAGGTATCAGCTTGCTCCTGCTGATGCTCACCGTGCCACTGAATATTCTGTAGAGCATGGTGAGTCTGGTAGCCTGCCGTCGCTTTTGCAAAGAGCTCCATCCAAGTCGTTGTAGCATGTCGGTGACGCTGGCTGTCCTGTGGTAGCCATTCAGGGCAAACCTGACAGCTCTGCGCTGGATTGCCTCGACCTTGTCGATATTCTTCTGGGTGAAGAATTTTTCTCCTTAGGCCTACTGTTTTCATACGGTATCCAATGTTTTTATCATGTGTATATAATTATTCTAACATTTCTATTGAGAAAAGTAAAAATTAAAAGGTGTAACTCATGTCTTGGATGCTAAACTAAAGAATTTTTTTGCGAGATGTGGGATGTTAATTAGTTAAGCCTACGCAAAGAAAGAGACTCAGAGAGAGAGAAACAGGTTTACTCCACAAGCATGTAATACTAAATCACCGTTACAATGCGGAAATGTAAAAGAAAATAGATTGACTCAAAATATGTTCATATTCACTAACCTTCTGTATTCATATATAGAATGTTAATAGAAACTGACTGCAGACAAGTGAAGTTGGTGTTGGAAAAGGCGACACGTCAGGCTACAGCATTAACGTTCATTAACTTCATGATCCGCTTATCCCTGCTGCTGTCAAAGGGTTTTTATCGTGTGATGATAAATCATCTACTGGATTACGAAAATCTGTGATAAACTCGGTGATCTCAATAACGTGTCTAATTTTTTTTAAAAGACCGTTTGTGTGTTAGTGATGGAAGAAAAGTAGGCCTACATTATAAACTTAATGTGAAAAGGGAAGTACGACTCCATTATAATACTAACTTGTGGCGGTGCCATAGCCGATGAGGTTTAACCGAGGCGTGGTCACCGCTACAGCTATCTGTATTAATACAAAATCGGGACTTTACTGGTTTCGTACAGCCTCCGGGCATTGCCTCCAGTATTGTTCCCACCATATTTGTATTTACAAATGTCCCATATGTGTCTGATTCAGACCAAGAGGGCGTAAAACTCCATTTTCGTCGGAAGTACGACTCTTTGTTTTTGCTATGTGTAAAATTACAATCCGTCAAAGATTCGTTTGTATATTCATGCACCAGATAGCAGAGGGGGTTGCTGCTATTCTGGATAGTTGAGTAAGAATTTGTTGAACTGGAAATGCCTTATGTAGGGTACATCACCACTCTCGTCCAAAAGGATATGAGGACAACTGGTATTAGGGAATATAAGGACAACCAAGCCCTTTGGCTGCAGCACGAAGAGGTATTCATGTATTGCCTAACAAAATTGCCAAATTTGTGTGATTGTTTATATTTTGCGAGTATAGGCTTTCCTTTAAATACTGCAGCGTGCAAGAAATGATAGATTTCTTGAACCCATTTTTCACTTTCTCTTGTATATTGCCTATTTGCACATTTTGGGTAAAGGTCAAGATGTGCCACCCGCCTGCATTTCTCGGTTAATTCCATTTTCCCGTTTTTGCCTTTCTCACCAAACATAAAGCTGTATTTTATTAACCTTTTTAGCTAATAACCTTTTTGGAATACTAACCCTATCCCTAACCGTAGGCCATTATCTAATAGGACCCCCCCCCCCCCCCCCCCCCCCCCCCCCCCCCCCCCCCCCCCCCCCCCCCCCCCCCCCCCCCCCCCCCCCCCCCCCCCCCCCCCCCCCCCCCACCCATGTATTGCAATACACGGCGCCATTTGTCACAGTCGTGGCTCTAATATTATGCTTTACGTCCTCCAGGCCGAAGCCATATGGGACATTAGTTTTTACTTTTAGATGTTGAGTCGTGGCTCATTACGTTTTCCCGTCTTATAGGGGAGGGGGGAGGGTTAGTCTTTACCTTTACTCAAAGGAACTCAAAAAGACCAGTAGTCCTCAATTTTTTTCCCCTTCGAATTCCTTTTGTTTTAATTATTTCGTCCCCCCCCACTCCCCCCCTTCCGAGAGCATTAAAATAATTAATGTTTTGATAAGCAATCTTCCCATGGTATTGCAAAGACAGACATAACATACACAAAAGTACAGGCTCATAAAAAGATAGGCAGGTAGACAAGAAAGACAGAGAGTGATAGAGGAAAGGGGGGGGGGTGAGAGAGAGGGGTGGTGGTGGTGGTGGCAGACAGACAGACAGACAGAAACAGAGATGGTCTCTTAATCCAAAGTTGTTTTGACTGAATGACGTTTGCAGAAACCTGCCTAGTGGCCCGAGAGGGCCACACCGAAGCCAAACATGGTATGGTATCCTATATACTACACAAGAAGAGATTAACTGCAGCACTGAGCTACTCATATTATAAACCTTAAGCAGTTAAGCTGCTTGTTTCCAGTCATTGATCTCTAGGGCCTTCGCTGGACCAACTAAGTCTAAAAAAAAATGACCAATGAATATGTAGGTCTAGTACGCCTATGCACTTACTAGTATGCCTGTGAACAAACTGCAAATTCAACTGTAGGCTACACCTTTGCCTATCCGTTACAGTTGAATATTCCTTCTTTTTTTTAAACGTTTAGGCACTCGGGGTACGGGCCCGTATCTCACATTCTCCAGGCTAAGGGTACGGCGCTAAATCAAGTGACTCATGATGCACAAGTAGACAAAAGGTGAGACGCGGATACAAAAGAGTCTAGAGAACAAGACTTTTTTTTTTTTTTTAGTGGCAAGCAACAAAAAGGAAAACACCTTTCACTGTTCAAAAATTGATTTTGCTTTCCAAAACGTATCTTTAGATAATTATGTACCCCCATACGCAAACATGCCCGCGTATACTCTTAAATTATAACGTCCATGCACGCATGTGCATGCATGCATGCATGTGCGCGCGCGTGTGTGTGTGTGTCTTGTGTGCGCGCGCTAATGGGGATCCTTTAGGGCCTACTCGTCTTGCCTGTAGGCATAATCTGTAGCCGTTTGCTTTAAAAGCATCTCTCTGTGTGCGTTCGCACGCACTCAAACAGGCGCGTGCATATGCCTGCAATTTCCGAAAACCGAAAGTGACTCTTCCTCACAGATCACACAAGCATTATGCCCAGTATTAATTAATGGATGCAAGCCGTACAGTAGCTGAGCTACAGGATAACATGGAACTAGAAATTAATCTCCATTTGTATTTAAATTTATTGTAGAAGATGAATTGGTAAACTTATCAATAGTAAAGAAGAAACAGAAGCAGAGATAGTGATGGTGGTGGTGGTAAGTATGCCGCAGTCGATTACAGTAGTAGGCCTTATGATTTTTAAATGTTTCTTTGATATTCTAGTAAAATGTTAATCAGCCCCGTTTCTTTTTACATGGGCAGATAATATCTTTTTGTGGTTTTGAAAAAACAAAAACAACATAACAGCTATCTTCTCCGATTTTAGTTTTTTGTCATTGTTTTGGTGTTTTAGTGTTTATCAAACTGAAGTGTAGTAGCCTATATGGGACGGGGATCCGTCGAGGCGGATGCAGTTTTTGTTTTCTTTTGTATGCTAGTTCGTTCGTTCATTTCTTGTAATATAACGATAGCCATACACTTTATATTCACTGATCATGGTGTTGCAAGTGTTGGTCTACTAGCTGCTTCTTAGTTCTTTTAATTTTAAATTAAAACTTTAACGATGAAACCAAACGGCCTCTGTGACTATGGTTTTCTGAGCAAACTTACCGCTGCATAATCAAAGTCACATTTAGCCAAAGAACAACAGTCAACACGCCTCAAAACAACAAAATGTCTTCACACAATATTCCACTGACAGATCGAAGCACCAAAAATCACAGCCCCATTCAACAAGTGTCGTCTGCTTCGCTTCGCACCAGACAACAGCAAAATATCCAACCAAATACCGAATCCTACCCAATCGGCATTTCGCTCCGCTACAGCTTAGCAACTTCGGTATGGTTTGGTCTCTGGCGCAACATGGCATTGTGTGTGGACCACGCCGATTACAGAGCGGGCCTACCGAATACTTCGGCTTATTCAGTCATTGTGTGGACAAAATCCCAGATTTGTGGCAGTCGTCTTGGGCAGCTAGGCCCACACAAAAAAATCGATCATATGGAGGAGTAGAGCACAGGTGTGCTGTCAATCAAAGCGCCGCAGAGTGAATTTGAAGGCTGTCTTGTACTTTAGTCACACACCCCTCACATTTGTGCATTGACGATTGTCACTGGAGAAGCAGCATTCTGCCATGTTGGAGAAAGGGATGGGGTCAGGTTTAGCCTGGGATTATTTTCATAAACTGAAAGAAGCAGACTTTGAGATTGAGGGTCGTAAACATGAGGGGGCGACTAAAGTACAAGCTTAGCTTGAATTTCAATATGCTTACAACTGCTACCCTCATTATTAAGGCTCTGGCATTCCTTTTACGTTTCACAGCTCAGTCCCTTTGAATGACTATGGCTTTCAAAGAAGAAGGCTCTGCGCTGCGATCTTGGGGACGTGTTGGCCTTTGGGGACCACCCCCACGCCGACTATCCAGACCCTGTAGTCATGAGAGCGTCTAAAACACTTAATCCGGGATAGGATGTAAAATGTAAATTAGACTAAACTGCCAATCAGATTTTAGACACACTCGTGACTACAGGGCCAGATGTCCTCGTAGCCAATATAGTGCGGATGTGCCATAAGCAAGGCATCTCTAAGCTATAATCACAGATTTCAACCCAGCTTTCCAGAATAGCCCTACCATTTCCCTTCTCTGTATATAGAGGTTATGATGGTATTTAGTGTTATTATTTTTTACATTAGTCTGTAGTAGGGGCCAGCAGTAACATGAGAGCTGTACAATCGATGATTTTCTACAGTAATGGACAAATTATTCATGGCACAGTTTTGTCTCTTGTGAAAGACCATGAGTATGACTCTCAAACGAGGGGGCATTTGCACCGGCTCTTATGCTGCAGCCAAAGGGATGGGTTGGCCTTCGGGGACCTTCCCCAACGCCAGCTGTCCTCAAGTCCCTTTGACCGAGAGAATGTGGATGTATCCTGGGCAATCCTGGTGTAGAGTGGCACAGTGGTATCGCGTTCGCTTCGTGTCAAGTAAACCCGAGTTCGAACCTGGGTACAGGGGATTTGTTCCTCTCATTCTACACTAGGCCTTAACGGTCTGAACGTGGAGTCTTTCGGATGAGACAATAAACCGAGGTCCCGTGTGCCCATGCACTTAGCATACGTTAAACCCAGTGGCAACGAAAAAGTTGTCATTTGGTCCAAATTTACCCCCCTCCCTCATCAATGACAAAAATCGCATGCAAAAAATAAAATAAAAAATTGGGTGGCGCGCCTCTGGCTGCGACGCGCTCTCCAGATGGGAGCAACCCGAATTTCACAGAGACGCCTCTGTGACTATAAAGTACCTAATACCTACCTAATACATCTCCATGATAAACAAATTCTAGTCAAGCCCGCCGGAATAGCAGCTGTCCCCCCCCTCCCCCCTCCTTCCCCTCCCCCCCTCCCTGTGTGTGTGCGTGCGTGTGTGCGTGCGTGCGTGCGTGCGTGCGTGTGCTTTAGCTTAATTTTCAATCTTTTAAAGCAATTCAAAAACTCGAACAAACTAATGTGGATGGCTGTAGGTTGAAAAAATATATAAACTGATTCCTTGATTAAGATTATACAAGCATAACAATTGTTATGTCCCGGGGAAAAAAACTAAAATCGACTGAAACCAGTTATATTGGTACATGTTCACAGCTTTCACGATTAAAAATAAAAACGATTGCACTCAAAACTTCATTAAAAACACACACAAAACATTTAATTCATGAGGGGTTAATAGAGATCGCACTAAGTTCAGGTAGGGCCTACAATTTTTTTAAAACTGGACATTTCACTCACAAGTGTCACTTATTGCGAGACAGACAGTTGCCTGTGGCGACCGTAATGACAGTTGCCTGTGGCGACCGTAATTGCAGTTTAAGTCAAGTAGCTGGAAGGCGATTCTCCCTGATATAGCGGCCATATTAATATTGACCGTTGAAATGACACTTCAGATCTTTGTGATTATCATGCTTAAGAGGCGCGCGTGCACGTGTGTGTGTGTGTGTGTGTGTGTGTGTGTGTGTGTCCTTTACCACCCTAATCACCATCACTCTCTACACACCCTCTCCTTCTCTTTTTACTTTATGGCTCCATTTCTTATTCTTCATGCAATTTAATGTCTTCGCATAGTGCACCTCTTGGTGCCTTCGTCTTGCTACGGTCTGTTTGTCATTGAGAAATGTTGGCAAACTTTGAATGGTTTCAGGTTTTACTCAAACAAAGCATTATGGAAAACCATATAAACATACTCCCAGTAGATGGTGGGCAGCCCTTTCAGTCGGAATAGAACAGAAGTCAGCGCCTCTAATTAGAGTCACTTGATTAACCTCGATCGTCGGCTTCCTGGTTATCTTGAAGATTATAGTTTCTTCAAAACTTTTGCTGACTTTGAGCACTTTAGATTCCCCCCCCCCCCCCCACACACACACACACACACACACACACTTTCACCCATTGATGATATTAAATATTTGAGTAAGATTATAAAAATCAATTAACAACTTTGTCGTTATAGTCTCAGGGACATTTCTGCCAGTTTTCATGATGATTGGTTCAGTAGTTTATAGTCTGAATATTTTTTCACAGACAGACAGGCAGTCCGAGAAACGCACAGGCCTTCATTCAATTCGCATTGTATCCCTGTTTTTACACAAAATGGAGATACGAAAAGAAGTTATGGAGATAAGGGTCTCAGAACAGTCTCAGCCTTCTTTGAAAGTCGTTTACTTAACAAACAACGCGAAAAGGTCTTTTCCAAACATGACAACTGTTTATCGTGTGCGAAGTGCAATGTGTAGACAGGATGGGGAGAGAAGTACGTGCGTAACGATAAGACAAAACCTTATCTTTGTTTGTTGTTCTCTATTACTCCAGTAACACAACCCCACCCCCCCTTTTTGTGTGTGTCAAACTTCATAATTATATCTCCTTATCTTGTATATATCTTGACAAGATACCTGACACTGAGGTCCTCCATCAGACAGGCTTGCGCAGCATCTTCGCTCTATTTCGCAAGTCTCAACTCCGCTGTGCTGGGCATGTTGTAAGGATGTCGGATGAACGTCTTCCCAAACGCACCCTGTATGGAGAGCTCCGAAATGGTGCACACGAAGTCATGGTGGACAATAAAAACGCTTCAAGGACACCATCAAAGTGTCCCTGAAGGACGTTGGCTTTGACGTGTCCTCATGGGAGACACTGGCCCAGAATCGTTCCACGTGGCGAGGAGCAATAGCCAAGGAAGCCACCAACTACGAAGCTCACCGCATTGAAACAGCCCAGGCACAGCAGAAGCCGTGCATGACCAGCAGCAGTTCCACAGTCCCACTAAATCCCGTCAACCCCCTCCCCTGTCCTCACTGCCAAAAATCTTTCCAAGCACGCATTGGTTTAATAAGCCATCTTCGTACTGTTGACTGATGGTCATCATCCCACGGCACGAACGAACATCATATCTCCTTAGCCTGCCATCTCCTTTTCAGTTTTTTTGTCGTCACACCCACCCACGGAAACAATCGGAATTCATATGTTTTAAAAATTATACGATCTGTGATTAAAATACTATTTTCAATACTGTTTTTTTGTTACTATGCAAAATACTGCTCAAAACATACTGGGTTGGTTTCCATGAACATTGTATAGGAAATTTGAGAAACATGTTAGAAACTACCCATTTAGATCATGATTTAATAAGCGTCATTGTCAGGATACACATGGGTAAAAGTAAAACATTCTCTCAATCCTGAAATGACACGTTTTAATGTTCCCTCAATCTTCCCAAGCCTGAAGTGGTGACCACATTAAAAATAATTTAATGTGTGTGTGTGTGCGTACGTGCGTGCATGCGCGCGCGCGCGTGTGTGTATGCGCGCGTGTATGTGTGTGTGGGATGGGTGGGGGTAGTGTTAGAATTGCATATCTGTCATCTTCTTTTAATCTGCCATCAATTTCGGCAGAAATGTTTGATGTTATAAGACTGGTTCCGGATGAGAAGATGGCCAATCCTGAAGACTTTCTATCAGCCTTTTCCATCCTGATTTCAGGAGCATGCTGAACTACTTTCACCCATGGGATACAGGAGTGCTTTGTGCTTTAATTTCACTCACCAATAGACCAACCAACGCATTACACAGCATTTGTATGACAACTTATCTCATAAAATTATTATCCTTCTACATAGCAAACGGAGTATCAAAAAATACTTAAATTATTCCTGACTATCTTGGGCTCTATCTTTCCCCCATAGTATCTCATCAGTTCACTTTCTACCCTATCTTTGCTGAACTTATTTTCTTTCTGTTTCGTACTACCCCCTAAAGTGCAGCAGAATCTTCAACGTGATGAAGTTGGTTGCCTAAGGCGAAGAAGAACTTCTTTCTTTACACGAAAATCAGTTGGTGCTGATCTCTAGTCTACTAGATTCTTGCAGCATTATTTTCAGTCTACCTTAAAACAAACATAATTTTTTTTTTGCCGCATATTGTGGGTAGAGAAAACGCAATCTTATCTTAGTCACGGTGTTAGGAAGACCAGAAGTTCCAATCAGCCAAACTTAAGGTAGAGTACTAGACATAACTCCTTTATAGAAGAAACCTTTCAAGTGTTTTGTCTCGCAAGATTTACAACACAGAATATGCCATGAAATGGCCAGAAAGACTCCCCCTCTACCAATGCCGATCTCGTTGCCACAGCCATCGCGACCATAAAGTAGTTCATGAGACAGAAAGGTAAACAGAGAAGCATGATTTAAAGGGTCTATAAAGTAATCTGACTATGAAATAAATGCACGCCTGTGTTCTGACATAACAATGTGTTGTGCAGAGCTGCATAACAATGCATAGGCTGTTGAAGGAACCATGAAAATAAAGACAGTACAACTATTCATTAATTTATCAACAAGGTCTTAAATCAAGGCTTTTGCCTCAAGAAAGTCAGCTGAAAGCATGACAAATCCCACACGAGAATGTCTACACACTATATTTGACAGAACCTGGGACGAATATATAACACTGGGGGATAGATTAGTTAGAAGATTCTGTCATGTTCAATGATCCCAAACATGTTCTGTGGTAGGGCTGAGTTAGGTGCCTGCAGGCTTTGGGTATCGATATCTTTGCTCTTTGCCTTGACTAAGAGGCTTGTTTTCTTAATCAAGTAACCAGATACTATACAATTAGGTCTACAGCATTATAAAAAAAATACTGTTGTCGAGTGTGTGGGTCCTTTCAACCTATACTCTTCAAGAGCATGTTATCATGGTCTTTGTTTGAATGGTTGGATAGAATCAGTGCCTGCTCCTATTCTGTGACGAATACAATTAGACTAGTATGTGCAGGAAATGCATGTTCAGACCTATGCCCATATTGCAGTTAATGTACCTATCTATATTTGTGAAGTCTATGGTGGGCTTGCTTCAGGATGAGAATATTTGAGTAGCTATGCATGTACAAGTGTGTGTGCGTGTGTGTGCATGTGAAGGTGTGTGCACGTGTATGTACGAGAATGAGCGACTGTGTGTGTGTGTGTGTGTTTCATAAATAACAATCCAGGAAAGGAAACAAAACTGTCGCAAAGCAAGAGTTTAAAAACAAATTGCCATCTATACTTAACTCACCATGGCCTCACCTCGGCCAGTGGCAACAACTTTATGAATACAGAAAAAGAACTGACAATTTATCATCACGAATTGCAAATGGACCCACAGTGTCAGTAAGCCCCTGAAGTCATTTTGTGAAGCTCTTACCCAGGAAACCATAGATCGAGGGACTTCACAGGGAACTACCCTTGATTTTCATTACACGTACCTCTCACATACCTTACAGGTACCTCTCTAAGATAGCAGAGTGGATAAGACATTCGCCTGCCATATGTAATGCATGACTGCAACGTGAGTGACACGGGTTTGAATCCCAGCATCTTTCTAGTTCGACAGGAAAATCGAACTGAACGTCAAGTCCTTCGGATGGGGACTTAAAGCTTTACGCACGTAAACATCTACGCACGTAAAAATCCCAATTGAAAGTCGGTAAGAGCAGGAGAAATCACGCTGCCTGGTATGGCCAAATTGATAGCTAGGTTTTCCAAGTGTGCCCACACACCCTCACCCCTCAAAAAATAATTTTAAAAAATTGGGTAGGCGCTGCACTTGCGGCGACGCGCTCTCCGGGGAAGAGCAGCCCAAATTTCACAGAGATAAGTCTCTGTGACTAGAATATACTAAAAACCCAAACCAGTAAATGTCACTTGTGTCAAATCTATGCTAGTGTGTCTCACGACCAGGACTGGTGAATATGAACATATACCTCTTGGTTCTGTTTCATTTGGTTTACTCATATTTGATATGGGGTCTTGTGTTTTACACTTTGCTGGAGGAATCAAGACCCATAGGGTCATGAAAGTGCTGAAGATAAGAGTGTAAGCTGAAATCACTTAAAGCTCGATAATGTATCCAAAAAAGGGCCACAAGTTAAAGGTGAAGACCAGACAAGCCATCCTGGCCTGCAGTTGTGAGCTCAACCTCCTTTAGGGCTATTTTAGGATCACAGAGAGTATGCCTTTCTGAGTATACTATAAGACTACTTTTGACTAATTTCCGTCCGAAGTGAAACGATAAGCTGAAATTCCAAGTGCATTTGTTGTCGTTGTTGTCTTACCCTGGCTTAAAGACTCCATGATCATCCCAACAGCAAAAACACTTGAATACTATGGTACAAATTACTACAAAATGCACCAGCAAAGGATGAGAACATTACATGTGTGACCGTTTTTGATTACCCCGCCATGTGGACAGCCACACTCCGACTTCGGAGGAGCATGTGCATTTAATATTTCTGTAAATGTGCACATACAAACTCTTTTCAACATCTAGTATTGGTGGGAAAATGTGGCAAGTCTCTGTGACCAGAACATACCAAATAGAAAACATGTTCAATGTTGGTGGGAAAATGTGGCTCTGCGCTTGCTGTGACACGCTCTCCAGACCGGAGCAGCCCACATTTCACAGAGACCAGTCTCTGTGACCAGAACATACCAAATAGAAAACATGTTCAATGTTGGTGGGAAAATGTGGCTCTGCGCTTGCTGTGACACGCTCTCCAGACCGGAGCAGCCCACATTTCACAGAGACCAGTCTCTGTGACCAGAACATACCAAATAGAAAACATGTTCAATGTTGGTGGGAAAATGTGGCTCTGCGCTTGCTGTGACACGCTCTCCAGACCGGAGCAGCCCACATTTCACAGAGACCAGTCTCTGTGACCAGAACATACCAAATAGAAAACATGTTCAATGTTGCCAAGATTCTGCAGCCTACATGTTGATGGATGAGCGCAACACATTGAAACTCTTGATGTGGGGGGGGAAAGCACACACTTCACATTTTGCTCAAAGCAGATAGTGCGCTACAAGACAGCTTTATTGCATTGAATGGGACTTTATTCATAAAATGTGTCATAGTAAAAATAAAGCTAAAAAAACTATTGATCTGATCTGATTTAGAGAGGCAATTTAAAAATACACAACTACATGATTTAAAGATATCTGGACATAAAAACAAAGACATGCTTTTGAGACCCCTTTACATAATTAATTTTTCTGTTCTTCATAAAATTAACTAAATCAAATAATCTAAAAATATGAACCAAAACAAATAAATCAATTTTTGAGGCTTAAGAAAAGTAGACTCTCACAAGGCAAGTAGACTCTTATGAACCATGTGCATAGAAGCTACATTCAACCAAAGACTGAAAGAGGCAAAAACTAGGTTGTTGCAAAGTCACACTTGCATATTCAAATTAATACAGTATAGATTTGAGCTTGTTTACTTACTTCAGATTGATTTCAAATTTTCTAAAACCCACACATGAGAAAATGTTTGTTATATGTAATTTTTGGGGGTTCTTTAATGTTTAGGGGTCTCCTCAATGTTATGTTCTTAATTTTTACTGTAAAAAAAATTACCATTAACTTTTGCTTCAGCTAAATTGAACGAACGAAATTTAGGGCTTTACCTCCTCTCGACCTGGGACAGCTAAATTGAAAATACAGGGGTGAAAGGGAGTGGGGTTTCATACTATGACAGACTTAGTATAGCATAAAATAAATAATTGTATTCAAAAGTAACAAACATTTTAAAACTAGAGAACTGTTTAAGGATCTTGTAGCAAAAGCATCCTCTTTTTCTTCCCTCTCAAGACTTTTAAGCCAACGAAGACTTGAAAAGGTTACCTGTATCTTAGAATGAAAGAATTACGATATCAACTCTGTAACAGTACAAGTAAAGGGAGATAATGGCTAATCCTGGTTGAAATCAAGAACAGAAGGAAAAAAAGCCTCTAAGAGCTATACACACTCACATTAAAGGGAAATAATGTTTCCACTTTGTGATACATAATTGAAAACAAAATATCATAATGATCATGTTCAATGTTAAATACAGCCACATTTTACTTAATCAAGTTAATGTCATGCCACACTCATACTAATAATAACACACCATAATAACACTTATAAGACACCACAAAGGTTCTCGAATAATTTAGCACAGGTACACAAACTCACAATAGAACAAAATGAATGGAGGTAAAATACATTTCAATGCACATACGAGAGAAGCATGCAAAAGAGAGAGAAAGAACAATAAAGATAGAAAGAATCTAGTCCTATGGATGGGACTTAAAACCGAGGTCCTGTGTGCGAACGCATGCACAAGATCTTGTGCACACATTAAAGCCCATTCCACTATTTGGTAGGAGTAGGCCATGTTGTGCCGGTAGAATGGATGCCAAGAACTCACATAGCATGCACCCTGTGTGGCAATAGCAGTCTAAGTGAAGACTGTGGGCGTGGGGCAGGATAAACATCCCCGATTGGAAGAAGAAGATAGGGAAAGTGGTTGAGAGAGAGAACATGGGAGCAAGAAAGAAAAGAACAGAGAGATTGCTTGCAAGTGCAACGAGTGAGTATTTAGCTTCAAAATAAAGGCACATTAAAAAAAACATCAACAAAAGGCATATCATGGAAAAAACAGATCCATGCAAGATAGGCAAGGGCATAAACTCCAATACATGCACACACAAACACACATAATCACATAAACACACTTGTAAAGGTGTACACTTTAAAATTTCAACAATCCTTTCAATAACAACCTAACTTTCTTGCAATATCTAACTGTGGAAGCATTTATACAGTGCTGATTAAAGCAAAGATATTTCATGTTCAGGTCATAATAGTTCAAGTTCTATTGATATTCCTGTCATGATTTAGTTTTAAACATTCTAAATTTACTTGAACAACCGTTCTCTTCCTTGCGTTGAATAGGAATTGTTCGGAAATAATTAAGGGGAGTAATTTCATGGTGTGTGGGAATGATCTTGCCTAATTCAATCGGTCAAACAGGGGGAAATTACTCAACCATCAGGTAGATCCCCAGCCCTCGCCTCGTGTGTTTGAGGAGACACACAGCATGTAGAACGCAATGCGTCATTCTAAATTTGATGTCATTTATATTTTTACGTCACACTTTGCAAGTTCTACCACTTTGTAGCCACTGGCCACCCCTTATTTTTCTAAAAATATGCTTGCAAGTCGCTGACTGGCATCCTGCGGTTTCAAGCTTCGCCGCCATACCGCCATGGTTGCTACGGTTTTGACCAAGTAAGTCAACTCTAATTTTCACGAAGTGCTCTCCCCTATTTGTTCAGAAAAAAATCGTCTATTAACACTGGCTTGTGCCACTACAGTAAGTTAGAAAGCAAGCTTGTCAACTGACCTATCTGAGGTTCACAATTTGTTAGGACATCCTTTTTTTTAGAAACCAAAGAAGGTACAGAATGTTTGTACTGATTACCCATGTAACTGATATAAAACACTTGTGCTCCACCATAGTTTTTTTAATTAGTACCGTAACCATCTTCTGTGAGTAGTACCGTAACCATCTTCTGTGAGTAGTACCGCCTTGGGCCAAATACAAACTTTCCATTTGGGGCAAAGCTCTACGGAAATAATGATGTCAATGAAATGAGTGCACAAGTATTTTATCTCTGCCTCACAGACACACTTATCCATTACGCTGACTTTTTAATGCTGATTTGTGAGACAGCACAGACACCCTGACTTACTACACCCACCATGATTTCCAACCCTGTAACAATCGAGTACATAAGATCTGCTGTATCTGTCACACACACAAAAGTGACACACAAACACACACTATCAGTATCACCCCACACACACACCCTCCACCTCTCCCTTATAATTAGCCCCCCAAACCCCAAAAATGCTTATGAGCGCCTTAGGTAGATTTACCCCCTTTGCTTTAGCGTAGTTGGCATAATTAAACGTATTTGGTCAACGACGGCAAGCTCTTTCTCTCTGTCTCAATGCCTCTCACACGCGTGGTTAAAATAGATTATGCCTTCTATTTGATCAAGGGAAGGCATACATGGGTGCAACTCCCCAAAATAAAAAATAATAAGGTTTAGAGGATTTTTTTAAAGCACAATTTATACAACTGTGTATTTTTAAAGGGACACCCTGATGGATGAGTGTTTGCAAGAAACACGTCGAGATTACCAGGAAAAACGCCCTTTACAGAGATCGCAACATTCACTTGGCTCTGGTTTCCTAGAAATCAAACCATCAAATTGGCGATTCCTCCTTGGCGAAGGTGCTGGAAATCAGATTCTTTCAGTGAAATGGCCGCCTGAGTCAGACCAAATCGTTTGCACGAAATTTCCACAATACAAGCTTTTTTTATTATTTTTATTTTTAGCTATTTTATACAGCTTACCAAAAGGAGTTCCGCTCACAACAAAGGAAACAGCTCCATTTGGTTTTTTTTACTGCACTACAAAGAAGAAAAAGCTTCAACCACTCTTGAGTGGCCTCCACCTACTCCGTTCAAAATGGCTTCTTTCTCCGGCAACTCCGCCAAGGAGGAATCGCCGTTTTGACGGTTATATTTCTAGGAAACCAGAGCAAAGTGAGAGTTCCAATCCTTGAAAAGGCTGTCTTTCTGGTGATCTCGACATGTTTCTTGCAAAAAACTCATCCGTCAGGGTATCCCTTTAACAGTTTGTAGATACAAAAAGATTTCTCTTGACAACATTTTTAAAACGAAAGGAAACTTCTTTTTCAAGCAAAAAAAAAGAAAAAAAGAACTAAATCCTTGTAAAACGGGGGGAAAAAAGTTGCACCCATGGATGTTAAAAGCCAGGAGAACTAGTCAAACTCCAGAAGAGTTCGCTTCAAACAACATGATCAAATCCATCAGAAGGGAGTGTTGGACCTCTCCTCAGCCGGTTCTTCCCCAACAGTATCAACAGTTCCGTTGTTGACCTGCACCTCCTTCTCAGTGTCCAGCTCCTGGTAGGGGTTCTGGCCGAAGTAGAGGCAGTAGTGCTGCACCATGAACAGGATGTCGAACAAGATCGAGAAGAAACCCAGCCCAAATTTGGTCGGGTCCCCGAAGATCGACCCCCAGTCATCTATGGGAAAAAGTGACAGAGCAAAAACAAGCATTAACTTCAGAGAATAAAGGAAAGAGTGAGGCAGGTTGTGGGAAGCAGGGTGAGGACATTTGTGTAAACAAATGTTTTACAAAAAAATTTTAAGCGTGTAAACTATGTTTAAAAAAAGGCAAAATTAGCAGGATTTTTGCCCTCCTCGGCACTGATAGATTTCTAGACATCTGCAACCAGCATACCAAAGAGCAAGCTTTTCAGAATGTGGCATAAGCATATGTAAAAGCCTATATGCACATAAATAACAGAAAACTTAGTAGGTTGCCCAAATATTGACAACAGCCATCTGCAAAATAGTGGAGAAAAGCATGCAAGGTTTTCATTATGTAACAGAAAAAAGGATGTAAACGCACAAATGTACACTTTGTTTAACTGCTACGTTGTCTGCAAAATAGCGCACCAAGTAACCAAAATATTTGAGGGTGCAGGGAGGTTATTTTTTTTATTTTTTAGGTACTATGAAAGGTAGTGATCTTTCATTAATTTTCTCCCCTTGCGTTCACAAGTAATTCACAGGGAGCAACCATCATTATCACGAGTAAGTCAATGTGCTCTCTTAATTTTGTTGTTGTAATGCATATTCATTTTTGATGCACATACACGTCTCAAGTACTTTACCAACAAATTTGTTTGTTGGAAATCATTCATCAAATTTGTTTGTTGGAAATGGTTTATGATGAAAAAATGATGATGAAAAAAGATTCATCCTACTGTACGTGTCCATTGTTTCCTGTACGTACCACTGTTATAGGACAACAGGATCATCTGCAGCAGACTGAGGGACCCTCCAATGAAGTCCAGCAGAACGTTTCCAATGCTCCAGCCCAGAGTGCTCTTCCGTCGGAAATTCATCCACGCCTGAAGCAGATAGTAGGAAGAATCTAAATCAAGAAATTATGCCTTTACTGTCTGCAAAAAAAAAAAGGTTTCTTTACGTTTACACAACATGTGTACAAAAAAAGAATCAACTTCTCCTAAAAATTAAAAATAAATAAAGTTCAAATCATAAAGAAGACACAAGTGTCCTCAAAATATTATAGCAATTATAGAAACATCACAAAAAAGACAGAGCTCTATGTTTATTAAGATCACACCATTGTGAAATTTTTGTTCTGGTTAAAAAAATAAAGAGAAATGACTTTTATGATGTGGGACCTAGCACCACGAAAGGGACATGAAGTGTCAAAAAGACAATTTTGAGGAAATAGCATAGTTGAAAATGTCAGACAATTCTCTTTCTAATGATATAAAAAACATCCTTGAATCCTTTTTGTTGTAAAGTGAGCATTTAAAGTTGGTAAGGTGACCGTCAGCCATTTTGAGAAATCACAGTCTAAAGTCTAGCCTAGCCTAAGAAAATGCATCAACCTACAAATTTTAAAATACTTTTTGGAATATAAAATTTATGGATGTTAAAGATAGGATGTTTGAGATCAGGAAAATACCCACAACTCAAGATTGATAAAAACAAGATTTTTCTTTACTTTGCAGACCTTTTGTGAGAAACTAGCTCAGCGATTTAATGTCCCTTTCATGGTGCTGGGTCACAAAAACTCACATATATGTTTGCACATTTTCTTTATAAAGCTTTTCTTTGGTTTGCAGCACAGCTAAAAGCCAAAAGACACAAGAATTAATTGTGTGCAAAGCAAACAATAAAAACATGTAGCATTGCATGGAGGAAGCTTGAACCTCTCATACGTTTACTGCCCTTACAGCAATAAATTTAAATCATTTACATTTATTTCAGCTTCATGTTCTCTCGTTTTAATTTGAAACTGAGATGAACCAAATAGTCTTTCTATTGTCACATTTCGTAACATAATTAAGTGTGAACATTTGTTCCTATATCATCAAGAGGTTGGTCAACAACAAAGAGGAAGAAGAGAAAGATCATTGTTTGGTATTTGGTATTTGGTACTTTATAGTCACAGAGGCATCTGTGAAATTCGGGTTGCACCCACCAGGAGAACGCATCGCAGCCAGAGGCGCGCCACCCATTTTTTTCAATTTATTACATGCAATTTTGTGTGACTTTTGAGGAAGGAAAGGGTAAATTTTGACCAAATTACAACTTTTTCATTGCCACTGGGTTTAACGTGTGCTAAGTGCATAGGCACACAGAACCTCGGTTTATCGTCTCATCCAGAAGACTCCACATTCAGACCGTAAGGCCTATTGCAAAGTGAGAAAAAAAATCCCCTGTACCCAGGTTCGAACTCAGGTTTATTTGACACGAGGCGAATGCGTTACCTCTGTGCCACTCTACACCCGTTTGAAAATGTACACTCAAGTGTTTCCTCACCTGCGGAATGTATTTGATAAGAGTGACGCCCAGTTTGATGTAGGAGAAGTAGTAGAGGTAGGTCAGCCAGGTGATCTTGTGTGTGAGCGTCACAACCAGCGTCACAGCCGCAAACAGCCAGGCTCCACTGACCAGAACCATGCACACTTTGGACAGCTTTTGATTGCCTCTCTGCGCAAAGGAATCCAAGGATAATCTTTGATTGCCTCTCTATTAAAATAAACACAATACTTAAAATAATACTTTGGAGAACTTTTGATTAAATCAAGGATAATCTTTGATTGCCTCTCTATCAAAACAAACACAATACTTAAAATAATACTTTGGAGAACTTTTGATTAAATCTAGGATAATCTTTGATTGCCTCTCTATCAAAATAAACACAATACTTAGGAATTTTCTATATAGAATTAGAATAATACTTTGGATAACTTTTCATTACCTCTCTGCTCATATAAAATCAAAATATTTTTTTAAACATTTTTGATTGCCTCTCTGTCCAAATAAAATTTAGAACACTTTGGATAATGTTTCATTGCCTCTCTGTCCAAATAAACACAATACTTTGTGGGGAAAATTGATTGCTTCTCTGCCCACATAATAATCACAATACTGTAAACAAAACTTTTGATTGCCTCTCTGCCAAAATAAAATAAACAATTATACTTTGGATAAAGATCGAGTGCTTCTGCCCTATAATAAAATCAGCAATACTATGTATGGATACATGTGACAACCTCTCTGCCCAAATAAGCATAATACTTCAAAAAATTTAAAAATTGCTCTTGCGCACATACATGCACACACAAACACACACACAATGGAACACAACACATACCAAATGCAGAGAATTTGAATGATTTCATTAACAAAATCAAAGCTGAGTGTGTGTATAAAACTTCTTTCACTTCAGGAGATTATGTCAATATGAAATGTGTGCACTTCATTTATAATACCCAATACAACCAATATGTTTGACTAACCCGCCGCGAAGTGAAAGCTGGGTAATGTTTTCAGAGCATTTTGTTCCTATCTGGCTATGTTACCATGATAACGTTTGAACGGAGGGAACTACGACCCTCAAATTTTACATGCATATAAGTAGATAGGATATTCAGGCCAAGTTCGAAGATGAAGGTCACCGGTCAAAGGTCAAGGTCACTGGAGCCATTTTTTGCAAGACAATGGTTCAAGGGAAGCAACTCTTGTTTAGCAACCAGCCACAACAGCACCTTGTTGCTTTCTTTTACTTCCCTTTACTTGTCTTACTGCTCGGCTCTCACTCTGTGAAATTTTGCGTTCAGCTAGGTAGCTAGAATATCTAGGCCAAGTTGGAAAGTGAAGGTCATTGGTCAAAGTCACTGGACCCGAAAATGCTGTCGTGCGGCTGGTTGATCTAGCATTTTCACGCTCTAGTTGTTTTCTCTTAATACTATTACTATATTCTAATACTATTACTATATATATGTCATTTTATCATATTTTCTGTCCAACAAAAAACTTTTACCTTTTACAAGAAATGTCTTTTCAGAACTGTAAGTTACCAAAATCATAATTATCAAGGTCACTACCATGATAATTTATGATAAACCACCACACAAAATTTGAAGCGATTTTGTCAAACTGTTTGGGAGTTATCCTTGGGACAGACAGAAGAAAAAAAAGAAGAAAAAATAACAAAAGTAACAGACGCCGCTCACCGCAAAGTCCGTCTCCTGACAGTGACGGACAAAAATTAAAGAAATGTGATCAGAAAAATCTTTGCATCATTCCTTACATCATAAATGTAGCACTGGCCAATGATAAGTGAGGTAACAAAGATAGCGTGAAGAGTGAATATGACGTCATTCAACTGCACTGGGTTGATGCCTCGCGGGTGTTGCTTCAAGTATTCGATCTGTCATCATAAAAAAACTAACAATGCACAAAGCAATACACAGCCACTTCAATTTTTTTTCTTCATAAAAGTAATGCTTTCAAAATTAAACAAAATGTCTGTCATCATTAACCCTTTCACCGCCAACGTCGCATTTTTGCACCACAATGATTTAACACCTATGTCACTAAAAGGCATCAATCCAGGGTCTGTTATCCAAAGACCGTATTCTCTTCATTTTGGGAGGTAAGGATAGGCCTTACTTTAAATGTGTCACAGAGGAATACCCAATATTACAGACAGATTTTGTTCTCTACCCAGGTAAATTTAATGGAAATTGTTCGCTGACAAATGGCTGGCGGTGAAAGGGTTAAAGAGAAAAACAACATTACTTGAGCTTAAAGAATTGTGATTTGTTTAAAAAAGCATGCAAAATCCCTGAAAAACATGCAGAGAACAACATTTAGATTCATGGTAGCTTTGATTTAACAATCACCAAAGTCTGAAATTCATGAGACCTCATTCTGTACAAGGGAGTATTGTCTCTTTGTTTATTGAACAAAGGTTTGTAAGTGTAACAAGATGAAATAAACAGAGAAACCATTCAAAGTTTTCTTCCGTATTTGGTGTGTATAACATACATAAATAATTATGCTTTGATCAGGAATCTGTAATATATGTAGTGTTATCAACTGTGGCCTCCGCTTAAAATTATACTGTGTGACTTACCCCTTGTTTGCTTATAGTTTATACACAATCACTTATGTGCGGGGAAACAGTTGGCCTTCTTGTTGTAAATTAATTAATTAATCATCTTTATTATCCCCATAACACATACAAGAACATTTTGTTTTCTATTTTGTTTGCTGCCACAAAAATAATACAAAAAACAAAAAACAAGCGCAAAACATTCAACATAGCAAAGCCAAAAACAAAACAAAATCAAACAAACAAACAAAAAGTGCTTGGCTTTAAGAATAAAATAGTAAATAGTAGTTGTTGCGTTAATATTGTGTTGTTTGTTTTTTAATGAAACATAAAACAGGAATCTACTATATCATTTTTCCATTTAATCTCTTTGAAGTTATTGAAAGTTGATAATTGGCTGTGGAATATCAATCACTGCTTTAAAACAGCTTCATAAGCTTGCAAATTAATTGACACAAAATTAAATGCCTCAAAACAAACATTGTTCTACTGTAATCAATAAGAAAGGCTGTCAAAAGTAGAGCAGTAAAACAACATTGAATTTTTGGAAAAAACAAAACACCAGGGTGATTTTCATTAATGCCTATTCAATGTCATTCAAACATGCCAAAACAAATGATAAAAGACACTAATCATATTGATCCAGTGGCATAAAAGACAGATTATCAGACATTTAGACTATCAGATAACATTTTTCTTCCGCTAAAAAGCATACAAACTATCAAACAACAACAAGAAAATCACAACTCTTTTTCAGCAAGAAGAGGATAGCTTTGCTTGAATTACATATAGGCAAGCTTAGTTAACTGTAATGTAAGTCAAATATATGAAATAATGTAGGTGAAATTCACAAACCTCGCATCTTGATTTTTTGGGGGTTTGAGTTAGATCTCTCTAATTATTCCCACCACATTCCACCAACAGCTCGTATCTCTAACGACTTTCTATATGGAGTAAATGAGGTTGTGTAAATAGAAAAAAACCTCTTAAGTCCAAAATTCAGATGATACTTAAGGACAAAAACCTGGTATCTTCGTACTTTTCAAGTATATCTATAATAAAAAATTATATTATAAACAAAAAGCAGGACTAAACTTGCAATGTCTTGAACAACATATTCATCATAGTTAATAAATTATGGTAAACGTGGTTATTTTTTAAAACAGTAGTTTTTTTTCCGTTTTTCTCAAAACTATCAAAATCAAGATACAAGGTTTGTGAATTTCACCGACGATATGTTGAAACATTTATTAACAATTGTTGGACTATAAAGCACACTTTATTACTAGGCACAACCCCCAAATTCATTTTACACAAAATTACTATAGATTTTGTTATCATACTTTCTTATTACATTTTTTGGGATAGTTTCTCACAACAGGCTTACAAAGTCAAATATCTCATTTTTCATCAATTTTGAGCTATGGGTAGTTTCATGCTCTCTAACATCTCATCTTTCATATCTGTAAAGGACAATCTTTAACTCATTCGCATCGCAACAATTTTGAATTATTAAAAAAACTCACAAATCACTCCAGCCATACACACTAACAAAACATACATAAACAAAAGGAGAAATGAAAGAAAGATTACGAGATTTTACTTCAGGTTTACACATAGGGAAGTGGTAGATCAGACTTTTTATATATAATATATAGACTTTACAAACTTTCCAACGATAAAAAATAATAAAAACTTTAGACTTCATATAGAAAAACTCTACACCGATTGATTTCCCCACAACAAACCACTACAAAAGCAAAGTCAGAGGCAAAATTGTGGTCTAAAGGAGTGAAACAAGTTTAGAAGTGACCAAGGTATGGTGTGCATAGATTTACTTCCCTCGAAACAAATGCATCAAATTGACAGTTATTTATTAATTCCGGACATATATGGCCGGAACGACTTGAATGAGTTAATACGGTCTTTTAAATTTGTAGGTTGATGCATTTTCTTAGGATAGGTTAGACTTTAGAGTGTGATTTCTAAAAATTGCCGACAGTCACCTTACCAACATTAAATGCTCATAATTCTTCAACAAAAAAGGATCTAAGAATGTTTTTTATATCAATAGAAAGAGAATTGTGTGAAGTTCCCAACAGTGCCATTTTCTCAGAATGGTCATTTTGACACTTAATGTCCCTTTCTGGGTTACATATAAGGTGCAAGAGTCTGAGTCTGGGAGAAAAAGTATTGCCTTATACCGTTATAGTCCGTAAAATACAGTAGCTGTTAGCGAAAGAGAATGTTATTTGCTCTTGTAAATAACAAGGAGAGTGTTTGTGAAGAATATATATGCTACAGAAATACCAATTATTATTATCATCATTATTATTATTACCTTGACCTCTGACACCCAGAACATGCCGATGTTGAAAAATCCATACGCCAAGAAACCAGTAATATTGTACAGCATGAAATCAAAGTTCAGACCTACTACACTGAAACAGATCATTTCATTGAATACATAATATTAATATATGTATCAAGATAATCGTAAACATGGCATAGCAAAAGAATTAAACTTCACAGTTACTGTCTAGAAACAGAAATTTCATCACTAAAATAATCTGTTAATAATAATGCTTAGCTACAATATAACAAAATTACAAAGTCAATTAATTATAATGAATTCACCACAGCTTAATTCTCTTGTTAAAACTTTAGACCCTGCACAACACAGCAGGCTGTGTGGACATTTCTTTGGTGTAACCATCGCCGACTATTGGAATGTTTTCAGGGGATTTGTTTGCTGCTTTTTTTTAAAGTTTTGTAAGATTAGAATGTGGAAATATTTCAAGGGCTATAATGTTTTCCACTGTTATTGCCAGATGTCACTGACAGAAATAGGAATGTATATTTTAAATAGGTATAAATCATAGAAGGATTTGTTTGGATTCTGTTTTCAATATGGAACAAAAACTCTACTCTAAAATGTCACCTTTGGCAATATTCACATTTTGCCCCTGAGGGAGATAACCTGTTGAATGAAAAAGCAACAACAGACTGAGCTCTTTTCTGTCATAAAATTATCTCCCCTAGGATCAGACGTGTGAATACTGCCTGACCTTTTTCTCTTCCAGTTGCTGTAGACCTGGGGGTAGAAGGAAACGGACCAGGCCACAAAGTACAGCCAGCCAATGACGGCATTGATGGTGATCAGAATGGTGCTGTGAACCACCCCAATGCTAATGTAGGTGTCTTGCAGGCTGAAACCATACAATATCGTGTTCAATACAAGCTGAAACCATACAATATCGTGTTCAATACAAGCTGAAACCATACAATATCGTGTTCAATACAAGTTGAAACCATACAATATCGTGTTCAATACAAGCTGAAACCATACAATATCATGTTCAATACAAGCTGAAACCATAGAACATAATGTATTGTGTTACGAACAATCTCAACACACTACTGTATCAACTTAAAGGTTGAAACCATATACTATATGATATAGCACACACTGACGCAGTGCTGTGAACGACCACAATATTACATCACCATGGGTGAAAGGATAACATTTTCTCAATCCTAAAATGGCACGCTTCAATGTTCTCTGAATCTTCCCAATCCTGAAGTGGTGACCACATTAAAAATAATGTCCAATGAGTGTGCGTTTGTTTATACAGGATGGGTGGGGATAGTGTTAGAATTGCATATCATCTTGTTTTAATCTGCCATCAATGTTGGTAGAAAAGTTTGATTTTATAAGACCATGGTTCCGGATGACAAGATGGCCAATCCTGAAAACTCTCCATCTATCAGCTTTTTAAATCTTGATTTCTGGAGCATGTCTGAACAACTTTCACCCATACATCACTAACTTTAACAATGCTTAGCCACATGACATACCATGCCATGGAAAATCCTTGATCCATCAAACTTAAAAGCTGAATTCATATGAGTTACAACACATATTCTAAAGCATGTCTTACCATAAGGCTTAAGTTAAACTACACAATACACACAGCAAACAACTTCAAATACAAACACATCTTAAAATAAAGTCTGAACTTAGGGAAACTATGAGTAAGACAGTGCCAGGTCTAGTCTACAAGGAAAAGGCAAACAGGTACATATCAATCAACAACGAAAACAGCAAAATCCTTACTCTTCAAATTGTGAAGAAGAAGAGTTGACACCGACTGTGATATGGCCAGCATTGGTCCCGTTGAGGATCACATCCAAACTGCGATTAGCTGCACCGACTGTTAGGTTGGGTAAGGGGGCAATAATTCCACCGTCATCATGATAAGTGATTGTGTCCCCTACCTGGTAGGTGAACTGCAGCAGTGCTGTTTCATTCAGAGGGTCACTGCAAACAATTAACAATTCAATACGTAAATTCTCGGTTAGGATTTTGTACAGTTATTTAAGACTAGTCTAAGAAAGAGGTTAAACACCATATAATATTAAAAGATTCCATGTCCACCAATCCTTTCATCCATCCATGCACTCACCCACAAACCCATTCCCTTTCTTCCTTTTTCTTCCTTGGTGGTGACCAACGTCTTCATATAGAAGTCAATGTACACTTTGGAGATGTGACCAGAGAAAGAAAAAGAGAAGTGAGAGAAACAAGCTTTCCACCCATCCAGCAATTCATATTTGTTCTTAGCACACATAAATTAAATATTCACTATACAGTTACACTTTTACAGACACACTAATATGTAATATAACAAGCACAGCAATGCATCCAAACAGAATCCAAAATAAGGATTAAATGGGATAAATAACTGAAAGTCTGTTTACTTTAACGTCCTCCGACCTGGAACAAGCACAAGTGTCAAGTAGGACATTTCTAAATAACTTTCCTGGTGTTGCATTGCCTCCAGCAGTCCATGATCATCCCACTATCTGTATATTATATGCATAATATATAATAATATACATATAGTGGGATGATCCTGGACTGCTGGAGGCAATGCAACACCAGGAAAGTCCCGAATTTTTAATAGATATAAACATGTATATATGTCGGGGATAAAAACAAATCCCTAAACTGGGGCTTCAAGTCCAATCATGTTGCTTATAAATACTTTAATATTATCATTGCCCACTACAAAAAAAATCAGATGATCAGGACTTATTCATGAAATAAAAATTTATTGACACTACCGTAATATACAGTACAACTGAATGCTATTTTTAAGTCAATTAAATATCAATCGTGTATGTACATTATAAAAGTATTCATAAATAAAGACAATAAATAATAGAATCCACTGAAGTTCCACAAATGAACTTTCAATCATTAACAATTTACAACAACAACAACAAAAAAGACTAAGAGCAGAACACTGAGGTGCAATATTTACTAATAAACAGTTGTGACTGCATGGAAGAAAAAAGCTAGAAATGCACTGCGACAGTGAAACCTAGCCAGACCAACACATAACAAATACACTGACTGATGTATCTGTGAACCTCAAAACCTGTCTGTGTAGCTCTTCTCCCACCTCCCTCGACCACTGCCCCTTTCCCCTAAGCTTACACTACTGCACCTTTCCCTGTCTCACTGTCCAGTCAGTGACTGGCCCATGCAGTGAGTAATGACTCAGCAAAATGACAGCACCCGCTAAATATGGGTTTCCCTACAGCGCAGTAGTATATCTATAACTGTATAAGGTAAAACAAAAATCATAAAAATCGAGGAAAATCAGTAGGATCATGAAAATTGAGATGAACTCTTGTAAATGCAATGTCTACATCTCTACTAAATTTGATTAAAAGTAAATAAAGTTCACCAAATAGTTTTTGAGGACCCAGAAATTCAGACCCTTCTGCAGTTCTGGATTAAAAACAAAATGTGATGGTGCATGGGAAAAACAGACATAAGTTGCTCAGAATGTTTTGAGCAAAAAGCCCAAAATAATCAACAACCCTCAAAATACCAAATTTCTTTTTAGGGCATATTTGTTCATTGTTATGCATTCTAGTACCAGTATCCACAACATGAAACTGAAAGACAATTTTTTACACATTCTTTGTTTATTTCATTGTTTCTAGAAACAAAAAGGCAAAAGTCTGCCTTTCATCAATGTCCAATTTCTATGGCTATAAAATCCAAACTCAATTCTGTTTTCTGTGTATTGATTGAGAATCTTTGCTCCTTCTTGTAAAAACACAATCTCAATTTATTCCAAAATTCCATTATGTCTGTTTTTCCCATGCATCATCTGAAATCATAAAAAATACAAAAACAATCAGCAAAATCATGAGCTTCGAAAGGAAGCTTCCTATTGGTAAGGTGCTTACACCTCTGCCCAATTGGATAAAAATGATTAAATCCATCCATTAGTTTTTAAGAAAATTGATAGACAGACCCGAAACAATACCCGTGCCAGACTCTGTCTGGCCAGTAAACAAAACACTGCGTAAAGAGTAGTGCTTGCTCCACCTGAAGGAAATGTTGAGGTTTGAGGAGTCTCCTATCTGCAGGTCCAGACTTGACTCACTGAAGGTTACATTGACAGCTGCCACACCTGGGAACACATTACGTTCAAGTGTTTGTTCAATTTATGTACACTGTATTGATTTGCTTAATTAAGCTGTACAGCTTCAATTAAAGTAGAGGTGGGTGGAAAAAAAACCCACCCGGTTTGAATCGAAAAACCGGTGCTAAAATTTTGCGGTTTGAAAAACCAGTTTCAGTTGCTATGAACCGGTTTTTTTAACTGCAAACTGAAAGAAAGTTTTTCTAAGAGTAACGTATTCTTTTCGAAGAACAACAGTGAATCTCAGCGCAGATTGGGTGTTTGTAAACCGAAAGTAGCTGTTTCTAGTTGTCTGGTGGTGTAAGGTGCAAGTATGTCTGAGGATTACACTATGGTACTGAACCAAAAGAGCAAGTCAGACATTTGGAGGCATTTTGTTCTGAAGAAAAGAAAGACTGACGGAGTGATTGTACACGTGAGCGCACACACATACACACACACACACACACACACACACACAAACACACACGCGCGCACACACACACACACACACGCTTTTTCTTATCAATAACATGACCTTGCTATGATATTTGCACTGTATTTTATTCATAATTATGCAAATGTGTACATTACATGCATAATATCTCTCTCTCTCTGTGTACTGGCCCCCAAAAAGATAACTACAGTTTTGTCTAAAATTTATGTGTGTGTGTGTGTGTGTGTGTGTGTGTGTGTGCGTGTGCGTGTCACTCTGTGTGTGTGTGTGTGTGTGTGTGTGTGTGTGTGTGTGTGTGTGTGTGAACATTCTGACAAATAAATACTTCTCATGTGTGTGTGTGTGTGTGTGTGTGTGTGAACATTCTGACAAATAAATACATGTTTGCATTGGTGAAAATGTGAGTACTGGTAAATTAAAAAAATGGTTCAAAGGAAAAAATGGTATAAAAAAACGGTTCAATTTTTTTAACCGGGTCTCAACTCTACTTGAATTTGAAAGCAACTAATTATTCATTGGTAAAGGTATAGTTTCTTTAGGGCTTTTTATTCATTCAACCATTCATTCTAACTGTCTGTCTCAGTGTCTGTCTCTCTGGTTGTGACAACTAACTTTCCCAACATGTAAGCAAACCGTGCACATAAGCTAACAGCACATGTAAATTTATCATAAACACTAACAACAACAACATTCTCCAAAGTAAAACAAAGTCACAAGACAGCACAGTGAGTAAGCAATGCTTCAAAGCTCTCATGTGAAAATGATGACTCATTTTGTCACAGGGTACTGTTGACTAGCTAGTTCATGATAATGACAAGAAAATTGTCATTGACTTGGTTGCTGATTTTTGTTGACTTACAACAATGTGCAAGTTACATCATTTTCAGGTCAGGTCAGGTCAGGTAGGAC
>CM065681.1:58661219-58681219 GCA_017654935.2 Phymorhynchus buccinoides | reverse complement strand
GCAATCTGGCATTTTTCAAACAAAGTTACTGACTAAGATGGCGGTCTCCCATAATATGGCACGCTCCTTGTGGCCAGATATGACGACACGTGGGTACAAGCCATAGGTGATTTGAAGAATGAAAATATCACTTTTTCCGTTAAAAAAAATCACCAATATTTTCTGTCCCGGATAGTACACTTGACACTTGGAGCGCAAGTGAAGTTATAGTGCGCATGCACTACAACTGCACTTGTACTGTTTTGGGTTGAGGGGAAGAAATGTTAATATTGCCAGCATTGTTTCAGTAACAGAGTTGCTAACTCCTGAAACTCACTGCCACCTGAACTAAAAAATGCACCATCTACTAGTACTAATGAGTAATGTCTTCAAAAATCTACTTGACAAAAATGAATTTTTGTGTGAAATGTTTTATGATTATGAGGATTGAAATTGCAATCATAGTTTGTTTGTTTTTCGCATGCAAATGCAACCCAATTAACGAAAAACTTTTTTGGATGGGACGTTTTATAAGCCACGAGGCTTAGGCAGAAGCCAGTCCCTTTACTACAACTACTATACTTTGAAGAAATTCAAGATTGCTCTAGCTCAGTAGTTGAGAGTGAGACCTGAGTAGCTCTCACTCTTGTCTGAGGGGAGGACGAATGGGAGAAGGAGAGTGGAAGTGTCTTTGGAGAGAAGGTGACAGTAAGAAGTCAGGCTGCCTACAGTTACAGGTAGAGAGACAGAAAAAAAGACACATTTTAGTTTACACAGCCTTTAGTTTAACACATGTATACCAGGGCTCGCACGGTCTTTGAAGGTCTTGGAAAGTCTTTGAAAAATGGAGTGCCATTTTCAAGTCTTTGAAACTTGGCTTTGGTCTGTGAAAATTGAGGAATAGTTTGTGAAAAAGTCGTTGATGCCATAATTTTTTTGTTTGCTTCCAGAATTGATAAAGAAGCAATTTATATGCACTAATTTTCCATATAGCAGACGTCCACTATTTGTCGAGTTACTTCCCTTCACTCTATCCAGGTCTTTTGGCTACACCGGTGCACCTTGAATGAATGATCGAAGCAATCGTCATCATTGCAATTGTCGTGAGAGGTCTTTGAAAATAGGATAAAGGGTCTTTGAAAAGGTCTTTGAAAGTTTGTGAATTTTGATATAAAAAAATGTATGAACCCTGACATAGTCACACAGCCCCCCCCCCCCCCTCTCTCTCTATAAGTTAGGCTGCCTACAGTCACAGGTAGAGATGCAGAACAGAAAGTAGCAATCACACAGACACAGCCTCCCCCCCTTTCTCTCTCTCACTGTCACACACACAGCTCATTAATTTAACCCAGTAGTCTTTTATATTGCAGGTGGACTAATGGGGGATTGTGTCGAAGCTGCTGGTTATCCCTCGCTTCTTCCCCATTGCGGCATTCTTCAAGCAAGACGGCAGTGCGTCGTATGAACCGTTATGATTTTCCACGTCAGTACCCTACAACAATAGTTCTGAACGATGGGTCAACAATCACAGTACGCTACAAAGAGCCCAGGAGGATAATCAAGGTATTTGTGACAATGTGAATTATTGTTTGGGCAGAGGCTCGGGGTACGGGCCTGTATCTCACTTTCTCCAGGCTACGGGTACGGCGCTCAATCATGGGACGCGTAAATTGTGCGCAAATGTCTTCAAAAACTTCTTTTTTTTTAACTCTGACATGTTCCTAACCCTATCCCTAACCAAGATACGTTAAATATATATATACGAAATAAGAAAATGCATTTGTTGACGAAAAATTTGACTATGAAGAGTTACTTTCCCTGAACATTGTCTGAGTGTTGCAGCAACTCTGTACTCGTAGCCAATTATTGTTGTGTTTTTGTTAATGCTTTTTTAGCTAGTGAACAAAAAAACTATCACTGTATTAGTATATTGAACCAATCAATGAGATTTTTTTTTAAAGTATCAGTATCACTCTATGGTATTGTCTCCGAATGTTTCTATCTGATTTGTAATGTAACCTACAAGAAGCATAGCTACATTCCTGAGGGTGTAGATGATGTATAAGAACCATAGTATGTACATATTTTATATAATTTACATCATCCCATTAAAACATATTATGTCAATAGCCTTCATTTGAGGCTGATAGATAGACTGAGACAGTTGCAAGACATATGAAGTAACATGCGTGCCATTAGACTTGTCTTAATACTCTGAGTCTGATTGACAGAACTAAATCTGTCTAGAGATACATGTATGCAGATTGAGTCTAACAGGTCTCTTTTAAATTTTATAATAAAAACATTTATAATTTTTCTGTTTTTCTCTGGCAGTAAAGGGGTTAACTTTGGAGTTAGCCTAATTAATGTGTTTGATATTTAAATTCAAGATTTTGCAAAGAAAAGGTATTATATATAATTGAAAATTGCCCACATTGGAAGCAGAGATTTGTTCAGAACTGAAAACAGTGTTGGCGTGCAGCCACGCCTTGAACAAGTGTAATACAGGTGTTAATTAGTAGTGCAGACCTGTTTACTCTACTCTTTTCGAGAAGTATTCTACTCAATTTGGACCTCTACTACTCTTCAAAATTGAAAATAATGCTCTAATTACTCATTTTCAGTGAACATTATTTGATGGTTTAATGAAGAGGACTACTCATTTCACACCAAAACTACTCATTTCAGCTATCCAGACTACTCAAAACTTGTGTAGGGGGTAAGCAGGTCTGCTACTACCCTTCAAAATTGAAAATAATGCTCTTTACTACACATTTTGCACCAAAACTACTCATTTCAGCTAGCCATCCAGACTTGTGTAGGGGGTAAGCAGGTCTGGTAGTGTTACCGGTAAATAAAAAGCACCAAGAGCAAGTTGCATGATTGTCGGATTTCATATACATTATTAAGTATATATCATTATATGTCATGCTTTCATATACATTATTAAGTATATGTCATGCTTCATTAAAATTCAGATGGCCGTCTACTCATGTGTACCAAGGGTAATAAACAATGTTCTGTGAGTGTGTGCGTGCATGTGTGCACTTCAATTTTATTTTTAGTCCTTCCACTAAAAGTGATTGACAAATGTGTGCGTGTCACTGTGTGTATGTGTGTGCATATGCGGGTGAATGTGTGTTATTCTGTCGGTCAGCTTCCTGAGGACCTGTCGCTGCTGTCAGAAGCGGAGCGGAAGTTGCGGCTTCAGCGACGCAAACCGAAGCAGAAACTGGTGATCGAGGATGACGTAGAGGAAGACTCCTTTGACATCTCACAGTACAGCCACTTATGGAAAAAATAAAACATCTTCTAAATGGGACCCAGTGTTTTGGTTTCCAATTTGTTTTTGTTTTGATTTGTTTAAAGTTAAATTTGTACACTCGCCTCAAATTATGTTCTAGACACAAGAAATTGAGGGCCTCTCGTGAGTTTTGTTTTTGCATTGTGGGTTGATTTCTTTGCTTACAATAACTTTTGCTGTTGAAGTCTCAGTGAGCTAAATTCAGATGATTGTGATGAGGAATGCCCCATGTTGCATCACAAGGACCCAACTTCACTAAATTCTGATTTTCTTATCAAATGGCAGCAGACATTGTTTAAATTTTAAAGCGTTGCTTTATAACAAATCTTTACCATAGAAACATTGCACAATGATCATATTGGCCCTTACACATTAATCATTTTGATTACTTTATTCAGTCTATCGAAATTATTTCTTTAAAAATGTTACCCTTTATATGAGAGTGGCTTTCAACTTCTTGTGCTTAGTAATACTGCCAACATAAATTTATTTAAAATCAAATCCATTTGTACTTGATACACTTTACCTTTTGCAGCCCAGTCACTTTCATGGAGTTTAGTGGGGACCGGTTTTTTTATGTTTCAGTATTGAATTCACACACTAACCTCCCTTCAGACAATACTTTATAAAGCTAGTCTGTCTTGGAAACAGTGTACTGTAATACATGATCCCATACAGAGGGTGTTACCACTTCTGTCCACTAATAGCTCCTGTACTTCCCTTTACTCAAACGGCTTGTATCATTAGTTGATATTATCGGGACAATAGTAACGTGAGAGTTATACATGATTTTCTACAGTAATGTGAAGTCATGGTACAGCTTAGTCTTTTGTGAGAGACTTGACTCAAAGTAAAAGGCATTTTGTGTAGTGTACTTGCTAAAAGCATTACGGTAGTTTGCCTTTAGGGACCTTCCCAAGTGCCAGAGAGTGTGGGTATTCTGGGCAAGTCGTATTGTGAAATGTTTGCCCGGCCCTCCACAATAGCAGCTGCTTCTTTTGACATCTTAGTTGGAAATGACAGACTGGCATACAGACATATAAGATTTTCATAAGATTTTTACTATTTCTGCTTGAACTTTGTGCTGGTTTGCTTTATTATGGATTTTCGATTTGATGCAAAGAAGACACCATTCTCTTGTAGAATGTCTTTTTTCTCAGGTTGGCATCCACTGGACAGTCAAATTGCAGGCCGATCATGCAAACTGATGAGACCTTCTCTTAGGTCGAAACAGCTGTCTGTGCATAAGGCACTGTCCCTCCCAGTGGGAGAAAAAGTAAATCAGCACAATTTATTTATTTATTTTTATTTTATTTTTTTATTTTTTGAACATGGAACATTGCGTTAACAAAAGAAGTTAACGTTAACTGGTTTTGTTTCCGAGGTTCACAAATAAAGACATTGGACACAGAAAATTTGTATCAAAGCAAACTATATATATATATATATATATATATACTATGAATGTACAACATTGTGCAACCATATATACATGTTTTATGTTTATGTATTTGCATTTCTGTGTGTGCATGCCTGCTTGCGTGTGTGGGTGCTGGTGTGTGTGTGTGTGTGCGCGTGTGCTTGTGGGTGTGGTTATGCATGTGTGTGTGTGTGTGTGTGTGTATGTGCGTGTGTTAGCATGCACACATGTGTGTGTGCCTAGTTGTGCGTATGTGTGCATCTGCATAACAGTGTGTGCGTGTATATTGTGTGCGAGTGTGTGCGTGTGAGACTTGCTTGTTTGTGAACACTAAACTGGCCACGCCTTGAAATGGGTCACTTTGCCTACTGATCAGAGCTCACGTTTTATTTGCTCCCCCAGTTTTTCTTTTCCTTGGTTTGTCAGTTGAAGTTTTGTGACTCGTTAAAGCTGTAGACTACAGCGAAATATTGTCAACTTTTAATACAAGTGTTTTAAACGACATCATCGACTTTGTTGTTATTTCCTGAATGTATTGTGTCCTACCTCAAAGCTCGTCTGCAAGGAGTGGTGCCAAACGTTGTGAAAGTATGATTTTATTATATATATATATACTAGCGCAACGCCCCGTACCGGTAACGACTAGTACAGGTAACGCCAAGTACCGGTAACGCTGAGTACCGGTTTCGCCGGGTCCGCAAAATATTATATTTTTACTTTTGTGGCTGAAAATAAAATTTTTTTACCCCTACCATTTTCAAGGCCTACCGATCTCCATGACCTTGACCTTGACCTTGATCGGTATGCAATCATCAGAACAACCATAAGCCAAAGTACCTACATGCCAAGTTTGAAGTCCCTAAGACCAACGGTGTGGATGTTATAGCCCCTTAAAGATTTTCGGTTTTTAAGGTCATACGCCAAGGTGAAGGTCATGACGGCGATAATTTATGCACGGATGCCTTCTCTCATGGTGACACGCCACCACACAAAACTGGATACGATTCGGTAAAGCAGTTCGGGAGATATGTGTGGGACAGTAAAACCCAATCATTAGACCCCTACCACTTTCAAGGCATACCGATCTCCCTGACCTTGACCTTGACCTTCATTGGTACGCCATCATCAGAACGGCCATAAGCGAAAGTACATCCATGCCAAGTTTCAAGACTCTAGGACCTGCGGTGTGGAAGTTATGGCCCCTTAACGGTTTTCGGTCTTCCCACGACCCCTTGGCGGAGGTTTCCGAAAAGTAAGGATGGCATGACCTTCGGAGGGTGCCAAGGATGCTTGATGCCAAATTTGGTGTCGATCGGTTGAGAACTGGCCGTGCATAAGGGACACACAGACAGACATACAGATTTCGAAAATATATATAAGATATATATAAATACACACCTACTGCTTGCATTGAATTTACCCTGATGAGCCAAAGGCTTAATTAGACAGGACTGGATACATGCATTTAGGTAAGAAGCATGGATGCCCCTGCTTTCAGGATGTCCTGGAGTTCAGGATTTTTTTTTTTATTGCCTGGAGCCGGATTTTGAGAATTTAAGAAGATGCATCTTGCTGGTTATAGAGGTCACAAAGTTTAACCAGAAGTGAAAGTACAATGACAGCCTGTCAATTACATTGAAAACTGTTTCCAGTGGGCATTGTCCCCCGGAACCTCCAGGAGGGGCACTGTCCCTGCACTCCGCCGGGGCCTTGCAGGATTTTTGAAATTTCCCATGAGCACCCATGAAAGACCACAGGCAGGCATGAAGGAGTGCAGAAGTTGATTTTTTGTCGTTTGACTGATAATGAATGATGAGGCAGGGCTATACTGTACGCTTCCTTTTATGATACACCCAGCCCAACAGATGGAGACACTTGCAGCGTTGGTAAGAAAATTCAACTGTGAATGAAACTTACTGGGTAGTTCCTTACTGTGTGTACTGGGTAGTTCCTTACTGTGTACTGGGTAGTTCCTTACTGTGTACTGGGTAGTTCCTTACTGTGTACTGGGTAGTTCCTTACTGTGTACTGGGTAGTTCCTTACTGTGTACTGGGTAGGGTCCTTACTGTGTACTGGGTAGTTCCTTACTGTGTACTGGGTAGTTCCTTACTGTGTACTGGGTAGTTCCTTACTGTGTACTGGGTAGTTCCTTACTGTGTACTGGGTAGTTCCTTACTGTGTACTGGGTAGTTCCTTACTTACTGGGTAGTACTACTGTGTACTGGGTAGTTCCTTACTGTGTACTGGGTAGTTCCTTACTGTGTACTGGGTAGTTCCTTACTGTGTACTGGGTAGTTCCTCCTTACTGTGTACTGGGTAGTTCCTTACTGTGTACTGGGTAGCTCCTTACTGTGTACTGGGTAGTTCCTTACTGTGTACTGGGTAGTTCCTTACTGTGTACTGGGTAGGTAGTTCCTTACTGTGTACTGGGTAGTTCCTTACTGTGTACTGGGTAGTTCCTTACTGTGTACTGGGTAGTTCCTTACTGTGTACTGGGTAGTTCCTTACTGTGTACTGGGTAGTTCCTTACTGTGTACTGGGTAGTCCTTACTGTGTACTGGGTAGTTCCTTACTGTGTACTGGGTAGTTCCTTACTGTGTACTGGGTAGTTCTTACTGTGTACTGGGTAGTTCCTTACTGTGTACTGGGTAGTTCCTTACTGTGTACTGGGTAGTTCCTTACTGTGTACTGGGTAGTTCCTTACTGTGTACTGGGTAGTTCCTTACTGTGTACTGGGTAGTTCCTTACTGTGTACTGGGTAGTTCCTTACTGTGTACTGGGTAGTTCCTTACTGTGTACTGGGTAGTTCCTTACTGTGTACTGGGTAGTTCCTTACTGTGTACTGGGTAGTTCCTTACTGTGTACTGGGTAGTTCCTTACTGTGTACTGGGTAGTTCCTTACTGTGTACTGGGTAGTTCCTTACTGTGTACTGGGTAGGGTAGTTCCTTACTGTGTACTGGGTAGTTCCTTACTGTGTACTGGGTAGTTCCTTACTGTGTACTGGGTAGTTCCTTACTGTGTACTGGGTGGGTACTGGGTAGTTCCTTACTGTGTACTGGGTAGTTCCTTACTGTGTACTGGGTAGTTCCTTACTGTGTACTGGGTAGTTCCTTACTGTGTACTGGGTAGTTCCTTACTGTGTACTGGGTAGTTCCTTACTGTGTACTGGGTAGTTCCTTACTGTGTACTGGGTAGTTCCTTACTGTGTACTGGGTAGTTCCTTACTGTGTACTGGGTAGTTCCTTACTGTGTACTGGGTAGTTCCTTACTGTGTACTGTGTACTGGGTAGTTCCTTACTGTGTACTGGGTAGTTCCTTACTGTGTACTGGGTAGTTCCTTACTGTGTACTGGGTAGTTCCTTACTGTGTACTGGGTAGTTCCTTACTGTGTACTGGGTAGTTCCTTACTGTGTACTGGGTAGTTCCTTACTGTGTACTGTGTACTGGGTAGTTCCTTACTGTGTACTGGGTAGTTCCTTACTGTGTACTGGGTAGTCCTTACTGTGTACTGGGTAGTTCCTTACTGTGTACTGGGTAGTTCCTTACTGTGTACTGGGTAGTTCCTTCCTTACTGTGTACTGGGTAGTTCCTTACTGTGTACTGGGTAGTTCCTTACTGTGTACTGGGTAGTTCCTTACTGTGTACTGGGTAGTTCCTTACTGTGTACTGGGTAGTTCCTTACTGTGTACTGGGTAGTTCCTTACTGTGTACTGGGTAGTTCCTTACTGTGTACTGGGTAGTTCCTTACTGTGTACTGGGTAGTTCCTTACTGTGTACTGGGTAGTTCCTTACTGTGTACTGGGTAGTTCCTTACTGTGTACTGGGTAGTTCCTTACTGTGTACTGGGTAGTTCCTTACTGTGTACTGGGTAGTTCCTTACTGTGTACTGGGTAGTTCCTTACTGTGTACTGGGTAGTGTACTGGGTAGTTCCTTACTGTGTACTGGGTAGTTCCTTACTGTGTACTGGGTAGTTCCTTACTGTGTACTGGGTAGTTCCTTACTGTGTACTTACTGGGTAGTTCCTTACTGTGTACTGGGTAGTTCCTTACTGTGTACTGGGTAGTTCCTTACTGTGTACTGTGTACCGTAGTTCCTTACTGTGTACTGGGTAGTTCCTTACTGTGTACTGGGTAGTTCCTTACTGTGTACTGGGTAGTTCCTTACTGTGTACTGGGTAGTTCCTTACTGTGTACTGGGTAGTTCCTTACTGTGTACTGGGTAGTTCCTTACTGTGTACTGGGTAGTTCCTTACTGTGTACTGGGTAGTTCCTTACTGTGTACTGGGTAGTCCTTACTGTTACTGGGTAGTTCCTTACTGTGTACTGGGTAGTTCCTTACTGTGTACTGGGTAGTTCCTTACTGTGTACTGGGTAGTTCCTTACTGTGTACTGGGTAGTTCCTTACTGTGTACTGGGTAGTTCCTTACTGTGTACTGGGTAGTTCCTTACTGTGTACTGGGTAGTCCTTACTGTGTACTAGTTCCTTACTGTGTACTGGGTAGTTCCTTACTGTGTACTGGGTAGTTCCTTACTGTGTACTGGGTAGTTCCTTACTGTGTACTGGGTAGTTCCTTACTGTGTACTGGGTAGTTCCTTACTGTGTACTGGGTAGTTCCTTACTGTGTACTGGGTAGTTCCTTACTGTGTACTGGGTAGTTCCTTACTGTGTACTGGGTAGGGTAGTTCCTTACTGTGTACTGGGTAGTTCCTTACTGTGTACTGGGTAGTTCCTTACTGTGTACTGGGTAGTTCCTTACTGTGTACTGGGTAGGTGTACCTTACTGGGTAGTTCCTTACTGTGTACTGGGTAGTTCCTTACTGTGTACTGGGTAGTTCCTTACTGTGTACTGGGTAGTTCCTTACTGTGTACTGGGTAGTTCCTTACTGTGTACTGGGTAGTTCCTTACTGTGTACTGGGTAGTTCCTTACTGTGTACTGGGTAGTTCCTTACTGTGTACTGGGTAGTTCCTTACTGTGTACTGGGTAGTTCCTTACTGTGTACTGGGTAGTTCCTTACTGTGTACTGGGTAGTTCCTTACTGTGTACTGGGTAGTTCCTTACTGTGTACTGGGTAGTTCCTTACTGTGTACTGGGTAGTTCCTTACTGTGTACTGGGTAGTTCCTTACTGTGTACTGGGTAGTTCCTTACTGTGTACTGGGTAGTTCCTTACTGTGTACTGGGTAGTTCCTTACTGTGTACTGGGTAGTTCCTTACTGTGTACTGGGTAGTTCCTTACTGTGTACTGGGTAGTTCCTTACTGTGTACTGGGTAGTTCCTTACTGTGTACTGGGTAGTCCTTACTGTGTACTGGGTAGTTCCTTACTGTGTACTGGGTAGTTCCTTACTGTGTACTGGGTAGTTCCTTACTGTGTACTGTTCCTTACTGTGTAGTTCCTTACTGTGTACTGGGTAGTTCCTTACTGTGTACTGGGTAGTTCCTTACTGTGTACTGGGTAGTTCCTTACTGTGTACTGGGTAGTTCCTTACTGTGTACTAGGTGTAGGGTCCTTACTGTGTACTGGGTAGTCCTTACTGTGTACTGGGTAGCTCCTTACCTTTACTGTGTACTGGGTAGTTCCTTACTGTGTACTGGGTAGTTCCTTACTGTGTACTGGGTAGTTCCTTACTGTGTACTGGGTAGTTCCTTACTGTGTACTGGGTAGTTCCTTACTGTGTACTGGGTAGTTCCTTACTGTGTACTGGGTAGTTCCTTACTGTGTACTGGGTAGTTCCTTACTGTGTACTGTGTGTACTGGGTAGTTCCTTACTGTGTACTGGGTAGTTCCTTACTGTGTACTGGGTAGTTCCTTACTGTGTACTGGGTAGTACTGGGTAGTCCTTACTGTGTACTGGGTAGTTCCTTACTGTGTACTGGGTAGTTCCTTACTGTGTACTGGGTAGTTCCTTACTGTGTACTGGGTAGTTCCTTACTGTGTACTGGGTAGCTCCTTACTGTGTACTGGGTAGTTCCTTACTGGGTAGTCCTTACTGTGTACTGGGTAGTTCCTTACTGTGTACTGGGTAGTTCCTTACTGTGTACTGGGTAGTTCCTTACTGTGTACTGGGTAGTTCCTTACTGTGTACCTCCTTACTGTGTACTGGGTAGTTCCTTACTGTTACTGTAGTACTGTAGTTCCTTACTGTGTACTGGGTAGTTCCTTACTGTGTACTGGGTAGTTCCTTACTGTGTACTGGGTAGTCCTTACTGTGTACTGGGTAGTTCCTTACTGTGTACTGGGTAGTTCCTTACTGTGTACTGGGTAGTTCCTTACTGTGTACTGGGTAGTTCCTTACTGTGTACTGGGTAGTTCCTTACTGTGTACTGGGTAGTTCCTTACTGTGTACTGGGTAGTTCCTTACTGTGTACTGGGTAGTTCCTTACTGTGTACTGGGTAGTTCCTTACTGTGTACTGGGTAGTTCCTTACTGTGTACTGGGTAGTTCCTTACTGTGTACTGGGTAGTTCCTTACTGTGTACTGGGTAGTTCCTTACTGTGTACTGGGTAGTTCCTTACTGTGTACTGGGTAGTCCTCCTTACTGTGTACTGGGTAGTGTACTGGGTAGATCCTTACTGTGTACTGGGTAGTCCTTACTGTGTACTGGGTAGTTCCTTACTGTGTACTGGGTAGTTCCTTACTGTGTACTGGGTAGTTCCTTACTGTGTACCTTACTGGGTAGTTCCTTACTGTGTACTGGGTAGTTCCTTACTGTGTACTGGGTAGTTCCTTACTGTGTACTGGGTAGTTCCTTACTGTGTACTGGGTAGTTCCTTACTGTGTACTGGGTAGTTCCTTACTGTGTACTGGGTAGTTCCTTACTGTGTACTGGGTAGTTCCTTACTGTGTACTGGGTAGTTCCTTACTGTGTACCTTACTGTGTACTGGGTAGTTCCTTACTGTGTACTGGGTAGTGTACTGGGTCCTTACTGTGTACTGGGTAGTTCCTTACTGTGTACTGGGTAGTTCCTTACTGTGTACTGGGTAGTTCCTTACTGTGTACTGGGTAGTTCCTTACTGTGTACTGGGTAGTTCCTTACTGTGTACTGGGTAGTTCCTTACTGTGTACTGGGTAGTTCCTTACTGTGTACTGGGTAGGTGTACTGGGTAGTTCCTTACTGTGTACTGGGTAGTTCCTTACTGTGTACTGGGTAGTTCCTTACTGTGTACTGGGTAGTTCCTTACTGTGTACTGGGTAGTTCCTTACTGTGTACTGGGTAGTTCCTTACTGTGTACTGGGTAGTTCCTTACTGTGTACTGGGTAGTTCCTTACTGTGTACTGGGTAGTTCCTTACTGTGTACTGGGTAGTTCCTTACTGTGTACTGGGTAGTTCCTTACTGTGTACTGGGTAGATCCTTACTGTGTACTGGGTAGTTCCTTACTGTGTACTGGGTAGTTCCTTACTGTGTACTGGGTAGTTCCTTACTGTGTACTGGGTAGTTCCTTACTGTGTACTGGGTAGTTCCTTACTGTGTACTGGGTAGTTCCTTACTGTGTACTGGGTAGTTCCTTACTGTGTACTGGGTAGTTCCTTACTGTGTACTGGGTAGTTCCTTACTGTGTACTGGGTAGTTCCTTACTGTGTACTGGGTAGTTCCTTACTGTGTACTGGGTAGTTCCTTACTGTGTACTGGGTAGGTGTACTGGGTAGTTCCTTACTGTGTACTGGGTAGTTCCTTACTGTGTACTGGGTAGTTCCTTACTGTGTACTGGGTAGTTCCTTACTGTGTACTGGGTTCCTTACTGTGTACTGGGTAGCTCCTTACTGTGTACTGGGTAGTTCCTTACTGTGTACTGGGTAGTTCCTTACTGTGTACCTTCCTTACTGTGTACTGGGTAGTTCCTTACTGTGTACTGGGTAGTTCCTTACTGTGTACTGGGTAGTTCCTTACTGTGTACTAGTTCCTTACTGTGTACTGGGTAGTTCCTTACTGTGTACTGGGTAGTTCCTTACTGTGTACTGGGTAGTTCCTTACTGTGTACTGGGTAGTTCCTTACTGTGTACTGGGTAGTTCCTTACTGTGTACTGGGTAGTTCCTTACTGTGTACTGGGTAGTTCCTTACTGTGTACTGGGTAGTTCCTTACTGTGTACTGGGTAGTTCCTTACTGTGTACTGGGTAGTTCCTTACTGTGTACTGGGTAGTTCCTTACTGTGTACTGGGTAGCCTCCTTACTGTGTACTGGGTAGTTCCTTACCTTAGTTCTGTGTACTGGGTAGTTCCTTACTGTGTACTGGGTAGTTCCTTACTGTGTACTGGGTAGTTCCTTACTGTGTACTGGGTAGTTCCTTACTGTGTAGGGTAGTTCCTTACTGTGTACTGGGTAGTTCCTTACTGTGTACTGGGTAGTTCCTTGTACTGGGTAGTTCCTTACTGTGTACTGGGTAGTTCCTTGTACTGGGTAGTCCTTACTGTGTACTGGGTAGTTCCTTACTGTGTACTGGGTAGTTCCTTACTGTGTACAGGGTAGTTCCTTACTGTGTACTGGGTGGGTAGTTCCTTACTGTGTACTGGGTAGTTCCTTACTGTGTACTGGGTAGTTCCTTACTGTGTACTGGGTAGTTCCTTACTGTGTACTGGGTAGTTACTGTACTGTGTACTTAGTTCCTTACTGTGTACTGGGTAGTTCCTTACTGTGTACTGGGTAGTTCCTTACTGTGTACTGGTAGTTCCTTACTGTGTACTGGGTAGTTCCTTACTGTGTACTGGGTAGTTCCTTACTGTGTACTGGGTAGTTCCTTACTGTGTACTGGGTAGTTCCTTACTGTGTACTGGGTAGTTCCTTACTGTGTACTGGGTAGTTCCTTACTGTGTACTGGGTAGTTCCTTACTGTGTACTGGGTAGTTCCTTACTGTGTACTGGGTAGTTCCTTACTGTGTACTGGGTAGTTCCTTACTGTGTACTGGGTAGTTCCTTACTGTGTACTGGGTAGATCCTTACCTTCCTTACTGTGTACTGGGTAGTTCCTTACTGTGTACTGGGTAGTTCCTTACTGTGTACTGGGTAGTTCCTTACTGTGTACTGGGTAGTTCCTTACTGTGTACTGGGTAGTTCCTTACTGTGTACTGGGTAGTTCCTTACTGTGTACTGGGTAGTTCCTTACTGTGTACTGGGTAGTTCCTTACTGTGTACTGGGTAGTTCCTTACTGTGTACTGGGTAGTTCCTTACTGTGTACTGGGTAGTTCCTTACTGTGTACTGGGTAGTCCTTACTGTGTACTGGGTAGTTCCTTACTGTGTACTGGGTAGTTCCTTACTGTGTACTGGGTAGTTCCTTACTGTGTACTGGGTAGTTCCTTACTGTGTAGGGTAGTTCCTTACTGTGTACTGGGTAGTTCCTTACTGTGTACTGGGTAGTTCCTTACTGTGTACTGGGTAGTTCCTTACTGTGTACTGGGTAGTTCCTTACTGTGTACTGGGTAGTTCCTTACTGTGTACTGGGTAGTTCCTTACTGTGTACTGGGTAGTTCCTTACTGTGTACTGGGTAGTTCCTTACTGTGTACTGGGTAGTTCCTTACTGTGTACTGGGTAGTTCCTTACTGTGTACTAGTTCCTTACTGTGTAGCTCCTTACTGTGTACTGGGTAGTTCCTTACTGTGTACTGGGTAGTTCCTTACTGTGTACTGGGTAGTTCCTTACTGTGTACTGGGTAGTTCCTTACTGTGTACTGGGTAGTTCCTTACTGTGTACTGGGTAGGGTACTGGGTAGATCCTTACTGTGTACTAGGTGTACTGGGTAGATCCTTACTGTGTACTGGGTAGTTCCTTACTGTGTACTGGGTAGTTCCTTACTGTGTACTGGGTAGTTCCTTACTGGGTAGTTCCTTACTGTGTACTGGGTAGTTCCTTACTGTGTACTGGGTAGTTCCTTACTGTGTACTGGGTAGTTCCTTACTGTGTACTGGGTAGTTCCTTACTGTGTACTGGGTAGTTCCTTACTGTGTACTGGGTAGTTCCTTACTGTGTACTGGGTAGGGTACTGGGTAGTTCCTTACTGTGTACTGGGTAGTTCCTTACTGTGTACTGGGTAGTTCCTTACTGTGTACTGGGTAGTTCCTTACTGTGTACTGGGTAGTTCCTTACTGTGTACTGGGTAGTTCCTTACTGTGTACTGGGTAGCTCCTCCTTACTGTGTACTGGGTAGTTCCTTACTGTGTACTGGGTAGTTCCTTACTGTGTACTGGGTAGTTCCTTACTGTGTACTGGGTAGTTCCTTACTGTGTACTGGGTAGTTCCTTACTGTGTACTGGGTAGCTCCTTACTGTGTACTGGGTAGTTCCTTACTGTGTACTGGGTAGTTCCTTACTGTGTACTGGGTACTGGGTTCCTTACTGTGTACTGGGTAGATCCTTACTGTGTACTGGGTAGTTCCTTACTGTGTACTGGGTAGTCCTCCTTACTGTGTACTGGGTAGTTCCTTACTGTGTACTGGGTAGTTCCTTACTGTGTACTGGGTAGTTCCTTACTGTGTACTGGGTAGTTCCTTACTGTGTACTGGGTAGTTCCTTACTGTGTACTGGGTAGTTCCTTACTGTGTACTGGGTAGTTCCTTACTGTGTACTGGGTAGCTCCTTACTGTGTACTGGGTAGTTCCTTACTGTGTACTGGGTAGTTCCTTACTGTGTACTGGGTAGTTCCTTACTGTGTACTGGGTAGTTCCTTACTGTGTACTGGGTAGTTCCTTACTGTGTACTGGGTAGTTCCTTACTGTGTACTGGGTAGTTCCTTACTGTGTACTGGGTAGTTCCTTACTGTGTACTGGGTAGTTCCTTACTGTGTACTGGGTAGTTCCTTACTGTGTACTGGGTAGTTCCTTACTGTGTACTGGGTAGTTCCTTACTGTGTACTGGGTAGTTCCTTACTGTGTACTTCCTTACTGTGTACTGGGTAGTTCCTTACTGTGTACTGGGTAGTTCCTTACTGTGTACTGGGTAGTTCCTTACTGTGTACTGTAGTCCTTACTGTGTACTGGGTAGTTCCTTACTGGTAGTCCTCCTTACTGTGTACTGGGTAGTTCCTTACTGTGTACTGGGTAGTTCCTTACTGTGTACTGGGTAGTTCCTTACTGTGTACTGGGTAGTTCCTTACTGTGTACTGGGTAGTTCCTTACTGTGTACTGGGTAGTTCCTTACTGTGTACTGGGTAGTTCCTTACTGTGTACTGGGTAGTTCCTTACTGTGTACTGGGTAGTTCCTTACTGTGTACTGGGTAGTTCCTTACTGTGTACTGGGTAGTTCCTTACTGTGTACTGGGTAGTTCCTTACTGTGTACTGGGTAGTTCCTTACTGTGTACTGGGTAGTTCCTTACTGTGTACTGGGTAGTCCTTACTGTGTACTGTGTACTGGGTAGTTCCTTACTGTGTACTGGGTAGTTTACTGTGTACTGGGTAGTTCCTTACTGTGTACTGGGTAGTTCCTTACTGTGTACTGGGTAGTTCCTTACTGTGTACTGGGTAGTTCCTTACTGTGTACTGGGTAGTTCCTTACTGTGTACTGGGTAGTTCCTTACTGTGTACTGGGTAGTTCCTTACTGTGTACTGGGTAGTTCCTTACTGTGTACTGGGTAGTTCCTTACTGTGTACTGGGTAGTTCCTTACTGTGTACTGGGTAGTTCCTTACTGTGTACTGGGTAGTTCCTTACTGTGTACTGGGTAGTTCCTTACTGTGTACTGGGTAGTTCCTTACTGTGTACTGGGTAGTTCCTTACTGTGTACTGGGTAGTTCCTTACTGTGTACTGGGTAGTTCCTTACTGTGTACTGGGTAGTGTCCTTACTGTGTACTGGGTAGTTCCTTACTGTGTACTGGGTAGTTCCTTACTGTGTACTGGGTAGTTCCTTACTGTGTACTGGGTAGTTCCTTACTGTGTACTGGGTAGTTCCTTACTGTGTACTTACCTGTGTACTGGGTAGTTCCTTACTGTGTACTGGGTAGTTCCTTACTGTGTACTAGGGTAGTACTGGGTAGTCCTTACTGTGTACTGGGTAGTTCCTTACTGTGTACTGGGTAGTTCCTTACTGTGTACTGGGTAGTTCCTTACTGTGTACCGGGTAGTTCCTTACTGTGTACTGGGTAGTTCCTTACTGTGTACTGGGTAGTTCCTTACTGTGTACTGGGTAGTTCCTTACTGTGTACTGGGTAGTTCCTTACTGTGTACTGGGTAGTTCCTTACTGTGTACTGGGTAGTTCCTTACTGTGTACTGGGTAGTTCCTTACTGTGTACTGTGTACTGGGTAGTTCCTTACTGTGTACTGGGTAGTTCCTTACTGTGTACTGGGTAGTTCCTTACTGTGTACTGGGTAGTTCCTTACTGTGTACTGGGTAGTTCCTTACTGTGTACTGGGTAGTTCCTTACTGTGTACTGGGTAGTTCCTTACTGTGTACTGGGTAGTTCCTTACTGTGTACTGGGTAGTTCCTTACTGTGTACTGGGTAGTTCCTTACTGTGTACTGGGTAGTTCCTTACTGTGTACTGGGTAGTTCCTTACTGTGTACTGGGTAGTTCCTTACTGTGTACTGGGTAGTTCCTTACTGTGTACTGGGTAGATACTGTGTACTGGGTAGTTCCTTACTGTGTACTGGGTAGTTCCTTACTGTGTACTGGGTAGTTCCTTACTGTGTACTGGGTAGTTCCTTACTGTGTACTGGGTAGTTCCTTACTGTGTACTGGGTAGTTCCTTACTGTGTACTGGGTAGTTCCTTACTGTGTACTGGGTAGTTCCTTACTGTGTACTGGGTAGTTCCTTACTGTGTACTGGGTAGTTCCTTACTGTGTACTGGGTAGTTCCTTACTGTGTACTGGGTAGTTCCTTACTGTGTACTGGGTAGTTCCTTACTGTGTACTGGGTAGTTCCTTACTGTGTACTGGGTAGCTCCTTACTGTGTACTGGGTAGTTCCTTACTGTGTACTGGGTAGTTCCTTACTGTGTACTGGGTAGTTCCTTACTGTGTACTGGGTAGTTCCTTACTGTGTACTGGGTAGTTCCTTACTGTGTACTGGGTAGTTCCTTACTGTGTACTGGGTAGTTCCTTACTGTGTACTAGTTCCTTACTGTGTACTGGGTAGTTCCTTACTGTGTACTGGGTAGTTCCTTACTCCTTACTGTGTACTGGGTAGTTCCTTACTGTGTACTGGGTAGTTCCTTACTGTGTACTGGGTAGTTCCTTACTGTGTACTGGGTAGTTCCTTACTGTGTACTGGGTAGTTCCTCCTTACTGTGTACTGGGTAGTTCCTTACTGTGTACTGGGTAGTTCCTTACTGTGTACTGGGTAGTTCCTTACTGTGTACTGGGTAGTTCCTTACTGTGTACTGGGTAGTTCCTTACTGTGTACTGGGTAGTTCCTGTGTACTGGGTAGTTCCTTACTGTGTACTGGGTAGTTCCTTACTGTGTACTGGGTAGTTCCTTACTGTGTACTGGGTAGTCCTTACTGTGTACTGGGTAGTTCCTTACTGTGTACTGGGTAGTTCCTTACTGTGTACTGGGTAGTTCCTTACTGTGTACTGGGTAGTTCCTTACTGTGTACTGGGTAGTTCCTTACTGTGTACTGGGTAGTTCCTTACTGTGTACTGGGTAGTTCCTTACTGTGTACTGGGTAGTTCCTTACTGTGTACTGGGTAGTTCCTTACTGTGTACTGGGTAGTTCCTTACTGTGTACTGGGTAGTTCCTTACTGTGTACTGGGTAGTTCCTTACTGTGTACTGGGTAGTTCCTTACTGTGTACTGGGTAGTTCCTTACTGTGTACTGGGTAGTTCCTTACTGTGTACTGGGTAGTTCCTTACTGTGTACTGGGTAGTTCCTTACTGTGTACTGGGTAGTTCCTTACTGTGTACTGGGTAGTTCCTTACTGTGTACTGGGTAGTTCCTGTACTGGGTAGATCCTTACTGTGTACTGGGTAGTTCCTTACTGTGTACTGGGTAGTTCCTTACTGTGTACTGGGTAGTTCCTTACTGTGTACTGGGTAGTTCCTTACTGTGTACTGGGTAGTTCCTTACTGTGTACTGGGTAGTTCCTTACTGTGTACTGGGTAGTTCCTTACTGTGTACTGGGTAGTTCCTTACTGTGTACTGGGTAGTTCCTTACTGTGTACTGGGTAGTTCCTTACTGTGTACTGGGTAGTTCCTTACTGTGTACTGGGTAGTTCCTTACTGTGTACTGGGTAGTTCCTTACTGTGTACTGGGTAGTTCCTTACTGTGTACTGGGTAGTTCCTTACTGTGTACTGGGTAGTTCCTTACTGTGTGTACTGTGTACTGTAGTTCCTTACTGTGTACTGGGTAGTTCCTTACTGTGTACTGGGTAGTTCCTTACTGTGTACTGGGTAGTCCTTACTGTGTAGGGTAGTTCCTTACTGTGTACTGGGTAGTTCCTTACTGTGTACTGGGTAGTTCCTTACTGTGTACTGGGTAGTTCCTTACTGTGTACTGGGTAGTTCCTTACTGTGTACTGGGTAGTTCCTTACTGTGTACTGGGTAGTTCCTTACTGTGTACTGGGTAGTTCCTTACTGTGTACTGGGTAGTTCCTTACTGTTAGTTCCTTACTGTGTACTGGGTAGTTCCTGTGTACTGGGTAGTACTGGGTAGTTCCTTACTGTGTACTGGGTAGTTCCTTACTGTGTACCGGGTAGTTCCTTACTGTGTACTGGGTAGTTCCTTACTGTGTACTGGGTAGTTCCTTACTGTGTACTGGGTAGTTCCTTACTGTGTACAGGGTAGGTGTACTGTAGATCCTTACTGTGTACTGGGTAGTTCCTTACTGTGTAGGGCAGTCCTTACTGTGTACTGGGTAGTTCCTTACTGTGTACTGGGTAGTTCCTCCTTACTGTGTACTGGGTAGTTCCTTACTGTGTACTGGGTAGTTCCTTACTGTGTACTGGGTAGTTCCTTACTGTGTACTGGGTAGCTCCTTACCTTACTGTGTACTGGGTAGTTCCTTACTGTGTACTGGGTAGTCCTTACTGTGTACTGGGTAGTTCCTTACTGTGTACTGGGTAGTTCCTTACTCCTTACTGTGTACTGGGTAGTTCTGTGTACTGGGTAGTTCTTACTGTGTACTGGGTAGTGTACTGGGTCCCTTACTGTGTAGTTCCTTACTGTGTACTGGGTAGTTCCTTACTGTGTACTGGGTAGATCCTTACTGTGTACTGGGTAGTTCCTTACTGTGTACTGGGTAGATCCTTACTGTGTACTGGGTAGTTCCTTACTGTGTACTGGGTAGTTCCTTACTGTGTACTGGGTAGTTCCTTACTGTGTACTGGGTAGTTCCTTACTGTGTACTGGGTAGTTCCTTACTGTGTA
>CM065681.1:58621340-58653840 GCA_017654935.2 Phymorhynchus buccinoides | reverse complement strand
AGAATAAAAACAAAATACCCCCTCCCCCTTCCCCAAACCCACCCACCCACAGGTCACCTTCCTCCTCTGCTGCTCCTTTTCCTTTGCTTGCCATTTAAACAATGAACTGATGTTAATGTGTCAATAGTCAATTCCCCTAATGAAGGGGAAATCAGACCTGTTTACTCTACTCTTTTCGAGTAGTATTCTACTCAATTTGGACCTCTACTACTCTTCAAAATTGAAAATAATGCTCTAATTACTCATTTTCAGTGAACATTGTTTGATGGTTTAATGAATAAAACTACACATTTTGAGCCCAAACTACTCATTTCAGCCATCCAAACTACTCAAGACTTGTGTAGGGGGTAAACAGGTCTGGGAAATGCTATTCGTTTTCCCACTGAGCCCTCTTTGATCTCCCACAGGAAGGCATTCGATGATGGGTGCCGATGGTATAATTGGATGGGATGCCATGGCATCCTTTGTAGTTAGACTGTAGCCAGCATCAAACTTTATGTCTAATATTGATTGGATGTGTGTGCCTCCTCTGAGAGGTATTGACGTTTTGTGTATGTCTGTAACCCTGCTTTCCCTCTCCTGGCTCTTTGCATTGGCTTCATGCTTCGGGAATGAATATCATTGTTTTGCTTATGTGACAGATTTTTTATAATATAAATATTTTTTGTAGTAGCTGTAGTTCATTTTGAATGGTTAGTCTAAGTGTCTGAATTATATGACCCAGAAAGAGCTTTTTTTCTTCTTCTTAATTTCTCAGTTCTAGAAGATTGTGAATCAATTGTGTAAGTGTGTTTCACAGTGCCTTAGTATACAACAACAAAAGGATAACAAAACATGCAAAGGTTTGTAATGAAAAGAAATTAGGGAGTCATTGGCCTGAGCATGGAGGCCTTGGTATTCATAGAAAATACAAAGCATTGAGGTTAGATAACAAGGGTCACAAGTAAAGGAATAAGTGGTCCTTCAAGACAACACTAGAAACGAAGCACGCCTGCCAAGAGTACTCCCAGTGTTATCTCCACTGGATTTCTTTGAGTGAGCCAAGAAAGTTATTTGTTGCAGAGGCCGAGGGCCAGTTTCAGCTTGAAAAGTTCTTTTACGTTTTAGAAAGAAAGAAGGAAAAGCTAGGGGTGGCAGGGAGAGGTGACTGAAAAGTACTAGTGTCACTCATAGGAATTATCAAACGGAGACAGTAAATAAGCTGGTAATACAGACCAGTGAATTGGTTATGTGTTAGAATATGTGCGTGTGTGTCACTGTGTATCTGTCTCTGCTCATGTATTTGTCTATAACGTGTGCATGCGATATGTGTGTGTGTTCGGATAAAATGTACAGATAGGGCCAGATATGGCAACAAGCCCATTGCTGCAATAGGTACGTCATAATCATATACAAGAAATGTACCACCATGCAATATTTGAAGTGATTCTGTGCGGCAGTTCACAAGATATTGGGCATTTGAAAAAAATGATAGTAACTGATTACAAATGATCTCAATGTGACAATTTGTACTGTCGCTCTTGAGGGAGGTGGTGGGCAAGTAGGGCAGACTTGTACTTTAGACACCCCCTCATGTTTATGAGCCTCAGTCTCAAAGCCTGCTTCTTTCAGTTTTATGAAATAATCCCAGGCTGATCCTAAGCCTATCCCTTTCCCAGGAAAGGCAGAATGTTGATTCCCAGTGACAATTTGACAGGGTGGTTAGGGGTGGGGCATGATAAAGTACCAGGGCCTGTGTTCACATTGAGATAGCATGAGACTTACCATCATAATATCTTAGAAGTCCTTCTAAAGTAGTAGGATTTAATAGGACTTTAGATATCTTTGGATACCTCTAAGATATCATGATAAGTATCATGCTATCTCAATGTGAATACAGGCCCAGATTGCTAAAGTAGCATACATGTATGCATTATGTAAGCACAAACTTAAGACGTAGAACTAGTGGGACGTGACCACCACAACCAAAGTGCACATGATCTGATTCAGTGATTGGAAATGAAATGGGCAAAAAAAGACTTTGGAGACAGGCATCCCTTTCTAATTATAATTTAATTTAATTGAAATGATTGTTGGTAGTGAGAGAAAAAAAGAACTGGGTCTTGTTGGCAGGGCATCATGTTTTTCACTTTGTTTTTCACTGCTGTTACTTTATCAGCAGAGGGGTTCCAGGCCACCAGTGTATGATCACGTGTGCTGCCACAGCCTTGATAGCGGTGAAGTGGAACAAACATTAGTGTTGCCCTGATCAGCAGTGATTTGGGAACTTCATTCCACACTGTCCTCAGATTAGCTAGGCAAAGAATGGCAGGTGTAGTGTGCTTCTTTTTTTTTTTTACTGGACCAGACCAGATTAATGTTACCTACTTCGTGTGCCCGGGTAGTAGTCAGAAAACAAGGTACAAAGCTTTGGGTCATTGTAGTAGTAGTAGTAGCAGTAGTAATGGGACTAATCAGGCCGTCAAGCTTTTTAGCAGTCCCATTGATTGCCAATTTGAGATTTATTAATCTTAGCGGTCAAGGTTTTACGGTTGAATTTTCCTATAAAACAATAATTAATAATCAATGCTTCTAAACTATTTACAAATTTTGGAGAATTATCAAGATGATTTTTGAATATTGGGTGCACATTTTAGATCAGAAGTTAAAAATCATTCCAAAAATTAGCAACTCTATTAGTAAAACAATTTTTTTCTAGTGTTAGTTTTACATTGCTTAATAAAAACTTTACCATATGAATTTCTTGTACTATGTTGAGGTGATTCAAATACGTTGTTTCAAGACAAATCAACAAGGCCATTGAACATCTTAGGGAATATAGATTTAGATACAAAAGTCTATTTTAATAGGTCACGCTTTTACATCCCTTAACTAGTTTCGTTGCCCTACGTTGAACCTTCTCAATTATTTTTGATTGATATTTATACTTAGGGTACCATATTGTGTTGACATACTCTAAATGTGGCCTCACTAATGCTTTATACAGTTTGGAAAAAATGTTGTAAATATTAATAAATGTTCCTTTAATTAAACCTATCATTTTGTTAGCCTTACTTATGCAAGTCTGGATATGACTATCAAAGGACAAATATTTATCAAATATCACCCCCTAGGTCTTTTTCATTTTCACATGCTGTTACTGTGCTCAAAACATTGTTCTTAGTCATAGTGTATTCTTTATTAGGATTATTTCTACTGACGTGCATAACCTTACATAATTATGTCTGTGTTAAAATATAGATTCCATTTTGTAGTCCAGCCTTCGAGTTCATTTAAATGCTTTTGTAATAACTGACAATTACAAGAAGTTTTAAGAATTTTTGTGTCATCCGCAAACATTTGACATGATGATGTAACACTCGGGCAGATAATTTATAAAGATAGTAAAAAGAATAGGTCAAAGAATGCTTCCCAGAGGGATTCCACTAAGAACATCAGCCACAGAGGAGTATTTGTCCTCCACTCTCACTCTTTGAATTCTGTTGGTTAGAAAATCTTTGACCCAATTATATGTTTCCCACTATACCATAAGATTTAATTTTCATTAACAATCTGTTATGAGGCACACTATCAAATGCCTTTCTAAAATCCAAATAAATTATATCCACTGGATACCCATTATCTAACAGATCTGTTATTTGTTCCATGACCTCTATTTTCTTCCATGACCTCTATTAGCTGCGTGGTGCAGGATCTTTTATTTTTAAAACCATGTTGGCATGTTACATATAAATTATTATTCATATGATTTACAATTGCATCCCTAATAAAAGATTCAAGGATCTTACATGCTCTACAGGTCAAACTTACAGGTCTATAGTTACCTGGTTCAGATCTGGAGCTCTTTTTAAAGATAGCTGTAACATCTGCTCGTTTCCAGTCTGAGGGAATTTCACCAGATTCTAAAGATTTATTAAACAGTAAGGTTAAAGGAAGAGACAACTCACTAGCTAATTCACGAAGACACGAGGTGGAATTCCATCTGGCCCCTGTGCTTTTGAAGCATCCAAATTCTTTAATTTTTTTTGAACTGCTAAAAAACAAAAGAGTTACTCTTATGTCTGAAACAAATATTCCGTTTTAATTTTCACACTCTTGCAGGTCTGGTAAATCTGATGTATCTTTATTGGTGAACACACTAGCAAAAAATCTATTGAGAACTTCAGCTTTATCAGCATCAGTAACAGCATCTCACCATTTTCCTTTTTCAGTGCACTCACACCTATATTGGCTTTAGTTCTTTCTTTTACATATCTCCAAAATGCTTTAGGATTGACTTTACAATTATTAGCAATATTAGTATACATGTATGTATTATGTAAACACAGTAGGACATGACCACAACAACCAATGCACATGATCTGATTGGAAATGAAATGTGATGGAGAGGAAAGTTGGTAGGATTGGACTGAGTTTAGAAACCGAGAGGACATGGGTAATAATTATATTGTAATTGAATAGTAGAAAGCATTGAAACAGTCCAGAGCTAAGTCACCAAGAGAAATAACTGCAACTCAGTTTTCGTTAAAATTTCATGTGCATTTGAAGCATTAACATGAGTCTAAAGTTCTCTCCCTTCTTAGTTTATTTAATATGGCTGACCACTGAGCCACTTTCCATTTAAATTGTGTTATTGCTTTCTAGACTGTGAACTCTCTCTCTCAAACTAAGTCTTTGTCTTCTTTTCTCTCTCTTGGGTTTTCTACCTCCAGTGTGTGTGTGTGTGTGTGTGTGTGTGAGAGAAAGAAGGGCGGAAAAAGGGGGAGATGAGAGAGAGAAGGATAATGGAAGGAATAAACTTGAGGGAAGGAGAGGGTGAAGAAAAGGTTCAGCGAGTCCATTATTTCCACTGCTGTAAATTATTCTGGCTCAGATATCTTTCCCAGTTCAGCTATTGTTAACAGGCGCATGGGACTCTCAAATCGGGTAGCATTTTTATTGTTTGCAGGAGGTCAAGCTCTAAGCTTTAATTAAAACTTAATACATCTCTTCTCCACCCCCTCTCTTTATTTGTTTTACTCTTGGTCTTAGCTTTCCAAGTCTGTCGCTTGTCATCTCATAATCTCGCACAAACACGCACATTAAACTAATCTATCTCTTCTTCATACAGACATGCAAACACACACATGTATGCATGAACATGTGCACCTACACACGCACACACTCACACACGCTTGGATCTTATGTTTGTACGTGGGTCATACATGATTACTTTCTGTCTGATTGTCTGTCTCTCTTCCCCTTCCCTCTCTCTCTCTCTAATCTCTCTCTCTCCCTTCCCCCCCCCCTCTCTCTCTCTTTCTCTCTCTCACACACACTGAGAGAAAATGGTTCATTTGAATATTTTAGTACAGTGAGATCTCTCATTTTAATTACTTGATATTGATGTGGTTTTGTGGTTTTATTTTGTTTTAGGACGAAGAGCGCAAAAACAGGACATGGGTCTTTACCTTCCACACAAAAGATATGCTGGACGACTGGATTGACTTACATCGCATCAGTAAGTGTTGGCTTAAGCTAAAGAGAAAACTGCTTCTTCATGGTCAACTATTTGAAAAATGGTGCTTTACGTCCTCTCGGTCTGGAACAGACACATATGGGACATTTGTAGATACAAAGATGGTGGGAACAATACTGGAGGCAATGCCCAGAGGCAGTGCAACACCAGTAAAATCCCAATGTTTTAGCAATACAGATAGGTGTAGCGGTAACCACGCCTCGGTTAAACCTCATCGGCTATGGTACCGCCACAATATAGAATAGTATAACCAACTATTTGCCCATGATCCCCCTTTTTATCTCTTTTTAAAACCCAAACACTTATGCACGCACATGCGCCATACTTTTACTGAATTTTTCAGGTGTTTTTTTGTTGTTGACGTTACACAGATTGATTTTTAAGGGAAAAGCTGAAGTCAACCACCAGAAAAGTTCATGATTTCTTGAGTTTCTCCATTTTCAAATAGTTGTGGATGTGGATTGTTTGTGCATGTGTGTGTGTACAAGATTCACATTCCAAGGTTTTTTTCTGCTATTACAGTGGAACCTGAGTGTTACCTCCCTTTTAATCATTCAAAATAATGTTTTAAGTGGGAGGGAGTTGTATAAGGGAGGTAATTTTAATACTTACAAAGAAGGGCAATGTCTCAGAGAAGTAGGTCTTGAGTGGGAGGGAGTCTTATAAGGGGGGGGGGGGGGGGGGGGGTCTTTTATAAGGGAAGTTCCACTGTATTACTAATATTCAATACTGATGTTGATTATTAATTATGTGCTGCCACCCACAGAACTGTAAGTTGGTCAGCACTGCTGAAAATGCACCTTAATTATACTTCAACAGTAACCCATATTATTCAATGAAATTTCCCCACACAAAAGTAGGCTGTGTTTGAATTAGTTTGAAACAAGTTTAGCCGTTAAAAGTAATCTTCAGAGCCTCATCATCATGGTTAGTGAGTGTTTATTACTCACATGGAACAGTGGAACAAAATACGCAGAACATTACACATTTTCCTATAACAAATGAGGCCATTAGTGAGCCAGAACGCAACCTGTACTTTTTCTTATTTCTAGCCGAAGTTCGGAAATTATGACACCAATATCCACATACGCATGCACGCACCCACCCACACATCCACACACACTTTTCCTCTGCATTTTTTCAAATCATTTCCACCCCCATAATCAAGGCATTTGGGGCAGCTAAAAGTGCTTAGAAATGTTCTGTGGTACTGGTTTTTCGTCTGGTGTTACCACTCAGTACAGCAAATATTTGCGCTTGCACTTTGTACCTGAGCGTGGGCCATCTGTAGTCAGTTTCTGTTGGAAGAGAGTAGGTAAGTGGACTGTCAAAAACAGGGTGTTTGGAGTTAATATGTATAAACCAACAGCCAAAACTGATGTTGGAATTGGAGAAAAAAAAGTGTTGTTGAACATTATCAGGTGTTTTCAGTGAGGGAGAGAGAGAGGGAGCAGAGAAAGAGAGAGAGGTACACACATTCATACACACAGATAGAGAGGGCGACAAACAGATGAAGTGTGCACAAGCCTATATTTCATCTGGGAGGGTTCACAAAGTCATAGCAAGGCCAATAGATTAAAAGAGTGAACAGGATTTTTATTCTTTACATTTACCCTCCCTTTGCCTGACAGCCCTCCTTGTATTCATAGATATCAAGGTGTGTATATCTATCTACTCAAGTATTCCCGGATCCCATGTGTTGACAGATTTAGTATCTTTTGTAACTTTGGGACTGACAGCAATGCCATATTATATTTCTACTATAAGGCGCACCTTATAAGGCGCACCCCCCTAATTTTACACTTAATTCTGTCACTTTCTTACTGTATTATTAGCCAGCCATATCATAAGACGCAGAGGTCTCAATCTGGGGGGGGGGGGGGGGGGGGGGGGGAAGTATCGCCTTATAGTCCGTAAAATATGGTACATTTAGCATTGGATAGTTAAATACCGTATTTTTCTGACTTTAAGGCGCACCCCCCCAATTTGACACCAAATTCAGATTTTGTTACTCTATTTTCTTACTACAGTATTATAAGGCACAGGGGTCTTAGTCTGGGGGAAAATTATTGCCTTATACATTCTTTTAGAGGGTCCTTTAGAATTTTTGTGCTTCACAGACCCCCAATTGTGGGTCCCTGGGAGCCCTGCCAAATTTTCATCTGGCATTTTTTTAATTTTTGTTCTTGTAAAAGGCAGGTGACATTGTTTCTCCATTTTGTTGCGCAGACCGGCAGCGGCGGTGGTTCAGCCTGGACGAGGCCAAAGCCCGGCTGAGCCTGCACAAGCCGGCCCAGTGCTGCTACATCGACCTGCTCCTGGAGCAGCGGGCCAAGAGCTGATGGCCGCCCTCGGGCTGCCCGCAGTCCTCACTTGACCACTGCTGCAGCGTGCAGGAAAGTTGCAGACCCAGCTGTTGTGTAGCATAGTCTGTGATCGGACGTGGACTTTTTGGCTGAGTTGTACTTTAGACCCTCTCCCCCCTTTTTTGGCTGAGTTGTACTTTAGACCCTCTCCCCCCTTTTTTGGCTGAGTTGTACTTTAGACCCTCTCCCCCCTTTTTTGGCTCAGTTGTACTTTAGACCCCCCCTTATTTTGGCTGAGTTGTACTTTAGAGCCCCCCCTTTTTTTGGCTGAGTTGTACTTTAGCGCCCCCCCTTTTTTTGGCTGAGTTGTACTTTAGACCCCCCCTTTTTTTGGCTGAGTTGTACTTTAGACCCCCCCCCTTTTTTTGGCTGAGTTGTACTTTAGAGCCCCCCTTTTTTTGGCTGAGTTGTACTTTAGACCCCCCCTTTTTTTGGCTGAGTTGTACTTTAGACCCCCCTTTTTTTGGCTGAGTTGTACTTTAGACCCCCCCTTTTTTTGGCTGAGTTGTACTTTAGAGCCCCCCCCCCCTTTTTTTTGGCTGAGCTGTACTTTAGAGCCCCCCCCCTTTTTTGGCTGAGTTGTACTTTAGACCCCCCTTTTTTTGGCTGTGTTGTACTTTAGACCCCCCCTTTTTTTGGCTGAGTTGTACTTTAGAGCCAACCCCCCCTTTTTTTTTGGCTGAGTTGTACTTTAGAGCCAACCCCCCCTTTTTTGGCTGAGTTGTACTTTAGACCTCCCCCCCTTTTTTGGCTGAGTTGTACTTTAGACCCCCCCCCCCCTTTTTTGGCTGAGTTGTACTTTAGAGCCCCCCCCCCCCTTTTTTGGCTGAGTTGTACTTTAGACCCCCCCTTTTTTTGGCTGAGTTGTACTTTAGACCCCCCCTTTTTTTGGCTGAGTTGTACTTTAGACCCCCTCCCCCCTTTTTTGGCTGAGTTGTACTTTAGACACCCCCATGACATTTTCACATTGAAAATGTTCACAGAGAAGCAACAGTCTGCCATTCTTGGGAAAAGGATAGGGTTATTGCTATGAAACTGAAAAGAAAACAGACTTTGACATCGAGAGTCGTAAACATGACGGGGGGGGGGGGGGGGGGGGGGGGGGGAGGGGGTAAAGTACAACTTTGCCGACTTTTAAACCTGATTCCAAGTTTCCAAGACGTTCAGTTGTGAAGTTTTATAGTTTTCAATCCGGTGTATAGTAATGCTTTTTATATATAAAAAAACACACATGAACATGGTTTGTGGTTGTAGCGTTTGTGAGACACTGAGACTAGGTGCACTTACCACCGAGATAACCTGAACGTATTACATAGCTGCCAACTATCAGGAATTTATCAGGAATGTCCAGATTTCTAAAGTCTATCAGGAAAATCCAGAAAACTGTCTGATTTTCCTGATTTTGACATTTCCAAGGAAGGAAGGAATTTTTTTAATGTATTTTCTTAATTTTAAGTTGAACATGCAGCCAGTTGAACTTTAAAAGTAGGATTTTTCATAGACTTTTTTTATATAAAAGATATTGATTCAAATTTGATACCTTTATCAAAGTGTAGTTTAAAAAACAAACAAACGAAGAGTCCATATTTGCAGCTTCAGTTGATAGAAAACCTTCAACTTCAGGGACGTTGCCCCACCATGGGCGTTGCTCCTGGATCCTACCAGGGGCCGCTGAAGGCCCCCGAATCCCCATACTTTTTGTCAGGAATTTAATTTCTCCAAGGTTGGCAGCTATGGTATATTAGTTTAAGGATCAATGTATTGCTTCCTCTCGACCCATCACAATAAAAGCGGTAGGTTTGTGGTTTGGCATACCAGGAACTGAACTAAAACATTTTCCACATACATTTTTCAATGCAACAATAAATAACTGAATCAACTCTTTAAGGTTAAGAAGTCTGATTATAGATGTGCATACTTCAAATGCCTGTGAAGAATATACACTGAAAAAGTATGAATTCAATTAATCAAAACCTGTTTATTGTAATCTTAAATAATGATGGTTATGAACTATGCTTAACAAAAGTTTACTTATTATCTGTTGTTGATTAGATCCTTAAAGTGAGTGAGATAGAGCCAGAATTATCCCTTCTTTTATATAAAAAATGTTTTAATAAATTGACATTATTGATTGTAAATTAAAGTGTTTTTGCAATTGATTTTGCATATACAGTATATTATACAAAGTTATTGTGAATCATTATTTTACCGCCTAGTAAACTGGAGCCAAGCAGTTAAGCAACCTTTTGCAAAATAAGGCAAAATATTTCTCTTGGTGATTGACACAGCTTTCGTAAATCAGTACAAATTTAGCCTATTTATTTATCGACCTGCATGCATAATTTCACTTTGTTTACATGCAAATTACCTTGTGGGTAACGCCCACACCAATGTTTGGGTACCCTTTGTAAAAAAATCTCTGACATATCAGACTAGGAAAAAGTGATACAGAGGTGGCAGAGAGTGGGTTGTGTTCAGGCAAGGCGGTTATGGTCAGTTATCACTGCTCGTTTTGGAACGACAATGCGAGAAAGTCAGTCAATGACACTGTGTGAGACAGGCTCTTTCATGTGCTCAGCAGTCCAATACACTGCAAGTATAGAGCTGGCATTAAAAAAAATGCTAGCATTATTGTCTGTAAATAGTAGCCAACACAATCTACAGGTCTCAAATTGACTGATCATTTAAGGGACATGTTGAAGAGAGCCATCCTGGTGACATAGCCACTACAAGGTGATTTACCTCACAAATACCTCACAAGAAGGATGGAACCATTTGGAGCAATAAAAGCCTATTTGCTGCATGTAAAATGGCGCCAAAAGGCGATTTAAGTACAGGGAAGTTACATTCGTTACTGACAGCACATAACGCAACATAAGTGACACAATCTGTGCAAAACTGAAAGAGAAGAGATTGTTTTACTTATTCTCAGTCAAAACATCAGCAACACATTTCTATTTTCTTCTCTGGGTTTCCAAACTAAAAACTTTTTCAGAAGAAGTGAAAATCAGTCACCATCTTTGCAGAATGAAATTGGTTACTTGGATTTGACATTTTGGGTACTTTTTGTATTCAGCACATAACCGAGACTCGTCTTAGTATAACTGAAAAAGAATGAAATGATTCTTTGAGTTCACTTTCGTTTTATGAGTTATTAAACTTTTTGTTGTGGATTGGGGGTTGCTTAACTTTTTGGCTCGTGTTTAGTGCTGTAGTAGATATGGAAAAAAATTTTAAGCAAGAAATTTAAAAAAAAAAATTTGTTTGAAAGCTAACTTTGGTGCTAATTATTTTGTCACAATAATTAATAGAGTTGATTACCTGTTGCGGGGCAGTGGGTGGATGCCTTGTGCATCCATACAGGGAGCTGGACGACCCCACCCCCTCCACTAGTCTCTCCCTGTGGGGATACCAGGGGTCTTTCATAAAAATAGTTCCACTTTCTGGAAGTTCTGTGCTTGTAACTTCCTCTAATCTGCCACTCTCTTTGACTCTGCCTTTTCCCTTTGCTTTCTATCATCTATCTTTCTGACTTACTGGCCCATTCTCCTGCCAATAAAAATTAAAAAAAATTCTGAATAATATTTCTCCTTTGAGCTTCAGTAGTGTGTGATGAGAATCCAATCAATTATTTTCATGCCACAGAACTGGGAGCTTGAGCTTCTGCTGAAAATGGTTAGCCTTTAAGCAATAGTATCAAAGTGCATAAGAAAGTTTTTCTACAAAAAAAGAAAGGACACAGCTAGATGTGAAGCCACTTCGATGCTGCTTCTACATAATACACGTTTAAACCTTTACAGTAGTGAGTACCAATCACGGCATGACTGAAAGTAAAACCAAGACAGTGAAAGTTAATTAAGAAAGGTTAAAAAAACCATCCTGTCACTATTTCGTTCCTTTTTGTTTGAATCACATATTTGGTTTTGATGTATTGTTTTAGAAAGGAAACAACTGTTGTTCTGTGATTTGCACTTTTTAAAACTATTCTATTTTAAAAAATCAGAATTTTCAAATTGTGCGCACACGCATACACACACACACACACACCAAGAAGATTGAACAGAATAGATTAACATAAGTACAGGCTGAAAGATAGTTTAAGTGTATGCTATGTTACTCAACAATGAAAATACAGACAATGTCAGGATTTGGCTTTTGAATAAAGTACTGTCTCACATTAAAATTAATTTCATAGATCTAGGCAGTAAAGGGTTTTTTCTCTTAAAATTAGGTGTGTTTTTTAAGTGGCATAGAAAATACCTTCTCTAAAGTTGTCTCAAAAGTTTTTAAAAAAATGTGCATAGAAAATACCTATACTAAAGTTGCCTCAAAAGGTTACCGGTACTTGCAACTATTTTAATAATTAAAACGCTACACACGTAACACAATGAGATAAAGATGAGAAAATATACGAAGTAAAAAACACACTAAATTTTCGTGTTAAAATATATTTTTTTTCAAAGGTGATGAGGCATATTATTATTAGGTACTTTATAGTCACAGAGTGAAAACAATAGGTTTGATGAATGAAAGTATGAAATTATTTCAGATGAAAAAGAAATTCTTGAAAACATCTGAAAGATGTAGCAAGAGTAAGCTACTTTGGCAACATCCACATTTTCGCCCGTAAAAGAAGATAATCTGTTGACGAAAGAAGCAACCTGTCATGCTCTTTTCTGTCACCAAATTATCTCCCTTACAATCACATGTGGATATCGCCGCTGCTTTGTGTGAATGGTCACATTTGGGCTCATCTGAGGTAAAGCGCTATATAAATGTACAATTATTATTATTATTATTATTATACAGTGGAACCTCCCTTATCAGATATGGTCATTTTCAGAGAATTCTCCGAATTCAGAGAAAAAAATCAAATGTCAGAAGGGGTTTTAAGCTTGAGGATATGCCCTTTCGCCAAGTTTGAACAGTTCTACATATTCATCTTCAAGAGCAGTGGCCCCCTGATCACCGTAAAGGGCTTTCAATCCCTTGATTACACCAAGAAGCAACGTCTCCTGAAACCCTATATTTTCTGAGAAAAATGCTTTTCCTCCTTTACGATGCCTGCTAAAAAGACAGGCTCCCTCCCACTTAAGACCTACTTCTCTGAGACATTGCCCTTCTTTGTAAGTATTAAAATTACCTCCCTATCACAACTCCCTCCCACTTAAGACCTTATTTTGGATGATTTTTCAAGGTCTTATACGGGAGGTTCCACTGTACTATGATTATGACATAAGTGATAGGTGCAGTAATAATTTTATGAAACTAATCCTGTTTTAGTCTTCTACTGTTGTCCTGTAGTCTTCCAGTAGTAAAAAAAAATAGTCATTGAAAAGTACTAATCAAAACTTTAGTTAGTCCACATCTTAAAACTCTATGATATGAGTCTTATTTTGAGGCAGTTAACTTATCATCCTTGCCTTTGTGGTCAATGTGTTTGTAACAAGCGTTTAAAAAATGTATTAAAGTGTATCACGTCACATAGTCAAGTTAGTAGTTTTGTTGTGTGATAATGTACGGGTGTTTTAATCCGTTGACTAGATAATCTAATAGATTGTTTATTTGGCTTCAACATTTATTTGGCTTCAACATTTTTAATCTGTAGAAGTCCATTGTTTGTATAGCAGTTTGTTTATTTGGCTTCAACATTTTTAATCTGTAGAAGTCCATTGATCACATTTGACCGATATACACAAATCGCTGGACCAGAAACTAATTGTAGGAAATTGCTCAGTAGACAATCCAATTCCAAGGGGGGTGGGGGGGGGGGTGGTGGTATCTATCCGTGATGAATGCTCAATTATGATTGGGTTTTTTTCGTGTGTTTTTCCTTTCCCTTTATTCAGACTGAGCCTGTTAAAATGAGAGGTTTTTTTGTGTATGATAATTGTTGTTGGGTGGGCAATATTAACATTTCTTCCCCTCACAACACTATCTGAACCATCTTAGACGGGAAAAGTGCTGTCTCTATAGGGGATTTGAAGAATGAAAATATAACTTTTTCCGTCAAAAAAATTCACCAGTATTTTCTGTCCCAGATAGTACACTTGACACTTGGAGCGCAAGTGAAGTTGTAGTGCGCGTGCACTACAACTGCACTTGTACCGTTTTGGGTTGAGGGGAAGAAATGTTAATATTGCCGTTGGGTGTTTTCCGTGTGTGTATGTTTCATAATGCAACTTGTCAAGTATAGTTTGCCATTGCCAGTAACGGTAACTATCCTGTCTTCAGGGTTTGTCTGTAAGTTCTCCTACACTTACTTCCCCTGCATTAGACAATTCGCCTAAGTTATAGTTTCGACGTCCCCATCAAATTTTCACTGAGAAGTAACATTCTCTTTCTGGAGAAAGGGATAGGGTTAGGATCAGCCTAGGGTTATTGTCATGAAACTGAAAGAACCAGACTGAGATTGAGAGCCGTAAACTGGGGGGGGGGGGGGGGGGCGGGCATCTAAACTACAACTTTGCAAACAATTCTTAGAACAATGAAAGTGTGGAGTCTGAACTGTTTGAGCTAAAGAATGCGCTCTCCTGAGGGCGTTCTTGTTTGTTCTTGTATTGTTTGTTCTTGTATTAATTGTGTGGCGAGCAAAGAGGATGGGAGAAAAAGTCTGAGGAAACAGACTAAAACAGTTGTACAACGATCTTTTTTCTTCCCAACTCTTTGTTTTGTTTGCAACACAAGTCATATCTTAAAACGAAAAATTACATCTGGACATTTTTGTGACAAAAACAACGTAGATCCCTTTAAAGTAATAAATGGTTTCATACACATCGGGAAAAAGTTATATTTCTCTATTTACTAAATTAGGTTAGTGGGGTGGGTTTTTTTTGGTGTGTGTGTGTGTGCTTCTATTTTTTAACTTACCAGTAAGTGGCGTGTTTTTGTGTGTGCGTTTGTTTTGTGTATGATAATCGGATGAACACTCTTACTGGTGCATTGACAAATGTATAAGTTTTGAGATGGTTTTTTCTGTCAGATGTTCCATGCTTTGATGCTTTTAAAAAAAAAAAGAATATGAACAAATTGGACTCCTTTGACAGTAATTCAGTTTTTTTTAGTTGTTTTTTTATTGCAATAAGTTTGTTTTATTGTTCTTTTGCTTTGCTTTATTTTCAAAAGTTTTGTTGATGTTAACTTGTTGGATAGCATTCATTCCAATTTGCTTAACATAGAACAGAGGGCTTTTCTAATAAAGTATTTAAAGCCTTTTTTTCTTTTTAAGCCCCCCACCCTCTCTCCTCATTAATTTCTTAGTTATTGTACGATTTTCCCCCTTGAATTATATTATCTTCATGCAAATGTTGATGGCATTAAGCTTTAAAGTTGTTTACAGAAGAGATAGAACAGTATTATATAATAAAGACATTCACTGATAAGGCACTCGGAATGTGCTGATATTGGACTCTTATAGGTAGACTTACTGAAAAAATGTCAGAAGCAATAATGAGAATAATTAATATCTTTGTTTTTGAAACAGTACACAATTAACAAATGTGTAAGTTCAATTGGTTTTATGCTGCTTGTTTGAAGATTATTATTTTTATATTGATGCGAAATTCCTAGGGTAATCAATTCCATCTTAGAACGTTAATTTGTATGTTTCATTGCAGGTGGTGGGGGAAAGGGGGTGGGAGGCCTGCATATTTGTGCTTATTTCTGTCAGTGTTTAAGAAGATTATTATGTTGATTTGTTTGCTAGAGTAGTCAGTTTCATTATTGATCGTTAGATAAATTAGTGCCAGTGCGAAGGGGGAACCCTTTTTAAAAAAAAATTAAAATTGTCTTGTGAAAAGGTCACTAAGTGTACAATTTATAAATGATCTCATGAAAATGAATAAGGCAAAACACCTTTCACCAGTCAGCATTTATTCTCTTCATACTAATTGGGATTTGTGCACAAATTATTTGTCTTTGTGTTTAACACATTCATTACGGGTAGCAACTATAGTTGTGGTGTACATTGTATATAGACGGGTTGCGCCTATAGTTGTTTCACAGTATAAGGTACAAAACTCGTGTATAACTTTCGACCAGATTGCTTCCATGCTGCAAGTTATTTCCCTTGCTAAAGCGCTTCCGTTTACTGTAATTTCTATGTCTTCGATCAGCAATTTGACAGCAAATTCAAATGAAAAATGCCAAATTATCGTGGTCTAACAAGAGGTGATTCTCCATCTTCTCGATCTTCACAAAACTGATGATAGGGATGGAGAATATCGTCTGCAAAATTAAAAACCCTCCTATCTCAGTTTTAGTAGTTTTGAGAAACCTGGAAAAAAAAAGTTTTAAAAATTAAACACGTTTACAAGTTATTAATCAAGCTCCCCAGTATCTCTCTGATCTTCTTCATCTCTATGTCCCAGCTCGCCAACTACGTTCGTCTTCTGATTCTCGTCTCCTTTCCATTCCCTCCATCCGTCTCAAATCTGCTGGCCAACGTTGTTTTTCTTGTCAAGCACCATCTCTGTGGAATTCTCTGCCTTCTCTCCGACACTCCAACTCAGTCTCCTCATTCAAAACCTCTCTTAAAACCCATCTTTTTCCTGCTGCGCCCTAAATATTTGATCAGTTGTCTATCGTTGTGTGCACGTGAGGGAAGATTGATTTAAGAGGTTTGTGCTGTGTTTTGTGGTGCGTGTGTGTGTGTGTGTGTGTGTGTGTGTGTGTGAGCATGAATGTGTGCTTGTGTGTATTTTGGTTTTGTGGGTTGTGTGTGCACGCATGTTTGTGTGCGTGTCTGTGTGTCTGTCTGCGTGCGTACGTTGTGTGTGAGGGTGTTTGTGTATGCGTGTTGGTGTATGTGGTCAGTCCATGCGGCTCAGTTGCTGTGGCTTACCGAATGGAGTATGAACGAGTTGGCGTCAATAATTGTGTGTTTATGTTGTGTGTGTGTGTGTGTGTGTGTTAGAGAGAGAGATAGTTGCTTTGCATATGCACTGTTTGTGGTTGGTGTCACTCTTGAATGTTTTTTTTTTTTTTGGTTCTTTTTGTTATCTGTTGATGAATAATTGATTGTAAAGCGCTTTTGGCTCATCTGAGGTAAAGCGCTATATAAATGTACTGTTATTATTATTATTATTAACTATGATGAATTTGTTGTTCAAGACATTGCGAGTTTAGTCCTGCATTTTGTTAAAAAACAATTTTTTAAAACCCCTTCACTGCTAGAGGAAAACTGAGAAATTGTCAATTTTCTTATTATAAAGTTTAAAACAAATCTGTTACTCAATCTGAGAAAATGGTCCAGAGATGTATCTGTCCTGGCTTGTCTAAACCAAAAACCATCATCCCAGGACTATGACATCAAAAGTTATGATATCATCAATGACATCACACACTACGAGACTATCTTGTAGCATGGCAGGGAAGGGGGTTAATACTGGAAAAGAACGAAGATACAAGTTTTTTGTCCTTAACTAGATCTGAATTTGGGACTTACAATTTTTTTCTTCTATTTACACAACCTCATTTACCCCAGATAGAAAGTCGTTAGAGATACAAGTTTTTGGTGGAATGTGGCAGAAAAAAATCGAGAGCTGACTAAAAAATTAAAAAAATCGAGATACAAGGTTTTTTAATTTCACCGACAATATACGTTTTCTGACTCAGAAAGCAACGACAGTTGCGAGGATGAATGTGAAAATGAAGATGCTGGACAAAAATGAAGATCACAATAACATATGAATGAGAGCAGGTAGGTTAGTGCATAGAGCTTAAAGGTGTGCGCTATATAAATCTTCTTAATAAAAATAGTAAACAAAATGCATGTAAACAATGAATTATTCCCCTTTTTCAAGGTGGCATGTAAAAAGCATTAAACCTATCAACTTAAAAAAGACAGATAAACTTAGCAGCCTTCTTTCAGTAAGTTATCAAAATGTGGTCTTGATAGGACATCATTCAGCTTAGCTAGATACGCTTATTTACAAGCACCCAATTTCTATGAACTGCATGACGGCAGGCTCAAGCCTGCACTGAGAATAGGCAGCGGCAGCATCAGTCACAATAGTGTTAAAGCTCCAAAAATGTGGCATGTGCACGACTTTTATTACAAAGCCGATTTTACTAACAGTACAAAACTATTCAAGATAGTGTTGTCTTTAAAAATTAAAAAAGCTGTCCTCAAATATCACGGCTACAAATAATCGATTACCAAAGTGGATTATTTTATCATCACTAATACCAGTCTTCACCTGACTGCTTTTAAAGCATGCAAGCAAACACACACACACATTCACTACTCTGTCCAAATCTCATGGTTTATACAGCAATTGATGGAGTTCAAGCAAAACTAGACTGCTTACTCTGTAAACCTTTCTCCACCAGCCATTTTTCAGCCCAAAATGTACTTAAATTTACCTGGGTAAAGAAGAGTTGGCGACTGCAGTACTGTGGATCCCCCTGTACGACGTATTAAATAAAACCTTTCTGTCTCCCAGTTATTTCCTCAAATTAACAACATATGGTCATCAGATAACAGATCCTAGTTTCATGCCTTTTTGTGACATGGGTGTTAAATCAGTGTGGTGCAGGGTTAAAGAATGCTGCCAGGAGGCAGTGATGTCCCGAGGCCGGGTCACATGATAGTCCTATTGAAACTGAAAACTGTCCTACTCTTATTGTGTTCTCTCCTGTCAGGACAAGTGTCCTATTAACAGGCCCCCCTAAGAGGTATTTGTCCTTGGAAACAGTTAAAAAGGGCGCCCTGTCCCTAGAATCCACTTTTCTGTCTTGTGTCCCTGGACATCAGCGTAAAAGAACAACAGTTTATGTACATAAATTTGCGATTTCGGATTTATTTTCCAATCCTTTTTCCAGCAGCGACACAGGGCCCCTGGAAACTGAGAAAACTCTAAGCTATTTTTTGTTAAGCTAAGCCCAAACCCCAAACAATGGATGCTGTTGAAATGTTCTTAACAAATGTAGAATTACTGAACATCTAAGACTAAATCTTACCATTGGTGTTCATGGCATTAAAAAGCACAAGAAGTTGGAAATTTCCAAATTTGTAAGCATGTTTATGGGTTTAATTGTTTTGATTGCGATGTGTCATTTCGCTATGCTTGTCCCTGGAAATAGGTCTCTGTCTCTGGTTTTTAAGAAGTCTGGCCCTGGAAGCTGCAAAAGGGGGTAGGCAGCCCTGTATTAAATTTAACACTGGCGGACTTTGTCCTGTTGATTACTGGAAGAGTCAGTACATTTTGTCCTATCAGTAGTTGTTTCAGGACGAGTGTCATATTAAATGTCACTGGCAGACCTTGTCCTGTTGATTGTGTACTGCCAGAGCCTGCACATGTTGTTCTGTTCAGTTTTCTTGTTTCAGGACAGTTTGTCCAATCACTTTACCATTCTCAGTGCATTACTGAGGAGATGAAGTTTGTCAATTCAGACCTCATTGATTTTGTGTCAATTGTTCCATGTTCTTGTAAATAGTGCACATGGCCAGTCATCAGTAGCCCTTGTCCTTTTTGTTTATTTAGAATGATGTGGTTTCGTGGTTAAAAGTAAAGTACATATGTACTTTGAGCATTTTTATTTTTGTGTTTTTACTGTGTTGTTTATGACTTCCGAGGTTTTTGTATTTCTTCTGCTTTGTAAAGCGATTTAATTTCATCAGTTTGTTTGCTTTTAGGTTGGAGCGTTGATGACAATGAATTTGGATGATAATTGTGAATGGCTTTTCTTTTTCTCCTGAGCAGAATGTTATCAGAAAATAACCAGAAAAAAACCCTCTTACAAGTCTTGCTACTACAACGCTGTATGAGCCAACTAACTCACTTAAGATTCTTACTGAAACCTGCTAAAACAGTAAAAGAAACCAGTGCAACATTGGCTCCCATATGTGCCATTCAAATTGCCTTTCATGCATTTATAGATGTGATTACCTGACCGTTGTTTTGTTGCAAGTTATGTTGGTCTTCACATGTTATTGTGTGATCATTGCTTTATGGATTTTGTTGCAAGTTATGTTGGTCTTCACATGTTATTGTGTGATCATTGCTTTATGGATTTTGTTGCAAGTGTGTCGGTTTGACTTTGATCACATTCATTCTCCGAGGAATAGCAGCAATATGTTGTGTTTTGCCATTTCAATAAAAGTATGTTGATGTTTTCTTCTTCTTTATGACATCCACATTATCTTGATGGGAAGAATGTGTTCCTGCCTCTAAATTTGAAAAGTTTTTGACCTTACGACTGACTTCTTTTTTTGCACATTGAAAAACTATAAAAACTAACTTGATTTGACCTTAGGACTGACTTCTTTCTTTACACTTTGAAAAACTATCAAAACTAACTTGATTTGACCTTAGGACTGACTTCTTTCTTTACACTTTGAAAAACTATCAAAACTAACTTGATTTGACCTTAGGACTGACTTCTTTCTTTACACTTTGAAAAACTATCAAAACTAACTTGATTTGACCTTAGGACTGACTTCTTTATTTACACTTTGAAAAACTATCAAAACTAACTTGATTTGACCTTAGGACTGACTTCTTTATTTACACTTTGAAAAACTATCAAAACTAACTTGATTTGACCTTAGGACTGACTTCTTTATTTACACTTTGAAAAACTATCAAAACTACCTTGATCATTTATCAGGCATGGTAATTTTCAGAGAATTCTCTGAATTCAGAGGAAAGTGAATGCAGAAAAAAACAAAAATGTTAGAAGGGGTTTTAAACTTGAGATGCCATCGCCCTGTCCTCAATTTTGAACAGTTTTATGAATTCATCCTCAAGAGCACTCGCCTCCCTGATCACTTTTAGTCCATTTACTACTCCAAGAGAAAACATCCAAAACCAAACATTTGGAGAGAAACATGCTTTTCCTCTATTACTATGCCTGTTTATTAACATTAATTCCCTTTTATTTCTCAAACATTTCTGTGAATAATTAAAAAAAAAAAAAAAAATCACAAGAAATAACCTAAGATTTTGTCATCATTTGAAATGCGAAGTTTTATAAAAGACAAAAATCAATCCATCAAGTAAGTTTGATTTGATTTCAATCAACTGAAAAAGCTGTGGTACTGGTAGTATTGTATAGATAGCAGTCAGAAGAATTGTGTGTTTACCAGACTGTCTCCTAACTGTAGCTGAGAGAGTTATGAGCACAGTGGGAAGAAAGGAACTGCCCGGTACACAGTAAGGAGCTACCCAGTACACAGTAAGGAACTACCCGGTACACAGTAAGGAACTACCCAGTACACAGTAAGGAACTACCCAGTACACAGTAAGGAACTACCCAGTACACAGTAAGGAACTACCCAGTACACAGTAAGGAACTACCCAGTACACAGTAAGGAACTACCCAGTACACAGTAAGGAACTACTACACAGTAAGGAACTAGTACACAGTAAGGAACTACCCAGTACACAGTAAGGAACTACCCAGTACACAGTAAGGAACTACCCAGTACACAGTAAGGAACTACCCAGTACACAGTAAGGAACTACCACAGTAAGGAACTAGTACACAGTAAGGAACTACCCAGTACACAGTAAGGAACTACCCAGTACACAGTAAGGAACTACCCAGTACACAGTAAGGAACTACCCGGTACACAGTAAGGAACTACCCAGTACACAGTAAGGAACTACCCAGTACACAGTAAGGAACTACCCAGTACACAGTAAGGAACTACCCAGTACACAGTAAGGAACTACCCAGTACACAGTAAGGAACTACCCAGTACACAGTAAGGAACTACCCAGTACACAGTAAGGAACTACCCAGTACACAGTAAGGAACTACCCAGTACACAGTAAGGAACTACCCAGTACACAGTAAGGAACTACCCAGTACACAGTAAGGAACTACCCAGTACACAGTAAGGAACTACCCAGTACACAGTAAGGAACTACCCAGTACACAGTAAGGAACTACCCAGTACACAGTAAGGAACTACCCAGTACACAGTAAGGAACTACCCAGTACACAGTAAGGAACTACCCAGTACACAGTAAGGAACTACACCAGTAAGGAACCAGTAACAGTAAGGAACTACCCAGTACACAGTAAGGAACTACCCAGTACACAGTAAGGAACTACACAGTAAGGAACTACCCAGTACACAGTAAGGAACTACCCAGTACACAGTAAGGAACTGTAAGGAACTACCCAGTACACAGTAAGGAACTACCCGGTACACAGTAAGGAACTACCCAGTACACAGTAAGGAACTACACACAGTAAGGAACTACCCAGTACACAGTAAGGAACTACCCAGTACACAGTAAGGAACTACCCAGTACACAGTAAGGAACTACCCAGTACACAGTAAGGAACTACCCAGTACACAGTAAGGAACTACCCAGTACACAGTAAGGAACTACCCAGTACACAGTAAGGAACTACCCAGTACACAGTAAGGAACTACCCAGTACACAGTAAGGAACTACCCAGTACACAGTAAGGAACTACCCAGTACACACAGTAAGGAACTACCCAGTACACAGTAAGGAACTACCCAGTACACAGTAAGGAACTACCCAGTACACAGTAAGGAACTACCCAGTACACAGTAAGGAACTACCCAGTACACAGTAAGGAACTACCCAGTACACAGTAAGGAACTACCCAGTACACAGTAAGGAACTACCCAGTACACAGTAAGGAACTACCCAGTACACAGTAAGGAACTACTAGTACACAGTAAGGAGCTACCCAGTACACAGTAACAGTAAGGAACTACCCAGTACACAGTAAGGAACTACCCAGTACACAGTAAGGAACTACACAGTAAGGAACTACCCAGTACACAGTAAGGAACTACCCAGTACACAGTAAGGAACTACCCAGTACACAGTAAGGAACTACCCAGTACACAGTAAGGAACTACCCAGTACACAGTAAGGAACTACCCAGTACACAGTAAGGAACTACCCAGTACACAGTAAGGAACTACTACCCAGTACACAGTAAGGAACTACCCGGTACACAGTAAGGAACTACCCAGTAAGGAACTACCCAGTACTACCCAGTACACAGTAAGGAACTACCCAGTACACAGTAAGGAACTACCCAGTAAGGAACTACCCAGTACACAGTAAGGAACTACCCAGTACACAGTAAGGAACTACCCAGTACACAGTAAGGAACTACCCAGTACACAGTAAGGAACTACCCAGTACACAGTAAGGAACTACCCAGTACACAGTAAGGAACTACCCAGTACACAGTAAGGAACTACCCAGTACACAGTAAGGAACTACCCAGTACACAGTAAGGAACTACCCAGTACACAGTAAGGAACTACCCACACAGTAAGGAACTACCCAGTACACAGTAAGGAACTACCCAGTACTACAGTAAGGAACTACCCAGTACACAGTAACCCAGTACACAGAACTACCCAGTACACAGTAAGGAACTACCCAGTACACAGTAAGGAACTACCCAGTACACAGTAAGGAACTACCCAGTACACAGTAAGGAACTACCCAGTACACAGTAAGGAACTACCCAGTACACAGTAAGGAACTGGTACACAGTAAGGAACTGCCCAGTACACAGTAAGGAACTACCCAGTACACAGTACAGTAAGGAACTACCCAGTACACAGTAAGGAACTACCCAGTACACAGTAAGGAACTACCCAGTACACAGTAAGGAACTACCCAGTACACAGTAAGGAACTACCCAGTACACAGTAAGGAACTACCCAGTACACAGTAAGGAGCTACCCAGTACACAGTAAGGAACTGCCCAGGTACACAGTAAGGAACTACCCGGTACACAGTAAGGAACTACCCAGTACACAGTAAGTTTCATTCACAGTTGAATTTTCTTACCAACGCTGCAAGTGTCTCCATCTGTTGGGCTGGTGTATCATAAAAGGAAGTGTATAGTATAGCCCTGCCTCATCATCATTCATTATCAGTCAAACGACAAAAAATCAACTTCTGCACTCCTTCATGCCTGCCTGTAGTCTTTCATGGGTGCTCATTGGAAATTTCAAAAATCCTGCAAGGCCCCGGCGGAGTGCAGGGACAGTGCCCCTCCTGGAGGTTCCAGGGGACAATGCCCACTGGAAACTGAAGGGAAACAACAGTTTCCAATGTAATTGACAGGCTGTCGTCGTACTTTCACTTCTGGTTAAACTTTGTGACCTCTATAACCAGCAAGATGCATCTTCTTAAATTCTCATAATCCGGCTCCAGGCAATAAAAAAAAATTCCTGAACTCCAGGACATCCTGAAAGCAGGGGCATCCATGCTTCTTACCTAAATGCATGTATCCAGTCCTGTCTAATTAAGCCTTTGGCTCATCAGGGTAAATTCAATGCAAGCAGTAGGTGTGTATATATATATATACACAAAGAAAAAAGTTAAGCACCCCTTAGCTATTACAAGGCTACCATTATTCCGTTATAAGCAGGGTTGAAGCAGTCATCCAGGCACAGGGAGGAAACACACGCTACTGAACTTTGATTTGCCAAATGAGTTTTGGACACTCCTCATGACGTTTTCCCACAATAATGAACTTTTCAGATAGCCATATTAAATTGCTACATTGATAATTAAACATGATATTTTTTAATTTGAACATGACAGCCCTTTTTCTTTCAGAATATCAGAATGCATTTGTAAAACCATACATTAAATTATGCGTTTTCTTATAGTCAGATAGTCAAACTTTAACTTACCAATCAATGTTGTTTCATTCTTTATTGATTATTTGCAATAAATCTCGATTTCATCTCATCTACAGCAAAAAAGTGGTGGGGTGCTTAACTTTCTTCTTTGTGTATATATATATCATATATATTTTTGAAATCTGTCTGTCTGTCTGTGTGTCCCTTATGCACAGCCACAGTTCTCAACCGATCGACACCAAATTTGGCATCAAGCATCCTTGGCACCCTCCGAAGGTCATGTCGTCCTTACTTTTCAGAAACCTCCGCCAAGGGGTCATGGGGAGACTGAAAATCGTTAAGGGGCCATAACTTCCACACCGCAGGTGTCCTAGAGTCTTGAAACTTGGCATGGATGTACTTTAGCTTATGGCCGTTCTGATGATGGCGTACCAATCAAAGTCAAGGTCAAGGTCAGGGAGATCGGTATGCCTTGAAAGTGGTAGGGGTCTAATGATTGGGTTTTACTGTCCCACACATATCTCCCGAACTGCTTTACCGAATCGTATCCAGTTTTGTGTGGTGGCGTGTCACCATGAGAGAAGGCATCCGAGCATAAATTATCGCCGTCATGACCTTCACCTTGGCGTATGACCTTAAAAACCGAAAATCTTTAAGGGGCTATAACATCCACACCGTTGGTCTTAGGGACTTCAAACTTGGCATGTAGGTACTTTGGCTTATGGTTGTTCTGATCAAGGTCAAGGTCAAGGTCATGGAGATCGGTAGGCCTTGAAAATGGTAGGGGTAAAAATTTTTTATTTTCAGCCACAAAAGTAAAAATATAATATTTTGCGGACCCGGCGAAACCGGTACTCAGCGGTACCGGTACTTGGCGTTACCTGTACAAGTCGTTACCGGTACGGGGCGTTGCGCTAGTATATATATATATAATAAAATCATACTTTCACAACGTTTGGCACCACTCCTTGCAGACGAGCTTTGAGGTAGGACACAATACATTCAGGAAATAACAACAAAAGTCGATGATGTCGTTTAAAACACTTGTATTAAAAGTTGACAATGTTTCGCTGTAGTCTACAGCTTTAACGAGTCACAAAACTTCAACTGACAAACCAAGGAAAAGAAAAACTGGGGGAGCAAATAAAACGTGAGCTCTGATCAGTAGGCAAAGTGACCCATTTCAAGGCGTGGCCAGTTTAGTGTTCACAAACAAGCAAGTCTCACACGCACACACTCACACAATATACACGCACATACTATTATGCAGATGCACACATACGCACAACTAGGCACACACACATGTGTGCATGCTAACACACGCACATACACACACACACACACACACATAACCACACACACAAGCACACGCGCACACACACACACACCAGCACACACACACGCAAGCAGGCATGCACACAGAAATGCAAATACATAAACATAAAACATGTATATATGGTTGCACAATGTTGTACATTCATAGTATATATAGTTTTGCTTTGATACAAATTTTCTGTGTTCAATGTCTTTATTTGTGAACCTCAGCAGAAACAAAACCAGTTAACGTTAACTTTTTTTGTTAACGCAATGTTCCATGTTCAAAAAAAAAAAAAAAAAAAAAAAAAATTGTGCTGATTTACTTTTTCTCCCACTGGAGGAGGGACAGTGCCTTATGCACAGACAGCTGTTTCGACCTAAGAGAAGGTCTCATCAGTTTGCATGATCGGCCTGCAATTTGACTGTCCAGTGGATGCCAACCTGAGCAAAAAAGACATTCTACAAGAGAATGGTGTCTTCTTTGCATCAAATCGAAAATCCATAATAAAAGCAAACCAGCACAAAGTTAAACCAGAAATAGTAAAAATCTTATGAAAATCTTATATGTCTGTATGCCAGTCTGTCATTTCCAACTAAGATGTCAAAAGAAGCAGCTGCTATTGTGGAGGGCCGGGCAAACATTTCACAATACGACTTGCCCAGAATACATACCCACACTCTCTGGCACTTGGGAAGGTCCCTAAAGGCAAACTACCGTAATGCTTTTAGCAAGTACACTATACAAAATGCCTTTTACTTTGAGTCAAGTCTCTCACAAAAGACTAAGCTGTACCATGACTTCACATTACTGTAGAAAATCAAGTACAAATGGATTTGATTTTAAATAAATTTATGTTGGCAGTATTACTAAGCACAAGAAGTTGAAAGCCACTCTCATATAAAGGGTAACATTTTTAAAGAAATAATTTGGATAGACTGAATAAAGTAATCAAAATGATTAATGTGTAAGGGCCAATATGATCATTGTGCAATGTTTCTATGGTAAAGATTTGTTATAAAGCAACGCTTTAAAATTTAAACAATGTGTGCTGCCATTTGGTTGATTTGATAAGAAAATCAGAATTTAGTGAAGTTGGGGCATTCCTCATCACAATCATCTGAATTTAGCTCACTGAGACTTCAACAGCAAATGTTATTGTAAGCAAAGAAATCAACCCACAATGCAAAAACAAAACTCACGAGAGGCCCTCAATTTCTTGTGTCTAGAACATAATTTGAGGCGAGTGTACAAATTTAACTTTAAACAAATCAAAACAAAAACCAATTGGAAACCAAAACACTGGGTCCCATTTAGAAGATGTTTTATTTTTTCCATAAGTGGCTGTACTGTGAGATGTCAAAGGAGTCTTCCTCTACGTCATCCTCGATCACCAGTTTCTGCTTCGGTTTGCGTCGCTGAAGCCGCAACTTCCGCTCCGCTTCTGACAGCAGCGACAGGTCCTCAGGAAGCTGACCGACAGAATAACACACATTCACCCGCATATGCACACACATACACACAGTGACACGCACACATTTGTCAATCACTTTTAGTGGAAGGACTAAAAATAAAATTGAAGTGCACACATGCACGCACACACTCACAGAACATTGTTTATTACCCTTGTAACACATGAGTAGACGGCCATCTGAATTTTAATGAAGCATGACATATACTTAATAATGTATATGAAAGCATGACATATAATGATATATACTTAATAATGTATATGAAATCCGACAATCATGCAACTTGCTCTTGGTGCTTTTTATTTACCGGTAACACTACCAGACCTGCTTACCCCCTACACAAGTCTGGATGGCTGAAATGAGTAGTTTTGGTGCAAAATGTGTAGTAAAGAGCATTATTTTCAATTTTGAAGGGTAGTAGCAGACCTGCTTACCCCCTACACAAGTTTTGAGTAGTCTGGATAGCTGAAATGAGTAGTTTTGGTGTGAAATGAGTAGTCCTCTTCATTAAACCATCAAATAATGTTCACTGAAATTGAGTAATTAGAGCATTATTTTCAATTTTGAAGAGTAGTAGAGGTCCAAATTGAGTAGAATACTTCTCGAAAAGAGTAGAGTAAACAGGTCTGCACTACTAATTAACACCTGTATTACACTTGTTCAAGGCGTGGCTGCACGCCAACACTGTTTTCAGTTCTGAACAAATCTCTGCTTGCAATGTGGGCAATTTTCAATAATATATAATACCTTTTCTTTGCAAAATCTTGAATTTAAATATCAAACACATTAATTAGGCTAACTCCAAAGTTAACCCCTTTACTGCCAGAGAAAAACGGAAAAATTATAAATGTTTTTATTATAAAATTTAAAAGAGACCTGTTAGACTCAATCTGCATACATGTATCTCTAGACACAGATTTAGTTCTGTCAATCAGACTCAGAGTATTAAGACAAGTCTAATGGCATGCATGTTACTTCATATGTCTTGCAACTGTCTCAGTCTATCTATCAGCCTCAAATGAAGGCTATTGACATAATATGTTTTAATGGGATGATGCAAATTATATAAAATATGTACATACTATGGTTCTTATACATCATCTACACCCTCAGGAATGTAGCTATGCTTCTTGTAGGTTACATTACAAATCAGATATAAACATTCGGACACAATACCATAGAGTGATACTGATAGACTTTTAAAACAAATCTCATTGATTGGTTCAATATACTAATACTATTAGTAATACTGAGTAATACAGTGATAGTTTTTTTGTTCACTAGCTAAAAAAGCATTAACAAAAACACAACAATAAGTGGCTACGCGTACAGCGTTGCTGCAACACTCAGACAATGTTCAGGGAAAGTAACTCTTCCTAGTCAAATTTTTCGTCAACAAATGCATTTTCTTATTTCGTATATATATTTAACGTATCTTGGTTAGGGATCGGGTTAGGAACATGTCAGAGTTAAAAAAAAAGAAGTTTTTGAAGACATTTGCGCACAATTTACGCGTCCCGTGATTGAGCGCCGTACCCGTAGCCTGGAGAAATGTGAGATACGGGCCCGTACCCCGAGCCTCTGCCCAAACAATAATTCACATTGTCACAAATACCTTGATTATCCTCCTGGGCTCTTTGTAGCGTACTGTGATTGTTGACCCATCATTCAGAACTATTGCTGTAGGGTACTGACGTGGAAAATCATAACGGTTCATACGACGCACTGCCGTCTTGCTTGAAGAATGCCGCAATGGGGAAGAAGCGAGGGATAACCAGCAGCTTCGACACAATCCCCCATTAGTCCACCTGCAATATAAAAGACTACTGGGTTAAATTAATGAGCTGTGTGTGTGACAGTGAGAGAGAGAAAGTGGGGGAGGCTGTGTCTGTGTGATTGCTACTTTCTGTTCTGCATCTCTACCTGTGACTGTAGGCAGCCAACTTATAGAGAGAGAGAGGGGGGGGGGGGGGGGGGGGGGGGGGGGGCTGTGTGACTATGTCAGGGTTCATACATTTTTTTATATCAAAATTCACAAACTTTCAAAGACCTTTTCAAAGACCCTTTATCCTATTTTCAAAGACCTCTCACGACATGCAATGATGACGATTGCTTCGATCATCTATCATTCAAATTGCACCGGTGTAGCCAAAAGACCTGGATAGAGTGAAGGGAAGTAACTCGACAAATAGTGGACGTCTGCTATATCAAGTATATGGAAAATTAGTGAATATAAATTGCTTCTTTATCAATTCTGGAAGCAAACAAAAAAATTATGGCATCAACGACTTTTTCACAAACTATTCCTCAATTTTCACAGACCAAAGCCAAGTTTCAAAGACTTGAAAATGGCACTCCATTTTTCAAAGACTTTCCAAGACCTTCAAAGACAGTGCGAACCCTGGTATGTGTTAAACTAAAGGCTGTGTAAACTAAAATGTGTCTTTTTTTCTGCCTCTCTACCTGTAACTGTAGGCAGCCTAACTTCTTACTGTCACCTTCTCTCCAAAGACACTTCCACTCTCCTTCTCCCATTCATCCTCCCCTCAGACAAGAGCAAGAGCTACTCAGGTCTCACTCTCAACTACTGAGCTAGAGCAATCTTGAATTTCTTCAAAGTATAGTAGTTGTAGTAAAGGGACTGGCTTCTGCCTAAGCCTCGCGGCTTATAAAACGTCCCATCCAAAAAAGTTTTTCTTTAATTGGGTTGCATTTGCATGCGAAAAACAAACAAACTATGATTGCAATTTCAATCCTCATAATCATAAAACATTTCACTAAAATTTTCATTTTTGTCAAGTAGATTTTTGAAGGCGTTAGTAGATGGTGCATTTTTTAGTTCAGGTGGCAGTGAGTTCCAGGAGTTAGCAACTCTGTTACTGAAACAATGCTGGCAATATTAACATTTCTTCACCTCAACCCCAAACGGTACAAGTGCAGTTGTAGTGCACGCGCACTATAACTTCACTTCTTCACTTGCGCGTCAAGTGTACTATCCGGGACAGAAAATATTGGTGATTTTTTTTAACGGAAAAAGTGATATTTTCATTCTTCAAATCACCTATGGCTTGTACCCACGTGTCGTCATATCCGGCCACAAGGAGCGTGCCATATTATGGGAGACCGCCATCTTAGTCAGTAACTTTGTTTGAAAAATGCCAGATTGCTGCTGTTTACACACAAATCTGACTAAGATGACGACACTTCCGTTGGAAGGGTCGAGATGCGCACGCAGGTGGGGGGGAGCCATACTGCTAGTGCTATAGAGACAGCACTTTTTCCGTCTAAGATGGTTCAGATAGTGTTGTGAGGAAAGAAATGTTAATATTGCCACAATGCTTACGTTTGTTAGTGCTATACCGTTGAAATTGTGCTTTCCCTTCTTGGTTTCTGGTTATGTTAGACAAGGATGGTAAGAAGAGACTCAAAACTGACCGGTTTTAGGTCTCATCCGAAGGACCAGGAGCAAGCCAACCCCCCCCCCCCCCCCCCCCCCTCCCCCCCCCGCCCCCCCCAAAAAAAAAAAACCCCACCAACCCACCCCACCCTAGTAGGCTAGTGCTAGTGGTCAGTAGTTGCAGGCTCAGATGGTGATCTGGTCAGCGCTGACAGTAACAGAGCCTGCAGTGACCGTGCTTGTGCCAGTAGGGCCTCACTTAGTTGGTTCCACTCCATCCAGACCATGGCAGTCCGGATGAAGAACGAGCTATGTTTAAAGTGTATAACAAATTAAACACCTGAAATCATGTCATTGGCAACAGATCTTCAAAAAACAAACTTGCGAAATAACGTTCATAATGAATGAGAAAAACTTTACCCTTGACGAAATGCAAGAATCAACCCCGACATTCTCAGTGCGATTAGTTTAGGCCTAAGCATTATTTCCCTTGCAAAACAAAATGACTTATTACACCACAACAACACAAATTGTAAGCTACAGGTAGGTAGGTGTAGGGCTGTTAATAGGCCTCTCGGCCCCTTTGCGACCCTTCTCAATGAATTTGACTTCTGTCGTATTGCTTAATGGTTTACGTCTCCTTAAACTAAAACTAATCAAAAATAAATCTTTAAGAGAATGGCTTTATTGATTCATTCATCGAAACTTTTAAATTTTGTTTCGTCCAAAATGAATGAATGAATGAAAAATGGTGTGTTACGTCCTCTCGGTCTAGAACAGACACATATGGGACATTTGTAGATACAAAGATGGTGGGAACAATACTGGAGGCAATGCCCGGAGGCAGTGCAACACCAGTAAACTCCCGATTTTTTAACAATACAGATAAGTGTAGCAGTAACCACGCCTCGGTTAAACTTCATCGGCTACCGCCACGTTGGATAGTGGGTGTTTCGTCCAAAAGATTTTTGAATTCATTAATGTTGTGCATTCTTTATGTTATTTAATTGGTAGATTATTCCACATCTGAACAACACGGTTAGTAAAAAGGTTAGTAAAAAAAAAAAAAGGTTTGCGGGGGTGACCATCACTATTTCTTGTTTTATCTATTGTACTTTTCATAAAAAAAAGTCATAGAAAATTTACATCATCAAGATTATGTACAACTTTATATACTTGAATTAGATCCCATCTAAGCCTTCTTCCTTTCAAAGATGGTAATTTTTAGAAAGTCTAAACGTTCCTCATAAGACATATTTTTACTACATGCTTTAACTAATTTTGTGGCTCTTCTCTGAACTTTTTTAATTGATTGTCTTTTTAAGGTTAGGATGCCATATGTTGCCATATTCTAAGTGAGGTCGAACCATGCCGGCCTTGTATAATTTAACAAATATATCTTTACTAGCGCAACGCCCCGTACCGGTAACGCCTTGTACAGGTAACGCCAAGTACCGGTAACGCCAAGTACCGGTTTCCGGTTTCGCCGGGTCCGCAAAATATTATATTTTTACTTTTGTGGCTGAAAATACAATTTTTGGACCCCTACCACTTTCAAGGCCTACCGATCTCCATGACCTTGACCTTGACCGTAATCAGTATGCAATCATGAGAACAACCATAAGCCAAAGTACCTACATGCCAAGTTTGAAGTCCCTAAGACCAACGGTGTGGACGTTATAGCCCCTTAAAGATTTTCGGTTTTCAAGGTCATACGCCAAGGTGAAGGTCATGACGGCGATAATTTATGTGTGACACACCACCACACAAAACTGGAAACGATTTGGTAAAGCAGTTCGGGAGATATGCGTGGGACAGTAAAA
>CM065681.1:58563840-58616340 GCA_017654935.2 Phymorhynchus buccinoides | reverse complement strand
ACAGCGTGATTTAACAGCTAAAGGGGGATTCTGGCTCAAGAGGAAAATCTTCTACTTTTAGATACAAAAACGCTACTTTAAGGGGTAAAAAAAGTAAAAATTCGTCTCCCCTTTATTCTGCCAAATCAAAAAAAAAAGCCACTACTTTAGGTGAAACAAAATTAATTATTTTTAATTAAACAAAATAATTTGAGTTAGAAAAAGGAACTCAACATGACAATGGCGCTTGATGAAATAATTGAGCACTTAGACAAAGTTTTTAAAGAAACGGATTTAGAAGTTATTGATCCAAAAAATGTACTAAAAAGTGTAAAACATGCTATTTCGCAAATACCTGAAAAACTAGCTATAGAACCACCAGTTAAAGTAATGTTAGCAGTGTACGTAGATTATGAAACAGTCCAAGGTGAGCAGCTTCAAGTATGGGTCTCTACTAAACAGCAAGTAGTTCTTTCATATAATGATTTTACAGAAACCTGGGCAGACAATTTAATCACCCAGTTCATTAACGTATCAGAAGAGGCAAAACTAAGAGGATCTGGTTGGTCAGAAGGCGGGGTATTAGAAATTAAAATGAAGGAGAGTAAATATGCTCCAATCGTAGGAAACTCCTTTATTCCTTTACCTAAAGAACTTGTTTTAAAGCGTGCAGTATTAAACATAAAAAATACTGATGATAAATGTTTTATGTGGTGTGTTTTAGCTAAACTTCATTATATCAAAAAGAACGCAGAAAGAGTAATTAACTATCAACCTTACATAAATGAATTAAACTTTGATGGAATCGACTTCCCTGTAAGCCTAAGCGAAGTTGATCAATTTGAAGAACAGAATAAACCAATTTCAATTAACATCTACACATGGTCTGTAGAAGAAAACCTTAAACCAATCCGAGTTTCAAAGAACTCTCCTATGATTGGTGATCCTGATAAAAAACATATTGATCTTCTCTTAGTAACAGACGGAACAAAAACACACTACACTTTAATCAGAACAATGAGCAGACTTATAAACTATACTACAAATCACAAAGAAAAACAAGAATTCTGTCGAAGATGTTTACTAAGAATGCCAAGTATTCAAGCAGCGGTTGAACATAGAAAACATTGTAATTCATCCATTGACTGTAATACTGAACTTATTACTCCGAAAGAAGGAAGTAAGGTGTTCTTTAAAAACTGGAAGAAACTGCAATTAAGTCCTTATGTTGTTTATGCTGATTTCGAGTCAATCATTGTACCCTATCAAGGACCAGCTCCTAAAAATCTTCCTAAAACTGTTTTATTGAATAATCATCAAATCTGTTCATTCGCATTTATTGTTCTTAGATCAGATGGGATACATTTTGAACCTGAACTTTATAGAGGACCCGATGCTGCAAAAATCTTTTTAATGAGAATGATGAAACTACGAAATGAACTATCTAACCAACTAAATTTATTAGATTTAATCATGACACCTGAAGATTTAATTCAATTTGAATCAGCTACTGAATGTTGGATTTGCGGAAAAGGGTTTGTGGAAGACTCCCCTGACTGTCCAGACATCTATAAAGTACGAGACCATGATCACATTAGTGGAAAATTCAGAGGAGCAGCACACAACTCCTGTAATTTGCAGTTAAAGTTTGAACCAAAGACTTGGAAACTGCCTATATTCTTTCACAATCTACGTGGATATGACTCTCATTTAATTCTACAAGCAGTTACTGATGAATTTAGAACCGTCAGTTGTATAGCTCAGTCTTCAGAAAAGTACATGACATTTACATTAGGTCAATTGTCTTTTTACGATTCATTACAACATCTGATGGGATCACTAGAGTCTTTAGGTCAGTCACTATCCAAATGCACTATAACAGAAAAATACTTTGATCCAGCACTTGTTCGAAAAGGAGTATACCCTTATGAGTACATGAGTAGTTGGGAGCGGTTCGACGATTTTGAATTACCTCCCAAAGGTGCATTCTACTCTAGTTTAAAAGGAAAAGATATAAGCGACTCTGACTACAACCATGCTCAGTCAGCGTGGATTAAGTTAAAATGCCAGACCATGGGAGACTACCACGACGCCTATTTAATGGCTGACGTTTGTTTGCTTGCAGATGTATTCGAGAACTACAGAAAAACGTGTATAAAACATTACAGTCTAGACCCTGCTAATTATATCACTGCTCCTGGTATGAGTTGGGATGCTTTCTTAAGATTTACCAAAATACAGATTGACTTACTCTCCGATCTACCAACTCTCCAGATGATTGAAGACGGACTACGCGGGGGAATCTCTATGGCTTCACACGGTTACTGCAAGGCTAACAACAAATACTTAGACGACTACGATCCTTCTAAACCATCAAATTATATCATGTATTTAGATGCAAACAATCTCTATGGTTGGGCGATGTGCCAGTCACTTCCATTACGTAACTTTAAAATGTTTACAGCTCCTTTTAATTTTAATATCGCAGAGTTTTTGCAATGGCTTTTGAAATTATCAGATTCTTACGAAACAGGATTTATTTTAGAAGTCGACTTAGATTATCCGGACGAACTCCATGACCTGCACAATGACTACCCGTTAGCAGTTGAAAGACTTCAAGTGGGGAATGACCTCCCTAAACTTGTGCCTAATCTACACTCCAAAAAAAAATACGTCTGTCATTATAGATTACTACAATTTTATTTACGTCACGGATTAAGACTAACAGCAGTTCATAGAATCATTTCGTTCACTCAGAGGAAGTTCATGGAACCATATATAATGAAGAACACTAATCTTAGAACACAAGCTACCGACGCCTCAGAAAAAGACTTCTTTAAACTAATGAACAACAGTTGTTTTGGAAAGACAATGGAAAACCCGCACAAACGCAAAGACGTTAGATTAGTTACCCAAGAAAACAAAGCAATCAAATTAACTTCAAAACCTAATTATCAAGACTTCAAAAAGTTCCATGACAACCTTTACGGGATAATGATGAAAAAAATTAATGTGAAGCTAGATAAACCAGTCTTCATTGGGTTTGCTGTTCTTGAATTGTCTAAGTTATTGATGCTAGAATTTCTTTACGACTACTTTAAACCACTCTATCCAGACTCCAGAGTACTTTATACAGATACGGACTCATTTATTCTAGACATTCCGACTGAAGACTTCTACAAAGATTTAGAGACAGATTCAGCAAAAGGTGTTGTCTCCTGGTATGACACCTCTGACTACCCAAGTGAATCTTCATTACATTCATCCGTAAATAAAAAGGTAATCGGTAAGATGAAGGATGAACTGAATGGAACTATAATCAAAGAGTACGTTGGTCTGAGAGCAAAGATGTATTCAATTGCCAGCCAAACTAGCGTAATTAAAAAAGCAAAAGGAATTTCTAGACCGGTTGTTCAAATGGTCATGACACACGATAACTATAAAGAAGCACTGTTTGACTCCAAGACGTTTTATCATGACAACATAAAAATACAGTCTAAGTTACACGAAATAAACACAACAGTTGTAAATAAAAAATCACTCGACTCAAACAATACAAAGCGCGTGTTTAAATCGCCTGAGTTTTCGTATGCAGTTGGACACTGGAGAACTAAGTGTCATAGTCAGTAGACTTTCGAAACTTGTAATCATATTGAATTGAATAAGCACCCTTTGGAGTTCTTATTGTTATTTCCCTAGAACAGATTTTAATGTGTCGTTTATTTTTTTTTCACATTCTTTTTTTATTGCTTCTATGTCTTGCGGTTGTGAAAAACTTGCTCTTGACTTTTTTTGTAGTTCGAACTTTTGCATTTTGTAATCATTGTAGTCAGCTTGCAGTCTATTGAACTCCTCATCCGAAATTTGAGAGTCTTGCAAAGCTTTACTGATAATCAATCGAAATGAACTAAGTTTTGCCATTATTAATTGAACCATGGCTGTATGCTTTTGAAGTTTGACTTTTATTTTTTTGTTGAAAGCGGACGTTGTCATTGAAAACAACCCAAGCGTCAGCGACACACAACCTAACGGCAAAGCTACTACTGATCCAACACCAGTCGCCAACAACCCTACTGAGCTTCCCGCTGTTAAAGTACCTAGACTCCCAAATCCAGTATTTAAGTATGTTGCTGTATTAAACAAACAAGAGTACCTTCGTTTGGTTCTGTTATAGTTAGTGAGGTCTTTTTCCAATTCTCTTTGTATTTCTGTAATGGTAGACAATCTGAACTTTCTGATTTCAGGATCATCACCACCATCAGTCTTTTCTTTGTCAGTATTTTCTTTCGGTATTTTTGGATAAACTGTAACGGACATCTTTTTATATTTAAAAAAAAAAATTTTTTTTAACATTTAATTTGCACTTGCTATTATTTTAAGAAGATCATCAGGCAAAATGCTTTCAGTGTAATAAAACCCAATGAGATCTAAATTAGTAACATTAATGTACGTTAATTCTTTAAGATTGTCTGGATCAACACTCAATATAACTTTATCGCTGGTCGACACTGCCTTAATTTCTTCACCGCGGTTTTGAATAACGATAGTACATCTCACTGATTCAACATCCAAGTTTTGCCAAGAAATAAGAATCCCTTTCATTAGGTTGTCGCTAACACCAACAGGTAGGGAATCAGGGTTGTCTGCTCTAACAGAAAGTTCAAATATCATAGTAAATTCGTCTGCTAAAGCCATTTTAGGAATGAACTCTAATTGCGTGGCTGCATCTTTTGTCACTGTCTTTTTTCTATGCAGTATGTACTGTCTCTTTTTATAAGGTTTGATTGCTATTTCTCTTCTGCTGTTGTTTTGTGGAATCAGACTGACATGTAACGGCCCTGAGTTAAATGATTTGCGAAAGTATTTGTTATTATCAAAGAATGTAAACGGGCTTAAAAATTCAAACTTTATTTCCCAATCAATGAATGGAATTAAATGCCATTTGTTATCCCTTTCCCTAACAACTTTATATTCAAACTGGCCAACATTGTCAGCTACTACATTACGCAGTTGCTCTAGTTTAGGAACCTTTTTATCACTTATTTCTGCTCGTTTATAATAGCCGTTGTTTGTGTACTCAAAACCATACAGCGCTCCTATCTCCCCATTTAAATCAAAGTCTTCTGTGTCTGCTAGGTCCTTCAATTCTAAAGTTGCGCATCTAACAGGGTCAAGCATAACCGGTTGATCTGGTCCGCGCGACATAGTTTTATACTAAATTATTTTATTTCTAATAAAGCATTCATGCTGTCGCACTGAACTTCTTTTCCTTTTTCGTCAGTTATTCTTATTTTTAGTGAATGGTGAACCCCACAAACTAATTCTTTAAACTGTAAGTTAGTGAATGTAATAATTTCGTAATCACAGTATGCTGCTTTTGCTGTTGGAAGAACTCTTAACACAGTAGACGGCTGGTTATCAAATAAGTTAACATCCGTACTCAAAATATCTAAATGGACGTATAATAAAGAATGTATTCCAAGATTAAGCGAGTTTTCTCCTTGAAAAGTATAGTTATCTTCTGTAGGTGAAAAGCTATATATATTACTACTACTATGGGGTCTAAACCCTAACATTTTTGCTAGTTCTGGTGCAACGGTGTAACTTACTCTTTCTTGATCATTGAATATTAGCGCTACTTTTAAATTTCCTTCATTAAGTTTTAAAGTAATGTTTAAATTACTTAGCATTTCTTTTAATGAACAAAAACCATAATAACCGTCTGGTATAGTTAGTTCAATTTCCCCTGCGCTATTAATTTTTCTTATCCAATTATTTTTAAAGGATTTGCTTATGTTAATCCATTTGACTTTGTAATAAATTTCATGGAGCGCAACTTTAAGGTTACCATCACTGTTTTCTAAAGGGCATTGTAGTGTTATTGGCTCGTCTTGATCAGTTATATAAATAAACATTTTTATTGCGAATATATAAATGAATGCTTTTAAATATAACAAAGACGTTAAATATGCAGTTGGATCATATAACCCTAAAACTATAGCTGTTGATTCAATAGTTGTTGCAGTGGGAGTTGATTCTTTTGAAGTTAAGGTCAGTAATCCATTAAACCATTATTTAAATCCTAGTGTTAAACATGATAACATCGCAAAGGCATGGTTTAGTCATCCAATGCAGTTTTATCAAAACCAGTTAAACTTTGCTGTGTTCTGTGCAACAACAGGGTGTGGTGTTTCTTTCGCTGATCACTTAAATCATCCTGGAGTCATGGTAAAAGCAGTTTATAGATTTCATTTCTATTATACTTTCAAGCGTATTTTGTCTGAACTGCATGCTCCATTACCGAATGATTCTACTTTTAATCCGTTCAACAACAGAATTGACTTGAAGGCCTTTGAACGGATTTGTAATGAGTTTAACATTAACTTGAATACAGACTTTAGGCAAAAGTTAGATCGTAATCATGGTTTGGGAACACTTTATTATTGGGGCGTGCACAGAAAGTATAACTATGATTGGAATCCACCTTACACGTCTTTTTCTTCAGGTACGACCGTTCATCTGGGATCTATTCAACAAAAACATAAAAACGCTTGGTCTACTTTTATTCTTGATACTTCTGAAGGACTGACAAAGGCGGGAATAGAACGAGTAAATGATTCTATTCGTACTTACGTGTGGTGTTTGCTAGGATCTCAAGCGCAAGTTAAATCTGAGATAATGGATCCTTCTACTGGGTTTGATGCACAAAAACAGTATTTAGCTAATTTAGAAGATGCAATCAATTCTACAGTTGACCTCCCAGCAAGCATTAAAAGGTATCAAGACGTTTTAAGATTTGCAAGATCAAAAGTAGACTTTGCTGTTGGTAGTGGATTATACATGCTGCCCTCTGATCTTAGACTTCAAATAGGAACAATTGTAAACTATAACAACGAAATCCTTATAGCAAAAGATAATCAAGCAGTTGGTAAAAATTTAAAAATAAATTCTACATTGTCGATCATACAAAGAACACACCATCCAATCCCTGTCAGTCAAAAAAAGAATATTAACTTAACGAATTCAACGAACTTAACTAACTCTATGAACTTAACTAACTCTACGAACTTAACTAACTCTACGAACTCAACGAACTTAACGAACTTAACTGACAGTCACGAAAACGAAAAGACAGCACTAGTTATTTTTCTAACAGCAGCCGGTCTAGTTTATTTTTATTTTACTAGAGAGTAATCCTACAACTAAAACTATTAGCATCCATAAGTGTTCAGCCATAAAACCGACTACTTTGCTTGCAGTAGAAAAAAGCCAACTAACAATTCCACCTAATATACCGGGTAGCGCATCTAGTGCTTTTTCTCCTAATTTTTTTAATAGATTCGTTAAATGTTCCAGTTGTTTTTTAATCCAAGAGTCTTTTGATGGCGAAGGTGGAGAAGGTGGAGAAGGTAATTGACCACCACCACCACCTGTTCCTGTTAAAGCAAACACTAAAGTAGAGATTGCAAACCCTAAAGCTGTCATAACGCTCGCTATCGTGACTCCTTGCTCTCTAAATAAAGTTTTTATTCTTTCTGCTAACGTTGTATCTTCGTGTAAAATTCTTTGGATGGTTTCTTTTATTCTGCTGACTTGTGTTCGTAATTGTTCACGGTTAGTTGACAGTACTTCTAGTCTTGCAGCTCTCTCTTGTTGAAGATCATCTAGTCTTTGCATGATTCTGTCTTTTACGTCTTGTCCTAGGTTATTGTCGTCCGCTTCAACTAATTTCTGTTTTTCTCTGTCAATGTGAGCATCCAGTTCGCTTAACTTTGCTAGATTATTTGTTAACTCGCCTCTGGTAGTTTGTAATGTTGAATTGAGCGCCATTAGTTCTCTCATAGGTAATGGTGAATCATGTAATGTTTTTAAATGGGTTTCTTCATCTTCTAAAGCTATAAAACTAGTTTCCATTTCTATGATGTTGTCCGCAGTTGCGCTTAAGTCTCTAAGAGGAATCGATTGAAGTTGGGAATCAGTAGGCAGTTCTTGTAGTGTGTTTTGAAGAGCAGAAACAGCTTTCGTGCTTAGGGTTGGTTTTGGTTTTATGTCAACGCCAATACGTCTTAGATCATTAGTGGGGACGCCATGAGAAATTAGTGAACTTATTTTATAAAACTTTGCTGGATTATTTTTGTGTGTAAGTCGGGTTGATTCATTATTATTCAAAAATAAATGACCTTCACCATCTAAAACATAGTCATTAGGATCATACAAATCGGATAAATCTTGACCTATAAATTTACGAAAAGCCATTACTTTCGATTTCTGTATTTCATAGTGCATTTCAAATTGAGATTTTCCAACTACTATATTATCTTCCCTTGGTCTAACTTCTACATTCGGGTTTGGTTCTGCTTCATCTAGTTCTTGTCTTAAAGATGGTAGATTACGACGACGAGACAATAAAGGAATGTCTTCACTCATGTCATCTCCAGCTTCATCGTCAAAGGCATCATAATCGTGGACTGCTTCTTTTCCTTCCATGTTTTTATTTATAATTATGTTTTTATTTTATTTCTAAAAAAAGAGAGATGTCGCAATCATACGGGTCGAGTCTTGATCCATACAGACGGTTAAAAGAACCACTCGGTGTAAAAGGAACCAGACAGAGTATCGTGATAAGTAATAATCCTTCAACTATCGATCAAAGACAAATATTATCAGTAAGATTTCCTAGTCTGGGGAGTAATGAAGTAATTGTGCCAGGCACCTCACGTCTCGCATTTAAAATAGGCCTGGAGTCAGAGACGGATTCGAATATAAGTATAGTTGGCAATCTTGGTAGAGCGATCGTCAACAAGATTACTATTAAACTTGAAGGGAGAGAAGTAATGTCTTTAGATAACGCAGATGCTTTTTTGATTTATAGCGACCTGTGGCTCACAGAAAATGAAAGAAAAGATCGGACTTATCAGGGAATACAGGGGGATAATGGTCTCAGACATAGAATGGATGCTGAAGACAAAAAAGATAACAATAAAGATGAGTTGGTTGCGCAAATATATGGGAGTCGATTTTATATACCTCTTGACTTTGAATTGCTGAACACGCACTCCCCGTATTATCAGGGAGCCTTACAAGATAGGCTTATGTATGAATTGACTTTTAATGATTATAGTCGTGTTATTAAAACAACAGATCCAAATGCAAAATATAGTATCTCAGACATCGCATTAGAGTTTGATGTTGTTCGACATCAAGAATTAGCTCGGTTGATCTCCCAACAATACCAGTCAAGATTAGCAATATACTACAACAGAATTTTAAATCACAGTAAGTTAACTAAAAACACAGCAGACACAATCTGGAACATCGATTTGAATATATCGGCAAGGTCGTTGAAAGGAATTTTGCTGCTGTTTGAAGAAACCAAAAAACCCTTTAATAGATTAAGCGAGAGGTTTTATAATCCAAAAATAACTAAGCTGACTACTGCGATTGAAGGGCAACCGAACCAATTGTTTGCGAGCGGTCTTTTACCTTATCAGCACTTTGATGAAATAAGAAAACTGTTTGGTGGAGGCGGGCAACTAAGAGATCCGTCTGTTGATTTAATTTGCAAAGACCTCCATCTTCATGATGTTAGACTAGAAGATTATTTATCTTCGAAGTATGCTTTGTGGTTAGATCTTAGAACAACTGATGATAACAAACTTCATGGTAGCGGAAGAACAGTAGGTGATGGGTCAGGCGGAATAAACATTCAAATTCATAAAGAAGCAGCGGAAGTGGGCAAACAAATATATGTTTATGTGTATTTACTATGCGATGCTCAGCTGAACATTGAGAATAACAGATTAAAAGATATTGTGTATTAAAACAATGGACTTGAACAGTTTAAATTTCCTTACAAAAGAACCACATTGCGGGTTATTTTGCGGGATGACTGGGTGTGGAAAAACGATATTTATGTTAGATTTAATACAAACGGTTTATCGAAATCACTTTGAACATATAGTAATTTTTTGTACTACTTTAGAATTCAACAAATCATACAAAGAAAGAAAGTTCATTTGGGAGGATGATAAAGTCTATTTGGTTGACCCAAGTAATAAGTTAAGTGAATGTTTAGATCATTTTTATCAACTGTTTAAAGGAACGTCAACATTGTTTATTATTGATGACTGCTCGGCTGAAAAAGACATTGTTAAAAAAAGAAATAGTTTAGCTAAGTTAGCTTTCAGTGGTAGACATGCAGGGATTAGTGTATGGATTTTAACACAAAAGTATAATTCAGTTTTAAAAGACTTTAGAGAACAGTTAAAAACAGTTGTTTTGTTTTTTACTAAAGATAAAAATAGTTTTGATGAATGTCTAGATGAAAATGATGTGATTGAATCAAAAGAAGAAAAAAAGTCGATTAAACAAAAACTGAGGAAAGAGAAGTTTTGTAAGCTAGTGTTAAAAACAGATTTTCCTAGTCAGTACAAATGTTTGTGAAGGCAAAAAAAAAAAAAAAAAAAAAAAAAAAAAAAATTTTTTTTTGGTTTCTTTTTTTATACTGGGTCAAATTCAAGGTTAAACTTGTTGTAAATTTCTGATAAAGTATCCATTATTTTGCTTTCAATTTCGAACAAGTATTTACTGACTATTTTATCGTCTTCCATTAATAGCTGAAATAGAACAATTTCTTTCTGCGCATTCCTTAATCTTTTCAATAAAATGTCGTAATTCTTTGTCTCGAGTATCTCTTTATTCTGAGTCTCCATTTAAAAACTCATTTTTTTTTTTTTTCTAATCAAATCGGAACTGTGTCTGGCGGAATTATCTGTAATTCTTCTTTAACAAAGGCTCTTTTTGGAACGGGTCGTGTTGTTGTATCAGTTTCTCTTAAATAATACACCGGTGGATTCATTTCTATTACACTTTTTATTTCGTACGGTTCAATACTCCAAATTGGATCAGTCGCTCTTACACGTGTGTCTCCTTCCGCTTCTCCTGGTGCATAAAGAAACCTAACTTTGATTCCAAACGGTATCAGCTGTTTTGAAATTAAATGTTCATGAGGTGTGTCTAACGAAGTGTCAATCGTTTTCTTCTGTATTGCTTTTACTGGTTTAAATCCTGTTACTTTAGATTCTTCGTTATTCATGACTCTCAGAACACTACTTAATCTTCTAACCCATTCAGTGTTTCTAGTTGAATCAAGGAGTTCTCTGTGATATTGGTAAGAGAAAAGTCGTTCAGCTAATTGTTTGTTAAAGTTTTCGACTAAGGCTTGTGATCTATGATTTCCAGGAATACCGCGTTTAATAGATACTTTGTGTTTTAACATTAGCTGGTTGAATTGTCCTTTAAATTCTTTTCCTTCATCAACTTGAATTAAACGAGGATAGGTTAATGGACCGCGTCTATAGATTTCTTGTAAAGCAACAGAGACTGAAGTAGCACTTTTATCAGTCAATGGTTCAGCATCTTTATATCTTGAAGCTAAATCAACAACTGTCAACGCGTATTTAAATCTTTTTCTTCTGATTAAATCATGAGGTAAGTATAGAAGATCCATTTGATGCGTGTCATTTGGTGTTGAGTTAACGAAGTGTGGTCTTTTAATTCGTTTAGGTGCTGGTAGATAAATTTGCCATATAGCTTGTTTAGATAACCATTCTTTTGCTGTTTGTTCAGTGACTCCAGCAGCTTGATTTAATTTTTGAATAGCAGTTAAACCTTTCCAATAACCTTTTGGTGAATAATAAATTTTAGATAGTTTATCATTCATTTTTTAATACTACACGTTTTTTGCTATGAAATAAACAGCAGTCATACCAACTACAATAAAAGCTATTTCCTGGAGTTTTTGTTTTTCGGATGGTTGGTAGAAGTCACTTAGTTTTGGTGGTGGGAGCTGTTGGAGGTCTTCTCCTGTCACTAAATAATACTCTTTAATGGCGTCGTCAACATTCTTAAAAGTGTATGCTGCATGGTTTTGTAGTTTCAATTTGTTGTTAATAAAATCTAACTGAGCGAGTCTTTGTTTTTCATAGGCGTCTTGTGCTGCTGCTAATTGCTCCATTGCTCGATTATGTCTTTGTCTTTCCTTGTTTGTTTCTAGTTTACTGAACATGTAATTACTTCCTGAAAAAGCAAGTGCGTTTACTACAGCACCGCCAATCATCATTGCGAGTGAAGCCATTTTATTTTTACATATATATATTTTCTGGAATTATTCCTTGCTTAACTAGAAAGTCTTTTGTTGCGATTGAAGCAGTGATTATAGCGATTAGTTTACCAGAGTCCTCTAGGTCAAGTTTTCCTAGGTCAGCTGCTTTCATTTTCAATAGTTTCTTACCAACCATCGTGTACGCAACAGAAAGTCCACCAATCAGAGCAGATTGATATACAAGGTTAGCAACAGTTTTTTCAGCACTCATTTTTTATTTTAAAAACAAAAATAATAAATCAACTAAAAATGAATTGTGACGAACTGTTGTTAAATGCGCAGGAAGCCGTAATGTCTGATGAAGTGTCGACAAGTGTTATGAATAAAAAGGAAAAGTTGTATTCTCTGGCTGCGTGTGGAAAAACAAAACAATACTTAGGAACAGAATTTAGTATAGAACAGATTCAACAAATGTCTTCTGCTGACATTGAAAAGTACTACACCAGATACGAAGCACAATTAGGATCTAAAATGGTTAAAAGTTTAGGTCAAACTGTAATAGGCTTGTACACTAAGTTAGTTAGTCAGTTTTTTCCACTCGATTCAAGCCAAGATTTAATGTACGATTTAAGTCAAGATCCTGTTTTAACTAAATCATTAGAGTCTCTTAGTTGTGATCTTTTTTATAGGTTTGGCGGGCTTTTATCACCAGTTGTTATGGGGTTAATTACTTTTAATCATATAGATTTTATGGCTATTAAAAATGAACGTGACAGAGAATCAAACGAATCAGACAGAACAGCAAACAAGCCCCATTCTATCGAAGAGTCCGACAGTAACCAAGGTAACGAAGAACCCAGGACGAGTTGAAGCAGGTAAAAGGTTATCAGAGTGGAATCGACAACAAAAAATGAATAAACAAACAAAACAAAAACTGTTGTCAGATGAATCAACCATAAGCGCAATACCAGTTAAAAAAGAAGAAGACAAACAAAACAGTACGAATTACGATGTTGTATTGCTTACTGTTGGTGTGGTTGCTGGTGTTGGTTATTTGTCTTATAAATTATATAAAACACACATGCAACCAAAGCTAGAAAAACGAGTAGAAGTACAAACAATACAACCAGAAAAAGTAGCAGACAAACAAGAAAAACAAAAGCCAAATAGCTTAAAACCTGAGAGCGATCCATTTTTAATGCAATAAAAACTTAATAAGTACTAAGTAAGTTTTTGTGTAAGAACTTAATAAATACTTGAGAATGACTTGAAGATGACTTAGTAAGAACTTAAAAAGAACTTAAGTAACTTCTTAAAAAAGAACTTAAAAAGAACTTAAGTAACTTCTTAAAAAAAGAACTTAAAAAGAACTTAAGTAACTTTTTTTTTTTTTTTTTTTAAAAAAAAGCCCCAAAGTTTATTTTTTGCTTAAGTTTAAAAAAAAAAAAAAAAAAAAGTGGGGAAAAAAAAAAAAAAAAAGTTTAACCCAAAAAAGTTTTAAAAGGACCAAAAAATAAAGTTAAAAAAAAAGTGACTTAAGAAAAAGTAAGTTCACCTCGTTTTATAAAAAATAGCAAAACTGTGCTCATCTGACCTTGCTAACTCACCACCAGTTCTCTGAATCTCACTTGAGATCCCACGGGCCCTATGGGACCCCAAGCTAGATCCAAAGGACTAGCGATGAGTTAGCAAGGTCAGTTGTGTACAGTTTTAGGTGTTTGTTTCCTGAATTTCCCTACACACTTAACAACATTAACTATATTTACTCTATTTTCTTACTTTAGAACCCCCATTTAAACAATCTTCCTACGTCTGGGTTTATAGGTGTTTAAACCGTGCCAGTGACCCTTTTGTTAGACGTTTCATAGTGGAAGATTATTTGGAGGTTAAAGTAAGTAGAGTTTTTCTTTTTCTCACTTTATAATCCCCATTTAAACAATCTTCTGACGACTGCGGGTTTACAAGTCTTTAAACTGTGCCAGTGACCCTTTTGCAGACGTACGAAACGAAATAGAAGATTATTTGGAGGCTAAAAGTGAGTAAAGATTGCGTTAATGTTAGTTAAGATAAGGGAAGGAAACAAACACCTAATCACTTTTACTAAACACAGTATTATATAACTAACAAATCTTGCAAAATATCTATGATGGTTTAATTGTTATTTATTTGATTAAAACAATAATAATTTAACTTATTTACTTAGTTTTTTATTCTAAAAGTTTTAATCAAATAGTACAACAACTAAAAAATAATGTCTTTATTCAGTTTCCACAATAGTTTATAAAACAACCCGCTTTTTAAATTAAAAAACAACAACATTAGGTGTAATTTGAGCAAAAGGACTGAGTTATATCCCCTGTTTAATTTGCCTAAAATAGATGGCTACTTAATCGGGAATTCCCTGTTATGTAGGTAGTGATGACTCAATCGGGATTTCCCCATTCTATGGCGATGTTTTTTTCCCCGTTTTTTTTTTTTTTTTGTGCCCCCTAAAAGTAGTGGCTTTTTTTTTTTTTTTGATTTGGCAGAATAAAGGGGAGACGAATTTTACTTTTTTTACCCCTTAAAGTAGCGTTTTTGTATCTAAAAGTAGAAGATTTTCCTCTCGAGCCAGAATCCCCCTTTAGCTGTTAAATCACGCTGTTTTCGTGAGTAAAAACGATTGAATCGCACTGTTTTTGTGGATAAAAAACGCAAGAAAATGGCTTAAATCACACCTTTTTGGGGGGTTAAAAAGCATAAGAAAAAGGTGTGATTTTAGCCGTTTTTTAATAAATAAAGGAGTGAAACCGAAACCGAAACCGAAACTGAGCCAGACGCCCCCTTTTGCTGTTCTCTATCCTACTGATTTTCCTCGATTTTTATGATTTTTGTTTTACCTTATACAGTTATAGATATACTACTGCGCTGTAGGGAAACCCATATTTAGCGGTGCTGTCATTTTGCTGAGTCATTACTCACTGCATGGGCCAGTCACTGACTGGACAGTGAGACAGGGAAAGGTGCAGTAGTGTAAGCTTAGGGGAAAGGGGCAGTGGTCGAGGGAGGTGGGAGAAGAGCTACACAGACAGGTTTTGAGGTTCACAGATACATCAGTCAGTGTATTTGTTATGTGTTGGTCTGGCTAGGTTTCACTGTCGCAGTGCATTTCTAGCTTTTTTCTTCCATGCAGTCACAACTGTTTATTAGTAAATATTGCACCTCAGTGTTCTGCTCTTAGTCTTTTTTGTTGTTGTTGTTGTAAATTGTTAATGATTGAAAGTTCATTTGTGGAACTTCAGTGGATTCTATTATTTATTGTCTTTATTTATGAATACTTTTATAATGTACATACACGATTGATATTTAATTGACTTAAAAATAGCATTCAGTTGTACTGTATATTACGGTAGTGTCAATAAATTTTTATTTCATGAATAAGTCCTGATCATCTGATTTTTTTTGTAGTGGGCAATGATAATATTAAAGTATTTATAAGCAACATGATTGGACTTGAAGCCCCAGTTTAGGGATTTGTTTTTATCCCCGACATATATACATGTTTATATCTATTAAAAATTCGGGACTTTCCTGGTGTTGCATTGCCTCCAGCAGTCCAGGATCATCCCACTATATGTATATTATTATATATTATGCATATAATATACAGATAGTGGGATGATCATGGACTGCTGGAGGCAATGCAACACCAGGAAAGTTATTTAGAAATGTCCTACTTGACACTTGTGCTTGTTCCAGGTCGGAGGACGTTAAAGTAAACAGACTTTCAGTTATTTATCCCATTTAATCCTTATTTTGGATTCTGTTTGGATGCATTGCTGTGCTTGTTATATTACATATTAGTGTGTCTGTAAAAGTGTAACTGTATAGTGAATATTTAATTTATGTGTGCTAAGAACAAATATGAATTGCTGGATGGGTGGAAAGCTTGTTTCTCTCACTTCTCTTTTTCTTTCTCTGGTCACATCTCCAAAGTGTACATTGACTTCTATATGAAGACGTTGGTCACCACCAAGGAAGAAAAAGGAAGAAAGGGAATGGGTTTGTGGGTGAGTGCATGGATGGATGAAAGGATTGGTGGACATGGAATCTTTTAATATTATATGGTGTTTAACCTCTTTCTTAGACTAGTCTTAAATAACTGTACAAAATCCTAACCGAGAATTTACGTATTGAATTGTTAATTGTTTGCAGTGACCCTCTGAATGAAACAGCACTGCTGCAGTTCACCTACCAGGTAGGGGACACAATCACTTATCATGATGACGGTGGAATTATTGCCCCCTTACCCAACCTAACAGTCGGTGCAGCTAATCGCAGTTTGGATGTGATCCTCAACGGGACCAATGCTGGCCATATCACAGTCGGTGTCAACTCTTCTTCTTCACAATTTGAAGAGTAAGGATTTTGCTGTTTTCGTTGTTGATTGATATGTACCTGTTTGCCTTTTCCTTGTAGACTAGACCTGGCACTGTCTTACTCATAGTTTCCCTAAGTTCAGACTTTATTTTAAGATGTGTTTGTATTTGAAGTTGTTTGCTGTGTGTATTGTGTAGTTTAACTTACGCCTTATGGTAAGACATGCTTTAGAATATGTGTTGTAACTCATATGAATTCAGCTTTTAAGTTTGATGGATCAAGGATTTTCCATGGCATGGTATGTCATGTGGCTAAGCATTGTTAAAGTTAGTGATGTATGGGTGAAAGTTGTTCAGACATGCTCCAGAAATCAAGATTTAAAAAGCTGATAGATGGAGAGTTTTCAGGATTGGCCATCTTGTCATCCGGAACCATGGTCTTATAAAATCAAACTTTTCTACCAAAATTGATGGCAGATTAAAACAAGATGATAGATGCAAATTCTAACACTATCCCCACCCATCCTGTATAAACAAACGCACACTCATTGGACATTATTTTTAATGTGGTCACCACTTCAGGATTGGGAAGATTCAGAGAACATTGAAGCGTGCCATTTTAGGATTGAGAAAATGTTATCCTTTCACCCATGGTGATGTAATATTGTGGTCGTTCACAGCACTGCGTCAGTGTGTGCTATATCATATAGTATATGGTTTTAACCTTTAAGTTGATACAGTAGTGTGTTGAGATTGTTCGTAACACAATACATTATGTTCTATGGTTTCAGCTTGTATTGAACATGATATTGTATGGTTTCAGCTTGTATTGAACACGATATTGTATGGTTTCAACTTGTATTGAACACGATATTGTATGGTTTCAGCTTGTATTGAACACGATATTGTATGGTTTCAGCTTGTATTGAACACGATATTGTATGGTTTCAGCCTGCAAGACACCTACATTAGCATTGGGGTGGTTCACAGCACCATTCTGATCACCATCAATGCCGTCATTGGCTGGCTGTACTTTGTGGCCTGGTCCGTTTCCTTCTACCCCCAGGTCTACAGCAACTGGAAGAGAAAAAGGTCAGGCAGTATTCACACGTCTGATCCTAGGGGAGATAATTTTATGACAGAAAAGAGCTCAGTCTGTTGTTGCTTTTTCATTCAACAGGTTATCTCCCTCAGGGGCAAAATGTGAATATTGCCAAAGGTGACATTTTAGAGTAGAGTTTTTGTTCCATATTGAAAACAGAATCCAAACAAATCCTTCTATGATTTATACCTATTTAAAATATACATTCCTATTTCTGTCAGTGACATCTGGCAATAACAGTGGAAAACATTATAGCCCTTGAAATATTTCCACATTCTAATCTTACAAAACTTTAAAAAAAAGCAGCAAACAAATCCCCTGAAAACATTCCAATAGTCGGCGATGGTTACACCAAAGAAATGTCCACACAGCCTGCTGTGTTGTGCAGGGTCTAAAGTTTTAACAAGAGAATTAAGCTGTGGTGAATTCATTATAATTAATTGACTTTGTAATTTTTGTTATATTGTAGCTAAGCATTATTATTAACAGATTATTTTAGTGATGAAATTTCTGTTTCTAGACAGTAACTGTGAAGTTGAATTCTTTTGCTATGCCATGTTTACGATTATCTTGATACATATATTAATATTATGTATTCAATGAAATGATCTGTTTCAGTGTAGTAGGTCTGAACTTTGATTTCATGCTGTACAATATTACTGGTTTCTTGGCGTATGGATTTTTCAACATCGGCATGTTCTGGGTGTCAGAGGTCAAGGTAATAATAATAATGATGATAATAATAATTGGTATTTCTGTAGCATATATATTCTTCACAAACACTCTCCTTGTTATTTACAAGAGCAAATAACATTCTCTTTCGCTACGGACTATAACAGTATAAGGCAATACTTTTTCTCCCAGACTCAGACTCTTGCACCTTATATGTAACCCAGAAAGGGACATTAAGTGTCAAAATGACCATTCTGAGAAAATGGCACTGTTGGGAACTTCACACAATTCTCTTTCTATTGATATAAAAAACATTCTTAGATCCTTTTTTGTTGAAGAATTATGAGCATTTAATGTTGGTAAGGTGACTGTCGGCAATTTTTAGAAATCACACTCTAAAGTCTAACCTATCCTAAGAAAATGCATCAACCTACAAATTTAAAAGACCGTATTAACTCATTCAAGTCGTTCCGGCCATATATGTCCGGAATTAATAAATAATTGTCAATTTGATGCATTTGTTTCGAGGGAAGTAAATCTATGCACACCATACCTTGGTCACTTCTAAACTTGTTTCACTCCTTTAGACCACAATTTTGCCTCTGACTTTGCTTTTGTAGTGGTTTGTTGTGGGGAAATCAATCGGTGTAGAGTTTTTCTATATGAAGTCTAAAGTTTTTATTATTTTTTATCGTTGGAAAGTTTGTAAAGTCTATATATTATATATAAAAAGTCTGATCTACCACTTCCCTATGTGTAAACCTGAAGTAAAAACTCGTAATCTTCTTTCATTTCTCCTTTTGTTTATGTATGTTTTGTTAGTGTGTATGGCTGGAGTGATTTGTGAGTTTTTTTAATAATTCAAAATTGTTGCGATGCGAATGAGTTAAGGATTGTCCTTTACAGATATGAAAGATGAGATGTTAGAGAGCATGAAAATACCCATAGCTCAAAATTGATGAAAAATGAGATATTTGACTTTGTAAGCCTGTTGTGAGAAACTATCCCAAAAAATGTAATAAGAAAGTATGATAACAAAATCTATAGTAATTTTGTGTAAAATGAATTTGGGGGTTGTGCCTAGTAATAAAGTGTGCTTTATAGTCCAACAATTGTTAATAAATGTTTCAACATATCGTCGGTGAAATTCACAAACCTTGTATCTTGATTTTGATAGTTTTGAGAAAAACGGAAAAAAAACTACTGTTTTAAAAAATAACCACGTTTACCATAATTTATTAACTATGATGAATATGTTGTTCAAGACATTGCAAGTTTAGTCCTGCTTTTTGTTTATAATATAATTTTTTTTTATAGATATACTTGAAAAGTACGAAGATACCAGGTTTTTGTCCTTAAGTATCATCTGAATTTTGGAGTTTTTTTTCTATTTACACAACCTCATTTACTCCATATAGAAAGTCGTTAGAGATACGAGCTGTTGGTGGAATGTGGTGGGAATAATTAGAGAGATCTAACTCAAACCCCCAAAAAATCAAGATGCGAGGTTTGTGAATTTCACCTACATTATTTCATATATTTGACTTACATTACAGTTAACTAAGCTTGCCTATATGTAATTCAAGCAAAGCTATCCTCTTCTTGCTGAAAAAGAGTTGTGATTTTCTTGTTGTTGTTTGATAGTTTGTATGCTTTTTAGCGGAAGAAAAATGTTATCTGATAGTCTAAATGTCTGATAATCTGTCTTTTATGCCACTGGATCAATATGATTAGTGTCTTTTATCATTTGTTTTGGCATGTTTGAATGACATTGAATAGGCATTAATGAAAATCACCCTGGTGTTTTGTTTTTTCCAAAAATTCAATGTTGTTTTACTGCTCTACTTTTGACAGCCTTTCTTATTGATTACAGTAGAACAATGTTTGTTTTGAGGCATTTAATTTTGTGTCAATTAATTTGCAAGCTTATGAAGCTGTTTTAAAGCAGTGATTGATATTCCACAGCCAATTATCAACTTTCAATAACTTCAAAGAGATTAAATGGAAAAATGATATAGTAGATTCCTGTTTTATGTTTCATTAAAAAACAAACAACACAATATTAACGCAACAACTACTATTTACTATTTTATTCTTAAAGCCAAGCACTTTTTGTTTGTTTGTTTGATTTTGTTTTGTTTTTGGCTTTGCTATGTTGAATGTTTTGCGCTTGTTTTTTGTTTTTTGTATTATTTTTGTGGCAGCAAACAAAATAGAAAACAAAATGTTCTTGTATGTGTTATGGGGATAATAAAGATGATTAATTAATTAATTTACAACAAGAAGGCCAACTGTTTCCCCGCACATAAGTGATTGTGTATAAACTATAAGCAAACAAGGGGTAAGTCACACAGTATAATTTTAAGCGGAGGCCACAGTTGATAACACTACATATATTACAGATTCCTGATCAAAGCATAATTATTTATGTATGTTATACACACCAAATACGGAAGAAAACTTTGAATGGTTTCTCTGTTTATTTCATCTTGTTACACTTACAAACCTTTGTTCAATAAACAAAGAGACAATACTCCCTTGTACAGAATGAGGTCTCATGAATTTCAGACTTTGGTGATTGTTAAATCAAAGCTACCATGAATCTAAATGTTGTTCTCTGCATGTTTTTCAGGGATTTTGCATGCTTTTTTAAACAAATCACAATTCTTTAAGCTCAAGTAATGTTGTTTTTCTCTTTAACCCTTTCACCGCCAGCCATTTTTCAGCGAACAATTTCCATTAAATTTACCTGGGTAGAGAACAAAATCTGTCTGTAATATTGGGTATTCCTCTGTGACATATTTAAAGTAAGGCCTATCCTTACCTCCCAAAATGAAGAGAATAGGGTCTTTGGATAACAGACCCTGGATTGATGCCTTTTAGTGACATGGGTGTTAAATCATTGTGGTGCAAAAATGCGACGTTGGCGGTGAAAGGGTTAATGATGACAGACATTTTGTTTAATTTTGAAAGCATTACTTTTATGACGAAAAAAAATTGAAGTGGCTGTGTATTGCTTTGTGCATTGTTAGTTTTTTTATGATGACAGATCGAATACTTGAAGCAACACCCGCGAGGCATCAACCCAGTGCAGTTGAATGACGTCATATTCACTCTTCACGCTATCTTTGTTACCTCACTTATCATTGGCCAGTGCTACATTTATGATGTAAGGAATGATGCAAAGATTTTTCTGATCACATTTCTTTAATTTTTGTCCGTCACTGTCAGGAGACGGACTTTGCGGTGAGCGGCGTCTGTTACTTTTGTTTTTTTTTCTTTTTTTTTTCTTCTGTCTGTCCCAAGGATAACTCCCAAACAGTTTGACAAAATCGCTTCAAATTTTGTGTGGTGGTTTATCATAAATTATCATGGTAGTGACCTTGATAATTATGATTTTGGTAACTTACAGTTCTGAAAAGACATTTCTTGTAAAAGGTAAAAGTTTTTTGTTGGACAGAAAATATGATAAAATGACATATATATAGTAATAGTATTAGAATATAGTAATAGTATTAAGAGAAAACAACTAGAGCGTGAAAATGCTAGATCAACCAGCCGCACGGCAGCATTTTCGGGTCCAGTGACTTTGACCAATGACCTTCACTTTCCAACTTGGCCTAGATATTCTAGCTACCTAGCTGAACGCAAAATTTCACAGAGTGAGAGCCGAGCAGTAAGACAAGTAAAGGGAAGTAAAAGAAAGCAACAAGGTGCTGTTGTGGCTGGTTGCTAAACAAGAGTTGCTTCCCTTGAACCATTGTCTTGCAAAAAAATGGCTCCAGTGACCTTGACCTTTGACCGGTGACCTTCATCTTCGAACTTGGCCTGAATATCCTATCTACTTATATGCATGTAAAATTTGAGGGTCGTAGTTCCCTCCGTTCAAACGTTATCATGGTAACATAGCCAGATAGGAACAAAATGCTCTGAAAACATTACCCAGCTTTCACTTCGCGGCGGGTTAGTCAAACATATTGGTTGTATTGGGTATTATAAATGAAGTGCACACATTTCATATTGACATAATCTCCTGAAGTGAAAGAAGTTTTATACACACACTCAGCTTTGATTTTGTTAATGAAATCATTCAAATTCTCTGCATTTGGTATGTGTTGTGTTCCATTGTGTGTGTGTTTGTGTGTGCATGTATGTGCGCAAGAGCAATTTTTAAATTTTTTGAAGTATTATGCTTATTTGGGCAGAGAGGTTGTCACATGTATCCATACATAGTATTGCTGATTTTATTATAGGGCAGAAGCACTCGATCTTTATCCAAAGTATAATTGTTTATTTTATTTTGGCAGAGAGGCAATCAAAAGTTTTGTTTACAGTATTGTGATTATTATGTGGGCAGAGAAGCAATCAATTTTCCCCACAAAGTATTGTGTTTATTTGGACAGAGAGGCAATGAAACATTATCCAAAGTGTTCTAAATTTTATTTGGACAGAGAGGCAATCAAAAATGTTTAAAAAAATATTTTGATTTTATATGAGCAGAGAGGTAATGAAAAGTTATCCAAAGTATTATTCTAATTCTATATAGAAAATTCCTAAGTATTGTGTTTATTTTGATAGAGAGGCAATCAAAGATTATCCTAGATTTAATCAAAAGTTCTCCAAAGTATTATTTTAAGTATTGTGTTTGTTTTGATAGAGAGGCAATCAAAGATTATCCTTGATTTAATCAAAAGTTCTCCAAAGTATTATTTTAAGTATTGTGTTTATTTTAATAGAGAGGCAATCAAAGATTATCCTTGGATTCCTTTGCGCAGAGAGGCAATCAAAAGCTGTCCAAAGTGTGCATGGTTCTGGTCAGTGGAGCCTGGCTGTTTGCGGCTGTGACGCTGGTTGTGACGCTCACACACAAGATCACCTGGCTGACCTACCTCTACTACTTCTCCTACATCAAACTGGGCGTCACTCTTATCAAATACATTCCGCAGGTGAGGAAACACTTGAGTGTACATTTTCAAACGGGTGTAGAGTGGCACAGAGGTAACGCATTCGCCTCGTGTCAAATAAACCTGAGTTCGAACCTGGGTACAGGGGATTTTTTTTTCTCACTTTGCAATAGGCCTTACGGTCTGAATGTGGAGTCTTCTGGATGAGACGATAAACCGAGGTTCTGTGTGCCTATGCACTTAGCACACGTTAAACCCAGTGGCAATGAAAAAGTTGTAATTTGGTCAAAATTTACCCTTTCCTTCCTCAAAAGTCACACAAAATCGCATGTAATAAATTGAAAAAAATGGGTGGCGCGCCTCTGGCTGCGATGCGTTCTCCTGGTGGGTGCAACCCGAATTTCACAGATGCCTCTGTGACTATAAAGTACCAAATACCAAATACCAAACAATGATCTTTCTCTTCTTCCTCTTTGTTGTTGACCAACCTCTTGATGATATAGGAACAAATGTTCACACTTAATTATGTTACGAAATGTGACAATAGAAAGACTATTTGGTTCATCTCAGTTTCAAATTAAAACGAGAGAACATGAAGCTGAAATAAATGTAAATGATTTAAATTTATTGCTGTAAGGGCAGTAAACGTATGAGAGGTTCAAGCTTCCTCCATGCAATGCTACATGTTTTTATTGTTTGCTTTGCACACAATTAATTCTTGTGTCTTTTGGCTTTTAACTGTGCTGCAAACCAAAGAAAAGCTTTATAAAGAAAATGTGCAAACATATATGTGAGTTTTTGTGACCCAGCACCACGAAAGGGACATTAAATCGCTGAGCTAGTTTCTCACAAAAGGTCTGCAAAGTAAAGAAAAATCTTGTTTTTATCAATTTTGAGTTGTGGGTATTTTCCTGATCTCAAACATCCTATCTTTAACATCCATAAATTTTATATTCCAAAAAGTATTTTAAAATTTGTAGGTTGATGCATTTTCTTTTAGACTGTGATTTCTCAAAATGGCTGACAGTCACCTTACCAACTTTAAATGCTCACTTTACAACAAAAAGGATTCAAGGATGTTTTTTATATCATTAGAAAGAGAATTGTCTGACATTTTCAACTATGCTATTTCCTCAAAATTGTCTTTTTGACACTTCATATCCCTTTCGTGGTGCTAGGTCCCACATCATAAAAGTCATTTCTCTTTATTTTTTTAACCAGAACAAAAATTTCACAATGGTGTGATCTTAATAAACATAGAGCTCTGTCTTTTTTGTGATGTTTCTATAATTGCTATAATATGTTGAGGACACTTGTGTCTTCTTTATGATTTGAACTTTATTTATTTTTAATTTTTAGGAGAAGTTGATTCTTTTTTTGTACACATGTTGTGTAAACGTAAAGAAACCTTTTTTTTTTTGCAGACAGTAAAGGCATAATTTCTTGATTTAGATTCTTCCTACTATCTGCTTCAGGCGTGGATGAATTTCCGACGGAAGAGCACTCTGGGCTGGAGCATTGGAAACGTTCTGCTGGACTTCATTGGAGGGTCCCTCAGTCTGCTGCAGATGATCCTGTTGTCCTATAACAGTGGTATGTACAGGAAACAATGGACACGTACAGTAGGATGAATCTTTTTTCATCATCATTTTTTCATCATAAACCATTTCCAACAAACAAATTTGATGAATGATTTCCAACAAACAAATTTGTTGGTAAAGTACTTGAGACGTGTATGTGCATCAAAAATGAATATGCATTACAACAACAAAATTAAGAGAGCACATTGACTTACTCATGATAATGATGGTTGCTCCCTGTGAATTACTTGTGAACGCAAGGGGAGAAAATTAATGAAAGATCACTACCTTTCATAGTACCTAAAAAAATATAAAAAATAACCTCCCTGCACCCTCAAATATTTTGGTTACTTGGTGCGCTATTTTGCAGACAACGTAGCAGTTAAACAAAGTGTACATTTGTGCGTTTACATCCTTTTTTCTGTTACATAATGAAAACCTTGCATGCTTTTCTCCACTATTTTGCAGATGGCTGTTGTCAATATTTGGGCAACCTACTAAGTTTTCTGTTATTTATGTGCATATAGGCTTTTACATATGCTTATGCCACATTCTGAAAAGCTTGCTCTTTGGTATGCTTGTTGCAGATGTCTAGAAATCTATCAGTGCCGAGGAGGGCAAAAATCCTGCTAATTTTGCCTTTTTTTAAACATAGTTTACACGCTTAAAATTTTTTGGTAAAACATTTGTTTACACAAATGTCCTCACCCTGCTTCCCACAACCTGCCTCACTCTTTCCTTTATTCTCTGAAGTTAATGCTTGTTTTTGCTCTGTCACTTTTTCCCATAGACGACTGGGGGTCGATCTTCGGGGACCCGACCAAATTTGGGCTGGGTTTCTTCTCGATCCTGTTCGACATCCTGTTCATGGTGCAGCACTACTGCCTCTACTTCGGCCAGAACCCCTACCAGGAGCTGGACACTGAGAAGGAGGTGCAGGTCAACAACGGAACTGTTGATACTGTTGGGGAAGAACCGGCTGAGGAGAGGCCCAACACTCCCTTCTGATGGATTTGATCATGTTGTTTGAAGCGAACTCTTCTGGAGTTTGACTAGTTCTCCTGGCTTTTAACATCCATGGGTGCAACTTTTTTCCCCCCGTTTTACAAGGATTTAGTTCTTTTTTTCTTTTTTTTTGCTTGAAAAAGAAGTTTCCTTTCGTTTTAAAAATGTTGTCAAGAGAAATCTTTTTGTATCTACAAACTGTTAAAGGGATACCCTGACGGATGAGTTTTTTGCAAGAAACATGTCGAGATCACCAGAAAGACAGCCTTTTCAAGGATTGGAACTCTCACTTTGCTCTGGTTTCCTAGAAATATAAACCGTCAAAACGGCGATTCCTCCTTGGCGGAGTTGCCGGAGAAAGAAGCCATTTTGAACGGAGTAGGTGGAGGCCACTCAAGAGTGGTTGAAGCTTTTTCTTCTTTGTAGTGCAGTAAAAAACAACAAATGGAGCTGTTTCCTTTGTTGTGAGCGGAACTCCTTTTGGTAAGCTGTATAAAATAGCTAAAAATAAAAATAATAAAAAAAGCTTGTATTGTGGAAATTTCGTGCAAACGATTTGGTCTGACTCAGGCGGCCATTTCACTGAAAGAATCTGATTTCCAGCACCTTCGCCAAGGAGGAATCGCCAATTTGATGGTTTGATTTCTAGGAAACCAGAGCCAAGTGAATGTTGCGATCTCTGTAAAGGGCGTTTTCCTGGTAATCTCGACGTGTTTCTTGCAAACACTCATCCATCAGGGTGTCCCTTTAAAAATACACAGTTGTATAAATTGTGCTTTAAAAAAATCCTCTAAACCTTATTATTTTTTATTTTGGGGAGTTGCACCCATGTATGCCTTCCCTTGATCAAATAGAAGGCATAATCTATTTTAACCACGCGTGTGAGAGGCATTGAGACAGAGAGAAAGAGCTTGCCGTCGTTGACCAAATACATTTAATTATGCCAACTACGCTAAAGCAAAGGGGGTAAATCTACCTAAGGCGCTCATAAGCATTTTTGGGGTTTGGGGGGCTAATTATAAGGGAGAGGTGGAGGGTGTGTGTGTGGGGTGATACTGATAGTGTGTGTTTGTGTGTCAGTTTTGTGTGTGTGACAGATACAGCAGATCTTATGTACTCGATTGTTACAGGGTTGGAAATCATGGTGGGTGTAGTAAGTCAGGGTGTCTGTGCTGTCTCACAAATCAGCATTAAAAAGTCAGCGTAATGGATAAGTGTGTCTGTGAGGCAGAGATAAAACACTTGTGCACTCATTTCATTCACATCATTATTTCCGTAGAGCTTTGCCCCAAATGGAAAGTTTGTATTTGGCCCAAGGCGGTACTACTCACAGAAGATGGTTACGGTACTACTCACAGAAGATGGTTACGGTACTAATTAAAAAAACTATGGTGGAGCACAAGTGTTTTATATCAGTTACATGGGTAATCAGTACAAACATTCTGTACCTTCTTTGGTTTCTAAAAAAAAGGATGTCCTAACAAATTGTGAACCTCAGATAGGTCAGTTGACAAGCTTGCTTTCTAACTTACTGTAGTGGCACAAGCCAGTGTTAATAGACGATTTTTTTCTGAACAAATAGGGGAGAGCACTTCGTGAAAATTAGAGTTGACTTACTTGGTCAAAACCGTAGCAACCATGGCGGTATGGCGGCGAAGCTTGAAACCGCAGGATGCCAGTCAGCGACTTGCAAACATATTTTTTTTAAAAATAAGGGGTGGCCAGTGGCTACAAAGTGATAGAACTTGCAAAATGTGACGTAAAAATATAAATGACATCAAATTTAGAATGACGCATTGCGTTCTACATGCTGTGTGTCTCCTCAAACACACGAGGCGAGGGCTGGGGATCTACCTGATGGTAGAGTAATTTCCCCTGTTTGACCGATTGAATTAGGCAAGATCATTCCCACACACCATGAAATTACTCCCCTTAATTATTTCCGAACAATTCCTATTCAACGCAAGGAAGAGAACGGTTGTTCAAGTAAATTTAGAATGTTTAAAACTAAATCATGACAGGAATATCAATAGAACTTGAACTATTATGACCTGAACATGAAATATCTTTGCTTTAATCAGCACTGTATAAATGCTTCCACAGTTAGATATTGCAAGAAAGTTAGGTTGTTATTGAAAGGATTGTTGAAATTTTAAAGTGTACACCTTTACAAGTGTGTTTATGTGATTATGTGTGTTTGTGTGTGCATGTATTGGAGTTTATGCCCTTGCCTATCTTGCATGGATCTGTTTTTTCCATGATATGCCTTTTGTTGATGTTTTTTTTAATGTGCCTTTATTTTGAAGCTAAATACTCACTCGTTGCACTTGCAAGCAATCTCTCTGTTCTTTTCTTTCTTGCTCCCATGTTCTCTCTCTCAACCACTTTCCCTATCTTCTTCTTCCAATCGGGGATGTTTATCCTGCCCCACGCCCACAGTCTTCACTTAGACTGCTATTGCCACACAGGGTGCATGCTATGTGAGTTCTTGGCATCCATTCTACCGGCACAACATGGTCTACTATCCTACCAAATAGTGGAATGGGCTGTAATGTGTGCACAAGATCTTGTGCATGCGTTCGCACACAGGACCTCGGTTTTAAGTCCCATCCATAGGACTAGATTCTTTCTATCTTTATTGTTCTTTCTCTCTCTTTTGCATGCTTCTCTCGTATGTGCATTGAAATGTATTTTACCTCCATTCATTTTGTTCTATTGTGAGTTTGTGTACCTGTGCTAAATTATTCGAGAACCTTTGTGGTGTCTTATAAGTGTTATTATGGTGTGTTATTATTAGTATGAGTGTGGCATGACATTAACTTGATTAAGTAAAATGTGGCTGTATTTAACATTGAACATGATCATTATGATATTTTGTTTTCAATTATGTATCACAAAGTGGAAACATTATTTCCCTTTAATGTGAGTGTGTATAGCTCTTAGAGGCTTTTTTTCCTTCTGTTCTTGATTTCAACCAGGATTAGCCATTATCTCCCTTTACTTGTACTGTTACAGAGTTGATATCGTAATTCTTTCATTCTAAGATACAGGTAACCTTTTCAAGTCTTCGTTGGCTTAAAAGTCTTGAGAGGGAAGAAAAAGAGGATGCTTTTGCTACAAGATCCTTAAACAGTTCTCTAGTTTTAAAATGTTTGTTACTTTTGAATACAATTATTTATTTTATGCTATACTAAGTCTGTCATAGTATGAAACCCCACTCCCTTTCACCCCTGTATTTTCAATTTAGCTGTCCCAGGTCGAGAGGAGGTAAAGCCCTAAATTTCGTTCGTTCAATTTAGCTGAAGCAAAAGTTAATGGTAATTTTTTTTACAGTAAAAATTAAGAACATAACATTGAGGAGACCCCTAAACATTAAAGAACCCCCAAAAATTACATATAACAAACATTTTCTCATGTGTGGGTTTTAGAAAATTTGAAATCAATCTGAAGTAAGTAAACAAGCTCAAATCTATACTGTATTAATTTGAATATGCAAGTGTGACTTTGCAACAACCTAGTTTTTGCCTCTTTCAGTCTTTGGTTGAATGTAGCTTCTATGCACATGGTTCATAAGAGTCTACTTGCCTTGTGAGAGTCTACTTTTCTTAAGCCTCAAAAATTGATTTATTTGTTTTGGTTCATATTTTTAGATTATTTGATTTAGTTAATTTTATGAAGAACAGAAAAATTAATTATGTAAAGGGGTCTCAAAAGCATGTCTTTGTTTTTATGTCCAGATATCTTTAAATCATGTAGTTGTGTATTTTTAAATTGCCTCTCTAAATCAGATCAGATCAATAGTTTTTTGAGCTTTATTTTTACTATGACACATTTTATGAATAAAGTCCCATTCAATGCAATAAAGCTGTCTTGTAGCGCACTATCTGCTTTGAGCAAAATGTGAAGTGTGTGCTTTCCCCCCCCACATCAAGAGTTTCAATGTGTTGCGCTCATCCATCAACATGTAGGCTGCAGAATCTTGGCAACATTGAACATGTTTTCTATTTGGTATGTTCTGGTCACAGAGACTGGTCTCTGTGAAATGTGGGCTGCTCCGGTCTGGAGAGCGTGTCACAGCAAGCGCAGAGCCACATTTTCCCACCAACATTGAACATGTTTTCTATTTGGTATGTTCTGGTCACAGAGACTGGTCTCTGTGAAATGTGGGCTGCTCCGGTCTGGAGAGCGTGTCACAGCAAGCGCAGAGCCACATTTTCCCACCAACATTGAACATGTTTTCTATTTGGTATGTTCTGGTCACAGAGACTGGTCTCTGTGAAATGTGGGCTGCTCCGGTCTGGAGAGCGTGTCACAGCAAGCGCAGAGCCACATTTTCCCACCAACATTGAACATGTTTTCTATTTGGTATGTTCTGGTCACAGAGACTTGCCACATTTTCCCACCAATACTAGATGTTGAAAAGAGTTTGTATGTGCACATTTACAGAAATATTAAATGCACATGCTCCTCCGAAGTCGGAGTGTGGCTGTCCACATGGCGGGGTAGTCAAAAACGGTCACACATGTAATGTTCTCATCCTTTGCTGGTGCATTTTGTAGTAATTTGTACCATAGTATTCAAGTGTTTTTGCTGTTGGGATGATCATGGAGTCTTTAAGCCAGGGTAAGACAACAACGACAACAAATGCACTTGGAATTTCAGCTTATCGTTTCACTTCGGACGGAAATTAGTCAAAAGTAGTCTTATAGTATACTCAGAAAGGCATACTCTCTGTGATCCTAAAATAGCCCTAAAGGAGGTTGAGCTCACAACTGCAGGCCAGGATGGCTTGTCTGGTCTTCACCTTTAACTTGTGGCCCTTTTTTGGATACATTATCGAGCTTTAAGTGATTTCAGCTTACACTCTTATCTTCAGCACTTTCATGACCCTATGGGTCTTGATTCCTCCAGCAAAGTGTAAAACACAAGACCCCATATCAAATATGAGTAAACCAAATGAAACAGAACCAAGAGGTATATGTTCATATTCACCAGTCCTGGTCGTGAGACACACTAGCATAGATTTGACACAAGTGACATTTACTGGTTTGGGTTTTTAGTATATTCTAGTCACAGAGACTTATCTCTGTGAAATTTGGGCTGCTCTTCCCCGGAGAGCGCGTCGCCGCAAGTGCAGCGCCTACCCAATTTTTTAAAATTATTTTTTGAGGGGTGAGGGTGTGTGGGCACACTTGGAAAACCTAGCTATCAATTTGGCCATACCAGGCAGCGTGATTTCTCCCTGCTCTTACCGACTTTCAACTGAGATGTTTACGTGCGTAAAGCGCACGGGTCATACTAAGCTTTAAGTCCCCATCCGAAGGACTCGACGTTCAGTTCGATTTTCCTGTCGAACTAGAAAGATGCTGGGATTCAAACCCGTGTCACTCACGTTGCAGTCATGCATTACATATGGCAGGCGAATGTCTTATCCACTCTGCTATCTTAGAGAGGTACCTGTAAGGTATGTGAGAGGTACGTGTAATGAAAATCAAGGGTAGTTCCCTGTGAAGTCCCTCGATCTATGGTTTCCTGGGTAAGAGCTTCACAAAATGACTTCAGGGGCTTACTGACACTGTGGGTCCATTTGCAATTCGTGATGATAAATTGTCAGTTCTTTTTCTGTATTCATAAAGTTGTTGCCACTGGCCGAGGTGAGGCCATGGTGAGTTAAGTATAGATGGCAATTTGTTTTTAAACTCTTGCTTTGCGACAGTTTTGTTTCCTTTCCTGGATTGTTATTTATGAAACACACACACACACACACAGTCGCTCATTCTCGTACATACACGTGCACACACCTTCACATGCACACACACGCACACACACTTGTACATGCATAGCTACTCAAATATTCTCATCCTGAAGCAAGCCCACCATAGACTTCACAAATATAGATAGGTACATTAACTGCAATATGGGCATAGGTCTGAACATGCATTTCCTGCACATACTAGTCTAATTGTATTCGTCACAGAATAGGAGCAGGCACTGATTCTATCCAACCATTCAAACAAAGACCATGATAACATGCTCTTGAAGAGTATAGGTTGAAAGGACCCACACACTCGACAACAGTATTTTTTTTTATAATGCTGTAGACCTAATTGTATAGTATCTGGTTACTTGATTAAGAAAACAAGCCTCTTAGTCAAGGCAAAGAGCAAAGATATCGATACCCAAAGCCTGCAGGCACCTAACTCAGCCCTACCACAGAACATGTTTGGGATCATTGAACATGACAGAATCTTCTAACTAATCTATCCCCCAGTGTTATATATTCGTCCCAGGTTCTGTCAAATATAGTGTGTAGACATTCTCGTGTGGGATTTGTCATGCTTTCAGCTGACTTTCTTGAGGCAAAAGCCTTGATTTAAGACCTTGTTGATAAATTAATGAATAGTTGTACTGTCTTTATTTTCATGGTTCCTTCAACAGCCTATGCATTGTTATGCAGCTCTGCACAACACATTGTTATGTCAGAACACAGGCGTGCATTTATTTCATAGTCAGATTACTTTATAGACCCTTTAAATCATGCTTCTCTGTTTACCTTTCTGTCTCATGAACTACTTTATGGTCGCGATGGCTGTGGCAACGAGATCGGCATTGGTAGAGGGGGAGTCTTTCTGGCCATTTCATGGCATATTCTGTGTTGTAAATCTTGCGAGACAAAACACTTGAAAGGTTTCTTCTATAAAGGAGTTATGTCTAGTACTCTACCTTAAGTTTGGCTGATTGGAACTTCTGGTCTTCCTAACACCGTGACTAAGATAAGATTGCGTTTTCTCTACCCACAATATGCGGCAAAAAAAAAATTATGTTTGTTTTAAGGTAGACTGAAAATAATGCTGCAAGAATCTAGTAGACTAGAGATCAGCACCAACTGATTTTCGTGTAAAGAAAGAAGTTCTTCTTCGCCTTAGGCAACCAACTTCATCACGCTGAAGATTCTGCTGCACTTTAGGGGGTAGTACGAAAAAGAAAGAAAATAAGTTCAGCAAAGATAGAGTAGAAAGTGAACTGATGAGATATTATGGGGAAAAGATAGAGCCCAAGATAGTCAGGAATAATTTAAGTATTTTTTGATACTCCGTTTGCTATGTAGAAGGATAATAATTTTATGAGATAAGTTGTCATACAAATGCTGTGTAATGCGTTGGTTGGTCTATTGGTGAGTGAAATTAAAGCACAAAGCACTCCTGTATCCCATGGGTGAAAGTAGTTCAGCATGCTCCTGAAATCAGGATGGAAAAGGCTGATAGAAAGTCTTCAGGATTGGCCATCTTGTCATCCGGAACCACAGTCTTATAACATCAAACATTTCTGCCGAAATTGATGGCAGATTAAAAGAAGATGACAGATATGCAATTCTAACACTACCCCCACCCATCCCACACACACATACACGCGCGCATACACACACGCGCGCGCGCATGCACGCACGTACGCACACACACACACATTAAATTATTTTTAATGTGGTCACCACTTCAGGATTGGGAAGATTCAGAGAACATTAAAACGTGTCATTTCAGGATTGAGAGAATGTTTTACTTTTACCCATGTGTATCCTGACAATGACGCTTATTAAATCATGATCTAAATGGGTAGTTTCTAACATGTTTCTCAAATTTCCTATACAATGTTCATGGAAACCAACCCAGTATGTTTTGAGCAGTATTTTGCATAGTAACAAAAAAACAGTATTGAAAATAGTATTTTAATCACAGATCGTATAATTTTTAAAACATATGAATTCCGATTGTTTCCGTGGGTGGGTGTGACGACAAAAAAACTGAAAAGGAGATGGCAGGCTAAGGAGATATGATGTTCGTTCGTGCCGTGGGATGATGACCATCAGTCAACAGTACGAAGATGGCTTATTAAACCAATGCGTGCTTGGAAAGATTTTTGGCAGTGAGGACAGGGGAGGGGGTTGACGGGATTTAGTGGGACTGTGGAACTGCTGCTGGTCATGCACGGCTTCTGCTGTGCCTGGGCTGTTTCAATGCGGTGAGCTTCGTAGTTGGTGGCTTCCTTGGCTATTGCTCCTCGCCACGTGGAACGATTCTGGGCCAGTGTCTCCCATGAGGACACGTCAAAGCCAACGTCCTTCAGGGACACTTTGATGGTGTCCTTGAAGCGTTTTTATTGTCCACCATGACTTCGTGTGCACCATTTCGGAGCTCTCCATACAGGGTGCGTTTGGGAAGACGTTCATCCGACATCCTTACAACATGCCCAGCACAGCGGAGTTGAGACTTGCGAAATAGAGCGAAGATGCTGCGCAAGCCTGTCTGATGGAGGACCTCAGTGTCAGGTATCTTGTCAAGATATATACAAGATAAGGAGATATAATTATGAAGTTTGACACACACAAAAAGGGGGGGTGGGGTTGTGTTACTGGAGTAATAGAGAACAACAAACAAAGATAAGGTTTTGTCTTATCGTTACGCACGTACTTCTCTCCCCATCCTGTCTACACATTGCACTTCGCACACGATAAACAGTTGTCATGTTTGGAAAAGACCTTTTCGCGTTGTTTGTTAAGTAAACGACTTTCAAAGAAGGCTGAGACTGTTCTGAGACCCTTATCTCCATAACTTCTTTTCGTATCTCCATTTTGTGTAAAAACAGGGATACAATACGAATTGAATGAAGGCCTGTGCGTTTCTCGGACTGCCTGTCTGTCTGTGAAAAAATATTCAGACTATAAACTACTGAACCAATCATCATGAAAACTGGCAGAAATGTCCCTGAGACTATAACGACAAAGTTGTTAATTGATTTTTATAATCTTACTCAAATATTTAATATCATCAATGGGTGAAAGAGTGTGTGTGTGTGTGTGGGGGGGGGGGGGGGGGGGAATCTAAAGTGCTCAAAGTCAGCAAAAGTTTTTGAAGAAACTATAATCTTCAAGATAACCAGGAAGCCGACGATCGAGGTTAATCAAGTGACTCTAATTAGAGGCGCTGACTTCTGTTCTATTCCGACTGAAAGGGCTGCCCACCATCTACTGGGAGTATGTTTATATGGTTTTCCATAATGCTTTGTTTGAGTAAAACCTGAAACCATTCAAAGTTTGCCAACATTTCTCAATGACAAACAGACCGTAGCAAGACGAAGGCACCAAGAGGTGCACTATGCGAAGACATTAAATTGCATGAAGAATAAGAAATGGAGCCATAAAGTAAAAAGAGAAGGAGAGGGTGTGTAGAGAGTGATGGTGATTAGGGTGGTAAAGGACACACACACACACACACACACACACACACACACACGTGCACGCGCGCCTCTTAAGCATGATAATCACAAAGATCTGAAGTGTCATTTCAACGGTCAATATTAATATGGCCGCTATATCAGGGAGAATCGCCTTCCAGCTACTTGACTTAAACTGCAATTACGGTCGCCACAGGCAACTGTCATTACGGTCGCCTGTTGGCGGACCGTAATTGCCAGTTTAAGTCAAGTAGCTGGAAGGCGATTCTCCCTGATATAGCGGCCATATTAAATATTGACCGTTGAAATGCGACACTTCAGCTCTTTGTGATTATCATGCTTAAGAGGCGCGCGTGCACGTGTGTCGGGTGTAGTGTGTGTGTGTGTGTGTCCTTTACCACCCTAATCACCATCACTCTCTACACACCCTCTCCTTCTCTTTTTACTTTATGGCTCCATTTCTTATTCTTCATGCAATTTAATGTCTTCGCATAGTGCACCTCTTGGTGCCTTCGTCTTGCTACGGTCTGTTTGTCATTGAGAAATGTTGGCAAACTTTGAATGGTTTCAGGTTTTACTCAAACAAAGCATTATGGAAAACCATATAAACATACTCCCAGTAGATGGTGGGCAGCCCTTTCAGTCGGAATAGAACAGAAGTCAGCGCCTCTAATTAGAGTCACTTGATTAACCTCGATCGTCGGCTTCCTGGTTATCTTGAAGATTATAGTTTCTTCAAAACTTTTGCTGACTTTGAGCACTTTCAGATTCCCCCCCCCCCCCCCCCACACACACACACCACACTTTCACCCATTGATGATATTAAATATTTGAGTTAAGCTTATTAAAATCAATTAACAACTTTGTCGTTATAGTCTCAGGGACATTTCTGCCAGTTTTCATGATGATTGGTTCAGTAGTTTATAGTCTGAATATTTTTTCACAGACAGACAGGCAGTCCGAGAAACGCACAGGCCTTCATTCAATTCGCATTGTATCCCTGTTTTTACACAAAATGGAGATACGAAAAGAAGTTATGGAGATAAGGGTCTCAGAACAGTCTCAGCCTTCTTTGAAAGTCGTTTACTTAACAAACAACGCGAAAAGGTCTTTTCCAAACATGACAACTGTTTATCGTGTGCGAAGTGCAATGTGTAGACAGGATGGGGAGAGAAGTACGTGCGTAACGATAAGACAAAACCTTATCTTTGTTTGTTGTTCTCTATTACTCCAGTAACACAACCCCACCCCCCCTTTTTGTGTGTGTCAAACTTCATAATTATATCTCCTTATCTTGTATATATCTTGACAAGATACCTGACACTGAGGTCCTCCATCAGACAGGCTTGCGCAGCATCTTCGCTCTATTTCGCAAGTCTCAACTCCGCTGTGCTGGGCATGTTGTAAGGATGTCGGATGAACGTCTTCCCAAACGCACCCTGTATGGAGAGCTCCGAAATGGTGCACACGAAGTCATGGTGGACAATAAAAACGCTTCAAGGACACCATCAAAGTGTCCCTGAAGGACGTTGGCTTTGACGTGTCCTCATGGGAGACACTGGCCCAGAATCGTTCCACGTGGCGAGGAGCAATAGCCAAGGAAGCCACCAACTACGAAGCTCACCGCATTGAAACAGCCCAGGCACAGCAGAAGCCGTGCATGACCAGCAGCAGTTCCACAGTCCCACTAAATCCCGTCAACCCCCTCCCCTGTCCTCACTGCCAAAAATCTTTCCAAGCACGCATTGGTTTAATAAGCCATCTTCGTACTGTTGACTGATGGTCATCATCCCACGGCACGAACGAACATCATATCTCCTTAGCCTGCCATCTCCTTTTCAGTTTTTTTGTCGTCACACCCACCCACGGAAACAATCGGAATTCATATGTTTTAAAAATTATACGATCTGTGATTAAAATACGATTTTCAATACTGTTTTTTTGTTACTATGCAAAATACTGCTCAAAACATACTGGGTTGGTTTCCATGAACATTGTATAGGAAATTTGAGAAACATGTTAGAAACTACCCATTTAGATCATGATTTAATAAGCGTCATTGTCAGGATACACATGGGTAAAAGTAAAACATTCTCTCAATCCTGAAATGACACGTTTTAATGTTCCCTCAATCTTCCCAAGCCTGAAGTGGTGACCACATTAAAAATAATTTAATGTGTGTGTGTGTGCGTACGTGCGTGCATGCGCGCGCGCGCGTGTGTGTGTATGCGCGCGTGTATGTGTGTGTGGGATGGGTGGGGGTAGTGTTAGAATTGCACATCAATCATCTTGTTTTAATCTGCCATCAATTTCGGCAGAAATGTTTGATTTTATAAGACCGTGGTTCTGGATGACAAGATGGCCAATCCTGAAGACTTTCTATCAGCCTTTTCCATCCTGATTTCAGGAGCATGCTGAACTACTTTCACCCATGGGATACAGGAGTGCTTTGTGCTTTAATTTCACTCACCAATAGACCAACCAACGCATTACACAGCATTTGTATGACAACTTATCTCATAAAATTATTATCCTTCTACATAGCAAACGGAGTATCAAAAAAATACTTAAATTATTCCTGACTATCTTGGCTCTATCTTTCCCCATAATATCTCATCAGTTCACTTTCTACCCTATCTTTGCTGAACTTATTTTCTTTCTGTTCGTACTACCCCCTAAAGTGCAGCAGAATCTTCAACGTGATGAAGTTGGTTGCCTAAGGCGAAGAAGAACTTCTTTCTTTACACGAAAATCAGTTGGTGCTGATCTCTAGTCTACTAGATTCTTGCAGCATTATTTTCAGTCTACCTTAAAACAAACATAATATTTTTTTTGCCGCATATTGTGGGTAGAGAAAACGCAATCTTATCTTAGTCACGGTGTTAGGAAGACCAGAAGTTCCAATCAGCCAAACTTAAGGTAGAGTACTAGACATAACTCCTTTATAGAAGAAACCTTTCAAGTGTTTTGTCTCGCAAGATTTACAACACAGAATATGCCATGAAATGGCCAGAAAGACTCCCCCTCTACCAATGCCGATCTCGTTGCCACAGCCATCGCGACCATAAAGTAGTTCATGAGACAGAAAGGTAAACAGAGAAGCATGATTTAAAGGGTCTATAAAGTAATCTGACTATGAAATAAATGCACGCCTGTGTTCTGACATAACAATGTGTTGTGCAGAGCTGCATAACAATGCATAGGCTGTTGAAGGAACCATGAAAATAAAGACAGTACAACTATTCATTAATTTATCAACAAGGTCTTAAATCAAGGCTTTTGCCTCAAGAAAGTCAGCTGAAAGCATGACAAATCCCACACGAGAATGTCTACACACTATATTTGACAGAACCTGGGACGAATATATAACACTGGGGGATAGATTAGTTAGAAGATTCTGTCATGTTCAATGATCCCAAACATGTTCTGTGGTAGGGCTGAGTTAGGTGCCTGCAGGCTTTGGGTATCGATATCTTTGCTCTTTGCCTTGACTAAGAGGCTTGTTTTCTTAATCAAGTAACCAGATACTATACAATTAGGTCTACAGCATTATAAAAAAAATACTGTTGTCGAGTGTGTGGGTCCTTTCAACCTATACTCTTCAAGAGCATGTTATCATGGTCTTTGTTTGAATGGTTGGATAGAATCAGTGCCTGCTCCTATTCTGTGACGAATACAATTAGACTAGTATGTGCAGGAAATGCATGTTCAGACCTATGCCCATATTGCAGTTAATGTACCTATCTATATTTGTGAAGTCTATGGTGGGCTTGCTTCAGGATGAGAATATTTGAGTAGCTATGCATGTACAAGTGTGTGTGCGTGTGTGTGCATGTGAAGGTGTGTGCACGTGTATGTACGAGAATGAGCGACTGTGTGTGTGTGTGTGTGTTTCATAAATAACAATCCAGGAAAGGAAACAAAACTGTCGCAAAGCAAGAGTTTAAAAACAAATTGCCATCTATACTTAACTCACCATGGCCTCACCTCGGCCAGTGGCAACAACTTTATGAATACAGAAAAAGAACTGACAATTTATCATCACGAATTGCAAATGGACCCACAGTGTCAGTAAGCCCCTGAAGTCATTTTGTGAAGCTCTTACCCAGGAAACCATAGATCGAGGGACTTCACAGGGAACTACCCTTGATTTTCATTACACGTACCTCTCACATACCTTACAGGTACCTCTCTAAGATAGCAGAGTGGATAAGACATTCGCCTGCCATATGTAATGCATGACTGCAACGTGAGTGACACGGGTTTGAATCCCAGCATCTTTCTAGTTCGACAGGAAAATCGAAACTGAACGTCAAGTCCTTCGGATGGGGACTTAAAGCTTTACGCACGTAAACATCTCAAGTTGAAAGTCGGTAAGAGCAGGAGAAATCACGCTGCCTGGTATGGCCAAATTGATAGCTAGGTTTTCCAAGTGTGCCCACACACCCTCACCCCTCAAAAAAATAATTTAAAAAAATTGGGTAGGCGCTGCACTTGCGGCGACGCGCTCTCCGGGGAAGAGCAGCCCAAATTTCACAGAGATAAGTCTCTGTGACTAGAATATACTAAAAACCCAAACCAGTAAATGTCACTTGTGTCAAATCTATGCTAGTGTGTCTCACGACCAGGACTGGTGAATATGAACATATACCTCTTGGTTCTGTTTCATTTGGTTTACTCATATTTGATATGGGGTCTTGTGTTTTACACTTTGCTGGAGGAATCAAGACCCATAGGGTCATGAAAGTGCTGAAGATAAGAGTGTAAGCTGAAATCACTTAAAGCTCGATAATGTATCCAAAAAAGGGCCACAAGTTAAAGGTGAAGACCAGACAAGCCATCCTGGCCTGCAGTTGTGAGCTCAACCTCCTTTAGGGCTATTTTAGGATCACAGAGAGTATGCCTTTCTGAGTATACTATAAGACTACTTTTGACTAATTTCCGTCCGAAGTGAAACGATAAGCTGAAATTCCAAGTGCATTTGTTGTCGTTGTTGTCTTACCCTGGCTTAAAGACTCCATGATCATCCCAACAGCACAAACACTTGAATACTATGGTACAAAATACTACAAAATGCACCAGCAAAGGATGAGAACATTACATGTGTGACCGTTTTTGACTTACCCCGCCATGTGGACAGCCACACTCCGACTTCGGAGGAGCATGTGCATTTAATATTTCTGTAAATGTGCACATACAAACTCTTTTCAACATCTAGTATTGGTGGGAAAATGTGGCAAGTCTCTGTGACCAGAACATACCAAATAGAAAACATGTTCAATGTTGGTGGGAAAATGTGGCTCTGCGCTTGCTGTGACACGCTCTCCAGACCGGAGCAGCCCACATTTCACAGAGACCAGTCTCTGTGACCAGAACATACCAAATAGAAAACATGTTCAATGTTGGTGGGAAAATGTGGCTCTGCGCTTGCTGTGACACGCTCTCCAGACCGGAGCAGCCCACATTTCACAGAGACCAGTCTCTGTGACCAGAACATACCAAATAGAAAACATGTTCAATGTTGGTGGGAAAATGTGGCTCTGCGCTTGCTGTGACACGCTCTCCAGACCGGAGCAGCCCACATTTCACAGAGACCAGTCTCTGTGACCAGAACATACCAAATAGAAAACATGTTCAATGTTGCCAAGATTCTGCAGCCTACATGTTGATGGATGAGCGCAACACATTGAAACTCTTGATGTGGGGGGGGAAAGCACACACTTCACATTTTGCTCAAAGCAGATAGTGCGCTACAAGACAGCTTTATTGCATTGAATGGGACTTTATTCATAAAATGTGTCATAGTAAAAATAAAGCTAAAAAAACTATTGATCTGATCTGATTTAGAGAGGCAATTTAAAAATACACAACTACATGATTTAAAGATATCTGGACATAAAAACAAAGACATGCTTTTGAGACCCCTTTACATAATTAATTTTTCTGTTCTTCATAAAATTAACTAAATCAAATAATCTAAAAATATGAACCAAAACAAATAAATCAATTTTTGAGGCTTAAGAAAAGTAGACTCTCACAAGGCAAGTAGACTCTTATGAACCATGTGCATAGAAGCTACATTCAACCAAAGACTGAAAGAGGCAAAAACTAGGTTGTTGCAAAGTCACACTTGCATATTCAAATTAATACAGTATAGATTTGAGCTTGTTTACTTACTTCAGATTGATTTCAAATTTTCTAAAACCCACACATGAGAAAATGTTTGTTATATGTAATTTTTGGGGGTTCTTTAATGTTTAGGGGTCTCCTCAATGTTATGTTCTTAATTTTTACTGTAAAAAAAATTACCATTAACTTTTGCTTCAGCTAAATTGAACGAACGAAATTTAGGGCTTTACCTCCTCTCGACCTGGGACAGCTAAATTGAAAATACAGGGGTGAAAGGGAGTGGGGTTTCATACTATGACAGACTTAGTATAGCATAAAATAAATAATTGTATTCAAAAGTAACAAACATTTTAAAACTAGAGAACTGTTTAAGGATCTTGTAGCAAAAGCATCCTCTTTTTCTTCCCTCTCAAGACTTTTAAGCCAACGAAGACTTGAAAAGGTTACCTGTATCTTAGAATGAAAGAATTACGATATCAACTCTGTAACAGTACAAGTAAAGGGAGATAATGGCTAATCCTGGTTGAAATCAAGAACAGAAGGAAAAAAAGCCTCTAAGAGCTATACACACTCACATTAAAGGGAAATAATGTTTCCACTTTGTGATACATAATTGAAAACAAAATATCATAATGATCATGTTCAATGTTAAATACAGCCACATTTTACTTAATCAAGTTAATGTCATGCCACACTCATACTAATAATAACACACCATAATAACACTTATAAGACACCACAAAGGTTCTCGAATAATTTAGCACAGGTACACAAACTCACAATAGAACAAAATGAATGGAGGTAAAATACATTTCAATGCACATACGAGAGAAGCATGCAAAAGAGAGAGAAAGAACAATAAAGATAGAAAGAATCTAGTCCTATGGATGGGACTTAAAACCGAGGTCCTGTGTGCGAACACACGCACAAGATCTTGTGCACACATTACAGCCCATTCCACTATTTGGTAGGAGTAGGCCATGTTGTGCCGGTAGAATGGATGCCAAGAACTCACATAGCATGCACCCTGTGTGCCAATAGCAGTCTAAACGAAGACTTTGGGCGTGGGGCAGGATAAACATCCCCGATTGGAAGAAGAAGATAGGGAAAGTGGTTGAGAGAGAGAACATGGGAGCAAGAAAGAAAAGAACAGAGAGATTGCTTGCAAGTGCAACGAGTGAGTATTTAGCTTCAAAATAAAGGCACATTAAAAAAAACATCAACAAAAGGCATATCATGGAAAAAACAGATCCATGCAAGATAGGCAAGGGCATAAACTCCAATACATGCACACACAAACACACATAATCACATAAACACACTTGTAAAGGTGTACACTTTAAAATTTCAACAATCCTTTCAATAACAACCTAACTTTCTTGCAATATCTAACTGTGGAAGCATTTATACAGTGCTGATTAAAGCAAAGATATTTCATGTTCAGGTCATAATAGTTCAAGTTCTATTGATATTCCTGTCATGATTTAGTTTTAAACATTCTAAATTTACTTGAACAACCGTTCTCTTCCTTGCGTTGAATAGGAATTGTTCGGAAATAATTAAGGGGAGTAATTTCATGGTGTGTGGGAATGATCTTGCCTAATTCAATCGGTCAAACAGGGGAAATTACTCAACCATCAGGTAGATCCCCAGCCCTCGCCTCGTGTGTTTGAGGAGACACACAGCATGTAGAACGCAGTGCGTCATTCTAAATTTGATGTCATTTATATTTTTACGTCACAGTTTGCAAGTTCTATCACTTTGTAGCAACTGGCCACCCCTTATTTTTCTAAAAAAATGCTTTGCAAGTCGCTGACTGGCATCCTGCGGTTTCAAGCTTCGCCGCCATACCGCCATGGTTGCTACGGTTTTGACCAAGTAAGTCAACTCTAATTTTCACGAAGTGCTCTCCCCTATTTGTTCAGAAAAAAATCGTCTATTAACACTGGCTTGTGCCACTACAGTAAGTTAGAAAGCAAGCTTGTCAACTGACCTATCTGAGGTTCACAATTTGTTAGGACATCCTTTTTTTTAGAAACCAAAGAAGGTACAGAATGTTTGTACTGATTACCCATGTAACTGATATAAAACACTTGTGCTCCACCATAGTTTTTTTAATTAGTACCGTAACCATCTTCTGTGAGTAGTACCGTAACCATCTTCTGTGAGTAGTACCGCCTTGGGCCAAATACAAACTTTCCATTTGGGGCAAAGCTCTACGGAAATAATGATGTCAATGAAATGAGTGCACAAGTATTTTATCTCTGCCTCACAGACACACTTATCCATTACGCTGACTTTTTAATGCTGATTTGTGAGACAGCACAGACACCCTGACTTACTACACCCACCATGATTTCCAACCCTGTAACAATCGAGTACATAAGATCTGCTGTATCTGTCACACACACAAAACTGACACACAAACACACACTATCAGTATCACCCCACACACACACCCTCCACCTCTCCCTTATAATTAGCCCCCCAAACCCCAAAAATGCTTATGAGCGCCTTAGGTAGATTTACCCCCTTTGCTTTAGCGTAGTTGGCATAATTAAATGTATTTGGTCAACGACGGCAAGCTCTTTCTCTCTGTCTCAATGCCTCTCACACGCGTGGTTAAAATAGATTATGCCTTCTATTTGATCAAGGGAAGGCATACATGGGTGCAACTCCCCAAAATAAAAAATAATAAGGTTTAGAGGATTTTTTTAAAGCACAATTTATACAACTGTGTATTTTAAAGGGACACCCTGATGGATGAGTGTTTTGCAAGAAACACGTCGAGATTACCAGGAAAACGCCCTTTACAGAGATCGCAACACTCACTTTGCTCTGGTTTCCTAGAAATCAAACCATCAAATTGGCGATTCCTCCTTGGCGGAGGTGCTGGAAGTCAAATTCTTTCAGTGAAATGGCCGCCTGAGTCAGACCAAATCGTTTGCACGAAATTTCCACAATACAAGCTTTTTTAAAATTTATTTTATTTTTTAGCTATTTTATACAGTTTACCAAAAGGAGTTCCGCTCACAACAAAGGAAATAGCTCCATTTGGTTTTTTTTACTGCACTACAAAGAAGAAAAAGCTTCAACCACTCTTGAGTGGCCTCCACCCACCCCGTCCAAAATGGCTTCTCTCTCCGGCAACTCCGCCAAGGAGGAATCGCCGTTTTGACGGTTATATTTCTAGGAAAACCAGAGCAAAGTGAGTGTTCCGATCCTTGAAAAGGCTGTCTTTCTGGTGATCTCGACATGTTTCTTGCAAAAAACTCATCCGTCAGGGTATCCCTTTAACAGTTTGTAGATACAAAAAGATTTCTCTTGACAACATTTTTAAAACGAAAGGAAACTTCTTTTTCAAGCAAAAAAAAAGAAAAAAAGAACTAAATCCTTGTAAAACGGGGGGAAAAAAGTTGCACCCATGGATGTTAAAAGCCAGGAGAACTAGTCAAACTCCAGAAGAGTTCGCTTCAAACAACATGATCAAATCCATCAGAAGGGAGTGTTGGACCTCTCCTCAGCCGGTTCTTCCCCAACAGTATCAACAGTTCCGTTGTTGACCTGCACCTCCTTCTCAGTGTCCAGCTCCTGGTAGGGGTTCTGGCCGAAGTAGAGGCAGTAGTGCTGCACCATGAACAGGATGTCGAACAAGATCGAGAAGAAACCCAGCCCAAATTTGGTCGGGTCCCCGAAGATCGACCCCCAGTCATCTATGGGAAAAAGTGACAGAGCAAAAACAAGCATTAACTTCAGAGAATAAAGGAAAGAGTGAGGCAGGTTGTGGGAAGCAGGGTGAGGACATTTGTGTAAACAAATGTTTTACAAAAAAATTTTAAGCGTGTAAACTATGTTTAAAAAAAGGCAAAATTAGCAGGATTTTTGCCCTCCTCGGCACTGATAGATTTCTAGACATCTGCAACCAGCATACCAAAGAGCAAGCTTTTCAGAATGTGGCATAAGCATATGTAAAAGCCTATATGCACATAAATAACAGAAAACTTAGTAGGTTGCCCAAATATTGACAACAGCCATCTGCAAAATAGTGGAGAAAAGCATGCAAGGTTTTCATTATGTAACAGAAAAAAGGATGTAAACGCACAAATGTACACTTTGTTTAACTGCTACGTTGTCTGCAAAATAGCGCACCAAGTAACCAAAATATTTGAGGGTGCAGGGAGGTTATTTTTTTTATTTTTTAGGTACTATGAAAGGTAGTGATCTTTCATTAATTTTCTCCCCTTGCGTTCACAAGTAATTCACAGGGAGCAACCATCATTATCACGAGTAAGTCAATGTGCTCTCTTAATTTTGTTGTTGTAATGCATATTCATTTTTGATGCACATACACGTCTCAAGTACTTTACCAACAAATTTGTTTGTTGGAAATCATTCATCAAATTTGTTTGTTGGAAATGGTTTATGATGAAAAAATGATGATGAAAAAAGATTCATCCTACTGTACGTGTCCATTGTTTCCTGTACGTACCACTGTTATAGGACAACAGGATCATCTGCAGCAGACTGAGGGACCCTCCAATGAAGTCCAGCAGAACGTTTCCAATGCTCCAGCCCAGAGTGCTCTTCCGTCGGAAATTCATCCACGCCTGAAGCAGATAGTAGGAAGAATCTAAATCAAGAAATTATGCCTTTACTGTCTGCAAAAAAAAAAAGGTTTCTTTACGTTTACACAACATGTGTACAAAAAAAGAATCAACTTCTCCTAAAAATTAAAAATAAATAAAGTTCAAATCATAAAGAAGACACAAGTGTCCTCAAAATATTATAGCAATTATAGAAACATCACAAAAAAGACAGAGCTCTATGTTTATTAAGATCACACCATTGTGAAATTTTTGTTCTGGTTAAAAAAATAAAGAGAAATGACTTTTATGATGTGGGACCTAGCACCACGAAAGGGATATGAAGTGTCAAAAAGACAATTTTGAGGAAATAGCATAGTTGAAAATGTCAGACAATTCTCTTTCTAATGATATAAAAAACATCCTTGAATCCTTTTTGTTGTAAAGTGAGCATTTAAAGTTGGTAAGGTGACTGTCAGCCATTTTGAGAAATCACAGTCTAAAGTCTAGCCTAGCCTAAGAAAATGCATCAACCTACAAATTTTAAAATACTTTTTGGAATATAAAATTTATGGATGTTAAAGATAGGATGTTTGAGATCAGGAAAATACCCACAACTCAAAATTGATAAAAACAAGATTTTTCTTTACTTTGCAGACCTTTTGTGAGAAACTAGCTCAGCGATTTAATGTACCTTTCGTGGTGCTGGGTCACAAAAACTCACATATATGTTTGCACATTTTCTTTATAAAGCTTTTCTTTGGTTTGCAGCACAGCTAAAAGCCAAAAGACACAAGAATTAATTGTGTGCAAAGCAAACAATAAAAACATGTAGCATTGCATGGAGGAAGCTTGAACCTCTCATACGTTTACTGCCCTTACAGCAATAAATTTAAATCATTTACATTTATTTCAGCTTCATGTTCTCTCGTTTTAATTTGAAACTGAGATGAACCAAATAGTCTTTCTATTGTCACATTTCGTAACATAATTAAGTGTGAACATTTGTTCCTATATCATCAAGAGGTTGGTCAACAACAAAGAGGAAGAAGAGAAAGATCATTGTTTGGTATTTGGTATTTGGTACTTTATAGTCACAGAGGCATCTGTGAAATTCGGGTTGCACCCACCAGGAGAACGCATCGCAGCCAGAGGCGCGCCACCCATTTTTTTCAATTTATTACATGCGATTTTGTGTGACTTTTGAGGAAGGAAAGGGTAAATTTTGACCAAATGACAACTTTTTCATTGCCACTGGGTTTAACGTGTGCTAAGTGCATGGGCACACAGGACCTCGGTTTATCGTCTCATCCGAAAGACTCCACGTTCAGACCGTAAGGCCTATTGCAAAGTGAGAAAAAAAATCCCCTGTACCCAGGTTCGAACTCAGGTTTATTTGACACGAGGCGAATGCGTTACCTCTGTGCCACTCTACACCCGTTTGAAAATGTACACTCAAGTGTTTCCTCACCTGCGGAATGTATTTGATAAGAGTGACGCCCAGTTTGATGTAGGAGAAGTAGTAGAGGTAGGTCAGCCAGGTGATCTTGTGTGTGAGCGTCACAACCAGCGTCACAGCCGCAAACAGCCAGGCTCCACTGACCAGAACCATGCACACTTTGGACAGCTTTTGATTGCCTCTCTGCGCAAAGGAATCCAAGGATAATCTTTGATTGCCTCTCTATTAAAATAAACACAATACTTAAAATAATACTTTGGAGAACTTTTGATTAAATCAAGGATAATCTTTGATTGCCTCTCTATCAAAACAAACACAATACTTAAAATAATACTTTGGAGAACTTTTGATTAAATCTAGGATAATCTTTGATTGCCTCTCTATCAAAATAAACACAATACTTAGGAATTTTCTATATAGAATTAGAATAATACTTTGGATAACTTTTCATTACCTCTCTGCTCATATAAAATCAAAATATTTTTTTAAACATTTTTGATTGCCTCTCTGTCCAAATAAAATTTAGAACACTTTGGATAATGTTTCATTGCCTCTCTGTCCAAATAAACACAATACTTTGTGGGGAAAATTGATTGCTTCTCTGCCCACATAATAATCACAATACTGTAAACAAAACTTTTGATTGCCTCTCTGCCAAAATAAAATAAACAATTATACTTTGGATAAAGATCGAGTGCTTCTGCCCTATAATAAAATCAGCAATACTATGTATGGATACATGTGACAACCTCTCTGCCCAAATAAGCATAATACTTCAAAAAATTTAAAAATTGCTCTTGCGCACATACATGCACACACAAACACACACACAATGGAACACAACACATACCAAATGCAGAGAATTTGAATGATTTCATTAACAAAATCAAAGCTGAGTGTGTGTATAAAACTTCTTTCACTTCAGGAGATTATGTCAATATGAAATGTGTGCACTTCATTTATAATACCCAATACAACCAATATGTTTGACTAACCCGCCGCGAAGTGAAAGCTGGGTAATGTTTTCAGAGCATTTTGTTCCTATCTGGCTATGTTACCATGATAACGTTTGAACGGAGGGAACTACGACCCTCAAATTTTACATGCATATAAGTAGATAGGATATTCAGGCCAAGTTCGAAGATGAAGGTCACCGGTCAAAGGTCAAGGTCACTGGAGCCATTTTTTTGCAAGACAATGGTTCAAGGGAAGCAAATCTTGTTTAGCAACCAGCCACAACAGCACCTTGTTGCTTTCTTTTACTTGTCTTTACTTGTCTTACTGCTCGGCTCTCACTCTGTGAAATTTTGCGTTCAGATAGGTAGCTAGAATATCTAGGCCAAGTTGGAAAGTGAAGGTCATTGGTCAAAGGTCACTGGACCCGAAAATGCTGCCGCGCGGCTGGTTGATCTAGCATTTTCACGCTCTAGTTGTTTTCTCTTAATACTATTACTATATTCTAATACTATTACTATATATATGTCATTTTATCATATTTTCTGTCCAACAAAAAACTTTTACCTTTTACAAGAAATGTCTTTTCAGAACTGTAAGTTACCAAAATCATAATTATCAAGGTCACTACCATGATAATTTATGATAAACCACCACACAAAATTTGAAGCGATTCTGTCAAACTGTTTGGGAGTTATCCTTGGGACAGACAGAAGAAAAAAAAGAAGAAAAAATAACAAAAGTAACAGACGCCGCTCACCGCAAAGTCCGTCTCCTGACAGTGACGGACAAAAATTAAAGAAATGTGATCAGAAAAATCTTTGCATCATTCCTTACATCATAAATGTAGCACTGGCCAATGATAAGTGAGGTAACAAAGATAGCGTGAAGAGTGAATATGACGTCATTCAACTGCACTGGGTTGATGCCTCGCGGGTGTTGCTTCAAGTATTCGATCTGTCATCATAAAAAAACTAACAATGCACAAAGCAATACACAGCCACTTCAATTTTTTTTCTTCATAAAAGTAATGCTTTCAAAATTAAACAAAATGTCTGTCATCATTAACCCTTTCACCGCCAAAGTCGCATTTTTGCACCACAATGATTTAACACCTATGTCACTAAAAGGCATCAAATCAGGGTCTAGTTATCCAAAGACCCTATTCTCATTCATTTTGGGAGGTAAGGATAGGCCTTACTTTAAATGTGTCACAGAGGAATACCCAATATTACAGACAGATTTTGTTCTCTACCCAGGTAAATTTAATGGAAATGTTTCGCTGAAAATGGCTGGCGGTGAAAGGGTTAAAGAGAAAAACAACATTACTTGAGCTTAAAGAATTGTGATTTGTTTAAAAAAGCATGCAAAATCCCTGAAAAACATGCAGAGAACAACATTTAGATTCATGGTAGCTTTGATTTAACAATCACCAAAGTCTGAAATTCATGAGACCTCATTCTGTACAAGGGAGTATTGTCTCTTTGTTTATTGAACAAAGGTTTGTAAGTGTAACAAGATGAAATAAACAGAGAAACCATTCAAAGTTTTCTTCCGTATTTGGTGTGTATAACATACATAAATAATTATGCTTTGATCAGGAATCTGTAATATATGTAGTGTTATCAACTGTGGCCTCCGCTTAAAATTATACTGTGTGACTTACCCCTTGTTTGCTTATAGTTTATACACAATCACTTATGTGCGGGGAAACAGTTGGCCTTCTTGTTGTAAATTAATTAATTAATCATCTTTATTATCCCCATAACACATACAAGAACATTTTGTTTTCTATTTTGTTTGCTGCCACAAAAATAATACAAAAAACAAAAAACAAGCGCAAAACATTCAACATAGCAAAGCCAAAAACAAAACAAAATCAAACAAACAAACAAAAAGTGCTTGGCTTTAAGAATAAAATAGTAAATAGTAGTTGTTGCGTTAATATTGTGTTGTTTGTTTTTTAATGAAACATAAAACAGGAATCTACTATATCATTTTTCCATTTAATCTCTTTGAAGTTATTGAAAGTTGATAATTGGCTGTGGAATATCAATCACTGCTTTAAAACAGCTTCATAAGCTTGCAAATTAATTGACACAAAATTAAATGCCTCAAAACAAACATTGTTCTACTGTAATCAATAAGAAAGGCTGTCAAAAGTAGAGCAGTAAAACAACATTGAATTTTTGGAAAAAACAAAACACCAGGGTGATTTTCATTAATGCCTATTCAATGTCATTCAAACATGCCAAAACAAATGATAAAAGACACTAATCATATTGATCCAGTGGCATAAAAGACAGATTATCAGACATTTAGACTATCAGATAACATTTTTCTTCCGCTAAAAAGCATACAAACTATCAAACAACAACAAGAAAATCACAACTCTTTTTCAGCAAGAAGAGGATAGCTTTGCTTGAATTACATATAGGCAAGCTTAGTTAACTGTAATGTAAGTCAAATATATGAAATAATGTAGGTGAAATTCACAAACCTCGCATCTTGATTTTTTGGGGGTTTGAGTTAGATCTCTCTAATTATTCCCACCACATTCCACCAACAGCTCGTATCTCTAACGACTTTCTATATGGGGTAAATGAGGTTGTGTAAATAGAAAAAAACTCACTCCAAAATTCAGATGATAGTTAAGGACAAAAACCTGGTATCTTCGTACTTTTCAAGTATATCTATAATAAAAAATTATATTATAAACAAAATGCAGGACTAAACTTGCAATGTCTTGAACAACATATTCATCATAGTTAATAAATTATGGTAAACGTGGTTATTTTTTAAAACAGTAGTTTTTTTTCCGTTTTTCTCAAAACTATCAAAATCAAGATACAAGGTTTGTGAATTTCACCGACGATATGTTGAAACATTTATTAACAATTGTTGGACTATAAAGCACACTTTATTACTAGGCACAACCCCCAAATTCATTTTACACAAAATTACTATAGATTTTGTTATCATACTTTCTTATTACATTTTTTGGGATAGTTCTCACAACAGGCTTACAAAGTCAAAAATCTCATTTTCATCAATTTTGAGTTATGGGTATTTTCATGCTCTCTAACATCTCATCTTTCATATCTGTAAAGGACAATCTTTAACTCATTCGCATCGCAACGATTTTGAATTATTAAAAAAAACTCACAAATCACTCCAGCCATACACACTAACAAAACATACATAAACAAAAGGAGAAATGAAAGAAGATTACGGGTTTTTACTTCAGGTTTAGACATAGGGAAGTGGTAGATCAGACTTTTTTATATATAATATATAGACTTTACAAACTTTCCAACGATAAAAAATAATAAAAACTTTAGACTTCATATAGAAAAACTCTACACCGATTGATTTCCCCACAACAACCCACTACAAAAGCAAAGTCAGAGGCAAAATTGTGGTCTAAGGGAGTGAAGCGAGTTTAGAAGAAGTGACCAAAGTATGGTGTGCACACAGATTTACTTCCCTCGAAACAAATGCATCAAATTGACAGCTATCTATTAATTCCGGACATATATGGCCGGAACGACTTGAATGAGTTTAAACGGTCTTTTAGTTTTTTATTTAATTAGTAGGTCCTGGGTGGATGCATTTTCTTAGGATAGGTTAGACTTTAGACTGTGATTTCTCAAAATGGCCAACATTCACCTTACCAACATTAAATGCTCATAATTCTTCAACAAAAAAGGATCTAAGAATGTTTTTTATATCAATAGAAAGAGAATTGTGTGAAGTTCCCAACAGTGCCATTTTCTCAGAATGGTCATTTTGACACTTAAGGTCCCTTTCTGGGTTAAATTATAAGGTGCTAAGATGCAAGGAGGAGTCTGAGTCTGGGAGAAAAAGTATTGCCTTATACCGTTATAGTCCGTAAAATACAGTAGCTGTTAGCGAAAGAGAATGTTATTTGCTCTTGTAAATAACAAGGAGACGTGTTGTGAAGAATATAGATGCACCAGAAATCCCAATTATTATTTATCATCATTAATTAATTATTACCTTGGACCTCTGACACCCAGTATAAGAAACTGCCGATGTATGAAAAATATCAGCGCCAAGAAACCAGTAAATATTGTACAGCATGAAATCGCAAAGTTCAGACCTACTTACACTAAACAGATCATTTCATGAACATACTAATATGAAATATAGGTATCAAGAAATCGTAAACAGGCATAGCAAAAGAATAAACTTCCAGTACGGTCTAGAGAAACAGAAATTTATCACTAAAATAATCGTAATAATAACGCTCTAGCTACAATAACAAAATAAAGTCAATTAATTATAATGGAATGTCACCCCAGTTAACTCGGTTAAAAACGACGCGAGCGACCACGGCACAACACAGCAGGGGTCTGTGGTGGAAATTTCTTTAGTGTAACCTGCCGAACTCTGGAATGTTTTCAGGGGATTTGGTGCTGCT
>CM065681.1:58521535-58563340 GCA_017654935.2 Phymorhynchus buccinoides | reverse complement strand
ACAAATTTGACAGAGTTTGTTCCATCGTCCTTTTTCGTGGAAAGTGCCATGCCTATGATAAACACACAGAACCAATCTTTGAAGCTGAGCTATTAGTGTATGTGCCAGTCAAGTTTCTGAGTGTATACTGTAAGTTATAAAACACTAACAAAAACCCCCCAACTTATACAAAGCTTTTTTTTGCAAATTTAATTAAAGCAGAAAGTGTAATTATTGATTTGGCACATTTGCAAATGCTATGAAAGAGAAATGCAAGGCCACCTAAGATAAGTCGGAATAGCTCAACATTGTTCTCTGTTCATCAACAAATGACAATGCTTCCTTTGAAACGCTGGCTGTCATTGCATGCTAAATACCAGATTTGTTGTTGTATTACTTACCAAATATAACACATTTCTTACCCTTTCGACCGCCAGAATTGTTTCAGCCAAAACTCCGTTACACTTAAACGGATAGAGAAAATAAAATATCTGCAATATTGCGAATTTCCTCTTTGACATGTATAAAATTAGGCCTATCCATTACCTCCAAAAATTAAGAAATAGGGTCTTCGGATAACTGGCCCATGCTTTGATGCCTTTTAGTGACGATGTTGTTAAATCATGGTGGGGTTTGGGCTAAAATGCGAACGTTTGCGGTGAAGGGTGGTTAATGACATTGGTGATTGTTCTGATTAAAGGGAATGTGTTTCTGCTTTTAGTTTCCTATTGTTTTCAGTGTTTCGATATTTTTTTATCTGAGATCCTTTGGATGGTAACTTGTGTTTGTGTACCTATTGACCGCCGTTTTGTTTGTTTCTGAATGTTTGTTTCACATATCCTTTACAACGAGATGTTGGTGTTTTATCGTGTCCACTCGCTTTCCGCAACCCCTATCATTTCAAATGTTTGTAGCTTATAAGATGCTGTCAGAAATTCAAGTGTTGTTTGATTGATTTTGATTGTACAGAAATGTTTTGAGGCAGTTGACATTTCTAGGCACATGAAGCCAGTAGGCTTCGGGTACATATACACACATATGCTGAGATTCTGTGGCGTAAAACCCGTGCACAATCCTAAATTAAGTAAAAGAAAGAAGGGAAAAGATTTGCGCACGTGTCCGATTTCCCCGAATCCGTAATGTTCACTTCTTTCTTTTACTTATTTGAGCGGAATTCGCATGGAATTTCCGCATGAACTGTGTACAAGGCCTAAAAGTCTTTCATGTTTGTTTTATAGCCCTCCACCTCCTTCCAGACTGAGAACATTTTTTTCATTTTTGAGGGCTGTATGTTATGCTTTAATCTGTTTTGTGAAACATCATGGAATCCTGCTACAATACTTTAAATTGCCGTTTGGTGGTACATGAATTTGGTCTTTCCATTGACATTTTTGTGGTGTAGGGATTGTACTCATGGACGGCCCTTGTTTTTTGTTTTTTATTTTGTTTGATTGAGATGAGTTTTTCTATTTGATCTTGACATTTTTTTCCTTGTGCATTTACCATTTTGAACGCAGTTAAAAAGATTTATGAGGGATATTAGATTTATGCTTTGGACTCATTTGCTTTTCTATGAACAGGTAGAAGTTTACAGTTAAAACCCTTCTGAAAAATCAGAACCCAATTGTTTTACCATACTTACATCTTTGAAACTAAATTGCCAGTTTTTATATACTTTCAAAATGTACGTAGTTCATGTCAGATTTGCCTGCTAATTAACGCAAAACTTGCACACAATCCTTTTATAAAGTGTCATACTTTAACATTTTTTTTATAGCAAATCTGCTGACCATATCTGATGATATGGTGACAACCGAATGTCCTTGCTGACAATGATAAAATGATAAATTTGAAGAACATTGTAGTTATAAACTTGCATTTTTTAAAGACAAAGGATATTTGAATGACCATTACTGCCATACATGCACATAAAGTATGTGCTGTGGTGGACCATTGAATAATTATGCTGAAAGGTAAAATGTATTGTAACTTACCTTGTTCTGTCTAACACAGAACAGCATTTTTCTTTTGCTGCCCTATTTTGAATTAATATTTATGTGACTTTCCCTGTTAGTGATGGAGTGTTTGTGTGTTGTGTGTGTCTGTGCGTACGTGCAGTGGTCTGGTGTGGGTGCATGTGGGGGGTGTATGTGTATGCCTATTTGCATGTGCGTGAGCGTTTATTTGGTTTTGTTGTTGAATTTCTCGCTTTTAAAATGTTTTTGGGGGTGATGGGGCATAGAGCCCACATTTGGTGGAGGAATGCGCTATGTAAATGATTCACTATTATTATTAGTAGTAGTAGTAGATGTGACTGTATTTGACAGTAGTGTGCATGCATAAAGCATGGTTGAAACGTGTTTGTACGTTTTAAAGCCTTTCTTTCCTCTCGTCTGTGCTTACCACACTTTACAAAATCACACTGATATAAACAAAGAAAGTTTGAGTCTTTAGGAGTCTGTAAAGATGCATGTTGTTACAGTGGACCTCCTTATAATACCGCCCACCCCCCCTCTCTTATAAACACTCCCCCCCCCTCTCTTATAAGACTCCCTCAACTTCGACCTAACTTCTCTGAGACATTGCCGTTCTTGTAAGTATTGAAATTACCTTTCTTATGCAACTCCCATCCCACTTAAGAGCGTATCCTTGATGATTTTTCAAGGTCTTAAAGGGAGGTTCACTGTACGACCTTTATTTTCTTGCTCTCTCTCTCTCTCAGAGTCTCTCGCTCTCTCATCCTCTCTCATCTCTCTCTCTCTTTCTCTCTCTCTCTCTCTCTCTCTCTCTCTCTCCTCTCTCTCTCTCTCTCTGTTACATCTTGTGTACATGCATCCATGCAAGCATCTTTTTCTATGTCTGCTGTGGTGTAAACAACATGTGTATGATTCATAATTATTAAGTGTTCTCAGTTTGATAAAAATAATAATAATGAACAATAAATTCGATGCCTGGAGCTTTGTCATGAATGTGTTTTTTCCCTTAAAGATAACAATAACAAATCTTCTGCAGACTTCACAAGAGAGAGAAAAACAAAACAGTATTAACAATGTTTATCAGTAATATGTACAAAAGGGTAGACCAGGATACTAATAACATGGCAAAAAGAAACCTGCGATTTCCCCAATCATACAGTCATGGCAAGCGCACTTTGGGTGTTTGTAACAAGGGTTACTGAGTGTAAATCGGGCATTTGCTGGGGTGCTGATTACTTGGATTTACAGTTAATTAGAGAGGTCAGGGAACTCGGGCAAACAACACAGTGTAATTTAGTAGTCTTGTATAGAAATTACGACCACTGGTGGCGAAATGTCCTGTATTGATTGTGTGGCTGCAGGTCGTGGGTGAAAGGGGCGGTGTTCTGGTGGTGCTGCTGGTCTGACCTTGTGTTTGGGTGCTGTACTGGGACAACCTCCCTACACCCTGGGTATTGATTATTGGCTGCAGTCGTGGTGAAGGGGCGGTGGTTCTGGTGTGCTGCTGGGTCTGACCCTGGGTGTTTGGGGTGCTGTACCTGACAACCTCCACTACACCCTGGTTATTGATTGGTGGTGGCTGCAGGTCGTGGGTGAAAGGGGCGGTGGTTTCTGTGGTGCTGCTGGGTCTGACCTGGGTGTTTGGGGTGATGTACTCTGGACACCTCCACTACACCCTGGTCTTCTCCTATGTCTTCACCATCCTCACACGCTGCAGGGGTCTTTTCATCTTCGGTCTTCACTGCCTCATCGAATGAAAAGGTATGGACAATTTAGCCTGTTTATTTTCATTGTTGTTCTTTGGTTATTTTCAAGCACAACAAGCTTAAGGCATACTTAGCTTTATATAATCTCTTCCACAGAATTGGCATTCATAGCGTCCAGTTCAAGGCAAAACAAGCTTAAGTCACACTTAGCTTTGTATCATCTCTTCCACAAGAATTTGCATTCAGACTGTCATTTACAAGGCAAAACAAGCTTAAGGCGACACTTAGCTTTTTATCATCTCTCCACAGATTAGATTCAGAGCTGTCATTTAACAAGCTGAAACAGCTCAGGCACACTTAAACTTATATCATCTCTTCCACAAGAATTGGCATTCAGACTGAAAGTCTGCTGCTGGAAGCAACAGAATTTGCTGTATGCAAGTCCTCTCTTAAGCTAATCTCAGATGGATCCACCAACTGTTTGTTAGTGTTGAGAGCCATATGCTTCTTTGAAAAGATTTTATAGAACTTAAAGCGAAAACATTTGCCCATTGCTGTCAAATCATTGGTGCATTGTCCTACTTTACTATTGGCGAAACTTGATTCAAGACATAGCAGAATAAACTACCAAATCCTTATGTTCATGCTTGTTGCAACTGCCATCTGAACTCTAAAGGGTCGGCACCAGAAATGTATGCATGCACTGAAATAACTTCCATCACATCAGCAATCATCATCGTCTTATGTTTGTTGTCTTGTCATTGTCATCATCATCCTCATCATCCGTACTATCATCATCTGGCAGGGGTGTAGAGTGCCAGAGGTAATGCATTCTCATCATTACAATAAAACTCCGATTAACATTTTCACGCCGCACCAGTTCTAGGCGGCTGGTAAGCGAACTTGGCATTAACGGCGCACCAGCTCAAGTACCGGGTGCCTCAAGCTCTATCTGTAAGCCGCAATGTAACTGGTGCTATTTTTAAAAATTCTCTCCTTCTCCCTATTGCGGCATAGTGGACACCTGGCACCTACTAGCACATATGGAGCTTATCTGAGATATCAGGCTATTTGGTTTCATCTTGAACCAACTTCAACCCTCTAATTTTTAGCGTGAAAGAAGGTAATCCCTCCTTTTCCTCCGCCAATGCCAGAGTAAAAATCCTAGCCATCTTTGTTGCCAACATGTCAGCCAGACACCGACGTATTCCGTTATCACAGTAGCCTATAGAATTTAGTTCATCAAAGTGTTCAGATGGATGAGGAGGAGTGACAGGGTCACAATTCATAAATCAAGAAAGTGAACATGAACTTTTGAAGATTTTTTTAGCTTCCATTTTTCAATCTGAAGAAGAAGTAGAAGATGAAGAAGGAGAAGATGAAGAGAACAAGCGTCGATCTGCTTTCAGCAGCTTGCCACGCAAAAGCTGTCGAAAATGCCTGTTCCTCTCTACAACACAGACAGTGACACTGACGTTTGTGTGTTTTGTGTGTGTGTGTGTGTGTGTGCGTGAACACCTGTGTGATGTGTGTGTGAAACAGAAGCTGATTTTTTTGCGTGTTTTGGTTATGTCCATTTCACTAGAATTGTGGCTAAGTAGTAATCATAATATCTTTGAAAATTATAACGTGAGTATAGTTTTGAAGTCTTGCCTTTCAATGATGCATAGCACAAGAACTTAACTGTTGGGCCGAAAGTACCTACAAAACCACAAAAGTTCTTAAAAATCGTGCCGTGATCGCCGACGGTTCTGAACGAACTAGCCGCACTGCGCAGCCAACTGCCAGCGGCAGCCGCTGGGAAGGTTTAAAACCTGGTACGGGATTTTTCCTCTCACTCTGCACGGGCCTTATGGTCAGAATGTGGAGTCTTTCGATAGAGATGATATAACCGAGGTCCTGTGTGCTCATGTACTTAGCAACTGTAACCCAGTGGCAAAATTTACAACACACACCCTTAAACCTTCCTCATCAGTCACACACCTCGCATGCAAATTAAAAATAGAGTGGCACGCCTCTGGCTGCGACCGCCTCTCCAGGTTGGGAGCACCCGAATCTCACAGAGACTATAAGTACCAAAATTTACCAATTTTCATCATCATTTCAGATTACCTCCATGTGTTTTGTGACACATTATATCAAGGTAGAGAAATGTGTGTAGTCACTCTGTAATGTATGACATTGTGTATTACAGTGCAGAAAGAATATCGCCGGTTATTCGACGATGGGCCATTGCTTACCCAACTGTCCTGCGTCGCGCTATGGATCGCTTCTTCCTCACAGACTCCGGACAATCCCTCCTCTGGAAATGTAAGCTGTTGACTTTTAAAGCAAACGAAACCAAACATGCTATTAAACAAAAGTTGAAATTGTTTTTGTTGAGACCTACCAGCATTTTCACGTGTTTGTTTTTTTGTACTCCAGCTGTTTGAGATTATTAGAAATTATATATTTTATCTTGTATTTGCCTGTTGAGAGTTTAAGGTTTAATCGTGACTTACTCATTCTGGACGAACTACGAGTGTACTCGAACAGGAGAACGACGTCAGGGCCTAATTACGAGTATTCTCGGAACGAATGTCCATGTTTTTTTCAATCCAATGTTTTTCGAGTTACATCTCTTCATCCCACTGTTCCCAGCTTTCGTTTGACTTATGTTTGGTACTTTATATTAATTTTCGAATGTTAAAAATGACAACAAAATCGGCGCTTAGCCAAATTAAGCCTCAGAAAATACTCCATACATTTTCTTTAACAGTGATAGTAATAGGAGACTATGAGTCTGATTTTAACCCTCTCTCGCATTCCCACGTAACGTTACGGGAATTCCCAATACCCCCAATGTTTCACAGCGTAAATTGCAGTGACCTTCAACCTGGTAGTTTTCCATCACTTGCAGACCCTTGAAAGTGGCAGAATGGACCCAAAACTTGGTATCATCCTTGGACAGACCAATGAAACTGCTTCTAGTATTATGGGAATAGTATTCGTGTCATTCATAGACGAAAGAGCTAAAACTGCATGCGTTCCAGTGTAGCAAAGCGTGGGACCAAATGTGTCGTCCTGCTCGAGCACTGCTGTGTGTGATTGTAAGTATTTTCTCGGCGTTTTTGGGAAGATGAGTGAGGATAATATTGAAGAAAACTGAAAAATAAAACTATGACCATGAGAGTTAGAAGTAAGAGTCAGAGTGGATTTAGGAGGTGGTATTGTAGATGCAAACGTTAGCATTACGAAGTTGAGTTTGTCAACACTCGCTTGCAATCGCATCAAACAAAATGGCGGCCCAAAATTAGTACGGCATAGCCAGCACAGCATGCTTTCGGACACTGGCCCCTACACGCATTTCCAACCTGCGGGGCCCCTCTCGATTTATTTTTCTTTTTTGTATTTACCCCCCCCATTCTTCACAACAGCATGCAGACAAACAAACAGATGCGCAACACACAAGCAAGTAACAAAGGTCCCACACTGACCCACTGTGGTGGTCACAGCAGACGTCGTATACGGCCTGGGCCTACCATGTTTGGGGCATCAGGCGACAGTGACAGTCGTCTTTTGGCCTACATGACTGTGGCTCTTCTGTCAGCTAGTTCTCTGTTATTGCAAGAATTAATGTTTTTGGTGACTACCTTGACACAGTAGTAGAATGTATGTAGGGTGGGGGTAGGGGTGGGGTGGGGTATGGCCGCCCCTGTATGATGGGGTGACACCAATGACAAGTAGTAAATGTATCTCGGTGTATGGTAGGGGGTGGGGGTGCGGGTATGCACACCTTATGATGGTGACCACCAATTACACAGTAGTAGAGAGTGTTGTGGAGGGTGGAGGTACGGGGTGGGGTGGGGTATGCACACCTGTATGATGGGGTGCCACCATGACCAACGAGCAGTGGTGTACACACTGTGACTTGTAACAGTACAGCTCTGTTGAGAGTGTGTGTGTGTATGTTATAAAAGTGTATTAGCATTGTGTGAAAGTTATACACACAATGTGACGTTGTGGTTTGATACTACACCCAAATAGGTTTTATTTGGTGACAGTTGACAATTTCTGTGTCACCTCACTGGATTTAGCAGTATGACTGACTGAAGCGACGGACAGAGAAACAGACTAGGTCAGGTATGCTCAGCTTTCATTCTCACCCTACTAACGTGCATGTGCATAAATAAAACCTGCATGTCAGTGTGCTGTTTTACAATGTTTAACCATCATATGTGCCACATTTGGGACATTTATTTGACAATTACACGACCCTTCACTCTGAGACACACAAACACACTTCACACCGAGAACAAAGCCCTCATTACCACACATGCAAAAATGTCCATGCTGTAGACATTTATTTCTAGCAATGGTGAAGCATAACCGCACAAACCACATTTTGTGGCTACATTTTGCCAAAGATACGACATCCTAGCAGAAGTTGGTCTCAAACAATCGCGAATATAAGAGGGTTACTGCAAGTGAACACGATCTCAAAGCGAAAAAATTAACACTCGGATCAACCAGTAATGTTGTCAAAACGGATCATTGACAGTGTGCTGTTGTTTGCGCTTCTTAGTTGTTATAGCAGTTTTTCTATGCAGTTCCGGGCCGTAATTTACCTAAGCTGTGAATTGCCGAGGGGTTACGAATCATACACACTTTGCAACTTTGGGGCATGTACACATACACGCTGAAAATCGTATGAATACATGGGTATAATGGGTTTCTGCTGGAACATGCGGGATGGGTTTGTCTGCGTTATATGCCAGGCCTTCATGTTTTTTGGTGGTTTGTTTTTGCTGTCGACCATCTTCTGGGCCGTAAAGTGCGTTGCTCCCCACCGCTCCGTTCCACATCCAATTCGCAGCCACACCCTGGTTTGTTCAAGTCGCATATCCGCGACACCAGCATTCCTAGGGGAGCGAATCTATGTTTTAGGCCCCCACACAAACACCAACCTATGCCGTCAGGAGGCAACACCGAGGAGACACTGCACTACTGCTGAGTCACTTCGTGGAGTTCAGTGAGCCTGTTCAGGACAACACCTTATAAGACCCCTACTGACGACACTATTTCTTAGTCGCGGAGCCCCGCGTGAGTGGCCTTCATGTTTCTTACTTCCATGTCTTTTTTTTGTGGATTGCAGATTGGGAATGCTGATAGGTTTCTGCATATTTCTGCCACACGCCTTTATCCCCCTTTTGTTTTTTTGTGATAGGTTTACTGTAGTGTTAAAATAAAATGGTTGATTGCTTATGCATCAAAGTGACGATCAAGTGTGTTTGTATGTGTGTGTGTGTGACAGGTGTGGCAAGATTTTTCGAGGCAAACGCGCCATAAGTGCAATGCCCTCATCTAAGGCCTGGCAGACCCTTTCCTGCGCAAAGGTGTTTCTTCATGTACGGTGGTTTTTTGTCGTACTCTTAAGCCGTTTGCACATTACACCAACAGTCAAGACCAGTTCCAATTGGCAATTGTTGTGTAAAATATCTAATTGAAATTTTTGATATTTATTTGTTTGCAATTGACTTCGTGTAGCCAGCTTTATGCATCAAAGCACTAGTGATGACAACTGTATTATATGCTTGTGTTCTGCTACCTAATCATGAGTGTTGTCTAAACAGTTAACCTGGGTAGCAAGATGAATGTAGAATAAACTGCTAAATGGTTGGCAGTTTTGATACTAATTGACATTTTACTACCCTTATAACTATTTAAATGACACTCTTCTTGATAGCGGTAACCTGGTGAGTTTTGTTGAGTGTAATTAATGTACATGATATGGCAACATTCCCTGTTTCAATTCCTACGTGAAATATAATTGCATATGCTTTTTTTTTCACCTTAATGTTTCAACAAATATACAGCAATATTTCCTTTCATTGATTGACAAAAGATCAACAAAGTAAAACATGTCCTTCTGACTTTGGTTTAAAATTGATTAAGACTTTAGTAGTCTAACCGTAGACTTTTTGAGCGATTATACCAATCCTTCAGACCAATTTATTTTTTAGTGCACCAGGGGTTTTGGCTTTCACACTTGATTGTAAAACCCTGGCTCCCTTCGATGCTATGTTCCCAGACCATCGTAATCTGAGGCAGCTCCGGCCCAGCTCCTCTGACGTTTGGTGACCATCCACCTTCTGTCAGAGATGTCCAACACAACCAGCGCAAGTGGTCCCAGCAGTCGGGTGCCCGCAGATACCCAACCACCGCTCCAACAACGCCCTGACACCCGCCTCCTTCGCCCTTTCGGCGGAAGTGAGTGGGCATTGCCGGGGACCTGTCCTGAAATCCTGGACTGCTCGGTGGTGACAGCGAGTGTTGTGTCCCAGTACTGCGAGCAGAACATAGACGAGTGACCTCCGAGGCCCAGGCGCTACTCCACCTCTCAGAAGAATCCGTACGGAGGGACGAACTCGACGATGAAGGGAAAAGGATGTGGAGGAGAGTTTGGATCGCCTGGCGTTGCTTTGTCCTCCTGGAGTCCTTGTCCTAGCGTCAGTCCTGCGCCTCTCCACGTCAGACTTGGGGGACAGGGGAGAGAAGAGCTAAGGAAGGAGAGGGGAGTTGACAGTGGGATGGACCAGGATGGTGTCACAGGCCCTGTCAGCTTGCATTATGAAGACAAAGAAGCAGAAAAGGAGGAAGAGAGAGCAAGGCATACGAGGGACTAAGATTGGAGAAGGGGGTGTTTAATAAAGAGCCCTCCTTTCAAGCAAGGTCAACCCTCTTGATGAAGCAACAGGCACTCGGAGCTGGTGCTGGTCCTGAATGCCGTGAATAACGCCAGGGAAGAATGGACTGGCCTACCCTGTCCCCAAACAATCCCACTCTAAACTCTCATCCTTCTCACGGTAAAGAGGCTGACGAACTCCTACCCCAGCCCACACGCACGTTCCTTGTCTCAGTTCAAAGCAGGCGTTGCCCTGCACAAGATGATGTGGACACAGAAAGACGGTGTGGTGATCAGTCTGCCCAATCTAACCTCATCATGAGAACGGCGCTGCACACAGCATGCAAGCAGGGACTTGTCAGAGATTCCGCTTCGTGAAGAGACATTCATCTGAGGGGCGCATGCATTCAGTCCTCCGCTTTTCTGGCAGCGATTGGCGGAATCGATGCTGAGTGAATTGAACAGAAATTAAAAAACCTAAATGGTTTTTGGCCTGCCGAGTTTTGGATATGTGAAGCAAGAGGCTAGTATGTTGGAAAGCGTAAATTAAGCTATTGGATATGAGGAAGAGGTTACTTTCAGACACTGAATCTTTTCTTAGAGGCCATGGTCCCCCTTGGGCTGTTGTTTTACTCTAAATAATGATCATTGTTGTTGCTGCAGTTTATTACTTCTCTTAGATATCTTACTTTTACCTTTTTTTGACAAATCATGAGTGAATGGGAAGGTGGTGACACGGTTTTGTTCCATCACTTTGCAACATAGACTTTCATCAACTGAAAAACTGTGCCATGTATTTAATGTTTATTTGGACAGAACAAATCCTTACATATTCTTTTTTTTTTTTTTTACCTTGCATTGATGGTGGAATTCTTTTTACTTCCCATTGGGTTCCACTAGAATTGATTTTTCACGTTATAGATTTATTTTTATTCATTTAGTCAGGTGGTTTCCAGATTCTCATTAATGGTCATTCTTTATATGTGACTGTTGGTAATTGAGTTGTGATTAGTGTATGACCATGACTCTGCTTGTTTGTTATGCAGTGAGGAAGCGCAACAGAGACAACATGTGGTTCTGAAAGTCATCTCTATCTAAAATATCAAGCGCATTGCAGTTTTTAATGCACAAATCAAATATAAACCTAAACGTTTCCCAACATCTGAACTCTGATAGGGTCATCTTGATACCTTTCAGAGATTGCTGTTTATATTTGAAATGGAAATGCAAACTTGATCTATTTCATGAAAGCAATATATGGAAACTTATGTCCTTACTGCTTGACTATCTCTGTCCCGCCGTTGTACAGATTTAGATATCCTTTATAGATTTAGAACATATAAAAAGATATACAATTATTGTTTAGTACTGCTTTGGGCAAATCAGAATGAACAATTCTTCCTGTTCATTTTATTTCATTTCCGTTGTTTGTACTCGTTTATCAGTTTTTTTGTGGAAAGGGAAGTAGTGATTATACTCAGAAATTTGTTATTGAATGAATGGGCAGGGGTGGCACTAAGAGATTTCTTATCACATCATTAGTGTGTGCGTGCGTGCATGCACCATGAGTGTGCATGTGTTGTTTGTGTGGTGTGCAGTTAGATGCAAAATATAAACAATGTTGCTTTAATTTTTGTTATAAAAAAATGTTCAGATTGAATATGTAATCCAAAATAAAGACAACGCTTTATTTTAGTTGGCAAAACATTAATAAATTGGACAAAAATAAATCCCAAACATTGCACCATTATTGATGAAGGCAGTTCAGTAAACTGTTGTAAGCCTACACACTGGATCATTTTAAAGCACACACACATACTCACTGTAGCCAGACAGTTTGCTGATGTACAGTTTGCCGATGGACAGTTTGGCCAATTGACAGTTTGCCGATGGACAGTCCGCCTACTGTTCATTATGACTTTATACACCATGCTATTGGACAGTTTTGCCTTCTGGACATATGTGTCCGCTTTATGACATGATGATTTTATTTCAGCCGCCTAATTGTCGATACTTATCACATCTGCACTTTTTCATACAAGACTAATTTGTTTCATTTATGCTATAAGCGCATAATGTGAATTGAATGTATTGATTGTCAAATGAGAGTGGTGGGCGCGTATGTGAATTGACTCTCACGCGGTCTGATACCCGGTTTTGAAAGTCAACAGAGATAGAAGAGCCAGAGACAGAGAAATGGGGGGAGAGCACCTTACCAGCCTATTCACATCCTTACCCCTTGTCCACAAAGGGACATAAGGCTAGACTTTAGACTTAGAACTGTCATTTCTCAAATGGCAAGACAGTCACCTTACCACATTAGTGCTCATAACTGCAACAAAATCCCCGAAACGGGAGTGTGTGGGCTGCCCACGTGGTGGGGTAATCACAACATTCTCACACGAATAGGTTATCCTTAGCTGATGCATTTGTACAGACACTGCACAAAAAGGATACGAGAATGGTTTTTATTTCATTAGTTTCCAACTGTGCCATTTTCTTCAGAATGGTCATTTTGACACTTAATGTCTTTTTCGTGGTGTTGGGTCACATATATGGAAAGAATAAAACTGCTTGCTCATCAAACTGTGTCTGTTAGGTGTGTCGTCTTTTAGGCCATCAAGTCCATGAGACATAAGCTGTCCTTTAGGCAGCAAGTTCCAATGCGACTAATGTCCGGTCTAGACAAAGTGTCCTACACACACACACACACACACACACCCACACACAAACCCACACACATGATAACACTATCTGCATATTCATCCACGTGTAAGTCAACAACAACAACCAACTCATTCTTAAAATTTAAAAACAGAGGTTTAATGAAACTAAGGAGAGGGACATAATGATGAATGCTAGATGTATTTCTCCCGATTCTTGTTGAAAAACAATCATGCACATCAATGATTCACTGAGCTTGATGGACAAACCTATCGCCTTTCTCATTCTGTAGACCCCTACCTATTCATGCATGCATGCAACACTCCCATACACTTGCATCTACACACACACACACACACACACCACATGCACACATGCACGCACAACCGCGTCGCACTACACCTTGTTAAAAGGTAATTGTATTTGTGTATTGAATATTTATTGTGCAAAAGAATGTTCATGAAATTGAAAGTCATACCCTGTTTAAAAGTTGTACATGCAAAGTTTTTGCAAATAATAAATTACAGTAAAAATCGCTGAAGTCAAAATTGAAGGGACTGAAAGCCAATATTCTGAGTTAAAAATACTTTTCAGCATATAAATTATTATACTGGGACCCAAACATTCAGTTCTCCACTGTACTTGATTGTGTTTGACAGAATTGAATTGTTTTGATGGTAGGTCAAAACAGGGTTAGGATCATGCCTTCATGAAATATTAATTAAATCACACACAAAAATAGAAATCTAAGAAATGAAAATACTCTGCATAGTGTATGTTATCTCTGGTCAAGTACTACTTATAAGACCTTCAGAATCATCCAATGCATGTCTTATAAGGAGGGGTCCTAACAGGAGGGGTCTTATAAAGGAGTAATTTTAATAACAAAGATCGAAGGCAAATGTCTCAGAGAGTAGGTCTTATGTGGGAGGGAGTCTATAATGAGAGTTCTTATAGAAGGGAGGTTCCACTGTATTTCAAAGCAAATGCTTTTTTTGGCCACAGTCCATCTTATGACGTCTTCTGTTCTGTTTCCATGTGTGTGGCTTTTCCTTTTCACTCTCTCATCTTTTTGCATGTACAGAATTTGAATTGTTCTTGAAAGAGTGATTAAAAAGTAGTGAGGATGATCATTACATCATAAACTAATAATACCCAGGGTAGGGTCCTTGAGGCACCCTGGAGACTTCCAGGCTCTCTCTCTCCATCTCATGCTCTGTTCAGCTTCGGTTACTCTCAATGTTAGTAATCTCATGTGTTTGAGTATCGAGAGATACTAGAGATGGTTTTCATTTTCATTTAAACAAAACAAAAGGACAGATTATTTCTTTTATTTATGTCACCCCCTCTCTCTGATCTCGGTTTGTGCTTATTTGATAAGCAAATTTTTTGAATGTGTGTGTGGTGTGGTCAGTCTAAGATCATTTTGACTTGATTGACCACACCACACAATTCAAACATTTTCTTATCAAATAAAGCACAAAAACAGAGATCCAGAGAGAGGGGGTGCATAAATACAAGAAATAATATGTCCTTTTGTTTTGTTACAAGGGAAAACTGAAACCATCTCTCGTGATCTCTCGTAACTCAAAACAATGAGATACTAACATTGAAGAGTAACCGAGGGCTGAACAGAGCATGAGATGGAGAGAGATAGCCTGGAAGTCACCAGTGGTGCCTCAAGGACCCACCCTGGGTTATTATTAGTTTATGATGAGAATGAATCATCTCCTATTTTTAATCACTCTTTTCAAGACCAATTCAAATTTCTGTACCAATTGCCCCCAAAAAGAGATGAGAGTGAAAAGGAAAGCCACACACAATGTACACCTGACCAGAATAGTCATACAGATGACTTGCAAAAAGCATTTGCGTTGAATCCAGTGGAACCTCCCTTATAAGACCTCTCATTAGAAGACGCCTCCCACATAAGACCTACTTCTCTGAGGACATTTTGCCCTTCGATCTTTGTATTAAAATAGCCTCCTTTATAAGACCCCTCCCTGTTTAGACCGCTCCCTTATAAGACATGCATTTTGGATGATTTCTTGAAGTCGTATAATTAGTACTTGACAGAGATTACATGACAATATGCCGCGTATTTCATTTCTTGATTTCTATTTTGTGTGTGGATTTTAATTAATATTTCATGAAGCATGATCCTAACCCCTGTTTTGACCTACCATCAACAATTCAATTCTGTCAAACACAATCAAGTACAGTGGAGAACTGATGTTTGGGTCCCAGTATTATTTTAATTTATATCTGAAAGTATTTTTAACTCAATATGGCGTTTCAGTCCATTCAATTTTGACTTCAGCGATTTTACTGTATTTATTATTTGCAAACTTTTGCATGTACAACTTTTTAACAGGGTATGACTTTCATTTCAGGGAACATCTTTTGCACATAAATATTCAATACACAAATACAATTAACTTTTACAATCGTGTAGGTGCGACGCGTGTGTGCGTGCATGTGTCATGTGTGTGTGTGTGTGTGTGTGTTGTGTAATCAAGTGTATGGGAATGTGCATGCATGCATGGCATAGGTAGGGGTCTACAGAATGAGAAAGGCGATAGGTGTCGCATCAAGCTCAGTGAAAATCATTTGATGGTGCATGATTGTTTTTCACCAAGAATCTGGAGAATACTCTAGCATTCATCATTTGTCCCTCTCCTTCGTTTTCATTAAAAACTCTGTTTAAATTTTAGAATGAGTCTGGTTGTTTGTGTTGACTCAGATGGATGAATATGGCAGATCTTGTTTTATCATTGTGTGTGTGTGGTGTGTGTGTGGTGTGTGTGTGTGTGGGTGTGTGTTGGACACTTTTCTAGACCGGACATTATGGTTCGCATTGGCTTGATGCCTAAAGACAGCTATGTCCATGACTTGATGCTAAAAGGACACCACCTAACAGACACAGTTTATTGGAGCAGCAGTTTTAAGTTCATTTCCATTATGTGACCCACAACCACAAAAAAGACCTTAAGTTGTCCAAAATTACCCATTCTGAGAATGGCACAGTTTGAAACTATGAAAATAAAAACCATTCTGTATGCCTTTTTTGTTTGCAGTTTTGTACAATGCATCAGCTTAAGGATAACATCATTATGTGTGAGACTGTTTTTGTTGATTACCCCCCACGTGGGCAGCACACTCCCGTCCTTCGGGGGATTTTGTTTCAGTTATGAGCACTAAGTTGGTAAGTGACTGTCTGCCATTTTGAGAATGACAGTCAAAGTCTAAAGTCTAGCCTATGTCCCTTTGTGACAGGGTAAGGATGTTCATAGGCTGTAATGGGTGCTCTCCCCCATTTCTCTGTCCTCTGGGGCTCTTCTTCTCTGTTGACTTTCAAACCGGTATCAGACCGTCGTGAGAGTTCATTCACATACCGCACCTACACTCTTCATTTGCAATTCAATCATTCAATTCACATTATTCGCTATAGCATACAATTAACAAATTAGTCTTGTCATGAAAAAGTGCAGATTGATAAGTCCATTAGGCATAATCGATCATGTCATAAAGGCATAATGTCCAGAGGCAAACTGTCCAATAGGCATGGTGTATAAGGCATAATGAACGTAGGCGACTGTCTCGCAACTGTCCATTGGCAACTGGTCCATCGTCAAACTTGTACTCAGCAAACTGTCTGCTACAGTGAGTCTGTGTGTGCTTTTCAAATGATCCGTGGTGTATGCTTACAACAGTTTACTGAACTGCTTCATCAATAATGTGCAATGTTTTGGATTTCTTTTGTCAATCTTATTTATGTTTTGCCACTAAAATAAGCGTTTCTTTATTTGGATACAATATTGCAATCTGAACATTTTTTTTATAACAAAATTAAGCAACATATGTTTTATATTTTGCATCTAACTGACACACACACACAACACATGCACCTCATTGCGGCAATGCACGCACGCACACACTAATGATGTGATAATGAAATCTTCTCTATGTGCCAGGCCCCTGCCACCATTCATTCAATAACAATTTCTGGTATAATCACTACTTCCCTTTCCAACAAAATGATAACGAGTTAACAAACAACGAAAGGAAATTAAAATGAAAATGAAGATTGTTCATTCCGGATTTGCCCAACGCAGTCTAACAATTTGTATATCTTTTTATATTTTTCTGAATCTATGAAAGGATATCTAATCTGTACAACGTGGACAGAATAGTCAAGCAGTTAAGGATAAGTTTCCATATTAATGCTTTCATGTAGCTCAATTTGCATTTCCATTTCAAATATAACAGCAATCTTGAAAGGTATTCAAGATACCATATCAGAGTCAGATGATGGGAAACGTTTTGGTTTATATTTTTATTGTGTATTAAACTGCAATGCGCTTGATATTTTAGATAGAGATGACTTTCAGAACCACATGGTTGTCTCTGTTGCGCTCTCCTCACTTCAACAACAAGCAGAGTCCATGGTCATACCCTAATCACAATCATTACCACAGTACATAATAAAGAATGACCATGTCATGAGAATCTGAAACACCTGACTCAATGAATAAAATAATCTATAACGTGAAAATCATTCTATGAACCATGGAATGTAAAAAGCATTCCCCCATCATGCAAGGTAAAAAAAAAAAAAAAAAGAATATTTAAAGGTTTTGTTTTCTGTCCAATAAAATAAAACAGGCACAGTTTTTCAGTTGCTGAAAGTCTATTGTTTTGCAAAGTGATGGAACAATACATTGTCACCCCTCCACTTCACTCATTATTTGTCAAAAAAGTAAAAGTAAGATATTAAGATGAAGTAATTAACTGCAGCAACAACAATGTCATTATATAGGTCAACCACGCAGCCATGTCCTCTAAGCAAAAGAATCAGTGTGGCTGAAAAAATGTACCTCTTCCTCGTATCCAATATGCTTATTTACGCTTCCAACATAATAGCCTCTTGCCTTCACATATTCCACAAACTCTGCAGGCCACAACCATTTGTTTTTTTTAATTTCTGTTCAATTCACTCAGCCTCGTTCAGCAATGCGCTGCAGAAAATGGGAGGGGCGGTTGGCCTGAACTGCATGCGCCCCTCAATGAATGTCTCTTCACGGAAGCGGAATCTTCTACAAGTCCTGCTTGCCATGGGGCTGTGTGGCAGCGCCGTTCTCATGATGATGGTTTAGATTGGGCAGACTGATCACCACACAGTCCCTTTCTCTGTTGTCCACATCATCTTGTGGCAGGGCACGCCTGCTTTGAACTTGAGACAAGGAACGCTGGTTGTGCTGGTGGGTTCGTCAGCCTCTTTACCTTTTTGGAGTAGGGATGAGAGTTAGAGATGGGGATTGGTTTGGGTACAGGGTAGCCATCATTCTACCCTGGGTTTATTCACGGCATTCAGGATCACACACGCTCCGAGTCTGTCTGCACTTCATCAAGAGGGGTTGACTTGCTTGAAAGGCAGGCTCTTTATTAACACCCCCTTCTCCAATCTTCGTCCCCTCTTGCTTGCTCCTTCCTCTTCCTCTTTTCTGCTTCTTTGTCTTCATCATGCAAGCTGACAGGCCTGTGACACCATCCTGTCCATGCCCACTGTCACTCCCCTCTCCTCCTTCGCTCTTCTTCTCCCTTCCCTCAAGTCTGACTGGAGATGGCGCAGGATGACCGCTTGGACAAGGACTCCACGGAGGCAAAGCAGCCATGCGATCCAAACTCTCCGCCACATCCTTTTCCCTCTCCTCGTCCGATCGTCCCCTCCTTCGGAGTCTCTGAGGACGGTGGAGTAGCGCCTGGTCCTCGGAGTGTCACTCGCATGTTCTGCTCGCAGTACTGGGACACAAACTCGCTGTCCACCACCGAGCAGTCCGGATTTCAGACAGTCCCCGCATGCCGATCACTTCCGCCGAGGGCGACGGATGCGGTGTCATGGCCGTTGTTGGAGCGTGGTTGGCCGACTGCTGGACCACTTGCGCTGGTTTTGTTGGACATCTCTGACGACGGTGGCTGGTCACCACACCGTCAGAGGAGCTGGGCCCGGACTGCTCATGATTACGATGGTCTGGGAACATAGCTCTCAGAGGAGCCGGGTTTTACAATAAGTGGTGTAAAGCCAACCACCTGTTTTGCAACTAAAAAAATAATGGTCTTGAATGATTGTTTAGTAATCGCTCAAAAGTCCTACGTTAGCACTACTATAGTACTTGTATAATTTTAAACCAAAGTTCAGAAGACATGTTTACTTTCTTGTTGACTTTTTGTCAATCAATAAGAAATATTGCTGTATATTTGTTGAAACATTAAGGGGGAAAAACAAAGCATACAATTATATTTCACGTAGAATTGAAACAGAAATGTTGCCATATCATGTACATTTAATTACACTCACACAACTCACCAGTACCGCTCTCAGAGAGTGTCATAAATAGTTTATCACGGGTAGTAAAATGTCAATTAGTATAACTGCCAACCATTTAGACAGTTTATTCTACATTACATCTTGCTACCCATGTTAATGTTTTAGACACACTCATGATGATGGTGAGACCAAGATATCAGACAGTTGTCATCACAGTGATTTTGATGCATAAGCTGTGCTACACGAAAGTCTAATATGCAAACAAATAAAATCAAAATTTCAACTTCGATATTTTACACAACAATTGCAATTTGGAACTGGGCTTGACTGTTGGTGGTAATTGCGAAAGCTTAAGATACACAAAAAACACCTTACATGACAGAAACCTACCTTTGCGCGAAAGTCTAGCAACCATTAGATGAGGTGCCATGGCCACTATGGCGTCGTTTGCCTCGAAAAAATCTTGCCATCACCTGTCACACACACAACACATACAAACACACTTGATCGTTCACTTTGATGCATACAGCAATCACCATTTATTTTAACACTACAGTAAACATATCAAAAATAACCAAAGTGGGGGATAAAGGCTGTGCAGAAATAGCAGAACCTATCAGCATTTCCCATCTGCATCCCAAAAAAAGACATGGAAGTAAGAAACATGAAGGCCACTCACGCTGCTCCGCGACTAAAGAGAAAAGTGTTCGTCAGTATGTGGCTTAGTAGGTGTTTGTCCTGACAGGCTCCACTGAACTCCACCGAAGTGACTCAGGCAGTAGTGCAGTGTCTCGTCGGTGGTTGCCTCCTGACGGCCTACTGAGATTCTCATCCCCTAGGACGCTGTCTCGGATTCTGCGACTTGAACAAACCAGGGTGTGGCTGCGAATTGGAATTTTGGAACGGCGGTGTGGGGAGCCACGCACTGTACGGCCCAGAAGATGGTACAGCAAAAAACACCCACAAAAACATGAGGCCTGGCGCAATAAACGCGAAACCCTCCGCATGTTCCATGGCAGAAACTATATACCCATTTTTCATCCGCATTTCGCGTGTTGGTACATGCCCCAAAGTTTGCAATGTGTGTATGAATCTTAACCCCGTCAGGAATTCACAGCCTTAGGTAATTACTGGCCCGGAACGGCAAGAAAAACTGCTATAACAAATAAGAAGCGCAACAACACTCACACTGTCATGATTCCGTTTCTGACAACATTACTGGTTGAATCCGAGTTTATTTTTCGCTTTGAGATCGTGGTCACTTGCATTAACCCTCTTATATTCGGATTGTTTGAGACCCCCCCAAACTTCTGCTAGATGTCGTATTCCCTTTTGGCAATGTTATCCCAAAATGGGTTTGTGTGGTTTAATGCTTCCCATTGCTTAGAAATAAATTCTACGAGCCATGACATTTTGCCATGTGTGGTAATGAGGCTTTGTTCTCGGGTGTGAATGTGTTTTGGGTGTCTCAGATGAAGGGTCGTGTCATTTCAACTAAATGTCACCATGTGTCACATATTATGGTTAACATTGTAAAACAGCACACTGACATGCGTTTAGTTATGGCACTGACGTTAGTAGGTGAGATGAAGCTGAAGCCTACCTGACCTAGTCTGTTCTCTGTCCGTCGCTTCAGTTTCATTCCATACTGCTAATCCAGGGAGTGACACCGAAAATGGTCAACTGTCACCAATAACACCTTATTTGGGTGTAGTTCAAACCAACACTTTCCATTGTGTGTATACACTTCCACACACTGTAATACACGTTAAAAATACACACCACTCTCACCCAGAGCTGTACTGTGCAAGTCCAGTGTGTTACCCCCACTGTCGTTGTGTCCATTGGTGTCACCCCATCATACAGGTGTGCATACCACCCCCCACACCCTACCCTCCACCTCCACACACTCTACTACTGTGTCATTGGTGTCACCCCTCATACAGGTGTGCATACCGCAACCCCCACCCCCTACCCTACACCCCTACATACATTCTACTACTGTGTCTTGGTGTCACCCCTCATACATGTGTGCATACCCCACCCCCACCCCCTACCTCCCACTAAATACATTCTACTACTGTGTCAAGGTAGTCACAAAAAACATTAATTTCTTGCAATAAAGAGAACTAGCTGACAGAAGAGCACAGTCATGTATGCCAAAGACGACTGTCACTGTCGCTTGATGCCCCAAACATGGTAGGCCCGGGCCTTATACGTATCGTCTCTGTGACCCACCAAAGTGGGTCAAGTGTGGACCTTTGTTTACTTGCTTGGTGTTGGCGCATCTGTTTGTTTTGTTCTGCTGCTGTTTGAGAAGGGTGGGTAAAACAAAAGAATAATCGAGAGGGGCCGCAGTGTTTGGAATGCGTGTTGGGCCCAGTTTGTTTCTCGAATGCATGCTGGCTGGCATGCCGTCCCTAGGCCGCCATTTTGTTTGATGCCTGCAAGCTGAGTGTTGTACAACTCAACTTCGTAATTGCTAACGTTTTTGCTCTACACCCCTCCTAATCCACATCTGACTCTTCCTTCCTAACTCTTCATGGTCATATTTCTCAGTTTCTTCATATTATCCTACTCATCTTCCAAACGCCGAGAAATCCTTACAATCACACACGGCAAGTGCTCCGAGCAGACGAACATTTGGTCCCACGCCTTTGCTACACTGACACGCATGCAGTTTTTAGCTCTTCGTCTATGAGGGAAACCACGAATTACTATCCATAATACTAGAGCATTTGCATGGTCTTCCCAAGGATGCTACAAGTTTTGGGTCCCTTCTGCACACTTTCACTGGGTCTGCAAGTGATGGAAAACTACATGTTGAAGGTCCGGCGGTTACGCTGTGAAAAACATTGGGGTATGGGTATTCCCGTAACGTTACGTTGTGAATGAGAGAGGGTTAAAATCAGCATCATTAGTCTCCTTATTCTATCACTGTTTAAAGAAAATGTTTGGCGTATTTTTCTGTGCTTATTTGGTCTAAGGCCGATTTTGTGTTGTCATTTTTAACATTAGAAATTAATTAAGTACCAAACATAAGTCAAACGAAAGCTTGGTAAACAGTGATGAAGATATTGATACTCGAAAAACATTTGGATTGAAAAAACATGGACTTTGCTGTCCGAGAATCTCGTATTATCCCTGACGGCGTTCTCCTGTTCCAAGTACACTCCGTAGTTCGTCCAGATGAGTTAAGTCAACTGTTAAACCTTAAACAGTTCCTCAACAGGCAAATACAATATAACTAATTAATTTCTAATAATCGCAAGCAGCTGGAGTACAAAATCAAATGCGTGAAAATGCTTGTAGGTCTTCAACAAAAACAATTTCAACTTTTGTTTCATAGCTTTTTTTGTTTTCGTTTGCTGTTAAAAGTCAACAACTTACATTTCCAGAGGAAGAATTGTCCCTGGAGTCTGAGGAAGAAGCGTATCCATAGCGCGACCGCAGACAGTTGGGTAAGCACTGGCATCGTCGAATAAACCGGCGATATTCTTTCTGCACCTGTAATACACAATGTCATACATTCACAGAGTGACACACACATTTTCTCTATCTTGATATAATGTGTCACAAACACATGGAGGTATATTTTTATTCTGAATGATGATGAAAATTTGGTATTTGGTACTTTATAGTCTCTGTGAGATTCGGGTTGCTCCCACCTGGAGAGCGCGTCGCAGCCAGAGGCGTGCCACTCTATTTTTAATTTGCATGCGATTTTTGTGACTGATGAGGAAGGTAAGGGTGTGTGTGTAAATTTTGACCAAATGACAACTTTTTTGTTGCCACTGGGTTTAACATGTGCTAAGTACATGAGCACACAGGACCTCGGTTTATCGTCTCATCCGAAAGACTCCACATTCTGACCATAAGGCCTAGTGCAGAGTGAGATGAAAAATCCCCTGTACCCAGGTTTTAAACCTTCCCAGCCGGCTGCCGCTTGGCAGTGGCTGCGCCGTGTGCCGGCTAGTTCGTTCAGCCTCACAACCGTTGGCGACGGCACGATTTTAGCACTTTTGTTGGTTTTTGTACGGTACTTTCGGCACAGTTAAGTTCTTGTTGCTATGCATCATTGGAAAGAGCAAGACTTCAACTATACTCGCGTATGATTTTCAAAGATATTATGATTACTACTTCGCCACAATTCTAGTTGAAATGACATAACCAAAACACGCAAAAAATAGCTTTGTTTCACACACACACACTCACACACACGTATGCACGCACACAACACACACAAACACACAAAACACACACACGTCAGTGTCACTGTCTGTGTTGTAGAGAGACAGTGCATTTTCGACCAGCTTTGCGTGGCAAGCTGCTGAAGCAGACGACGCTGAAGCAGACGACGCTTGTTCTTCCTCTTGTTCTCCTTCTTCATCTTCTAATTCTTCTTCAGATGAACTGGAAGCTAAAAAATCTTCAAAAAGTTCATGTTCACTTTCTTGATTATGAATTGTGACCCTGTCACTCTCCTCATCATCTGAACCACTTTGATGAACTAATTCTATAGCTTCGTGTAACGGAATACGTCGGTGTCTGGCTGACATGTTGGCAACAAAGAATGGCTAGGATTTTCTACTCTGGCATTGGCGGAGAAAAGGAGGGATTCCTTCTTTCACACTAAACTTATAGGGTGAAGGTTAGGTCAAGATGAACCAAACAGCCTGCCTATCTCAGATAAGGCTCCCTATTTGCTAGTAGTGCAGTTTTTTTCCACTATGCCGCAATAGGGAGAAGGAGAGAATTTTTAAAAATAGCACCAGTTACTTGCGGCTTACAGATAAGAGCTGAGGCACCCGTTACTTGAGGCTGGTGCGATGTTAACTGCCAAGTTCGCTACCAGCCGCTAGTAACTGGTGCGGCGTGAAAATGTTAACTCGGGTTTTATTGTATATGATGCGAATGCATTACCTCTGTGGCACTCTACACCCCTGCAGAGGATGATAGTACGGATGATGAGGATGAGGATGACAATGACAAAGACAACAAACATAATGACGATGATGATGCTGATGTGATGAGTTATTTCAGTGCATGCATACATTTCTGTGTGCCCAGACCCTTTAGAGTTCAGATGGCAGTGCAACAAGCATGAATCATAAGGATTTGGTAGTTTATTCTGCTTATGTCTTGAATCAAGTTTCAGCCAATAGTAAAGTAGGGACAATGCACCAATGATTTTTGACAGCAATGAGCAATCGTTTTTCAGCTTTAAGTTCTATAAAATCTTTTTCAAAGAAGCATATGGCTCTCAACACTAACAAACAGTTGGGTGGCTCCATCTGAGATTAGTTTAAGAGAGGACTTGATACAGCAAATTTTGTTGCTTCAGCAGCAGACTTTTCAGTCTGAATGCCAATTCTTGTGGAAGAGATGATATAAGTTAAGTGTGCCTTGAGCTTGTTTCGCCTTGTTAAATGACAGTTTCTGAATGCTAATTCTTGTGGAAGAGATGATACAAAGCTAAGTGTGCCTTAAGCTTGTTTCGCCTTGTTAAATGACAGCTCTGAATGCCAATTCTTGTGGAAGAGATGATACAAAGCTAAGTGTGCCTTAAGCTTGTTTCGCCTTGTTAAATGACCGCTCTGAATGCCAATTCTTGTGGAAGAGATTATATAAAGCTAAGTATGCCTTAAGCTTGTTTCGCCTTGTTAAATGACCGCTCTGAATGCCAATTCTTGTGGAAGAGATTATATAAAGCTAAGTATGCCTTAAGCTTGTTGTGCCTTGATAAATAACCAAAGAACAACAATGAAATAAACAGGCTTAATTGTCCATACCTTTTCATTCATGAGGCAGTGGAAGACGAAGATGAAGAGCCCCTGCAGCGTGTTGAGGATGGTGAAGACATAGGAGAAGACCAGGGTGTAGTGGAGGTTGTCCAGGTACATCACCCCAAACACCCAGGTCAGACCCAGCAGCACCACCAGAACCACCGCCCCTTTCACCCACGACCTGCAGCCACACAATCAATACCAGGGTGTAGTGGAGGTTGTCCAGGTACAGCACCCCAAACACCCAGGTCAGACCCAGCAGCACCACCAGAACCACCGCCCCTTTCACCCACGACCTGCAGCCACACAATCAATACCAGGGTGTAGTGGAGGTTGTCCAGGTACAGCACCCCAAACACCCAGGTCAGACCCAGCAGCACCACCAGAACCACCGCCCCTTTCACCCACGACCTGCAGCCACACAATCAATACCAGGGTGTAGTGGAGGTTGTCCAGGTACAGCACCCCAAACACCCAGGTCAGACCCAGCAGCACCACCAGAACCACCGCCCCTTTCACCCACGACCTGCAGCCACACAATCAATACCAGGACATTTGCCACCAGTGGTCGTACTCTATACAAGACTACTAAATTACCTGTGCTTGTTTTGCCAGAGTTCCCCTGACCTCTCTAATTCAACTGTGAAATTCAAGGTCATCAGCACCCAGCAAATGCCCTATTTACACTCAGTAACCCTTGTACAACACCCAAAGTGGCTTGCCATGACTGTATGATTGCGGGAAATAGCCAGGTTTCTTTTTGCCATGTTATTCGTATCCTGTCTACCCTTTTGTACATATTACTGATAACATTGTTTAATACTGTTTTTGTTTTTTCTCTCTCTTTGTGAAGTCTCAGAAGATTTGTTCTTGTTATCTTTAAGGGAAAAAACACATTTCATGACAAGCTCCAGCATCTAATTTATTTTTCATTATTATTATTTTTCTTAACTGAGATACACTCATAATTATGTTACATCATACACATGTGTTTACACACATGCAGACATAGAAAAAGATTGCTTGCATGGATGCATGTACACAAGAATGTGAACAGAGAGAGAGAGAGAGAGAGAGAGAGAGAGAGAGAGAGAGAGAGAGAGAGAGAGAGGAGAGAGAGAGAGAGAGAGAGAGAGAGAGAGAGAGAGAGAGAGAGAGAGAGAGAGAGAGAGAGAGAGAGAGAGAGAGAGAGAGAGAGAGAGAGTGAGAGAGAGAGAGAGAGAGAGGAGAGAGAGAGAGAGAGAGAGAGAGAGAGAGAGAGAGAGAGAGAGAGAGAGAGAGAAGCAGAGAGAGAGAGAGAGTGAGAGAGGAGAGAGAGAGAGAGAGAGAGAGAGAGATTTTAATAGAGAGAGAGAGAGAGAGAGAGAGAGAGAAAGAGAGAGAGAGCAAGAAATAAAGTGTAAGTACAGTGGAACCTCCCTTATAAAAACTTCAAAAATCATCCAAGATAAGCTCTTAAGTGGGAGGGAGTTGCATAAGAGAGGTACTTTTAATACTTACAAAGAACGGCAATGTCTCAGAGAAGTAGGTCTTAAGTGGGAGGGAGTCTTAAGAGAGAGGGGGGGGGGGGCATTTTATAAGGGAGGTCCCACTGTACAACATGCATCTTTTACAGATTCATAAAGACTCAAACTTTCTATGTTTATATGAGTGTGATTTTGTAAAGTGTGTTAAGCACAGACGAGAGGAAAGAAAGGCTTTAAAACGTACAAACACGTTTCAACCATGCTTTATGCATGCACACTACTGTTAAATACAGTCACATCTACTACTACTACTACTAATAATAGTGAATCATTTACATAGCGCATTCCTCCACCAAATGTGGAGCTCTATGCGCTTAACAACAACAAAAATTAAAAGCAAGAAATTCAACAACAAAACCAAATAATCGCTCACGCACATGCAAATAGGCATACACATACACCCCCCACATCCCACCCACACAGACACGCACGTACGCACATACATACACACACACACACACACACTCCATCACTAACAGGAAAGTCACATATATATATAATTCAAATAGGGCAGCAAAGAAAAATGCTGTTCCTGTGTTAGACAGAACAAGGTAAGTTACAATAAATTTTACCTTTCAGAATCATTATTCCATGTCACATTACTTTTATGTGCATGTATGGTCAGTAATGGTCATTCAAATATCCTTTTGTCTTTAAAAAATGCAAGTTTATAACTACAACGCTTCTTCAATTGATTCATTTTATCATTGTCAGCAAGGAGATTCTGTTGTCACAATATCATCAGATATGTCATCAGATTTGCTATAAAAAAATGTTTAAAGTATGACACTTTATAAAAGGATTGTTGTGCAAGTTTTGCGTTTAATAGCAGGCAAATCTGAATGAACTACTTACATTTTGAAAGTATATAAAAACTGGCAATTTAAGTTTCAAATGATGTAAGTATTGGTAAAACAATTGGGTTCTGATTTTTCATGGATGGTTTTAACTGTAACTTCTACTGTTCATAGAAAAGCAAATGAGTTCCAAAGCATAAATCTAAATAATCCCTCATAAATCTTTTAACTGCGTTCAAAACTGGTAAAATGCACAAGGAACAAATGTCAAGATCAAATAGAAACTCATCTCAATCAAACAAAATTAAAAAACAAACAAACAAGGGTGTCCATGAGTACAATCCCTACACCACAATAAAAGTCAATGGGAAACACCAAATTCATGTACCACCAAACGCAATTTAAAAGTATTTTATGCAGTGATTCACATGATGTTTCACAAACAGATAAAGCATAAAAAAACAGCCCCTCAAAAATGATTTAAAACATTTCTCCAGTCTGGAAGGAGGTGGAGGGCTAAAAAAAAACAACACGAAAGACTTTTAGGCCTTGTACACAGTTCATGCGGAAATCCCATGCGTAATCCGTAAATAAGTAAAAGAAAGAAGGGTAAACATTTACGGATTAGGGGAAATTCGGACACGTGCGCAAATCTTTTCCCTTCTTTCTTTTACTTATTTACGGATTGTGCACGGGTTTACGCACAGAATCTCAGCATATGTGTGTATATGTACCCTAAGCCTACTGGTTCATTTGCTTAGTAAATGTCAAACTGCTCAAAACATTTCTGTACCAATCAAAATCAATCAAACAACACTTGAATTTCTGACAGCATCTTATAAGCTACAAACATTTGAAATGATAGGGTGGAAAGCAGTGACACTGATAAACACCAACATCTCGTTGTAAAGGATATGTGAAACAACATTCAGAACAAACAAACGGCGTCAATATGGTACACAAACACAAGTACCATCCAAAAGGATCTCAGAGAAAAAATATTCTGAACACTGAAAACAATAGGAAACATAAAGCAGAAAACATTCCCTTTAATCAGAACAATACACAATGTCATTAACCCCTTCACCGCCAACGTCGCATTTTTGCACCACAATGATTTAACACCCATGTCACTAAAAGGCATCAAATCAGGGCCAGTTATCCGAAGACCCTATTTTCTTAATTTTTGGAGGTAATGATAGGCCTAATGTTATACATGTCACAGAGGAATTCGCAATATTGCAGATATTTTTTTTCTCTACCCAGTTAAGTTTAATGGTATTTTTTTGGCTGAAACAATGTCTGGCGGCGAAAGGGTTAAAAAGGTGGTTATATTTGTAAGTAATACAACAACAAATCTGGTATTTATCATGCAATGACAGCCAGCTGTTTCAAAGGCAGCATTGTCATTTTTTGGGATGAACAGAGAACAATGTTGAGCTTTCTCATACTTATCTTAGGTGGCCTTGCATTTCTATTTCACTAGATTTGCAAATGTGCCAAATCCAATAATTACACTTTCTGCTTTAATTAAATTTGCAAAAAAAGATGTGCGTATAAGTTGGGGGGTTTTGTTAGTTGTTTTTTAACTTACAGTATATACACTCAGAAACTGACTGGCACATACACTAATAGTTCAGCTCAAAGATTTGGTTCTGTGTGTTTTCATAGGCATGCACTTTCCAACGAAAAAGACGATGGAACAAACTCTTCAAATTTGTGCCAACACTTACGATCTTGCCATTTTCTTTTTGCCCCTTGCAAAGAAGGTTCTTTACTTCCATAATACATTTTCTTTTAGTCTCTTTTGGAATTTCAAAACGTGTGAATTCACTTTACTCTCCCAGCACGTAAAACAACAAAGCCACAAGCACAACAAAGAAAAGAGGAAAAGCATCTGGCATTGACAAACACAACTGACAGTGGGTTCAACTTAAATCAACTCAAGAACTTCCAAGCTCACAGGTGATTGTGCTTTAAGGAGTGATAGGAGAGGACGTTCAAATGCACAATGCTGGCATATTGGTGGGGTTCACCCATCGCTCCTCCATACTCTCCACAGATGCTTAGACCAGACTCTACCAAACCATGGTCTTCTTTCAAAATCCTTTCCGTCCAAGCGTTGCAGAGAAAAACCATACGTATCAAAATGCATATTGAAATAAGAGTATAAATCAGCTGTTCTTCTTCATAACTTTTGCTTTAACAAATCACAATCTATGCTTAAGTTCGTGCTATTTTTGTTGTTACACAAGTAACTATCATTTCAATGATAAAAAGAAATACAGCATTATTTTGATCATTCATGGTTGGATCAAAATAATCCATGAATAATGTGAATTGTTGCCAATTTTACATGAAAACATGTTATTTTGTTTGTATTTAATACAGTTATCACACACACACCACACACATACACCCCCACACACACACACACACACACACACACACACACACACACACACACACACACACCCACACACACATATGTGCACGCGCGCAAACACACACACGTCCAATTTCCCCTAATACGTACATTAAAGTTGGCAAAACAAAATAAAGGAGAAATAAAATGAAACCAAAGCATGGTAAACCAACACAAAACTGTAGAGGTGTTCAAACAGAAGGAATGAAAAGAGAAGAAACTAAACAAAGCTGATTAATGAGCATAACAAGAGTAAGACTGGGGTGGGAGGTGAAAAACAAATAAAGAAAAAACTCTTATTTGAAAAAGAATACGTTTAATAAGCAACCAAGCAAACACCTGAACTGGGTGTGATTTGAAAGAGCAATCCTGCCAATGAACGGTGCAAGAGAGAACAAAGGTGAAAGGAAAGGAGGCTTAACCCAAGAGAGAATCTATCAAGCTTGAAAGAAACAAATCAGGAAATAGTATTATAAAAAAAAAGAGTTTCCAGGGCTTACGGGATTTCAGGATGGCGAAATTTTGTCTTCTCGGTGTCTGGGTGGTTACTTCCTGATACACTAGAGCCGCAAAAGAACAAGCCACACGCGCGCAAAGCAGTACATTAGTTGTTAGTGGAATAGCATTTTGCTTAGTGCTAACACAAACACATCATACATTTTCTTTTTTTTTTAATGTAAACGTGTTATGCTACAACATGCACAGAAACAATAACCATATTTGTTAGAAGATCTACACATTGGAATATCATGATCCAGATGTTTGTCATCTGCTATGGTAATCATGAGTGCATCTTTAGCAGTTAACACAGGTAGTAACATGTAACATAGAAGGAACTGACAATACAATTGGCTTTTTATGCTAATTTGCAAGTTACTTTTCAGGCTTGAAATAGGGGGGGGGAAATATTTTTCATAGGGAAGTTTTTGAAAAAGGAAAATTGGTTTGACCACCATGCTGATTCACTCATGAATATCGTACCAGCTAATGAAGTGAATTTATTCAGTGACTGGACTAGAAAGGTTTAGTCAAACTTTTTTTTAAAATGGGATAATAAAACTGCTGCAGAATGCCTTTACACTGGTCACAACAGAATTGTCAACGGTACAGAAGTTATGAAACAGTATGCCAATGGAAGTGTTTAGTTGACCATTAACCAAGGTTATCATTGCATTCTCTGATGAAATCTAAAATAACAACATGGGAAAATTCACACAATCTAACTCATAACAAATAGACGTGCCTCATTAACTTACTAGCAACACACAGCGCTTCTCTCAACAATTAACACAACCGCAGTTTTGACATTTCAGAAGGAAACTGAAAAACAAATAGCACTTTGCTCCTAATTAGGCATTCATTCAAGTTTCCGTTTTGGTTTGCTTAAAGCCATCAGGTACTATTATAAGCAAGCAGTAGCTAAAAATGTCAGTTTTCTGCTTGGCGTTCGCCGCGAAAGCATCCTTTGTTCAAACGAAAAAGGAGCTTTCGCTGCGACAGCCAGGCAGAAACTGCATTTTTAGCCTACTGCTTGCTTATATAGTACCCTGCTGGCTTTTAAGCAAACGTGAACTTTTGAATGAATGCTATTAGGAGCAAAGTGCTATTTGTTTTTCATGTTTCCTTCTTGATCAAAACTGCTGTTTTGTGTTATTTGTTGAGATAAGCGCCGTGTGTTGCTATGTAAGTTAATGAAGGCACGTCTATTTTTGGTTATTGAGTTAGATTAGTTTTGAGTTTCCCATGTTTTATTTAGATTTCATCAGAGAGATGCAATATACATTGGTTAATGGTCAACTAACACTTCCATGGCATACTGTTTTCATCATCTTGTACCGTTTGACAATTCTGTTTGACCATGTAACAGCTTCTTGCAGGCAGTTTTAATTATCACCATTTTAAAAAAAAGTTTGAATCAACCTTTCTAGTCCAGTCACGAATAACTTACTTCATTTAGCTGGTAACGATATTCATTCATTGCCTCATCATGGTGTCCACCCCATTTTCCTTTTCAAAACTTCCCTTATTGAAATAATTTCCCCCTTATTTCAAGCCTGAAAACCGTATAAATTTCAGACCGCAAAACCTTGAAAAAGTTCTGTGAATACATTATATTCATACATCGTTTTCATGCCGTTTTGGTATATATATTTATATAATGTCAGGGGAGCTACCTCCTTTCTCAAGGAAGGTTTTCCCATTCTTTCAAGTGTCTCCCACTCCCAACTCGTGCCTTTTGGGCCACAGGGGGGTTCGTAGAACTGGAAGAATTATCGTCCGCCATTTTCGATTCAAACAACGCTCACACGAAGTCTGAAGAAACCATGCATGCGACAGATTACCAGAACAAATCAAACAAACGCTCTCTGCGCATGACCGATCATCTAGCCGACTGCTTTCGTTTTCTGTTCGGCCTGCTTGGTGTCGCGTTTTTGTCGTCTGCTATCACAAAATGCTATCAACTTCCGGTTTTGTCATCTGATCTCTGATCTGCCCGTATAAATCAGTTTTACCTGTATTGACAACTGTTATACCTGCGTACAGACCCCATCATGGTTTTTCCCGTACAGCAATACGAAATCGTATAGGTTTACACCTATGCATCATAAACCAGTTAACGACGGGTAGTAACTTGCAATTAGCTAAAAAGCAATTTTAGTGTCAGTCCTTCTCGTTACATGTTACTACCTGTGTTAACTGCTAAAGGTGCACTCATGATTACCATACCAGGATGACAAACATCTGGATCATATATTCGCCATGTGTAGATCTCTAACAATATGGTTATTGTTTTCTGATCATGTGTGTAGCATAACATCTTTACTTTAAAAAAAAGAAATGTATAAGGTGTTTGTGTTAGTTACAAGGCAAAATGCTACTCCTAACAACTAATGTACTGCTTCAAATCGCGCGTGTGGCTTGTTCTTTTGCGGCTCTCTTGTATCAGGAAGTACCCCCAGACACCGAGAAACAAAATTTAGCCATCCTGAATCCGTAAGCCCTGGAAACTCTTTTTTTTTATAATACTATTTCCTGATTTGTTCCTTTCAAGCTTGTAGATTCTCTCTTGGGTTAAGCCTCCTTTCCTTTCACATTTGTTCTCTCTTGCACCGTTCATTGGCAGGATTGCTCTTTCAAATCACACCCAGTTCAGGTGTTTGCTTGGTTGCTTATTAAACGTAATCTTTTTCAAATAAGAGTTTTTTCTTTATTTGTTTTTCACCTCCCACCCCAGTCTTACTCTTGTTATGCTCATTAATCAGCTTTGTTTAGTTTCTTCTCTTTTCATTCCTTCTGTTTGAACACCTCTACAGTTTTGTGTTGGTTTACCATGCTTTGGTTTCATTTTATTTCTCCTTTATTTTGTTTTGCCAACTTTAATGTACGTATTAGGATAATATTAGGGGAGGGAAAATTGACGTGTTTCTGTGATTTTTTTGGTTTGCGCACTGGAAAAATTCGCGTGGTGCACATAAATATGTGATGTTTTGTGTGTGTGTCACTGTGGTGTCGTGTTGCCATGTGTGGTGTTGATGATTTTGTTTATTTTGTGTGTCGTGTGGTGATCTCCCTTGTGTGTGTGGGGTATGTATGTGTGGTTGTGTGCCTCATGTTCTTGTGATGTGAATAAACTGTATTTTGTTTATATTAAATACAAACCAAAAAAAAAAATAACATGGTTTCATAGTTTTAAGTATAACAAAATTGGCAACCCCCAATCACATTATTCAGGATTATTGATTTTGTGTTTTCAACCATGAAGGATCAAAATAATGCTGTATTTCTTTTTATCATTCGAAATCAGATTATGATAGTTACTTGTGTAAATGGTGTGTAACAAACAAAAAATAGCACGAACTTTAAGAATAGATTGTGATTTGTTTTTTTTTTTTTTCTTTTTTTTTAACGCCCCCCCCCCCCCCCAAAAAAAGTTTTTATTGAGAAAGGAAAAGCACCGATCTATTACTCTTATTTCAATATGCATTTGCATACAGTAGTATTTTTATGGTTTTTTCTCTGCAACGCTTTTTTTGGACGGGAAAAAAAAAGAAGGATTTTGGAATAGGGAAGACCATTGGTTTGGTTTAGGTATGAGCTGGTCTTCCTAAGCATCTGTGGAGTGAGTATGGAGTTTCTATCAGCGATGGGTGAACCCCACAATATATATCCAGCATTGATGCATTTTGATACGTCCTCTACTATCACTCCTTTAAAGCACAATCACCTTGTGAGCTTGGAAGTTTTTGAGTTGATATTATATTTAAGTTGAACCCACTGTCAGTTTTTGTGTTTGTCAATGCCAGATGGCTTTTCCTCTTTTCTTTGTTGTGCTTATGTGGCTTTGTTGTTTTACTTGCTGGGAGAGTAAAGTGGAATTCACACGTTTTTTAAATTCCAAAAGAGACTAAAGAATGTAATTATGGAAGTAAAGAACTTCTTTGCAAGGGCACAAAAGAAATGGCAGATCGTATTGTGTTGGCACAAATTGGAAGAGTTGTTCCTCGTCTTTTTTCGTTGAAATTGCTGCCTATGAAAACACACAGAACCAAATCTTTGAAGCTGAGGGCTATTAGTGTATGTGCCAGTCAGTTTTTCTGAGTGTATACTGTAAGTTAAAAACAACCTAACAAAACCCCCAACTTCTACCACATCTTTTTTGGCAAATTTAATTAAAGCAGAAGTGTAATTATTGGATTTGGCACATTTGGCAAATCTAGTGAAATAGAATGTCAAGGCCACCTAAGATAAGTATGAGAAAGCTCAACATTGTTCTCTGTTACCAACAAATGAAATGCTGCCTTGAAAACAGCTGGCTGTCCTTGCATGATAAATACCAAGATTTGTTTGTTGTATTACCTTACAAATATACCACCTTTTCTTACCCCTTTCGCCGCGACAATTGTTTCAGCCAACAATACCATTAAACTTAACTGGATAGAGAAAATAAAATATCGGCAATATTGCGAATTCTTCTGTGACATGTATAACATTGCCCTATCATTACCTCCAAAATTAAGAAAATAGGGTCTTCGATAACTGGCCTGATTTTGATGCCTTTTAGTGACATGGGTGTTCCAATCATTGTGTCTAAAATGCGACGTTGGCGGTGAAGGGGTTAATGCATTGTGTATTGTTCTGATTAAGGGAATGTTTTCTGCTTTATTTCCTATTGTGTTTCAGTGTTCAGAATATTTTTCTCTGAGATCCTTTTGGATGTATTTGTTTTGTGTACCATATTGACGCCGTTTTGTTTGTTCTGAATGTTGTTTCACATATCCTTACAACGAGATGTTGGTTTTCTCAGTGTCACGCTTTCAACCCTATCCTTTCAAATGTGGGTGTAGCTTATAAGATTGCTGTCAAGAAATTCAAGTGTTGTTTGATTGTTTTGATTGGTACAGAAATGTTTTGAGCAGTTTGACATTTACTAAGCAAATAACGTAGGCTTAGGGTACAATACACACATATCTGCGATTCCTGTTGTAACACCGTGCACATCCGTAAATAAGTAAAATAAAGAAGGAAAAAGATTTGCGCACGTGTCCGAATTTCCCCTAATCCGTAAATGGTCACCCTTCTTTTTTTACTTATTTACGGATTAACGCATGGAATTTCCGCATGAACTGTGTACAGGCCTAAAGTCTTTCATGTTTTTTTTTATAGCCCTCCACCTCCTTCATACTGAAGAAATTTTTTTCATTTTTGATGGGCTGTTTTGTTATCTTTATCTGTTTGTGGCAACCTGCATGTGAATCACTGCATAAAATTACTTTTAAATTGTCGTTTGTGGTACGTGGACTTTGGTGTTTCCCATTGACTTTTAATTTGTGGTGTAGGGATTTGTACTCATGGACACCCTTGTTTGTTTGTTTTTTATTTTGTTTGATTGATATTAGTTTCTATTTGATCTTGACATTTGTTCCTTGTGCATTTTACCAGGTTTGACGCAGTTTAAACGCTTTATGAGGGTTATTTAGATTTAGGCTTTTGAACTCATTTTGCTTTTCTATGAACAGTAGAAGTTACAAGTTAAAACCATCCATGAAAAATCAGAACCCAACTTGTTTACCAATACTTACATCATTTGAAACTTAAATTGCCAGTTTTTATTCTTTTCACATGTAAGTAGTTCATTCATGATTTTGCCTGCTATAACTCAAAACTGCACAACAATCTTTTATAAAGTGTCATACTTTAAACATTTTTTTATAGCCAAATCGATGACATATCTGATGATATTGTGACAACAGAATGTCCTTGCTGACAATGATAAATGAAATCAATTGAAGAAGCATTGTCGTTTATAAACTTGCATTTTTTAAAGACAAAAGGATATTTGAATGACATTACTGACCATACATGCACATAAAAGTTGTGCTGTGGTGGACTATGGAATAATGATTCTGAAAGGTAATGTATTGTAACTTACCTTGTTCTGTTCTAACACAGGAACAGCATTTTTCTTGCTGCCCTATTTAAATTATATATATACTGTGACTTTTCCCCTGTTGTGATGGAGTGGTTGTGTGTGTGTTTGTATGTGCGTAACTTGCGTTGTCTGTGGGGGGTGGCATGTGGGGGGTGTATGTGGTAATGCTATTTCATTTGCGTGAGCGATTATTTGGTTTTGTTGTTGAATTTTCTTGCTTTTAATTTTTGTGTTGTTACTCCAATTTGGTGAAGGAATGCGCTATGTATGGTTCACTATTATTATTCGTAGTATTAAGTAGATGTGACTGTATTTGACGTAGTGTGCCTGCATAAAGCATGGTTGACACTTGTTTGTACGTTTTAACGCCTTTCTTTCCTCTCGTCTGTGCTTACCACACTTTACAAATCCCACTGATAATCAAAAACCAAGAAAGTTTTGAGTCTTTTAGGAGTCTGTAAAAGATGCATGTTGTACAGTGGGACCTCCCTTATAAGACGCCCCCCCCCCCTCTCTAATAACACTCCCCCCCCCTGCTCTTATAAGACCCCTCCACACGTAGGACCTTACTTCTCTGAGACTTGCCGTTCTTTGTAAGTATTGAAATTACCTTTCTTATGCAACTCCCCCCACTTAAGAGCTTTCTTGGATTATTTTTCAAGGTCTTAAAGGGAGGTTCCCCTGTACTTACACTTTAATTTCTTGCTCTCGTCTCTCTCTCACTCTCTCTCTCTCTCCTCTTCTCTCTCTCTCTTCTCTCTCTCTCATCTGCTCTCTCTCCTCTCTCTCTTCTCTGCTCTCTCTCTCTCTCTCTCTCTCTCTCTCCTCTGTTCCACATTCTTTTTACATGCATCCATGCAGCAATCTTTTTCTAGTCCTCATGTGTGTAAACACATGTGTATGATGTAACATAATTATGAAGTGTATCTCAGTTGAGAAAATAGTAATAATGAAAATAAATTAGATGGCTGGAGCTTGTCATGACAAATGTGATTTTTTCCCTTAAAGTACATGAGCAAATCTTCTGGACTGAAAATTCACAAAGAGAGAGAAAAAAACAAAAACAGTATTAAACAATGTTATCAGTATATGTACAAAAGGGTAGACAGGATACGAATAACATGGCAAAAAGAAACCTGGCTATTTCCACCGCAATCATACAGTCATGCAAGCACTTTGGGTGTTTTGTACAAGGGTTACCGGAGTGGTAAATAGGGCAGTTGCTGGGTGCTGATTGACCTTGGATTTCAACAGTTGAATGAGAGAGAGTCAGGGGACACTCGGGCAAACAAGCACAGGTATTTAAGTAGTGCTTGTATAGAGTACGACCACTGGTGGCAAATGTCCTGGTATTGATTGTGTGGCTGCAGGTCGTAGGGTGAAAGGGGCGGTGGTTCTGGTGGTGCGCTGGGTCTGACCTGGGTGTTTGGGTGCTGTACCTGGACCCTCCACTACACTACCTGGTATTGATTATGTGGCTGCCGGGGTCGTGGGTGAAAGGGGCGGTGGTTCATGGTGGTGCTGCTGGTCTGACCTGGGTGTTTGGGGTGCGGTACCTGGACAACCTCACTACACCCTGGTATTGGATTGTGTGGCTGCAGGTCTTGTGTGAAGGGGCCGGTGTTCTGGTGGTGCTGCTGGTTCTGACCTGGGTGTTTGGGTGAATGTACCTGGACACCTCCACTACGCCCTGGTCTTCGCCTATGTCTTCACCATCCTGCAACACGCTGCCGTGGCTCTTCCTCTTCGTCTTCCACTTCCTCATGAAATGAAAGGTATGGACAATTAAGCCTGTTTATTTCATTGTTGTTCTTTGGTTATTTATCAAGGCACAACAATCTAAGCATATTAGCTTTATATAATCTCTTCCACAAGAATTGGCATTCAGAGCGTTCATTTAACCAGGCGAAACAAGCTTAAGGCACACTTAGCTTTTGTATCATCTCTTCCACAAGAATTGGCATTCAGATCTGTCATTTACAAGGCTAAACAAGCTTATAGGCACACGTAGCTTTTTAGCTTCTCTCCACAAAATTACATTCAGAGCTGTCATTTAACAAAGATGAAACAGGCTCAAGGCACACTTAACTATATCATCTCTTCCACAAAGAATTGGCATTTAAGACTGAAGTCTGCTGCTGAAGCAACAGAAATTTGCTGTATTCAAGTCCCTCTTCTTAAGCTAATCTCAGATGGGAGCCACCCAACTGTTTGTTAGTGTTGAGAGCCATAATGCTTCTTTTGAAAAAGATTTTATAGAACTTAAACTGAAAAAAACGATTGCCCATTGCTGTCAAAAATCATTGGTGCATTTGTCCTACTTTACTATTGGCTGAAACTTGTTCCAGACATAAGCAGAATAAACTACCAAATCCCTTTATGATGCATGCTTGTTGCACTGCCATCTGACCTCTAAGGGTCGGCACACAGAAATGTATCATGCCCTGAAATAACTCATCACATCAGCATCATCATCGTCATATGTTTGTTGTCTTTGTCATTGTCATCATCATCCTCATCATCCGTACTATCATCATCCTGCAGTGTGTAGAGGTGCCACAGAGGTAATGGCATTCGCATCATATACAATAAACCCGGTTAGACATTTTTCACCCTGCCGCATAGTTACTAGCGTCTGGTAGCGAACTTGGCAGTTAACGTTCGCACCAGCCTCAAGTAACGGTGCCTCAGCCTTAGCTGTAAGCCGCAAGTAACTGGTGCTATTTTAAAAAATTCTCTCTTCTCCCTATTGCGGCATAGTGGACACAACCTGCACTCACTAGCAAATAGGGGAGCCTACTGAGATAGGCAGGCTCTTTGGTTTCATCTTACCAAACCTTCACCTCTAATTTTTAGCGTGAAAGAAGAATCCCTCCTTTTCCCCGAATGCAAGAGTAGAAATCCTAGCCATTCTTTGTTGCCGAACATTCACCAGAACACCGACGTATTCCGTTACACGAGCTATAGAATTAAGTTCATCAAAGTGGTTCAGATGATGAGAGAGTGACAGGGTCACATTAATTAATCAAGAAAGTGAACATGAACTTTTTGAAGATTTTTTAGCTTCCAGTGTCACTAGAAGAAGTAGAAGATGAAGAAGGAGAAGATGAAGAGAACAAGCGTCGCTGCTCAGTCAGCTTGCCCGCCAAAGCTGGTCGAAAATGCACTGTCTCCACTTACAACACAGACGTGACACTGACTGTGTGTGGTTTGTGTGTGTGTGTGTGGGTGTGCGTGAACACGCGTGTGTGAGTGTGTGTGTGAAACAACAGCTATTTTTTTGCGTGTTTTGTGTTATGTCATTTCAACTAGAATTGTGGCTAATAGTATCATATATCTTTAGCAAATATCCGTGATGTTGTATGTGAAGTCTGCTCTTTCCAATGATGCATGCGCAACAAGGAACTTACTGTGCCGCAAAGTACCGGACAAAAACACAAAAGTGCTAAATCGTGCGTCCGTCGACGGTTTTCTGACGAACTAAGCCGGCACATGTCGCAGCCACTGCAAGCGGCTGCCGCGGGAGGTTTAAGAACCTGTTACGAGGGGATTTTTCCCTCTCACTCTGCACTAGGCTTATGGTCAGAATGTGGAGTCTTTCGGAGAGATGATAAACCGAGTGTCCTGTGTGCTCATGTACTTATCACATGTTAAACCGCAGTGGAAAATTTACACCGACACCCTGTACCTTCCTCACATCACACAAAAATCGCATGCAAATAAAAATAGAGTGGACCCCTCTGGAGCGACGGCGGCTCATCCCGGTGGTACAACCCGAATCTCACAGAGCGATAAAGTACCAAATCCCAAATTTTCATCATCAAATTCAGAATTACCTCCATGTTTTTTGTGACACATTATATCAGGTAGAGAAAATGTGTTTGTCACTCTGTGAATGTATGACATTGTGTAATTACGGTGCGAAAGAATATCGCCGTTTTTTATTTCGACGATGCAGTGCTTAACCACTGTCCTGCGGTCGCGCTATGATAATACGCTCCTTCCTCAGAACTCCAGGGACAATTCCTCCTCTGGCAAATGTACGCTTTTGACTTTTAAAAGCAAACGCAAACAAACATCTATGAAACAAAAGTTGAAATTTGTTTTTTGTTGAAGACCTACAAGCATTTTCACGTGTTGTTTTTTGTAACTCCAGCTGTTTGAGATTATTAGAATTAATTATGTTTATCTTGTTTTGCCCGTTGAGGAGTTTAAGGTTAACGTGACTTTAACTCATTCTGGACGAACTACGAGTGTACTTGGAACGGAGAACTCCGTCATGGCCTATACGAGTATTCTCGGAACAGCAATGTCCTGTTTTTTTCAATCCAAATGTTTTTCTAGTTTACACTCTTCATCACTGTTCCGCTTTCGTTTGACTTATGTTTTGGTACTTATTTAATTTCTCATGTTAAAAAATGCAACAAATCGCCTTAGACAAAATCAGCCTCAGACAATACTCAATACATTTTCTTTAACAGTGCTAGTATAAGGAGACTAATGATTTCTGATTTTAACCGCTCTCGGCATTCACAAAAACGTAACGTTACGGGAATTCCCCATACCCCAATGTTTTCACAGCGTAAATCCGCCGTGACCCTTCAACCTGGTAAGTTTCCATCACTTGCAGACCCAGTGAAATTGTGGTTCAGAATGGACCCCAACCTTGGGTAGCATCCTTGGGACAGACCATGACTGCTCTAGTATATGGGATAGTAATTGCGTGTCCATTTCATAGACGAAGAGCTAAAACTGCATGGCGTGTCCAGTGTAGCAAAGCGTGGGACCAATGTGTCGTCTGCTCGGCACTGCTGTGTGGTGATTGTAGGATTTCTCGCGTTTTGGGAAGATGAGTAGGATATATTGAAGAACTGAAAATTGACCATGAAGAGTTAAAGAAAGTCAGATGTGGATTTAGGAGGTGGTGTAGTCAAAACTTTAGCAATTACGAAGTTGAGTTGTCAACACTCAGCTGCTCGCATCAAACAAAATGGCGGCCTAGTACGGCATGCCAGCACTAGCAATGCATTTCGAGAACCAACTGGCCCATAACGCATTCCAAACACTGCGGGCCCCTCTCGATTATGTTCTTTTTGTTTTACCCCCCCATTCTTCAAAACAGCAGCAGACAAAACAAAGCAAGATGCGGCAACACAACAAGCAAGTAAACAAAGGTCCAACACTTGACCCACTTTGGTGGGTCACAGGGAGCAGAACGATACGTATAGGCCTGGCCTACATGTTTGGGGCATCAGCGACAGTGACAGTCCGTCTTTGGCCTACTGACTGGCTCTTCTGTCCAGCGAGTTTGCTCTGTTATTGCAGATTATGTTTTTTGTTGACTACCTTGACCACAGTAGTAGAATGTAATGTAGGGGTGGAGGGTAGGGGTTGGGGTGGTAATGCCACCTGTATGATGGGGTGACACCAATGACACAGTAGTAGAATGTTATGGTGGGTGTAGGGTTAGGGGTGGGGTGCGGTATGCCCACCTGTATGATGGGTTGACACCAATGACACCGTA
>CM065681.1:58445414-58521035 GCA_017654935.2 Phymorhynchus buccinoides | reverse complement strand
TGCTCATAAAAAAAAGTAGCAGTGCGAACTGCTACTTTTTTTTACATGCAGCACACGATGTGACAAGTAATTGTAGTAGTTGTATAGTAGTAGTAGTAGTAGTAGTAGTAGTAGTAGTAGTAGTAGTAAGTAGTCTCGCTCATAAAAAAGCATGTAGCAGTGCGAACTGCTACTTTTTTTTTACATGCAGCACACGATGTGACAAGTAAGTTTGTAGTAGTTGTATAGTAGTAGTAGTGGTAGTAAATCTCGCTATAAAAAAATGTAAGCAGTGCGAACTGTAGTACAAGTAATTGTAGTAGTAGTAGTAGTAGTAGTAGTGGTAGTGGTAGTAGTGGTAGTGGTAGTAATGGTGGTGGTATAGTGCTAGTAATAAAGACTGCTACTTTTTTTTATGGGCGAAGAAATTTCATGATCGGCATTTAAATTCTTCGCTCATGAAAAAAAGTAGCAGTGCGAACTGCTACTTTTTTACATGCAGTACACGATGTGACAAGTAATTGTAGTAGTAGTTAGTAGTAGTAGTAGTAGTAGTAGTAGTAGTAGTAGTAGTAGTAGTAGTAGTAGTAGTAGTAATGGTGGTAGTATAGTGCTAGTAATAAAGACTGCTACTTTTTTTTTATGGGCGAAGAAATTTCATGATCGGCATTTAAATTCTTCGCTCATGAAAAAAAGTAGCAGTGCGAACTGCTACTTTTTTTTACATGCAGCAGACGATGTGACAAGTAATTGTAGTAGTTGTATAGTAGTAGTAGTAGTAGTAGTAGTAGTAGTAGTAGTAGTAGTAGTAGTAGTAGTAATCTCGCTCATAAAAAAAAGTAGCAGTGCGAACTGCTACTTTTTTTTACATGCAGCACACGATGTGACAAGTAATTGTAGTAGTTGTATAGTAGTAGTAGTAGTAGTAGTAGTAGTAGTAGTAGTAGTAGTAGTAGTAGTAGTAGTAGTGGTAGTAGTAGTAATGGTGGTGGTATAGTGCTAGTAATAAAGACTGCTACTTTTTTTTATGGGCGAAGAAATTTCATGATCGGCATTTAAATTCTTCGCTGGTGCAATTTTCTCGTTAGCAACACGGGAAATAACTCTAAGCACATTTTCTGCATTCTTTACATTTCGGCTACCGGAGAGCGCATGCGCAAATATCCGAAGTATGCGAAGAATGCAAAAGATTACTTCCGGCGAATTCTTTACACGAGCGACCTATTTTCATACGACAGTAGGCCTATGCCAAGTAGGAACTTGTCATGGAATTCTACAGCCTCAGGTTGGAACAAGAAAGAAGAAAACTAAGCTTTCAGTAGTTGGGAGTCTTTTTTGGTGCTAGCATGTCAGTACGTTGGCGAGCAGAAGCCCTCAAGACTACACCATGTAGACTAGATCTACATTGTAGCTACTCATCAGGCAAGTATATATATCTTCTTCATTTTCTTAAACATACGTTTTTGGTAGGATTATCTTGGTTGCTCTATGAAAATAGGTCGCTCGTGTAAAGAATTCGCCGGAAGTAATCTTTTGAATTCTTCGCATACTTCGGATATTTGCGCATGCGCTGTCGTGCAATGTCGTTGCTAGGAAAAATAAATATTTGTTTTATCTATTTTGTATTGTTTTACTCTAGTATTTTTGAAGAATTGTCAAGAAAAGTTTTTTACTTGAACGATGCTTTAAAAAAGGAGCCTTAGTCGTAACTATGGCCTTAGCGAAGTGGGGTTCTACCTTTCACTCAGTTTCAAGATGGCGGAATACGCAAGACTAGTGTTCTCCTTAAAAAATAAAAAAGTTGACCCTTCCTGTACCAAGGTTGAGAAGGACTGCATGTAAAAAAAAGTAGCAGTTCGCACTGCTACTTTTTTTCATGAGCGAAGAATTTAAATGCCGATCATGAAAATTCTTCGCCCATAAAAAAAAGTAGCAGTCTTTATTACTAGCACTATACCACCACCATTACTACTACTACCACTACTACTACTACTACTACTACTACTACTACTACTACTACTACTACTACTACTACTACTACTATACAACTACTACAATTAATTGTCACATCGTGTACTGCATGTAAAAAAGTAGCAGTTCGCACTGCTACTTTTTTTACATGCAGTACACGATGTGACAAGTAATTGTAGTAGTTGTAGTAGTAGTAGTAGTAGTAGTAGTGGTAGTGGTAGTAGTAGTAATGGTGGTGGTATAGTGCTAGTAATAAAGACTGCTACTTTTTTTTATGGGCGAAGAATTTTCATGATCGGCATTTAAATTCTTCGCTCATGAAAAAAAGTAGCAGTGCGAACTGCTACTTTTTTACATGCAGTACACGATGTGACAAGTAATTGTAGTAGTTGTATAGTAGTAGTAGTAGTAGTAGTAGTAGTAGTAGTAATCTCGCTCATAAAAAAAGTAGCAGTGCGAACTGCTACTTTTTTTTACATGCAGCACACGATGTGACAAGTAATTGTAGTAGTTGTTTACATGCAGCAGTAGTAGTAGTAGTAGTAGTAGTAGTAGTAGTAGTAGTAGTAGTGGTAGTAGTAGTAGTAGTAATCTCGCTCATAAAAAAAAAGTAGCAGTGCGAACTACTACTTTTTTTTACATGCAGCACATGCAGCACAGTAGTTGATGTGACAAGTTAATTGTAGTAGTAGTATGCAGTAGTAATTGTAGTAGTAGTATAGTAGTAGTAGTAGTAGTAGTAGTAGTAGTGGTAGTAGTAGTAGTAGTAGTAATCTCGCTCATAAAAAAAAGTAGCAGTGCGAACTGCTACTTTTTTTTACATGCAGTACACGATGTGACAAGTAATTGTAGTAGTTGTATAGTAGTAGTAGTAGTAGTAGTGGTAGTGGTAGTAGTAGTGGTGGTGGTATAGTGCTAGTAATAAAGACTGCTACTTTTTTTTATGGGCGAAGAAATTTCATGATCGCATTTAAATTCTTCGCTCATGAAAAAAAGTAGCTTTGCGAACTGCTACTTTTTTACATGCAGTACACGATGTGACAAGTAATTGTAGTAGTTGTATAGTAGTAGTAGTAGTAGTAGTAGTAGTAGTGGTAGTGGTAGTAGTAGTAGTAGTAATGGTGGTGGTATAGTGCTAGTAATAAAGACTGCTACTTTTTTTTATGGGCGAAGAAATTTCATGATCGGCATTTAAATTCTTCGCTCATGAAAAAAAGTAGCAGTGCGAACTGCTACTTTTTTACATGCAGTACACGATGTGACAAGTAATTGTAGTAGTTGTATAGTAGTAGTAGTAGTAGTAGTAGTAGTAGTAGTAGTATTGTAGTGTAGTAGTAGTAGTAGTAATGGTGGTAGTATAGTGCTAGTAATAAAGACTGCTACTTTTTTTTATGGGCGAAGAAATTTCATGATCGGCATTTAAATTCTTCGCTCATGAAAAAAAGTAGCAGTGCGAACTGCTACTTTTTTTTTTACATGCAGCAGACGATGTGACAAGTAATTGTAGTAGTTGTATAGTAGTAGTAGTAGTAGTAGTAGTAGTAGTAGTAGTAGTAGTAGTAGTATAGTAGTAGTCTCGCTCATAAAAAAAAGTAGCAGTGCGAACTGCTACTTTTTTTTACATGCAGCACACGATGTGACAAATAATTGTAGTAGTAGTAGTAGTAGTAGTAGATAGATAGTAGTAGTAGTAGTAGTAGTATTAGTAGTAGTAATGGTGGTGGTATAGTAGCTAGTGCTAGTAATAAAGACTGCTACTTTTTTTTTTATGGGCGAAGAAATTTCATGATCGGCATTTAAATTCTTCGCTGGTGCAATTTTCTCGTTAGCAACACGGGAAATAACTCTAAGCACATTTTCTGCATTCTTTACATTTCGGCTACCGGAGAGCGCATGCCCAGTACTCAGTAGGCCTAGACTAAAATCGTACAATTATAGAATGGAGAAACTGAGAGGGACATGCGAGGCGAAGTTGCCTACCATTTGATTCTGAATCAGCTATTCTCAGAGCACGACTGGCAAACGTCATTTCTCTGCACATCTTTACGTCACCGTTGATGTCTGATGAATGTGTTCTTTCTTTTGTAATATGTAGTCAACATCAGAGTCACGGTCCTTCTACTGTACTGAGATTTTCGATGAAACTATCGTCTGCTTTTCAGAGGGAGAGGCTTCCTGTGCCATGCACACTGATTGGATCATTATTATTAATTTGATATAAGGTTTCTGATTAGCGTTCCCTCTTATTCCCTCTTATAAATCAAAAGACCCGTATGTTCATATACCGGAACTAAAAATCCCAGGTAAAAATCGAGGTTTTTGAGGCGTTATTTCTCGGTTACCAAAGCAAACTGGGAGTTGTGTTTTTTGAAGGGGGTGTTGTTTCGGTGATCTATACGCGTGTCTGGGACAGAAACGTCCAAACGTGGCCCGTCTTTAAGAGTCATTGTTTTTAAAAAAGGCGAGCTTAATATTTAGAAGAGATGTCCAAAAGTTGTTTTGGACAACTCCTCTGCCAACCAGATCAGAGGGGCCCATCCCTCGCTACTCTTTCTAAGAATGGAGACTTTATTAAAGGCGATCTTGTAGTGTTTAATTTTACGTTCAACACGGTCCAGTTCCGTATTAATGTAAATGCATGAATCAAATAGATGTTCAATATCAATGATTGCCTCGCATAGGCAAAGTCTAGGATGAAATTTTGATAGAATAGAATTTGTTCTCAGCCGGAAAATTAATGCTTGAATAGCAAACGGGACATGGAGGAATAAGCCTTTACGTTCGATGTGGCTATCTTCGTCCCTGGTTAACGTGTATGTCTCGAGTTCTTGTTTCCATACTTTGTGGCTTTCAGCCTTCAAGATGTTTTTGATTTCGTTAACAGAAAATCCAATATTAATAGAGGTACCTTCCCGACCGACCGCCGCGGCCTTGGCCGCCCGGTCGGCCAGGTAGTTTCCTTTGATTCCACAGTGGGACGGGATCCACGTTACCGCGATATTTACTCCTTTTAGTTTTAGCTGATGTATTGCATGTCTTATTTCATATATTATCTCCAATCTAAGTTTGGTGTTGCCCTGCAGAGCTTTCACAGAGGATAGGGAATCTGTCAGGACAAACACGTTGATCGGTGGATTAGGAAAAGTATTTATATAAGTGACAACTTCTAGGATGGCCCAGAGTTCTGCGCTAAAAATGGAGATTTTATCGTTTAATTTGAAACATTTAGAAATCTGTAGGGATGGAATGGAAAAAGCGCATCCTGTTTGATCGTTTATTTTAGAGCCATCTGTATACACCAGAAGGTAGTTTTGAAGGCCAGCTATTTTTTCTTTTGCTGCTATGGTAAGCAAATTTAAATCGTTTTGTTTGGAGAATGTTTGGTGCAAAGAGGTATCATAGATCGCCTCTTCACGTTCCCACTGCGGAAAATCATACTGTGTTCTTGGAGTGACTTCCTCCAGTCTTATTCCGGCCTTATCAAAGAGGTTCTTAGTAAATGAGACTGGGTCAACAGTCTTAACAAATAGACGAGGTTGCTTGCGTTTTACTCTCGTCAGAATAATGTTAGATGACTCTAACTAGTCGTCAAAAAACTCTTCAGTAGATCCCTGTTTGGAGGAAAAAAGTCTTCTTAAGCTGGAAGCACAATGTAGCTTCATATAGTGATCTAGAGGAAGCCAATCGACATCTCTATACACTAAATAGTTGATGGCATAACGTGGTATACCCAAGGCCGTTTTTAAAGCTTTAGTTTCTACGGCTTGCAGCCGTTTAAATTGGGATTTGAACATCGTATAAAAGCCCTCCATCCCGTAGGTAAGGCGGCTTCTGACCAAAGTTCGGGTTAAATAGGTTAACAAATTTGCATCCTTAGCCCAGGCTTCCTTGGAAATAACTTTTAAGAAGTTAAGGGCCCTAGATGCTTTCTTGATGGTGTGTGAGAGATGCGCTGACCATGTTAACTTTGAGGACAGTACCACTCCCAAAAACTTTACCTGAGGACTGGATTGAACCTTTGTCCCAAGAATATCTATATGAAAATAAAATTTATTTGAAGTATTGTTTGAAAAAACCATAAATTCACATTTGTTTAGGGAGAGGGTAAAGCCATTCTCCCTAAGATAACTGGCTATGACTGTAGTGTACTTCTGATGTTGTTTGAAACATTTTTCAGTGATAGAATTATTTCGTCTGGAGGTAAGAGTCCAAATAGCTATATCATCAGCGTACATGGAAATACGTGTTCCTTTAAAAGGAATAGACTTCATATCATGCAGCATGATGTTAAACAATGTTGGCGCAATTATGCTGCCCTGCGGCACTCCCATGTCTACACTATGGGTTCTGGAGAGTGCCTGGCCTACTTTGACAGTCATGTTGCGATTATGAAGGAAGGAACGAATGAAATTAAACATATTTCCCTCTATGCCAAGATCGCTAATTTTTTGGAGCAACCTCCCATGCCAGACAGAGTCATAGGCTCCCTTTATGTCGAAGAAGGTTGCAAGAACCCTTTTTTTCCGACAGAACGTAGGCCTACTCGGCTGGTCCGTATATGGCCCTGCTTCAACCGCCGCTCTTTTACATGTGGAGCCAGGTTTGCTGCTGCAGCCACAGCTGGCATTGCATGTGTAGTACTGGATATTATACATTTCTAAGCCTACACACACCACCTTCACCCTGACACATTCCTTTTTACAATATCAGCCACATGCTTTATTTGTCCATCACTTTCTTATTTTTTGCAACACTTGATAGCAGTCTGTTTTCCTTCATACAAGTACAAATTTACAGACGAAAGAAAGAGGCCTATGGAACTTTGCACGCATGCTCTATTATGTTTGCTAGCAATTTAATAAGTGAATACTAACAATATCCTTAGCATCGTTTGTTCCTTCAAAGTAATTCGTTGCGTGAGAGAATTAATGTTGCGTCAGAGAAACAGAATCTCTGTGTCTGTCTGTCTGTCTCTCTCTCTCTCTTTTTCTCTGCTCTCTCTCTCTCTCTCTCTCTCTCTCTCTCTCTCTCTCTCTCTCTCTCTCTCTCTCTCTCTCTCTCTCTCTCTCTCTCTCTCTCTCTCTCTCTCTCTCTCTCTCTCTCTCTCTCTCTCGCTCTCTCTGTGTGAATAGGATTTGGTTTTATTTTGTCATGTGTATGTGTTTATGCTTTGATTTGTGCATGCGCATGCTAAATATGAGTATCTACAGTGGTTTTAGGCTGGATTTTGTCATGTGTATTTGTTTAAATTTTAAAGACGAGTATGTAAAGTAGGTTTAGGTTTAATTTTGTTATTAATATGCGCTTAGTTTTACTTTTATGTGTGTTAAAGATGAGTACATAAAGCAGGTTTAGTTTTGATTTCGTCATTGTATGTATTTACGTTTTAATATGTGCATACACATTCTAAAAATATGAATAGGTTTGCTTTTGTCACGTGTGTGTATTTACTTCTTAATTTGTGCATGTTAAGTATGAATAACGTAATATAGGAATATGTTTGATTTTGTTATGTGTACAAATATTTACATTTTAAATTGTGCATGTTAAGATGAGTAGGTAAAGGTTTGATTTTATTACGTGCATGGTTGTCCGTTCAAATAAGTACATTTTTAAGATGAGTATGTAAAGTATGATTAGGATTGATTTTGTTATGTGTTTGTGCACTTCTCAATTTGTGCATGTTAAAGATGAGTATGAAAAGTAGGATTATTTTGGTTTTTTTCTCCGTGTGTATGTGCTTAGGCCTACTCTTAATTTATGCACGTTCAAAATGAGTATAGTTAATAATATTAGATTTGATTTTGTTATTGTCGTGCTACTATATAGGGTTGTATTTTGCATTCTTATATTGCTTTGTCTGTGCTCATTTTCCTTTTTTATTTCTACTTTTATATTTGTAATTTTTTTTCTCCAGAGGGCTGGATGTTAAAAAAAAAAAAGCATGTTATTGCTTATTCTATTACCCTCTATAAATAAAATTCATTCAATTCAATTCAATTCAGTTCAATTATCTCTCTCTCTCTCTCTCTCTCTCTCTCTCTCTCTCTCTCTCTCTCTCTCTCTCTCTCTCTCTCTCTCTCTCTCTCTATGTCTGTCTCTCTTTTTCTCTGTCTGTCTGTCCGTCTCTCTCTCTATTATACATGTCTGTCTCGCTCTCTCGCTCTCTCTCTCTCTCTCTGTCTGTCTCTCTCTCTCTCTCTCTCTCTCTGTCTGTCTCTATGTCTGTCTGTTTGTCTGTGTCTCTCTCTGTCTGTCTCTCTCTCTCTATGCCTGTCTCTCTGTCTGTCTGTCTGTCTGTCTGTCTCTCTCTCTCTCTCTCTCTCTCTCTCTCTCTCTCTCTCTCTCTCTCTCTCTCTCTCTCTCTCTCTCTCTCTCGTCTGTCCGTCTCGGTGTATGCTTTGTCTCTTTCTGTCTCCCACTCGCGCGCTTGTCTGTGTTTGTAATAATAATCATAATAATAATCATAATAATAATCATAATAATAATAATAATAGTGAAGCATTTACATAGCGCACTCCTCCACCAAATGTGGAGCTCTATGCGCTTAACAACAACAACACAAAAAATAAAAGCAAGAAATTCAACAAAGACATAATCTCTCACATGCCCCCCCCCCCCCCCTCCCTCCACACACACACACACACACACACAGGGACACACATACACACACACACACACACACACACACACACACACACACACACACACACACACATACTGTCTGTCTGTCGTTCTCTTGACTCTCTCTCTCTCTCTCTTGTCTGTCGGTCTGCATGTATAGTGTAGAGTGGCACAGTGGTATCGCGTTCGCTTCGTGTCAAGTAAACCCGAGTTCGAACCTGGGTACAGGGGATTTTTTCCTCTCATTCTGCACTAGACCTTAACGGTCTGAACGTGGAGTCTTTCGGATGAGACGATAAACCGAGGTCCCGTGTGCCCATGCACTTCGCATACGTTAAGCCCAGTGGAAACGAAAAAGTTGTCATTTGGTCAAAATTTACCCCCCCTCCCTCATCAGTGACAAAAATCGCATGCAAAAAAACAACAACGCAAAAAAACATTGGGTGGCGCGCCTCTGGCTGCGACGCGCTCTCCAGGTGGGAGCAACCCGAATTTCACAGAGACGCCTCTGTGACTATAAAGTACCTAATACCTAATGTCTGTCTTTGTCTCTCTTCCTCTCTCTTGTTTGTCTGTTTTTAGTCTGCAAGCCATTCTGTCTCTTTCTTTTTCTTTGTCTCTCTCTGTCTTTTTTAATTTGTCTGTCTCATTGTCTGTATGTCTGTCTGTCTCATTCTTGTCTGTTTCGGTTTGCCTCAATCTGTCTTTGTTTCTGCCGTTACCTGTTTGTCTGTCACTTGTTTGCTTGTCTGTCTCTCCCCTCTCTCTTGCTTGTCTGTTTCTTTGTCTCAGTCTTTCTTGTCTGTCTGCCTTTCTCTTTGTTTCTGTCTCAGTCTTGTCTGTCTCTATAATTTGTGTCTGTCTTTCTATATTGTCTGTTTATCTCTCTTAACTCTCTGTCTATTTGTCTTTTCATATGTTTGCCTCTCTCTCTCTCTGTGTGTATGTGTGTGTGTGTGTGTGTGTGTGTGTGTGTGTGTGTGTGTGTGTGTGTGTGTGTGTGTGTGTGTCTCTCTCTCTCTCTCTCTCTCTCTCTCTCTCTCTCTCTCTCTCTCTCTCTCTCTCTGTGCATTATATGCTATTGTATAAGGCAGCAGACACTTATATATATATACTGAATAAAGTTGGTAGGATAGAATTTTGTTCCGTAAACCCGTCAACTAAACAACACGTGTTCTTTTGACACGCCTGTCTATAGTAAACACTGTTGCCAAACGGAGCCACATGGCTCCAGTGAGAAAAAAGCATGGCGCCGCGGCTTCCCTCCCAGGCTAAGCGCCATGACAGGCCGTTCAGTAATATCGATGCCTTTACCTGCTACCACTGTACCTTGCTTCTGTGTGCCACTATAGGAAAGCCTACACGAAGGCCTACCACGCTTCACTTGTTCAAGATGACTGATTTGTGACACACAGTGTTTGGATGTTCCGTGGCAGACTTCAGGATTAGCTGGCTTACTAGCGTGCTTTGCTTGTATGGAATACTCGATTAGTCTAATACAATAACAGTTTGGCAGAGGATAAATTAGGGGCTTATTCGACACGTAAGATAAACACGTTGAAACCATAATGGAATTCGCGATCGATATGTGTAGGCCTACCTTGTGGACGTCAACATTTATTCGTATACTTAATATAATTGAAACTAGAACTGTGAAGCCTTGTAATTAAACACGTCGGTTATAGTATGGTGCTGCTATAGTTACTTTTTGTTTGGTAAGTAACGCTGTCTTATTTTAGGGATTTGTACTATTAACTTTACATGCTAATCAGAGACAGTGTTACTTCTAAAATAAAAATGACGAAGCAAGTCATGTGGAAACGCCAGCCGATCTTGTGTGTGTTGCTGATTGTGACAGTACCGTGTGTGTTGGTGGGAACAAGTTGTGCAGTTGAAAAGGAGCAGGGAGGTGGAACCAGTGTCAACTGTAGTGACAGAAACCTGACCTTTCTCCCCAATGTCACCGGTGAAAATGTTACAGAACTGAACGTCGCTTTTAACCGAATAACCAAATTACCCAAGAACTCTCTATCTTATTTGACACATTTAATCCGAGTCAACCTGGCCCACAATCAATTAATGGAGATGGACCAGAACGCTTTCCATGGACCGTGGAGTCTGCAGAGTGTGGATCTAAGCCAGAACAGACTGACAGCTCTGCAGGACGGCACCTTCCGTAATCTGTCCTCACTGCGGTCCCTGACGCTGGACAACAACCAGATCGAGGAGCTCGGCCCCCAGTCCTTGGAAGGTCTGACCCAGGTGACCCAGCTGGACCTGGCCTACAACCAGCTACAGGTGCTGGACAACAACACCTTCGTCCACCTCCACCATCTCACCTGGCTCAGCCTGGCCTACAACCGTTTGAGCCGCTTAGCAGCTGGGGCCTTCTGTGGACTGAGCAGCCTGACTTTCTTGGACCTGTCAAACAATGACTTATACACTGCTTCTGCATTGCCTCCTGGTGTTTTTCAACCTTTGGGTAAATTAGAAGATTTGATCATTGATCACAATTCTGGATACAACGGCTATCCAGATGGGGTTTATTCTGATCTTGTTTCTCTGCACCGACTGACCATTGATAGCTTTTCTGACATGTACTTTGGACCTGATTTCTCGGCTCTTCGTTCTATTGAAACTTTGGACCTGACTCACAATTGTGGCGCAAATATTATCTCGAACAATTCTTTGGAAGGGTTTAAAAACTCAACTCTGTCTGAGCTTTTATTTAACGGCTGTAATTTGCATAAGATTGAGCTGTGCGCTTTCTGTGATCTTCCTGCTTTAAGACGACTGAAGTTTGAGTCTGGAAATACGTTGCCGCACAAGATTATCGAGTCTTTCTACGGTCTTCAGTATCAGAATATGTCTGAAATTTCTCTTATCCGTGTTGGGAAAAGCCTATCTCTTAATTATGTTGTTACCTACCGTGTGGCAAGGTACCTCCGTAACATCTGTGTCACAACATTTAAGATGGTGAACAACAAAGTTCAACGTTTGACTGGAAATGCTCTGACATCCTACAACTCCACATTTTCGCGTTGCATTGAAAACTTTGACATGTCTAACAACTGCCTGGTGGGTGATATGTCAGCCTTACTACATCTGCTCATCACTTGTCCAAGACTGCGCACACTTCAATTACAGGATCAGAACACCTTTTCCTTCTCTACAGCCAAATGTTTGGTAAACCAGAATTATCAATGTAAAGAAAATTTGGTCCAGGAAGACAACAATAATAATCCTGGTACTACCGAGAACTTCACAGTCCCAATTCCCCCAAAACTAGCGTTTGTAAATCTTTCTTCAGTCTTCCCACATCTCAGTCCGTCACATCTCAACATCACGTTTACCTCAGCTAATCACCTCAAAACACTGGACATGTCTTACCTAGGAATGACTCCATGCACAACAACATTCTTCGGCCTTGAAAACCTCGAAACCTTCAGTCTGGAAGGTAATATTTGCAGCAGCTTTTCTGACACGATCTTCGATTGGATGCCCAGTCTGACAACACTGAGGCTGTCCAGCATCGTCCTGCATCAGGAGTTCGTGACCAACCGCGCCAAACGGGTGTTCCAGAATCTGAAAAAGCTCCAGGTGCTGGATCTGTCCCTCAACAACTTGGTCTACATCAGCTCGGACATGCTGCAGGCTCAGGCCGATCTGACTGCTCTGGATTTGAGAGGTAACCGTTTACAGAGCGTGTCCGTCGGCCTGGAACATCACCAGAAGCTGAGGAGACTGGATCTGAGTTACAACATGCTGACCAGCCTCAAGCCATCAGAGAGACGAGCCATGGACACACTGGCTGAGCGACATGGATTTCGGTATGTCATCTTCTGTCCTAGGTAATAGACTATGTTTTGTGCATAAACGCAGGAAGTAGACACAGTCTATCTGTCTGCATGTATGTCTCTTTTTTTACACGCATCGCTCCCACACCAGCCCGTCACCTCCATCACCCATCACCTCCATCTCTCCCCCATTTTCTAATCTTTTGAAGATAAGGCACAGGTAGCATACACTTTCTGATGTTTTAAAAAAAACACCCGAGGTATTCTCTGGCCCATCTTTGGAATAAGAAAACGAAGAAACAAAACTGTTCACTTTGTGCTCAATGCTTTCTTAACGATCCTTTCTATCTTGATAATGTCAATACAGCTTGAACCTGCAAGGAAACCCTCTGGTGTGCTCCTGTTACAACATGGACCTGGTCCCGTGGTTGTTGGACACGGCAGTGGCCCTGGACGGCACAGGACTCCCCGCTAACTACACGTGCACCTCGGAGCAGGGCGAACCCACCAGCACAGCCCAGGTGATGGATCAGTGGTTGACACACTGGCGCAGATGTGTCGGAGAACGTATGCTGAGCGTTGCCCTGTCCGCCTTTTTCGCGCAGGTGGGTGGTGGGGATAGTTGACTGACTGGTTCTTTTTTCACACCTCTTTTCTTCTACCACCACTCCGTCTTCTTGCTCTCGCTCCTCTTCCTCCTCCTCTTCCCCTTTCTCAGTATCCAGTCTCAAGGGACGACGTGGTTTTTTTAAATATATTTTTTATTACTGTTTTTATTGATTAGATAGGTCTACTACGCTTATATGATATGAAGTACACACAGTGAATACGAGCCCCGATTTTCCAAAAGTAGATGATCATTAAATGATGACTCTGATGAAGGTGATGATGGTGACGAAAATGATGTGAATAATGATGATATGATAACGATGAAGTTGGGTACTAACAGTGTTCATAAATGACGAGCAGACGTTTTCTTTTCTCCTCATCATTTTCAATTGTCTCGACAGATTCTGGGCCTCATCATCACTCTCTTCATGGTTCGCTCCTGGCCTCAGCTCTACTACGCCTGGCGAGCCATCCGGAATCTCCACATCCTCAAACGACTCCACTTTCCTAAGGACGCCTTCCTCGTGTACGCCAACGTCGATGATGACGTCACTCTGGCCTGTGTCACGTGGCAAAGGATTCTGGAAGACCGTTATGGTGTGCGTCTGCTGCTGCGAAACCGAGACGATGTTTGTGGATACGAGGCGGAGAATATTGTGCAGCATATTGACAACTCCTGGAAGGTCAGAATTTTTTCCTTCGCCCCATTGTGTAGTCTAAATTCGCTTGTCCATTTTTTGTCTGTCTGTCTGTTTGTTTTTTTCTGCCAAGGAGATTCTATTTTAGACATTGTTGGTTCTATTGTTTTGACTGTTTGTGTACAACGTGTCTACAAAAGCCAAGAACGGTTCTTAACGTTTTTATGAATGATTATGTCCTAAAGACTTGAATCTTTTAATCAAATTTCGGAGTTAATTGTCATATATCGAAGTCAACTTTTTAACTCATCTTCATTCTTTCACATTTTCTTGTTTTTGTTCTCTGAAATTCTAGTAAAAGTTATGAATCGATTTTAACAAGCGTTTGTTTTGGGCTAGGACATCACCGAAAGGACAGTTCCTTTGATCAGGCTAAACGCGTGCACAAATCTATCTATCATTGTTTTTCTGTGCTCAGGTGGCACTGTTGGTCATCCAGGCCTTCTGAGTGTAGAAAGCTACAGTATCAACTCAAAGAAAGTTGATAAGATTACTCTAAATGTTGTCTAGACGTCTACAAAGCGATATATCCTTGTTTCTCTGTGCTCAGGCGGAACTGCTGTTCACTCTGGTCTTATGTAGAGAGTTACAATATATATCGAAGAAATGTTAATTGAATCACTAAGCATTTGGTCTACAACGCAACATCTTCCTGTTTCTCTGTAGAACTGCTGTTCACTCTATCTGGTCTTATGTAGAGAGTTACAATATCTATCGAAGAAATGTTAATTGAATCACTCAGCATTTGGTCTACAACGCAATATCTTCCTGTTTCTCTGTAGAACTGCTGTTCACTCTATCTGGCATTATGCAGAGAGTTAAAATATAATTGAAAGAAATATTATTTTGTACCCTCTGAACTTGGTCTACAAAGCGATCTCTCCCTGTTTCTCTGCGTTCATGTGGTACACTTACTGCTGGTCACCCAGGCCTTCGCCTATGTATAAATCTACGGTATCAACTCAAAGACAATTGTATTAGACTATTTGTTTACAAAGCGATGTATTTCCCTCTTTCTCTCCGCTCATGTGGTACTGCTGGTCACCCAGGCCTTCGCCTATGTAGAAAGCTACGGTGTTAACTCAAAAACAATTGTATTAGACTATTTTTAATTTGTTTACAAAGCGATGTATCTCCCTGTTTCTCACTGTTCAGGTAGTACTACTGGTGACCCCTGTTTCTCACTGTTCAGGTAATACTACTGGTGACCCCTGTTTCTCACTGTTCAGGTAGTACTACTGGTGACCCCTGTTTCTCACTTTTCAGGTAGTACTAGGCCTACTGGTGACCCCTGTTTCTCACTTTTCAGGTAGTACTAGGCCTACTGGTGACCCCTGTTTCTCACTGTTCAGGTAGTACTAGGCCTACTGGTGACCCCTGTTTTTCACTGTTCAGGTAGTACTAGGCCTACTGGTGACCCCTGTTTCTCACTGTTCAGGTAGTACTACTGGTGACCCCTGTTTTTCACTGTTCAGGTAGTACTACTGGTGACCCCTGTTTCTCACTGTTCAGGTAGTACTACTGGTGACCCCTGTTTCTCACTGTTCAGTAATACTACTGGTGACCCCTGTTTCTCACTGTTCAGGTAGTACTACTGGTGACCCCTGTTTCTCACTGTTCAGGTAGTACTACTGGTGACCCCTGTTTCTCACTGTTCAGGTAGTACTACTGGTGACCCCTGTTTCTCACTGTTCAGGTAGTACTACTGGTGACCCCTGTTTCTCACTGTTCAGGTAGTACTACTGGTGACCCCTGTTTCTCACTGTTCAGGTAGTACTACTGGTGACCCCTGTTTCTCACTGTTCAGGTAGTACTACTGGTGACCCCTGTTTCTCACTGTTCAGGTAGTACTACTGGTGACCCCTGTTTCTCACTGTTCAGGTAGTACTACTGGTGACCCCTGTTTCTCACTGTTCAGGTAGTACTACTGGTGACCCCTGTTTCTCACTGTTCAGGTAGTACTACTGGTGACCCCTGTTTCTCACTGTTCAGGTAGTACTACTGGTGACCCCTGTTTCTCACTGTTCAGGTAGTACTACTGGTGACCCCTGTTTCTCACTGTTCAGGTAGTACTACTGGTGACCCCTGTTTCTCACTGTTCAGGTAGTACTACTGGTGACCCCTGTTTCTCACTGTTCAGGTAGTACTACTGGTGACCCCTGTTTCTCACTGTTCAGGTAGTACTACTGGTGACCCCTGTTTTTCACTGTTCAGGTAGTACTACTGGTGACCCCTGTTTCTCACTGTTCAGGTAGTACTACTGGTGACCCCTGTTTCTCACTGTTCAGGTAGTACTACTGGTGACCCCTGTTTCTCACTGTTCAGGTAGTACTACTGGTGACCCCTGTTTCTCACTGTTCAGGTAGTACTACTGGTGACCCCTGTTTCTCACTGTTCAGGTAGTACTACTGGTGACCCCTGTTTCTCACTGTTCAGGTAGTACTACTGGTGACCCCTGTTTCTCACTGTTCAGGTAGTACTACTGGTGACCCCTGTTTCTCACTGTTCAGGTAGTACTACTGGTGACCCCTGTTTTTACTGTTCAGGTAGTACTACTGGTGACCCCTGTTTCTCACTGTTCAGGTAGTACTACTGGTGACCCCTGTTTTTACTGTTCAGGTAGTACTACTGGTGACCCCTGTTTCTCACTGTTCAGGTAGTACTACTGGTCACCCCTGTTTCTCACTGTTCAGGTAGTACTACTGGTGACCCCTGTTTCTCACTGTTCAGGTAGTACTACTGGTGACCCCTGTTTCTCACTGTTCAGGTAGTACTACTGGTGACCCCTGTTTCTCACTGTTCAGGTAGTACTACTGGTGACCCCTGTTTCTCACTGTTCAGGTAGTACTACTGGTGACCCCTGTTTCTCACTGTTCAGGTAGTACTACTGGTGACCCCTGTTTCTCACTGTTCAGGTAGTACTACTGGTGACCCCTGTTTCTCACTGTTCAGGTAGTACTACTGGTGACCCCTGTTTCTCACTGTTCAGGTAGTACTACTGGTGACCCCTGTTTCTCACTGTTCAGGTAGTACTACTGGTGACCCCTGTTTCTCACTGTTCAGGTAGTACTACTGGTGACCCCTGTTTCTCACTGTTCAGGTAGTACTACTGGTGACCCCTGTTTTTACTGTTCAGGTAGTACTACTGGTGACCCCTGTTTTTACTGTTCAGGTAGTACTACTGGTGACCCCTGTTTCTCACTGTTCAGGTAGTACTCCTGGTGACCCAGGCCTTCTGCAGAGAGGACTGGGCCTGCGGCTTCGCCACGGCCCAAGCTCAGCGCAGCATCAGCGCCAGCATGCCAGACCGCGTCATCGTCGTCTTCCTGGAGGACGTGCCTCGCGAGCGGCTTCAGCAGATGGACTCTCTGGAGATGCTACTGCGAATGGTGAAGCAGAGGAACGTCTTTTACATCCGCCCCGGCACCCCGGCAAACCACCGGGTGTGGAAGGTGCTGGCCGACACCATCCTGTATGAGCCCCGCAAAGGATGAGGATTAGGATGAGGATGGAAATCACGGGTCGATCCCGCCCGAAGAGTGCTCCGTCTCTATTGTAGCGCACCCCTTTTGTGCATGCTCTATAAATACGTGTCATCCATCTCACGATATCACACAGCATACTGTTAACAAATAGTAATGGGCTTTAACGTTTGTGCAATATCTTATCCATGCGTGCACACAGTTAAGGGACCTCTATTTTAAGTCTCATCCAAAGGACTTTCTCCATCTGGCGTTAAGTACCCATTTACACATGGGTGGTGTGAGGAAATCGGAGTGAAGTGTCTTTCCCAAGGACACAGCGCCGAGGACCGAACAGGATTCGAACCCTGTTTTCGCAAACGTATCAGTTTACGAGCCAGCGATTCTAACCTCTCGGTTACGTCTGCTCTATGAGTATCTAGGTTTGGTTTGGACATTTTCATATTACTTCCATGATTTCGTGCCGTGATTGTCTATCTTAAACGAACAAAAAAGGCAGATATATAGAATGTTAACGAAAACAAACAAAACACCGGTAGACAAACTCGCATTCGAGACCTGTTCGTAATGGACTTCAATGTAGCCTTTAAATTAAAGTTTAATAAAATCGTCCATTCACTTCTAGCTCAGACACAACCAAATTAGTTGTTGTCATCAGCAACTGGTTCCCATTTTTAAACGTTATCTTGACCTTGCTTTCAGATAACATCATATTATCAAAGTTACCAAGTTTTATTCGTCTGGTTGGATGGTTTGTTGATTGATGTAAAAGCTAAAATATCACGTGTGTCTATGGATCTCTTTTAAGTGCTAATATAATCGATGGATTGTGATCTGTCTGGGTTAGTAGTGGGGTAAAAGAAAATCAATCACCATCCATTGGAATTATGAGCTGAATTCTGGAATATAGACAATGTTTATTATGTTCTTTGGTTGATACTTTACATTAGTGTATATTAAAATGTTTTCTTTTCTTCCTTCTTCAGTTGATTTCTCCCATTAAAATGACAAAACATAAGTGCAAATGTTTGGTTAAAACAATGGAATATTTTGTAAAATTCTATTGAAGTGTGTATGTATGCATGTATATATGTATGTATGTATGTATGCATGCTGCTGTTCTGACAGGCTGGGTTAAAAATTTTTTTAGTGGAGATGCCTTGCCTAGGGTATGTCCTCACTCTCTCGGCAAAAATGGATTTGAGGTCAACTGGCATTGGAGAAGGCCCCCAAAGGCCAACCAATTCCCTTGGCTGCAGCACTAAAGCCAGTGCAAACGTCCCCTAGTTTGAGATTCATAGACTTCCACAAAAGACTGAACTGTATCGTTATTTTCTAATACCGTTGAACTAGAATAATGAATTGGAATTTTTAAATTTACTACTGGCCCCTTATTAACCACTCATAAAATCCATTCGAGTAAAGGTATCGAACTTTGTAGTTCTCTACAAGTGGTGTTGCTTCCCTTGACCTGGGAAGCAATGGTCAACCTATGGCGATATTTTTCACGCCAGAGGGCAGTCAATGCACTAGGGGCTTATCACGCGATTTTCTTACTTGGGCGTAGTGAGAGAGAGAGAGAGTGATGGTAGGACCACTCACTGTCTCTCTCTTTCTTTACCCCCAACTATACTAATAATATAGAGAGGATTAGCCCCACACGAGCGTCATGCCCTCTGGTGTGAGAAAAATCGCACTAAGTCTCTCATTACCTCCCAGCTAGGCCTCTTTCCTCTAATCTGTTTCAGTATTTTTTGTAGTCCCAGTTCTGACAGAACGGGACTACTTTCGAATGGGGACGAGCGGTGTGCCTTGTCCAGTCTGTGTGTGTGTCTGTGTGAAACCGAAATGTGTTCCACTTCATAGCGCTCATAGCGCCTAAACCACTGAACCGATCTTAACTAAACTTGGCAGAATTGGTCCTTAGGGTGCCTGCACGTGACCTTTGAAGGAGCCAGTGAGAAGTGAGAGGTGAAGGGGCCCCGAAAACAGGTACTCATTGTTTCAAAACTGTTGGCGTTAGACCACTCTAACCATATAACGTGGAGACTTGAAAATATGATCAACAAAAAGTTGAAACATTCAAAGTCAAAGTTTATGGTAAGCATTTAAGGGAAAAGGTCAAATATAAAGGCATCACTAATTCCATACTCTGTAAAATCTTAATGGCACAACAGGGATATAAAAGAGCCAATCCCAGGAATCGGGTCTTCAAAACATCTGTATTGTTAAAAAAAATATCGGGACTTTCCTGGTGTTGCACTGCCTTTGGGCATTGCCTCCAGGATCGTTCCCACCATCTTTATCTCTATAAATGTCCCATATGTGTCTGTGCCAGACCGGAGGACGTTAAATGAATTTTCAATCGGGTCTTCAGTTGCGAGTGGGAGAGAGAGAGAGAGAAAGAAGCCACCGTCTCTCCTAACTGCAGGCTTTCGCCCGCGCAGTTTATTTGTTCCCTCTACTCTTTCTTGCGAGCGCCAAGCAGACACTGACATTTTTGAATGAATGGAAATCTGTTTAACGTCCTCCGGTCTGGAACAGACACATATGGGACATTTGTAGATATAAAGATGGTGGAAACGATCCTGGAGGCAATGCCCGGAGGCAGTGCAACACCAGTAAAGTCCGGAATTTTTAACAATACAGATATAAGCTTACTGACATTTTTACGAGATGATGAGATGAGCGTCCAATTGGTCGGGGACCCTTATGGACGATGTTCTTGAAGACGAAGTCTTCCCGTTGAGATGACGATGATGTTTTTAGCCTACTGCTTGCTTATATTGTCCCTGGCTGGCTTTAATGAAGCCAATTACCTCATTTTTAGGACAGCAACTGCGACAGTTTAAAAGCTACGGCCAATACCAGAAATGCATATTTAAAGACACATTGACGCACCACGATTAAGTGGAAGCATTCCACAACATTACAAATAACTTACTACACAGACTACAAACAACAGAACTCAAAGCTCTTAAAGCCGCACTTAAAGTTCCAAGATTTGCAGACAACAACCTAGCAGGATGGATTCCCCTAAATTACCTTATGAAATTAAATACTTCAGCATTTTTAACAAGGTTATATGCAACAAATTATTTTTCACTAGAAAGCTTTTCTGCAGAATTTGAAGATCCCTTCTATAACCATCCAACCTTTCAACAACAAAAACCACTAATTGCACAGAAAGTCTGCAACCCACTAGACTATTCCCGGGAAATGCTTTCTATGGCAGGCCTGGAAATAGACGATATAGAAACCCACCCCAAATTTCCTATCCCACACTGGGAGTGGGAAGCAGGAAACTTTGACATCACATTACATCAGATGTATTCTAAATCAAATCAACCAAACTTACTCTCAGTTGCTGCTAAAGAAAAAAATTCCGAAATTCAACACCATTTATTGATTTACACAGACGGATCCAAGATCTCTGAATCACAAATAGGTTGCGCTTTTACTATCCCAGCCCTCTAAATAACTAAATCTTTCTGTTTAAATTCAAAAATCTCAATATTTAGTGCGGAACTTTGGGCAATTCTCGAAGCCTGCTCTGTTATCAATGAATTTCCAAAATCACCTTTTCAAGTTATAATTCTTACAGATTCCCTGTCCTCAGTGCAAGCACTGCAAGGTAACACTAAAAATAGAAGAAAAATCATTCAAGAAATACAAAACCTAATACATCAAATAAGAATTAAAGGCACTGATTTAACTATAATGTGGATTCCTTCCCACCTGGGACTGAAGGGGAACGACCTCGCGGATATAGCTGCCAAAAGGGCAGCAGAACATACCGAGGGCCAGACCATAAATATTAAATTATCCCTCTCTGAATTTAAAAATCATTTAAAACGTTGTATATTCCGGAGGTGGGCCGAGGAGTTGGATTCCTACTCCGTGGCCCACTCCCGGTACATGAAGTTTATTAAAAATGGAATTTTTTTATCCGTCCCCTACAAGATTCAGGGCAGAATCAACAGATTCTACACTGACTCCATTTATTGTAAATTTAAGAGCCCCCCATGCAAATGCGGGGAAATCTTGAGTTTAAAGCATATTTTTAATCCCTGTAATCAGATGAAAAGTGAACTACAACCTGTTATAGATAAACTTGAACAAAATAATCTAACATACGTGACACGTTCTCACAAATGGGGGCCAAATTACCAATTTTACAATGTTTTGATTTTCTGTCCATTGAATAGCTTATTAAATAACCTTCAATTTGATATATGAACCAAGCCTGTAGAGTGAAAATTGTGGAAGTTATGGTAGTTTTAATCTGCTTGCTCTTGCGGCAGCCATTTTGAGAAAATGGCTTTTAAAGATAAAATATTTTCCCCTTAATTTTTCCTTAGTAACTATGCTTGAATTCTTATGAAATCAACATTTTTATAAAGCAAAGCATTAAAACAAGCAAACAAACTAATGTTTTTATCAAATATGTTATTTTTTCACAAAATAATGAAGCAACAAATTATGAGCATTTTCTTCTTCTTTATTAAGTTGAAGTTGAAGTTGAATTCCTTTTCATCAACCCAGCATACATTTGAAAGAGAATTAAACAAGTCACAATACTAAATACTCAGATTAATATTAGTTTTAATGACTAGTAATTAAGTGCAGTATTAAAATATTTATAAACTGTAATTTAATATAATAAAAAGAGAACACAATGTATTAGTGGGAATGGGGGGGGGGGGGGGGGGGGGGGGGGGGGGGGGGGGGGGGGAAGAGGGGGGGGGGGGGGGGGGGGGGGGGGGGGGGGGGGGGGGGGGGGGGGGGAAATAAGAGAAAAGAGTTTTTTTCATTGTCCTGTTATTTAGACTCTTGTATTCCATTGCTAAGCTAAATAATACAGATCTTTTCTTATTATAAGCACATCATCAGGGTGAATATTTCAGTGAAATTTCAATGTCCTGTAGTGACAGGCTTGCAGTGTTGTTTTTGCGGCCACCTGAGTTGAGGGTTGGTTGAACTGCGCCATGCTGCTTATAATGCTGGCTGAGCCGTGTCAACCTTTTCCTGTTCATGCCACTGCAACAGAACACCATTGATGAGTTTTAAAACACACAACATATTTTATGGAGCACAAGGCACACCTGATTATAAGGCGCACCCCCCTCCCCCCCCCCCCCCCCCCCCCCCCACCCCCCCCCCCCCCCCCCCCCCCCCCCCCCAATTGACACAAACTTTGGATTTTGTGCCTTTCGAATAAGACAATAAACCGAGGTCCTGTGTGCCCATGCATGTAGCACACATTAATCCCAGTGGCAACGAAAATATTGTTAATATTTGGTTAAAATTTATACCCCCCCAACAAAAAAGAAAAAAAGAAGAAAAAAGTGGGAGCGCCTCTAACTGTGGCGCGCTTTCATGCCCGAATTCCTGTGGCCTCTCAAATTAAACCCTTTAACTTCAAGGTTACCTGCAAACGGCAAATTCCTTATTGAATGAACTATTGAACAAAAGAAATAAATGCATATTAAAAAAATGGGTATGGTGGTTATTTCAGTTTTATCTCTCTTACCATGTTTAAAAAATCAGACAAACGTGCATTCAGCATGTAATCAACCTTACCATAACTTTTTCAATACCCCCGGGGCCTACCTTGTTTAATGATTACAGTGGAGTCCGGGTAAAACGAATTTTAACGGAACACAGACTCAGTTCGTTGTATCAGGATTTCGTTATACATGTACATGTACAATGTATGTTGAAAACAAAAACAGTTCAAACACTCGCCAATGATAACTGAAAACATAAACTTGACCAGTTTGGATCGTCTGTCTTAATCACGGGATATACAAGGCTTGAAGAAGTTCAGCAGTGTTGTCTGACACTGATCTGTTTTGGCACACTTTTCAACAAGTTTGTCCATTAAGTGACAACACATCACACAAATTTAGTTTGTTATAGGCTTTCACAAACTTTTCGATCTTTATTTTGAGCGCGAATTGTAAAGCGACCTTGAGAAACCGAATGATCTGTAGGAAGCCTAGGCCTAGCAGACGACCCAGTGTGAATCTAAATGAGTTCACGCATGCGCAGTTCATATTTTCCAACTTCCTTCCTCTTGACAACACGTTCTAGCTTGGAGTTTGAAGGCCTAGGTTTTTGCAGCGCATCGCACAGGCTGAGTTCGTTATAGGCTATTTTTCCAAGTAAATAAAATTATCCTGGGGCGTAGAACATGTGTTCGTAAAAAGCGGATGTTCGTTATTTCAAAAGGATTTTTTGTTCGTTATACCCATGGCTTTGCAAGTGACAAATAGAAGGGCATTTGCCGGGAAATTGAAGTCAGTTCGTTAATCGCGAAATTTCGTTAAAAGCGAGTTTCGTTATAGTTGGACTCCACTGTATTATAGTCTTTATTGATGAAAAGTCAGCATTCAGATTGGCTAGAAATAACACAAAATTTGGAAATGAACCTACTTCAAAAGAAACAGGAAAGCCTTTCTCAGTAGCTGGTACTCTGTACGGGACTTCTGCCGCTCCTTCTGGGCTTTCTTCTTGCTCCTGGCAGTCTGTTCACCATTCCGCATACCAGCATTCAGCACACCCAGCACCAGCATACATGTCCACTGAAGTTGGAAAAACAGGATGAAATGTCATTGCGATGTTAACAATAATAATAATATTAAACATTTATATGCTTAATCTTAAGCAAGTGCAAAGCACCAAAGACAGAAAAGAATAAAAAGAAGAATTAATTAACATAAAAGAACACACACACACACACACACACACACACACACACAAAGCCCCCCCCCCCCCCCCCACACACACACACACACCAGGGCTCCCAATCATCCCACAAAACAAGGGGTCCCAGGGACTCCTTCACTTACAGCATAAAGGGTCCTAGAGACGGGATAGAGGGTCCCAGTGACATTATGAATGCTATTAAACTAAAGATTTTTTTCTAGTGCATCCCTGCATTCTTTTACTAGTTTTAGAGGGTCCTTTAGAAGGTTAGTGCTTCATATACCCCCAAATGAGGGTCCCTGGGAGCCCTGCACACACACCACACACACACATGAAGACAAGAAGTTTGTATAGACCTACCTCTGTCCATATCCTGTACTGAAAGTTGAAATGCCACGATTTCATCTGAGCTGGCAAAAACTGCAGCAAGCACCCTCTGGGCCTCTCCTGTCGTCTGCACACGCGTTCTGTGGTACTGGAATTCTCTTGCATGATTTCTGCCTCGCCATCGCTAATAAGGCAGCATCTTCTTGTAGATTACGTGTCATGTCATCTGGCACACAATCAGCTCCCCCTGAACTTGCACAATGGGCGTTTCATCTTCTTTTTCGTCACCACAACTGCTTTCGTTATGTCCGACATCCGTCACATCGGCAACATCGCCTTCGTTGTCACTGCTGTCTGATTCAGATTCTGACTCGCCATTCAACCACCCTACATCTTGGGTGAAGTAATCAGCAATTACTTCATTAATTTGAACACGATCTGTATCCAAAATATTGCTAGAAGTACATGAATTTAGAAGACTTGCAATTCTTCGCTTCTCCATCTCGATTGCACGCGTCGCTGTCGATCGGAGCTGGAAATACCCGCTAACCAATCACAATCGCTGTCTGATACGCGTTACTAAGAAATTTCCATTTCAGCGATTCTGATTGGTCACAAGTGCTAGGTCTGTGTACACACTTTAAAGCTATAACAAGCTTTCTGGTTGGTTAATTTTGACAAAGGAAGAGGTCAGGGACGTTCCTCGTCATTCACTGATTCCAGTGATATATAATACATGGGGCCCTGCACGGGTTTTATTTTCCAAAACATTGCTTGAAAAGTGAGCTGTTTTCACTAAAGGGTACATGTATAAAATGCTAAAATTAATGCATTTACACGCCGAATATCGAAGAAATATTTTAAGAGGTGACAGCTAGAACATTAATAAACATATTTTTGTAAAAAAACGAATTTCACCCAGATAGACCCCCAGCCCTTTCTCAGCCCATAGCGCTGAAGCTATGTGTGCGAATTTGGCCCCCTTTCGTTGAAGTCTTCAACTTTATTATTATTATTATTATTATTATTATTATTATTTATTACAATGAAAAATATTTCTTAAGTAAACATTGTAATAGTAACTTTTAATAAAACAAATCTTGCCATTTATAAACTAATTCTTTTACAAAATTTTATAACATATTTTAATATCAGTGAAAACTATCAAGGATATACACTTCGACAAGATATCTTTGTATTATTCATGTCACGTCCTAAGGGATAAGATTTAATACTTTAGAGACTAGGGTCATAGCATTTTGAATACTTAAAAAATTATAAACAAAATATTATTTAATCGTAACTCTTAAATTAACTAAACTTACTTAATTCTTAATACACCTCAATAAAAATAGTAACATAACCTAACTGTTAAAGGACTAGATATTTCGCATTGTAAAGTTATGTACATAATAGTTTAAATTTAATGTACATACATTTTGTGCATGCGAGTTTCTTAATCATCTTTTTTAAACTGCCTGTGTTTTAGTCATAGGAATATCTTTAATAACACTTTTTGTTTTTTTGTTCTTTTCAAGTAAACCATTAAACTTTTACGACCACTTGGTTACAAAACCTGTACAGTTTTTTTAAGCAGGCCTTTGCCTCTTAAGAATTTTAATAACAAAGCTCATTTGAGCACAATATATGGATTTTTAGCAAAGCTCAGTTGAGCGTAAAGCATGAATTTTAACTGTAGCCCTGGGTTTTTTTTTATTTTATCATAGACTTCCTCCAACCTGCCAGACTTAAAGCAAACAGATAAATATTTTTTACAAGTAAAATATTTTATCATAAACATAAATTTTATATCTCAGACTTGTGCGCCCTAAACATTAAAAACTCTAATTTCTTTTCTAAAATATCTTACTAAACTTTAAACATACAAATTATAATTTCAAAATATTATGTTTCCTTACTCAAAAAATCCACTTTTTTTCCGGAATCTGTATAATTTTAAATGCCCCAAATGGTCTTTTGACCCAGAAGGCGTTAAATTTCTATTTTTCTCTCTCTCTCTCTCTCCACGATTATGTCCCTTGTTTTTTTTTGGGCAGCTGTGACACGCATGCACATGCCCCTAATTTCAAATTGAGGCTGCTTTTTAAAATGATGTTTCGCTTTGAATTTGGGGGCATTTTTATGGGATCCAAACCGAGTTATAAGAGGGAAAACACGGAAACCCCGTGATTTGCGTGTTTGTTGGGGGGGATCAAGGGGGGGGGGGGGGGGGGGGGGGGGGGGAAGATTTACCTTGGAGACTTGCGTGTTTGTTGGGGGGAAAAAAGAAGAAGTCTGTTACGTGTGAACTGGGGCCTGTAAATTATCTCTATTTATCTGTATGAATCCATGTGTTTTTTTGTTTTGTTTTGTTTTGTTTAATTTAACGTCTTTTCATTTAAAGTGTTTTTAGACGACTACGATATTGTGGTACAGATAATAATGAAAAGTTAACGGGTAGACAAGAGCAATACACAAACAAATCTCCACTTTTCCGGCAAATCTGGGGTAAGGGTGTGGGGTGCGTAATGCAGGCCAACTTTTCAACAACCGTAACATTGCAATAAAAGGTTGTGCAGGCTGAAAAAGAGCACAATGGGTTTTGGCAACCAACAATTTTTTTCTCAATATCCAGACATTCAGTTGAACAGTTGCCCGTACTTCAACGACACTGATGTTTATCTGCGTTTTCCATTGCGGTTTGACACCACTGAACACGCCCTGACCATACAAACACCGCGAGAGGACAGGGGGACACTTTGGACTCTTGTCGCTTGACAGGTTGACTCAAACCCGCTTCAAGAGGAGGTGTGGCACAGTTGGTAAAACTCTTCTATGAGTATTAGCTTCTTCTTGCTCTAATGCCAAGTCCAGCTGCAACCTATATTATTAACTAACTTTGTTTCTCCGGTTCTGTACTTTTCTGGGGTGTGGGTGGGGTGGGGTGGGGGTGGTGGTGGTGGTGGAGGGAGAATGGAGGGTGGAAGGTGGGGGCAAAGGTAATGGGTGGAGGGGGTGGGAACGGGGGAAGTGGGGGTGGAAAGGTGCTGTTTACCTCTTGGGGGTCAGTTGGAGGAGGGTCTTGAATTCCCCCACTGACCCAGCAGAAACAACTGTATCGTCCAAGCTGTTCCATTCCTTGATGGTACGCGGGAAAAAGCTGTTCTTCAGCACTGTTCTTCTGGACGGCTGGATATATATATAGTGAAGCAGCGTTGGTTGTTTCGTGCATTTGTTCTTAAAAATTGTTCAACAACATTTTTGCTCTCTTAGTTTGCACGTTTTGTTGGTCTGATGAGGCGTTTGTTCTGTATGTTTCTGCTCTTGCTGGTTTGTTAGTCGATCTGTTTCACGACATTCATTTATCCAAAACCATTTGTTGAGGTTTATTACACGGGTGCTGTGTTGTCAGTAGGAATCTTAATTGTTGCTGCAGTGATATGAATTAAATGTTTATGTCACTGGGCAAATTATATTTTCATTACAATTGTTGAAAAACATTTTCTTTCCAACAATCCATTGAAACATCAAATTGTATTAAAATCGATGTAAAGACGAAACAAAATAACTAGCAAAATAACTGAACAGTTATGTTTTCAAACTTTCTAGGTTTACAACGCGGCTCTGGTGCTTAAAGGATGGTTTGGCCTTTGGGGACCTTCCCGAACGCCATCAGTCCTCAAATCCCTTTGGCCGAGAGTGGGAATGTACCATGGGCAAGGCATCTCCGCTATGAATACATTCTGGCCCAGCCCGCCACAATAGCATCTGCCCCCCTTTGTTATCTGGCACGCAGTCACTGTCGGAAACGACTGTCACACACACACACACACACACACACACACACACACACACACACACACACAAAAGCAATTAAAGCAGCAAAATATAAGCATCGTAATCATATTTCATATTTAATGTCGCTTACATCTGCAGAAAACTGTTTGCAAAAATAACAGTTACTCATTAATAGTAGCGTAACATAGATGTGGAGAGAGCCTCTTCTCCACATCTATGGCGTTAACAAGCAGTCAGTATCTCTAGTACCATGCCATGGGTGCTTCTCTTCAGGCTTTGGTTTGCACCTTGCTTCAAGGAGAGTCTCAGTGTCCGGAATAAAGAACACCAACAGGAATGCTGCCCCTGTGCCCTGCTGGGGTCTAGGCGGTGACAAGGCAGCCCCTGGACCCCAGCTTTTAAGATTTTCCAGGATTTTGTTAAAACCACAATGTATTCAAAGTTTACCCTAAGTTTGCCCAGTTGAAAATGTAATCAGGCGGTGCATGCCTGGCTTCTTGATAACGAATCGACACTGTGACGTGCTTGTAGGCCCTATAACAGAAACGTGATCCTAGTGATAAGATGCAAAGATTCTCTGAAGACACCTGAGGCAATGGTTTAGGATTACTCAGCTATGCCGGAGATTAGATCTTTGAAGTCTTTACTCAACTAAAAACTCACTGCAGAAGTCACTAACTGTAGGTTTTAAAGTCGAATAGTAGTGGACACAAAACTGAATGAATAAACACACACACGCATGCACGCGCGTGCGCACGCACGTACACACACCCGCGCACGCCCCCCCCGCCCCCCCCCCCCCCGCGCACACATTCATCCACCCAAGCGCACACGATACACTAAAAAACCCAACAACAAGCGCGCGCAAATTACACTGACACAGACACACACAAACACACATACACTGGAAATAGACTGGAAGGTGACGCAGTTAAAGGGGGTTGACCCGCGACCCCCTCAGCTACCATTTTGACTACACGATTTGTTCAACCAAGTTGAAACGACGACCAGAGCAGACGGAAAGGCGCGTACGTAGCCTTTTGGGATCACGCATTCACATGTGTGGAAAGCCACAGTAGGCCTAAAATAGGCCTAGAGCCAGCAGTCGAATTGCCTTTGGCGTTGGAGTTGGTAACAGATTGTGCGTTGTGAACTTTATTGTTTTGCTGACGACGGAAGAAAAGTTGATGTGCAAAAGTGTGACATGTGATTTGTTTTGAGCTTTCTGATTTTGAAACAGCACGTTTTGTTTTGCATGTTTGGTAGGCCTAACAATTGGTGGAACAGGCCTAGCACCTTTAACAGGCAGAACTGGATTACATTTGAATCGACACAACTCGAGGACTGTGACACAAGAAGTTGAACAAGAAGCAGACGACAACTTTGTCAGCGGCTTTGAGTGTGTAAGGCGAACAGGTGAGTTCTCCAAAGTGTGTTTTTAATGTGTTTCAGTTTGTCATGTAATCATGTGCTATTCTCAAGGATAAATCCTGTTATAGCCATGTGTTTAATTTCACAATAGCCTACACTTAGGCCTATGATGATGTGATCCAGTCTTGTTTCAAGATTTGTTCTGTTTACCTGAAACATGTCAGTGAATGAGTGACATTATTTATTAATGATCATGTGGCAGTTTCAGAATGGTGGTTTATCATGACATTTTCCTGAGTATGCGGTAGGGTGGAAATGACAATCATTAAAAAGTTTGCCCAAATAGTTATTGTAGTCTATGAATTCATGACATAAGGCAGCCTTACCTACCAACAAACATTAGGCCTACACATTGTCCAGCTTTACAACTCGTAACTCGTTTTCTGTCCAAGAACTTGCTAATGTTTAATGTTTCATTTCGTGTTGGAATAACTGCTTGATTTATTAAAACAAAATTCAAGGATTACTTTTGGAATATTGATTATTATCATGTCTGCAGCCTTGTTTGTAGGCCTACCCCAAAAGTCAACAAAAATCATTTCATAACTCCAACCAGAAACAAAACGTTGCAAATTAAGATAGGCCTATCCCCCAGCCCCCTCCCCACAAGATTGAAGGTGTAGGCCTATTCGAATGATAGATAATAAGGTGTAACTTCTTTACTCAATTGAGTATTCTTTGGTGATACACAAGGCCTGTCGCATGAAAATAGGTAGCTCGCTACCTATGACAGTGTGTATTTGCGACATTGAGCATGAACCACAAATTTCACTTTTTTCTAGGGTTAGGGATAGAGTTAGGGTTAGGGTTAGTTAAATGGTTAAAGTACAGAAAAAGTGAAATTTGTGGTTGTCGCAAATACAGACTATCATAGTAGCGAGCTACTTATTTTTACGAGTTACCTATTTTCATGCGACAAGGCCTCCTTTAAAATCCATACTTATAGTTGTTGTTTTTTCTTCTGACGAATGCAAACTTCGTTTTCTTGGCGAAGAACTTAGATAATGAACATTGAATGTTACTTCCGCCACAGGCCAAGTAAAGAATGAAAACAGAAACCTCACAAGCAGTCCTGTTGGATCTTAACCCGCTTGAAACATGGAGAATTTACGCTTGGCCGACCACAGGTGTGGCCAAAGCTGCGTTTAATGGGACATTTGACAGGGCTGATTTCCCCAGTCATTCATCCAGATCTTATTGTTTGTTATACCACTTCTTGGCTAAGGACTGAACATTTCCTTTTTCTGGATGTGAAATCCCCTATCTTTTACTTCTGGCACCTGGACTACCAGTGGCCATCTACGTCCCTGCGTACACACCCCTCCTCTATGTGTGTGTGTGTGTGTGTGTGTGTGTGTGTGTGTGTGTGTGTGTGTGTGTGTGGTGTGTGTGTGTGTGTGTGTGTGTGTGTGTGTGTGTGTGTGTGTGTGTGTGTGTGTGTGTGTGTGTGTGTGTGTGTGTGTATATGTGTGTGTGTGTGTGTGTGTGTGTGTGTGTGTGTGTGTGTGTGTGTGTGTGTGTGTGTGTGTGTGTGTGTGTGGTGTGTGTGTGTGTGTGTGTGTGTGTGTGTGTGTGTGTGCGCGTGTGTGTGTGTGTGTGCGCGTGCGTGCGTGTGTGTGTGCGCAGGCCTGATGGGATACGTTTTTTTGTGTGTGTGTGTGTGTGTGTGTGTGTGTGTGTGTGTGTGTGTGTGTGTGTGTGTGTGTGTGTGTGTGTGTGTGTGTGTGTGTGTGTGTGTGTGTGTGTGTGTGTGTGTGTGTGTGTGTGTGTGTGTGTGTGTGTGGTGTGTGTGTGTGTGTGTGTGTGTGTGTGTGTGTGTGTGTTGTGGTGTGTGTGTGTGTGCGTGCGTGTGCGTGCGTGCGTGCGTGTGCGTGTGCGTGCGCAGGCCTGATGAGAGGCAAAGTTCTGATATTCTATGAAGCTCATTAGCTGGGTTGAATTTGTTCACAGTGACGATCTTTGATACTGACAATTAGGTCAACATTCGCAACGTTGTTTGAAAATCGAAGATGATTGTTGTCCAGTGTATCCAGTCATGACCATGTGCTGATGTTTGCTGATCGGTTGGTTGGTTGATTGGTGTTCATTTCGAAGTTTGGGGGCAAGGGATGTAGGGATGGGTGGGCGACTTCTGTGGCAAACTGTCATGTATTTGATGGATTAGAGATAAGTTTCAGCAGCAGTCAATTGGAGAGGGAGAGGTTGGAGTAGGAAGACTAACTTACTACTGACATTCATATCTTCAGCCTACCCTTCTCATATTTGTTGTTGTATAATGAAACAAATGTAAATGCATGGGCAGGACGTACAGCTGGGTGATTCAACATTAATTTAACCCCCCTTTTCCCCCTACACATTCGTTTTAGGTCGAGTTTCAACTAGACTGACCTAATAACACAATTGGTTTTTAAACTTCAAAAGGGTTTTGGTTTTTAAAAGAAGAGGTGGTGGAAGAGGGGCGTGGTTGTGGGTGTTCAGAGGGGTTCCTAAAACCTAATAAAAATAGAGGCCTACCAAGCAGCAATACAGCAATACGGTTGTTTGAAACCATTTTAAAAAGCAGATTGATACACCCCCCCCCTCCCCCAGCACACACACACAGCTTTAGACAAAGAAAACGCCCCGAAGAAAAACATTCATAGGAACATTACTTATTTTGTCTCTCTGTAAAGTTCCGTGTATTTATTGTATGTCTATTTAACCGTCTAGTGCCTGCATGTCCGGCCGGTGTTGCTTGTCTTTTTTGTCTGTCTGTTTGTTGTGTCTCTTTCCGCATTTCGTCATTGCTCACGCACCCTCACTACTATACACACACTAACAGGAAGTAACTTAAACATGTATGTATGCTGCGAGGGCGTAAGAATAAATAATTAGGCTATTTGCTTGTTTGTACAGTTTACTTAAAGTGTTTCGTTTGCATTGAATTTCACATAATTCATTTTAGATTAGTGGGTTTTTTTAAAAGAAAAGATACTGAACAAATAAAAGTAGAGATACGGAAATCCTGGTGGATGACGTCAGTTAAACACGAAATTGTGCCACTTTACTGTCCACTCATACTAAATTTAAAGAAAATAAAAAATCGAAACAGTGTGTATTGTTTAGACTTTCTTAGTCATCAGTATGTTCCGGTGCGTGCGTGTTTGTGCGTGCACGCACGCACGCGTGTATATTTTATGTATATATATGTGTGTGTGTGTGTGTGCGCGCTTGCTTGCTTGCTTGTGTGTACAATAAATGCGTGTGTATGTCTGTGTGTGTGCGCGCGTGTGTGTGTGTTTGCGTGAGAGCGTGCGTGCGCGGGTGTTATATGCGTGTGTGTGTGTATGTAGGTCTATGTGTGTTCGTGTGCGTGTGTGCGTGACTGTATGTAAGATAAATAGATGCATCAGTGGGAAAAAGGAAATACACATATTGCAACGAGAATTGAAAACATATTTAATCACGAGTTGTGATCACGATTAGCTGGCAAGGATTTGCAAAGTAACCAAGGGGACGATCTTTTTTTTTTAGGGCGTTCTTAAAAATGGTAGGTCTAGTAACAGGTTCCTGCATTTGGTCAGGCTAATGGTTTGCAAACAGTGTCAGGCCCCGACGTTGTCACAGTACGTTTTAGGGAATGCAATTCCATTTAGCTACTATATACTACCAAGCATTCGTGGTGTGTTATAAATGAATCGTATGACTTGTCACGTTCTTTAAAGAGAGAGAGAGAGAGAGAGAGAGAGAGAGAGAGAGAGAGAGAGGGGGGGGGGGGGGGCTGATTATTGATGCTTTTCAGCTTGTACTAAAATGGACAGGTGGGGAGAGCCAATGTGTTACACCTTAAAAGAAATTCACAACAAATTATTTTATTGAACCCAGCAGTCATCTTCGTTTCTTCAAATTCTTAAAAGAAATGAAAATATTTAAGCAAAAGGCAGTATTAATCAGCTTAACCTATTGCAGAGAGAGGGAGAGAGAGAGAAAAGGCGAGAGAGAGAGAGAGAGAGAGAGAGAGAGAGAGAGAGAGAGAGAGAGAGAGAGAGAGAGAGAGAGAGAGAGAGAGAGAGTTACTCATTGATTCTCCTGAGCTCCTATTATGCTAATTACATCACCCCCTGCACATTTGTTGTTGACCTTTCTTGATCTGGCTTCGTGAGTTCGCATGCAAAACATAATTTTGCTCAAAATAATGAGTAGGTACACTCCTGTTTAGTAATTATGCTCTCATCAACCTCGTAACAAACAAAAAGAAAAAAACTCTTGCGATGCCAAGAAACAACCTCAACAAGTGAAAAATAAGTCAAAAGTAACAAAGTACGTAAAACATTTTTTATAAAATTTGTTGAAAATGTGTTTTGTAAAGTTGACGTGGCCACCAAGGTCTTCTGTATTAATCCGTTTCATGTAATCCGTTAATCCGTTTTATTACAAAAAAGTCCCACTGCTTTGTAATAATGTCCACCGCATTACAAACACAACTTCCAAGTATGTTCACTGGCTGAAATTCTATTATTTTGCCTGTTCGTTTACGTGGAAGTGATCAGTAACAATGAAACAAGAAGTGATTCCATACAATGGTAACAAAGACATTGTTTATAAACGCTTCTGCAACATCAGGATCTCTGTCTATAAGAGGCTACGCCTAATTAGACGTTAAACCAACCAGAGAGAGATCAGGATCAGGCTTCTGCGTGCATGTGTATGCGTTTTAACGTCCTATCGGCAGAGTTTTACCCAGCAATTAAACTTAGACAAAATCAGAAAAATATGGCCAACAATGACCTTGCGCGCCTGATCATTAAACAGTATGTTTGACTGTCCTTTGCCGCGATTTTAGATCGGGCAAAGGAGTCTGCGTTTGTTGCGTTTTCTCCCCGTCTGTCCGAAATATATTTGTCCGGGGATATCTCCCGAACCGCTTCACAGAATCGCTTCAAATTGTGTGTGTGTGTGTGTGTGTGTGTGTGTGTGTGTGTGTGTGTGTGTGTGTGTGTGTGTGTGTGTGTGTGTGTGTGTGTGCATGTGTGTGTGTGTGTGTGTGTGTGTGTGTGTGTGTGTGTGTCCAAGTGAGGAAGGCCCAAATGCATAACGTATTGGTGTTTGAACCTTGACCTTGACGCACGACATTGAAAACCTAAAATAATTAAGGGGCCATAACTCCTACACCGTTTGACTTAGTCTTCAAACTTGGCATTGGCTTATGGTGATTCTGATGGTGGGATACTGATTAAGGTCAAGACGATCGGTAGGCCTTCAATGTGGCTGGGGTCTAAAACTTGTGTTTTAAGCCATATGTTCCACATTGTTACTTGTCAGAAGCGCTTCAGATTGTGTGAAGTTATGTATCCCCTAGAGTAGAAGACATCCAAGCATGAATAATTGGCGTGCTGACCGTGACCTTGAAGTGTGACCTTGAAAACCGAACTTTCCTTTGTGCTATATATATTTCTTGTCTGAGCTGTATCTCATGAACCAGAAGATAGAATCCCTTCACATTTTGTGTGAGGGTGTAATACTTAGAGTACAATACATTGGCATATATACATTATGCCCTGTGACTACAATGACGCCGAGCGGCAGAAATGTTTCCGTTTTTCTTCAACCTCTTATATACTCTTGCAATACTTCATGGAATCACTCCAAGTTTTGTATGGGTGTGTAACACTAAGAGTAGAAGACATACAGCACAAAGTATTTCACATAGTGTTTAAATGTCGTCGAGTGGCAGACATGTCTTCGTGCTAAGGGTGTGCACCTTACTGATTAAGGGTGTGTGCACCCCGGTAAAGGAGGGGGTGTAATACTAAGATTAAGAGTAGAAGGCATTGCAGCACAAGATGTGCCACGTGGGGTTTAAATGTAACCGAACGGCAGACATGTCTCTGTGTTAAGGGTGTGCACCCCACTGATTCAGGGTGTGCACCCCGGTAAAGGACTCTGGTAAAGGGTGTGTGGACATGCGCGTCACCCAAAGAACCCAACGAGGACAGGGACTATCCACGTGGGATTTAAATGTCGCCGAGCGGCAGACATGTCTCAGTGTTAAGGGTGTGCACCCCAGCGATTAAGGGTGTGTGCCGCAGTAAAGGATGTGCACTCCAGTCAAGGGTATTTAGGCGTATCACCCAAAGGATGCAAGGAGATTTTTGCAGTTACAGGCGGGGCTAAGATGTGAGGGGCAGGGGAGGTACAGGGCGGGGCAGGTACAGGGCGTAACGGGCAAAGGACATATCTGCCGCTCGGCGATGCCCTTGTTGAAACTGTGTTGATTTTCTTTTATTTGCTGCACAGTATAGGCACTGAATAGACAAACCAACAAATACGTCTTGAGGGAAATGAGTGATGGCATGGAAATGAGACAAAGCAGAGCATTGGTGACTAAACGGAGATAACATTCGTGACTTTAGCACGCAGATAACGTAACTCGAAATATGACACAAATGATTGTGTCTTCCCTAAAAGGCTGTTGAAATTCATGATTCACGGTTCACGGTTGACGTACGTTTGTAAATAATTTAAATCCGATTTTTGATAATTCAAAGCTCTTATTAGCTTAGCAACGACCCACTGAATCAATGCTATGGCAGCTTGTCACGTTGAATCTTGTCGCTCATGCCGACTGACTAATAACCTCTCGCAATTAAGACACCTCAGGGAAGAAAGCTTTTATTCCAACCGCCCTTTGTTTTGTCTGACAGGAGACTAGCAAACGATACGGCTCCACCCCCTCTCCCCTTTCACCTGTTTCAATCCAACAAGGTTGAAAACTAATTAAATGAGTCTGGTACTCGGGCAGGTTCTGCAAACTGTCGGGCTGTCTTCGAGCAGACAAATTTGATCAGTGTCGGTAATCCAGGGTTTAGACGAACCAGGAAAACCCGAAAGCACCGACACAGTGTAAGCATAATGTGGCACATACAGAGGTAGACATCTCCTGCTACTTCGCCAACTTTCATAGTCTTCTTGGCCGAGAGGTGGGATGTACTTTGGGCAAGGCATCTCCACTATAAGCAAATTCGAGCCACCTTTCGGAATAGCCGCTGCGGAGACTGTTGTCTGGAAGGCATAGCTGGACACAGCAGACTGGCTTACATACTTCGGGGGAATAAAAAAAAGAGCAAAATATCAAAACCTGGTAGTCCCAAACAAAAGCCCTTGTTTGGTTTGAATACCCTGGAAGTATGATTATGTCAAGCTGTTATGTTCAGATAGCAGAGGAGGAGCTGCTATTTCGAAGGGCTGGGCTGGAAGCTATTTATGGAATGTGCAGGAGCAGAAACAAATCATTATGTCCGAACGATGACAAGTAGTTAAAAAGTCATAGATTGTATTTTAATACACATTTTTGTAAAGGTAAAGATGTGCCACCCCCCCCCCCCTGCATTTCTCGGTTAATTGTATTTTTCCGTTTTTGCCTTTCTTACCATACATAAACCTGTATTTTAGGATTGTTTTTAGCTAATAACCTTTTTGGAATACTAACCCTATCCCTAAACCTAGCCCTAAACCTAACCCTACCCCCCACTATACAAGTCACTATAATCGAGAGACAATCCAGATTCAGCAAACTGTTCTTTTATTTTAGTGAGCAAAGTAGTCCACAAAAAGGCAAATAAACATGCGAACAGAGGATTCAACGACAGAAACGTATCCAAGGCAGATTCGGTTACGTATGATGTTACCAAAAAGCCTTTTTGGTGTTACTACAGACAGCTTTGTAAAATTGAGGTGTGATTTGAAAGTGTACACGTCACTTCTTCTTCTTCTTCTTCTTCTTCAGCGTTTCCAAGCCATATGGCCATAATGGGTAAGGTGCGTATGTGTCCGGTTTTCAGTTTTCACTGGTCTCCCCGCTGCGTACAACCAACACATTCCGATTTCGGAGGAGCTCAAAGGAGACCAATTATTCGGAAGATTTGGTTTTAGAAAAAAAAGGCAGGAGAATGGGCCATAAGTCAGAAACATAGTAGGTGAAAGAAAGCAAAGGGAAAAGGCAGAGTCAAAGAGAGTGGCAGATTAGAGAAAGTTACAATCACAGAACTTCCAGAAAGTAGGGGAACTATTTTTACGAAAGACCCCCCAGTATCCCCACAGGGAGAGACTCGTAGAGGGGGCGCGGTCGTCCAGCTCCCCGTATGGAGGCACGAGGCATCCACCCATGCCCCAGTGCACGTCACAGAAACCTTTATTTGATAGTAGTAACAATCAAGTCCACCGTGTGCCTGGTATGTTTACTTTGCCACAAGTATCATGTCGATCTTGAGGTGTCCAGGCTAACGTTTGAGAGGTTAAATGGGTGCAAAGAGTAGTACGTGTTGGCATTGCACTTCTGTGCTTTTAGGTAAGAGTGGCTCACTGAATACGGATAAAATGTCCTTTGCTCTGACTCCAAATTGCATAAAATGTAACTGCTATTCTGGAGAGCTGGATTGGATTTCTTTTTACATTGGAAAAGCCTTACCCAGGGAGCATCCCTCTCTGTCGGACAGTTTGCGTTAGGAAAGGTCCCCAACTAACCATTAGGCTGCCACTCTGAAACAATCAATGCAAAGTTGCCTCCACGTTTGAGAATCAATCATTTCTAGAAGACGTGACATGATTTTCCATTGCTGTGGAAAATCATTTGTCACGCAGCTGTCTCTTTGTCACTTTACTGTTGGCCCAAACTAGAGGCTATAGTCAATCAATGATAACAGTCGTATGAGTAAAGGTATGCGCTTGACCAAACTGGCACTCTTCCATCGTCATCCTCTCCTGTTCGTTCTGTGCTGTTCAGACTTGCTGAAAGCCAACCGGCGTCTTGCCAGCTCTCGGGGTGAGGACTGAGTCCTCTTGAGGGTATTTACCACTGTACATTAGGATATTTCCATTCTCCGTTGGTATATCAGGTGTTCACATTTTTCTGTAAGCAAATGACTTTTCTGTGTAAATGGACGTCCCATACGTTCGTATTTCATCGGTGCATAGAAATGAGGCAATCCCTTGTGCATAGCTGTGGCATTTGTCACACACTTACAGCATTACTCATCTATGGGGACGAATGGGTCATTCGTGTTGCAAAGAGGTATTTGCATTCGAGTGTATAAGTGTATAGACATAAGATATTCCCGTTTGTCGCTTGATGAGGTATAACTACGAGGTATTTCTTTTAATTAAAAACTTGACGGTCAAATACATTCATGTTTGCATCGGTTTCTGAATTTTATTATTTTGGTAAACGGTGAATTAAAATACCCAAAAGTATACAATGGGCAGAGGACATACGGACGATATTTTACAAGGTATCCCTTTTTATATGTGGGTTAATTCTTTTTTGTAAATAAGAAGTTTAGTGCAATTTTGTCTTCAAGGAAAGTTTCTTGTTCCTTATCTGCCGAGTGCAACCTAAGGCAAAAATCACAACTATACTACTGATTTATAAGACAGAGAAGAAGACACATTTCAGACCTTCTGAAAATGAAAATGAAAAACGACATATGATGTCTGCCTTTATCACTATATATCTAACTGATATTTCAGTCTGTCTATTTCTCTCCAATCCCTCTTCTCCAATGCGCCATCCTCAATATTTGTGCTTCTTTCATGCCAATTGCAGTTGTCCCCTTTAACATGATAATCAATCTATTGTCCATTAAACTCGCATCTCACTATCATTTAACTTTAATATAGCTACCTTTTAAATCATAATCAGATTGAACTCGCCCATCCCACCCCCACTCCCAAAATATATTATTTTAGACTTCACCAGCTGTTGTGTTATTGGTCAATGTAACGATGTACTATTAGCATAACGAAATAAATAACGAAATATATCGAGGAATATTGATAAGTAGCTCAACAGAAAGCTAGGTGCATTTTTAGAATGTGGTGATGCTAGTCATTATTAATCATCAACGTTGCACAAGCTTTTATTACATTCTTGGACTGTAAATTTATGTTTTCGTTTTCTCAAAAGTGTAGGCCCCTGCACAGTTGCAAGCGTAAATCAGATCATGTTGTTGTATAACTCATTCGACAGTGAAGGACGTGACAAGGATGGAACCAGAATGTTCTTCTAGACAGCTTTTTCGTGACTGGAAATGAGTTGAAAGGCACAGCGGTTCTGATAGCGACGGATCAGAAAGAAGCTGTAGTGATTCAATTTCTGGCCGTTAAAAGCCTTTCAGGGCTTAGAGTGAATACAATTATCCGATCTCCCTGTTGGCGAAGTAAATCAAATTTTGGGAGGGAAAATAAAAAAAACATGATCTCCCGGATGGCCCAATGAATGGAGAAATAAATGTCCATTGCCACGCTCCCTTCTTTCCCCTCGTCCTGCTCTGTTCTCACCCTCAGTACCAGGCAAAGAATGAGAGTAGAGGTAGGAGGAGACGAGAGGGATAAAGTAATAATGTTGGATATAGGGGTAGGAATATATCTGTTCTAGGACAAGTATCAGTCGTGAATTATGGATCAGACCAGGCAGCGCGAGCCAAAATATACTCTGCAGCACTTCAGAAAACAACCCAGGCTATGTTTGCTTTGTTAATATCTTATATGGCTGACTTGGCTTGGTCGAAAGGAATGTAGACAAAACAATAAACAAAAACTAAATTAAGAGGGACAGAGTAGAAATAATGGGCGTTGAACGAAACAAACAACCAACCCAACAAAATAACACGACGGTCTCTGACACTGTTGCCGGTTTTTCCGATCCACACTGCAAGTGTCTTATCTCTCGGAACTGGTTGACACATGTGATGGTTTTTTTCTTCTCCAAGCTTCAATGGTAGAATGTTATTTCCCCGCGCGCGCACACGCACACACGCACACACACACACACACGCACACACACGCACACACACACGCACACGCACACGCACACGCACACACGCACACGCACACGCACACACACACACACACACACACACACACACACACACACCACGCACCGCGCGCGCGCGCACGCGCGTACACTCGTTAGGATAATCGAACTCGAGCACCGCCCTGCTCTCACTGATTTTGTTGGTGTTGAGCTCAGAAGGAGATTTAGTTAGGGACAAATTCCAAATTTCGATTGCAATTAATGTTAATGGCCAAACCAAACAAACGCATCCACGAGCCAGAAGACACATGGAGAGCACGTACCTTCGCCAAGGCAGTCTCCAGTTTCTGGGTATTGTTATTCTCATATGGTGTTGCCTTTGTCATTCATTGATGTATTAAAAATGTATGAGAAGAAATTTAAAGATGGTACAGTGGAACCTCCCTTATAAGACCCACCCTTATAAGACTCCCTCCCACTTAAGACCTACTTCTCTGAGACATTGCCCTTCTTTGCAAGTAAAGTATTAACATTACCTCCCTTATACAACTCCCATTTAAGACATTATTTTGGATGATGTTTGAAGGTTTTAAAAGGGAGGGTCCAATGTTTGTCAAAACGTGAACATTTTGCATGTTAACAAAAATGTTATTAGTCTTCAAAATATAAAACTATCACTCGAGTTAAAAAAATATTTAATTCGCGAGTTTTACGCAGAAGCAGGTGATAAAGATTCATTTACTAGGACTGGGCAAAAGCTTATGTGATCGAGACTACTCAGTCAGCCACAAGCCCTGTGTTAAAACAATGCAAGAACTTCATTAATGTTATGACCACGAGGGAAAAGGTGCGTGATAACAGTAACTTAGAGATAACGGGACATAGTTTTAGGTGCCAAGGGAGGTCTAGAATTATACCCACATGAAAGTATAATTAACTGACTTAGGCCTTAGTCTACTATCCCGGTGTCTTGACAAAGTGGGCAATGAATCAACTGGAGACAATATTAAGATAATATTCGCTTTTAGTTTGCTCTTTTATGCTACATGGAATATTAAAAAAAGAATAAGATGTTAAATAGCAACGAAGTAAAGTTTTTAAAAAAAGGAAGAAGAGGGAACTCTGGGTAAACCATAATAGTACTTTATCAGGAAATGAAAATGCTGAAAGAAATAGTAGTTATACGGCCTTACATTATTTTCAATATTCATAAAACCATAAAATTTTAAATTTAAGACATCTGTCTTCCACTTGCTAACCGTGTTTAAAGGTTAGGGTCAATGTCATTTTGTTCTTGTAAACGTTTTCGCATTCAAAATTCCAAACTTAAATTTGGTTAAAGTGACAACCAGATTTCGTTTTGTTTTGCATTATTTTGTTTTGTTTTCGCGATAGTGTTTCGCCAGTAAAGAAGTGTTCCAGAAGTATACGTATTATAGCCGGTAGTTGTTTTCTTTCGTCCATTTTGTTTTTCTTTATTTATGATTCTTGAAATGATGACTTATCAAGAGACGGTTATTTTCTTTTCGTAAGAATCTGTTGTGAAGAAACGGCGATGCCGTGGAGGAAGTCTGCACCCAGTTATAGCTTGCTAGTTATCTCAAGCGTTCTTCCATCACACTCTTTATATTTGACAGAAATGAATGAGAGAAAGATGGACAGATAGATAACCACTTTTTTGTTTCACATGCTCATCAGTCATCCTTGATTCAACAAGCAAAGCAGCGGCAGAGTCATTAACGCCGAAGATTGCCGTTGCATTCAAGTGCACGATGGCGTATGATTCTTCTCGGCACTTTTAATCACAGGCTCTGCGTTGAAAATTGATGGACCAGCAACGGTTGCGTTTCATTTCGTTGTTTTAGTTTATAGTCTTTTTTCTTTTCCTGCATCCAGACCCTTCACTTGTCTTTTGTTTGTTGTTTGGTTTCTTTTCGGTTTAGCTGAGATAGTGGTTATGAAGGCAGCAAAGAAAGTAAGATTGAAAAGGGAGGAATTTTAGGTAAAAAGATTGTGTGTGGTGGTGTCGGGACAGTGATTATCATGAAGGCAGCAAAGAGGAAAAAAATGAAAAAGGTGAGAGTTTTAGGTTAAAGAAAAAGCTTAAAAAACGACTAAAATGTGTTGGAGTTTTTTGTTTGTTTTCCTTTTGGGACAGAGTAAACAATTGTGTTTTTAGAATAGAGCCTTGTAATTATGCTGACAACTGAACTTGAAAATAGTCGTTATTATCGTATCTGTCTTTCTGTCTTTCTGTTGCTCTCTGTCTCTCTCTCTTTCTCTCTCTTGTTTCTCTCTGTCTGTCTCTAGCTCCCTTTCTCTCTCTCATTCGTTCGCTCTCTTTCTACACATTATCTAGAGACCTACTCTGTTTTACACTTTTAGCTGGCGACTTGTCGCTTTAATCGTCTGATGCTATTGTTGCTTTACATGATAAGATAATTATAAAGATTACTAATTCATAAAGTGAAAGACATGGAAGCTGATTTGTAGAACAAAGCTGGGCAATTCAAAAAAATATGCTCACTTGGGGCAAATTTCAAAAGAGATCTAGACTTTTTTCATTGCACTTAGGAAGTAGGGGACACTTATTGATATAGTACCTCCTAAGGTTAGAGATCTCTATCTCAAGGGCAGATAATCCAAAAGCTATAAAACTTTCAACATGGGTACTGCTGATAGAGGGCTATAACTATGTACTATAATTGTAAAGATAATGTTTATACTTTTGGCTTAATAGTACAAATACTTGTCTCTTCAAAAGGTACGAATTACAAGACCTGTTACGTAATTCGTACCACCTAGTTACTGATACAGTACCAGGGGGTTTATAGCACCAATTCAACGGTAAGGTGCACGTGACTTAACTTTAATAAAATAACGTCATTGTGAATTGTTTTTCGTATGTTGCAGAAATTAGTTTTAACATGAAAAGGATAAGTTAAAAACCATTTTTGTTGCTTTGGAGAGAAATGAATGTATCTGGGGTTTCGTCCGGTCAAATTGAATACAACATTTATGCAAATATTTACATGGTTTGCCATAATTTTAACACTTGGAATGTCTATGCTCTAGTTCTCTTTTTGTGTGTTCAGTTTCATTCTAAGTGTTGTATGCTCTTCCTGGGGTAGTGGGTGGATGCCTCGTGCCTCCATACGGGGAGCTGGACGACCCCGCCCCCTCCACGAGTCTCTCCCCGTGGGAATACCGGGGGGTCTTTCCTAAAAATAGTTCCCCCACCTTCTGGAAGATCTGTGCTTGTAACTTTCTCTAATCTGCCACTCTCTTTGACTCTGCCCTTTTCCGTTTGCTTTCTATCATCTATCTTTCTTACTCATTGGTCCATTCTCGTACCTTTTTTCAAAAACAATCTTCCAAATAATTTTGTTCTCCTTTGAGCTCCACCGAAATCAGAATGTTCGGCTGTGCGCAGCGGGGAGACCAGTGAAAACTGAAAACCGGACACACACGTACCTTACCCGTTATGGCCATATGACCTGGGAACGCAGAAGAAGACGAAAGAAGTATGCGCTTCCACCCACATTTTGGTTAATTGGTGATACTTTGTTTTTACTTACAGATTGCAGCGAAGTAACGTAGAGTGACACCACTAGACAACGGACGCTTCCAACAAAGGTAAACTTAGGTGATATTTATTATGAGACTGACAATTTATCTGTCTGTCAGTCCGTCTATCTGTCCGTCTGTCTGACACACTCTGTCTCAAATAAACAGCGCGCGCACACGCACACGCACGCACACACGCACACACACACACACACACACACACACACACACACGCACACGCACGCACGCACGCACGCACGCAGATGCCCTAACGTTTCCCTGGTCTTGACACTTTCACCCCACCTCTCCATAACACACAAACGAGGTTCACACACACACACACACACACACACACGCACACGCACACGCACACACACCTGTTGCACATCCTTAGATAAACCTATCCATTGCGTGTATAGCGAACTGTCGCGTAGTAGGGGGGGACCCCTAAGCGGACTTCGGCCTGCTGTGAAGAAACGTAGGTCTAATTATTGACAAAAACCACGGAATCAGGTTTCCAATTCTATGGCTATCAATGAAATATCAATTGTTAATTATAAATATTATCCATGGACCTAAGCTGTCCGTCGTCGTGCCTCTGATTTATGTCGTATGTTACTGTGTGCATAAATGTGCATGCGGTGGCTTAACAATAATGTTTTAAAGCCTACTCTTTTTGTCTTAGTTTTCATCCTTCATGCTCATATAATTTTTTATGAGAAAGAGCATTCGCAGATTGCATGGTCGTTTTTCTGGAGTGATGTGGGACGTTAAGGGGTTGGTGATGGGGGACGTTAAGGGGTTGGTGATGGGGGACGTTAAGGGGTTGGTGATGGGGGGTGATAATTTATTGGTAAAGAAAAGAAAATGATTAGTTTTCAAATTGTCCGCTCTTTGTCTTTCTGTACTGAAAAGGATCCTAAGGGTAAGGATTTCAGTTGGTGGAGTACAGAAAAGAAGGAGCCAGGAAATGGAAAGTGTGGGAGAGAAAAGGGGGAAAAGGTAATGGAGGCTGCTACTTCTTGTATTGTTCTCTCCAATTCTTACATTCTCCCCATCCTACCTGCCTCCACCATTGCTACTGTTGCTACCGTGCCAGTTATCCCGGTCTGTCCTAAATCCAATTAGTCCCGCTTTTGGGGAGGAGTGTATGTTGTTGAAGGGTAGAGGGGAGATGGAGGGGGTCCCCTTTTCGGTAATTTTTCTGTTGTACCCTCTTCCCGCCCTTCCCACCCTTTTCCATCTTTACCTCCTTATATTTCTGTCTGTCTTTTTCTTACTCTTTTTCTTCTTCTCTGTCTTTGATTGTCAGTGTGTCTGTCTGTCTGTCTTCTCTATTTTCTCTGCCGCTGACTCTGTCAGTCTGCATATCAGTCCATCAGTCTGTCTCTCTCTGTGTCTCTGTGTCTGTCTGTCTCTCTCTATGTCTCTCTGTGTGTTCCCATTTCCCCCTGCGCTACGTCTATTCCTGTGCATTATGACGTGGGAAGGAAGCCAGGTGATGTTGAAGGCGGGTCGTGTCTGACCAAGGGGAAGGCAAACAGAACGAGGTCCGTTGGGTCAACATTGCCGAACAAACCATAGGGGCCTTATCAGAGACCCTGGCTCCCTTCCCATGGCAACCGCCTCTAACGGCGCACCTTGCATATGGCGGGGAATTATTACGTTCAGGTGATGTGAACAGACGAAGATAACGGTGTTTTTTTTAAAACAGAGGGAAAGCACAGAGCTCCATCACTACCAAGAACAAAAAAAGGTTATTGACCATAGTATTGTTACTTTTAAAAATCGTGCCATGATAACTAATGTTTTGTGTAATTACTCAGTGACTTCCAATGCATATTAAATCACACTATGGGTATAGTTATTATGTTTTTATTTTCAAAATTTCAACTATTTCCTCATCTTTTTCACATTATTTACTAAAAATTCTCATCTCATAAAGATTTTTTTCTAGCCAATTGCGACAAAGACCATCTAACTAACCAAGCAAATGCTCTTAAAAAGGTTGCATCACCGCACGTACGTGTATTAATTCATTTATTGGGGGACTAAAATAATACAACCCACATAATCGGTAATAAAATGTTTAATATTCTGATTCTGATTTTTCAGGTTTATGAAGAAGATTCATTGCATGAGTGGTTGCAACAGGTTTTTTTTCTTCCAAGATACCTCGGAGAGTTCCAGAAAATAACATTTTCCATGTAACCCATTTTAGAAAAGTCCCTTTTGGAGGGGTAAAAACACTTTAGCTGAAAAGTTCATTTGTCGACAAATTGTCTTTCTGGGAAATGACTGGCTTTTGTTTGCCCTAACAATTGCAATGTAAGACAGTAGTGTTTATCATGAGTTTTGTTTTATATTTTTAGCCCACATACGAATAAAAAATGTGTTCACATACAGTATAAATAGAAATTGGAAACGAAGTCATTCAAATTGCGAAAGTGTTTCTGGACCTCCAAAAAGGGCTTCTACTGAAAAGAGGGTACCATGGAAAATGTTAATTTTGGGAGCTCACAAACAAATCTTGGAAAAACTAATTGTTGCGTTCTTTCATGCATTGAATCGTCTTTACAAACCCGAAACATCGAAATTATATCTTGTAAAATATTATTTTTGTATCGCCAATTTTGTTGGTTGCATTTTTATATTGCATGTAGATCTATGTGAAGTTTTGTTATGCGTGTATGTTCGAGCGCTATGTTTTAATAAATACATGTGTGAATTTGAATATAAATGTCAAGAAAAGAAGAATATGTAAGCTTTTTGAACATGATCTATGTACGTTTTGGAGGAGGGGCAAAATCTAGCAATGCCCATTGCACGCCTGTGTAACGTTTACATTGACAATGTAGTTAACTGAAATATATAGTCCAATGCTCTTTTACTGCGTTGAAAAATAGACACAATTGTGATTGTGGATCGGGCCCTGTTAGAACATACACTTATGTGAGTGAAAGAGCATGATCTAGTGACATTACTTGGTAAACAGTAATTTGATTTAGGCCTACCAACAGTTCTTATACACCAACACAAACTATTGGATATCGCAATCTGCTATAAAGTTGTGATAACGATAGCCTTTTTCTGTGATCCGTGAACCTAAACCGATGAGGACGTAACACACCCGTCCCACACCCGTCCCACACCACCGAAGCCCTCCTCAACGAATAACGATTAACGGATACGTAGGTAAACCTGTCAAGTGTACAAACTTGGCTGGGTAAAGCACAAGTGGTGTGTGTTACGGTCTGTGCATTATATTATTGTACCTTGAGTATTATTATTATCTGACTAGCAGTTACGCCCCGTAGGGGTTACGCCCTGTGGGAGCTGTGCCCCGCGGGAGTTCTTCCCTGGCAGAGGTTTGCACTGGAGTTTTAAAATGTCCCCAGGTACCGTCCTTGCTTTACACTACACCTCAATACCTAAGATTCAACAGGCAGCAGCTTGTCAATGAACAAAATCATGTAATCTAATTTAATCATACTATACCAACACTCAAAACAACTGCATTAGCCTAAAACAACCTGGAACCTTACCCTAGCACATAGCTAAAACGAAAGTGGCCCCATGGGACTGCACCCATACCGCAAGGAGTAGCGGGAGTGACTCCCCTTACTTCCGGGTATGACGCGCACCCTTGGGGCACCAGATATGTCATTCTTAAATTTTCCAGCCTTTCAACCACACCTGGGCCTACCCTGCTCCGCCTTTTCTGACTCTTGTCTATCTGGTGGGTTCGTTCCGTGCATAGCTTTGTTCTATTCAGTTTCTTGGGAAGGCTGTTAGTCATCCTATCGATATTATTTCATTGTCATTTCTTGGTGTTCGTTTTAGTTGAAAAATTATTTCGTTCACTCTGTTGTTCGTTTTCGGGGTGGCGTCAGCCATTATGGCTTCTTGCACCCCTCGGTTTCCACTTCGGGGAAAGCAGTTTCTGCTTCGGTTGTTTTTCTGTTTTCCAAGTCAGTTGACTCTTCTTCTCTCACTAGGGACCCTTTGGGCAGGTTCTCTTAATCTTCTCAAGAAGTTTTCGTCTAATCCTCTATCCTACGTCTCGTCCAGTCACAGTCCGTTTCGGTTACACCGGCCTAACCGGTTTCGGAGCCCATTCCAGTTTCTCTCCCTTCGGAGGTTTCTGCTCCTTCTCCTTTTCCGTTGGACTCGCAGGCTTTGTACTACGCTGTCTTTCTTTCGTCACTTGGACTCTTCGGGTTTCAGGGTTCTCCCTTTCGCATCGACAGAATCTTCCTCCTTTTTCGGTTCTATGATTAGGCCAGAGAGGGTGCCGCCAGTTGTCTCTTCTCGTGAGACTGTCACTGGCGCAACCCTCTCTCCTTCTTCTGTTCACAGGCTTGCCTCCAGGAAGCCCTTGTCCGCTAAGGCCAGCGTCGACCTCAACAGGGATAGGAAATCCCTTTCCACCTCTGGTTTCCGTCCTGTGGGCTTGATGTTTACGGAACAGAGAGGCTCCCCTCCGGGGAGCTTGCCTAGTGACAGAGGTGACTCCTCTGTCACCAGACTGGCCAGTCTGTCAGGCAATCATCCGGTGGTACCTGGGAGGTACCTCCAGGATCGGGAACGGCCTGTTCCCTTTCCTGAGTCCGGGCTCAAATCCTCCACTCAGTTCGAGGGAGAGGTTACCAGGACAGTCAAATCGGTCGGTGCGGGGCACCTTCATACCGATAAGAGTCCATACCCCCCTCCCGGGGGATGGCTCTCCAGTGATCCTGGCACTGGCGCGGTTGGGGCCTCTTGGCAGTCCCACCGCAACCGGAAATTCGCTTCTCACGGTTGTGAGACGGTTTCCTCCGGTTCTCCCGGTGCTTACCCGGTTTTCACCCGGTATTCATCCGGTTTCTCCCGGTTGTCTCCCGGTTGCTTGGCCAACGCGGACATACCGGGGGATGGCACGGTTGGAGCCTCTTGGCATTCCCACCGCAACCGGTTATTTGCTTCTCCCGGTTGCGAGACCGTTTCCTCCGGTTCTCCCGGTGTTTACCCGGTAATCATCCGGTTGTCTCCCGGTTGCTTGGCCAACGCGGACATACCGGGAAAGGGTTCGCCTAGAACCGGAAAATTCCGATGATGAATTTCCGGTTCGTTCCTCCGGTTTGGGTCAACCGGGAATGTCCCGCTCGCACGGAGGACGCCACGTTCTCCCGGTTCCTGCCGGTGTTCAGAGATCCTCTCACTCCCTACCGGCAGAGCCCTCTTCCAGGCATGGCCCTCCGGTGGTGTTTGACTCTTTGGGCCGCCCTTATCAGAAGCTTCAACGGCCAGACCCCTCCAAGGAATTCTCTGAGTTTCAGTCCGACTATGAGTCAGACATGGAACTGGACCCTCAGTCGGAGGTCCCTCACTCTCACACTGAGTCCTCGGTTCAGAATCTTCTCAAGATTTTGTCTCGATCGTGCCCTTACGTGGTACCTGTGCGTTCCTCCCATCAGGAGTCCGCCACTGATCACGCGGTTGGCTCTCTTCTGCAGGCCAAGAGTTCTTTGACTCTCCAAGCCCCCTCCTTCCCGGAGGATTTGGTGGTTAAAGCGGAGTTCACGTTGAGGACCGGCAAGGTCCTTTCGTTGAAACAGATTGCTGAGGCTAATCTGGGGCGTTCTCAGCCGGCCTCGTCTCAGTTCGGTTCCTTTTTGGTACCTGGATTCAGACCTTTCGTCCCCCTACCGACGGAATACCTGCCCTTCCCCTCCGTCTCCAAACCTTCTGCTGAGGAGGTGGAGTCCTTGGGGTCCTGCTGCTGTTCCTCCCGTCACGTTCAAGCCTTCGGCCTTCAAGTCTCTCGAGGAATCTCTGTCTGGTTCTCTCAGGGCTTGTGGCATGGCCACCTCTCTCGTGCAAACCTTGGCGGAGTCTCTAGGCAAATCAGCCTCTGATTCACCGGCGGTTTTTCAGTTCTTTGATCAGGTGGATGAAGCTTCCGTTGGAGTCTCTCTAGCCCTTTTGGGCAATGTGCTACAGAGCCTCTCTGATGTCACGGCTGGTTTGAAGGTTCAAACCTGTGCCTTGGCCCGGGATTCTTTTCTGGCGCAGAACAGGTCTCTTTCGTCCAGGGAAAAGGAGCGTTTGCGCTCTCTTCCCCTTCCGGAGTCGGGCTTGTTCGGGGAAGAATCGGTTGCCCCAGTTCTCGAGTCCTCTTCAAAGAGGAAGTCAGCTGATAGCCAGAAGGCTATCTATCGGGCCCTGTTGAACCAGCCCCGTGCCCAACCATTTCGTCCGCTACAGGCCTCTCGCCCTCGTTTTGGCTTCAAGAAGTCCTTTAGAGCTGGGTACGTCGCGTCCCGCTCTAAGAGTGTGAGATACTCCTCTAGGCCTCCTCCCCAGTTCAAGGCCTTGAGGCCCCCTTCCCAGTCTTCTCGTGGCAACAGGAGGCCGAGCCTGTCCAAGAAACAGCGATCCTGTCCGTTTGGAGATCCTCCAGAAGGAAGTGGAGGACCTTCTCTTGAAGGGCGCGGTTACGATCGTGAACGATCCCAGTCCGGGTTTCTATTCCCGACTTTTCACGGTTCCCAAGAAGACAGGCGGCTTCAGACCGGTTCTAGACTTGTCTCCTCTCAACAAGTTTTCAAGGAAGATCCATTTCAAGATGGAAACGGCGGCCACCGTCAGGGCCTTTGTGCGCCAGGGAGACTGGGCCACCTCCATCGACTTACGCGATGCGTACTTCCATGTGTCGATTCACCCCAGCCGTTGCAAGTTCCTTCGTTTCGTTTGGCAAGGCCTTGTCTACCAGTTCCATTCCCTCCCTTTCGGCCTTTCCCTGGCGCCTTGGATCTTCACCAAGGTTACCAGGGAAATGGCAGCCCTAGCCAGGGCTCGGGGCTTGAGGTTAAAGGTCTATCTCGACGACTGGCTGTTGCTTGCGTCGAGTCGCCAGTTGTCCTCCCAACAAACGGAGCTCCTTCTCAGTCTCTCCACGGTCCTGGGCTTCAACATCAACCAGGAGAAGTCGGATTTGGTCCCCTCTCAGCGGTTCAAATACCTGGGCATGATCTTCGACACCGAGTCGTTTCAGGTTTCTGCCACCCCGGAAAGAATTCTGTCTCTCTCCAACTTGGTGTCAGAACTTCTCACAGCCCAGTCCACCTCCTTCAGACGGCTTCTGTGCCTCCTCGGTCAGATGGAGTCCGTCTCGGGCCTCATTCCTTTAGGTCGCCTTCACAAAAGGCCTCTGCAACGCGAGGTCCTTGCTCGAGTGCGAGATCAGTCGGATTTCGATCAGGTGGTCCAGTTGGGCACCTGGTTCCGGGATTCGGTTTCTCAGTGGACGGACTCGGTGTGGATGAACAGTATGGTCCCAATCAGTCGTTTGGGGGCCCAGCTGTTCATCTGCACCGACGCCTCTCTCACCGGTTGGGGCGCGCATCTCGACTCCGAAGAGGTCTCTGGGAAATGGACCGAAGCGGAGTCAGAGCGTCACATCAACTGGCTGGAGCTGGAGGCCATTCGCCTGGCCCTCCTTCATTTCGCTCCAAGGCTTCACGGCAGGTGTGTGGTGATTTGTGGCGACAAATCCACCAGCCTGTCCTACCTGCGTCGTCAGGGAGGCACAAGGTCCGCTTCACTCTCCCTGACGGCGGAGGCGATTCTGCGGTGGGCTTTTTCTCTCGACATCTCCCTCACGGTCGAGTTTGTTCCGGGCAAACTCAATGTGGTGGCGGACCAGTTGAGTCGCTCGGACCAAATTCTGGCCACCGAATGGACCATTGCTCACCAGGCCTTGTCTCCTGTTTGGAGACTGTGGGGGAAACCCCTCCTCGACCTCTTTGCCACCAGGTTCACTGCCAGACTGACCCTGTATGTTTCTCCAGTCAGGGACCCTCAGGCCTTTGCCAGGAACGCCTTCTCGTTCCCTTGGAAGGGCATGCTGATGTATGCCTTCCCCCCAACGGCTCTCATTCCTCGGGTGTTGGAGAAGTGTCTCCGAGAGCACCCGGACTTGATTCTTGTCACTCCGATGTGGCCCACAAGCCATTGGTTCCCAGAGCTCCTCGACATGGCGCAAGACGGTCCTCTTCCGCTCAATCTCACTCCCGCCACTCTTCTTCAGCCAAGAAGCGGGGTCGGACACCCTTGCCCTTCAAGGCTAAACCTGGTCGCATGGCGGCTGTCCGACTAGGCCTTCGCTCTCAGGGGTTTTCCACGCGCACCGTGGATCTGTTGGTCGCCTCTCGGCGTAAGTCTACAAACGATCTGTATGATCTTCGCTGGGCCACCTGGTTTGCGTTTTGTCAGGAGAGAAAGTTTGACCCGCTTCGTCCCTCAACGGTTCAGTTCGTGGAGTTCCTCTCTCACTTGCTTAGAACTAGGAACTTGTCCTCTCAAACCTTGTCAGGTTATAGGGCGGCCTTGATTAGCACGATCTCGTTGTCTTTAGGTTCCAAGTTTACGGGGAATCTCTCGGCTTTGCCAGTTTCTCACTTCCTGGACGCTGTGCTCCTCCAAGCCCCGTCCAGAACGGTCCAGTGTCCTCAGTGGGACATCTTTTTGGTTCTGGCTTTTCTCAGGGACAAATGTGAACCCCTGGAGTCGTTGTCTCTTAAGCTTCTGACTCTCAAGACAGTTTTTCTCATTTCTCTCGCCACTGCCCGTCGCATCAGTGGTTTGCTTGCTCTGAGTGGTCTCACCAAGGATGTCCAGTTCGAGGAGGACTTCTCGTCTGTCTCCCTTTCTTTTCTCCCGGAGTTCCGTGCAAGAACCAGTCTGGTGATGTTTCCTCTCCCTTAGTCTCTATTTCGAGTCTTCGCTCCGTTCTGGGTCCTGATGATCGTGATATCTTCCTCTGCCCCGTTAGGGCTCTTCGTTCTTATCTGGCTCGTACCAAGTCCTTCAGAGGGGCTAAACGTCGCCTGTTCGTCTCCATTAATCCCAAGTACTGCAGCGATGTGGCTAAGGGTACTGTGTCCCGTTGGATCCTCGACCTCATTAAGTTGGCCTATGCCCGCTCGCTGGTTAGGTTACCTGATAACCCCATTCGCGCCCACGAGTTGCGGGCCATCAGCTCTTCCCTGGCGGTAGTCAAGGGTGTCCCTCTTGTGAAGGTTATGGCCTCAGCGTTCTGGAAGTCGCAGAACACCTTTCTTCAGTTTTACCTGAGGGATATCTCTGCTCAGGGCGAAGACGACTCCTTTTCCATCAAGAAGGTGGTCGTTGCGCAGGTCCCGGTCTCCTTGTAGTGTGAGTTCCGGTGTTTTTTGTGCCTCTGTTTTTTCTCTGTGTTCTTTGGTATATCATTGACATGACTGTTTGGGGGTATTTATTTGCATATTTTCAGGGATGTTGTACATCTTTCGGGGGATTCTCTTAGGAGTGTTTCCCTCTTTTACTGATATGCTTTTGGGGTTGTTGGTGTGTCAGTTGGCACGCATCACCCTCCACCACGGTGGTAATCTGCAGTTGTTTTGAGTGTTGGTATAGTATGATTAAATTAGATTGGTGGATTTTGATTAATCCTACTATCTATTTAATTTAATACTTACCAACACTCAAAACAAAAAAATGTTCCCTCCCATCCTCCCTCCTGATGCGGGGCTGTAAAATTACATGAATGACATATCCGGTGCCCCAAGGGTGCGCGTCATACCCGGAAGTAAGGGGAGTCACTCCCGCTACTCCTTGCGGTATGGGTGCAGTCCCATGGGGCCACTTTCGTTTTAGCTATGTGCTAGGGTAAGGTTCCAGGTTGTTTTAGGCTAATGCAGTTGTTTTGAGTGTTGGTAAGTATTAAATTAAATAGATAGTAGGATTAATCAAAATCCACCATTCATTAAGATCTATTCTAGACAAATAGTTTGTTTAACGACGTCATGATCGAATACTGAGCCAGACAGTGCATGAATATCCTGCAGAAGTTAGCCACAGGCGACATGCGCCTTAATCTATGAATCTAAAGATAGAGTGTAATACTATCTGTTGTCGACTCGCTGGAAGAAAGGGTGGGAAGAGAGCCAAGTTAATTCAGTAATATGACCATAGTATGTGAGGGTGACAACTCAAAAGGGCAAATTTATTTCTGAATGTATCTCATTAGGTCATATGTGACCTTGGTAAGATAGAAAAACTACAGGCCTAGCTGATTTTACCCTGCAGCAGCAAAAGCCACAAAATTAGAGAGGGACTGGTGTGTATCTGAATGGATGGGGTGGGGTGGGGGGTGGGAGCATTGAGGGTAGCAGCAAAAGTATCATGCCAGACTAAGTGTTATTCAAGATTCAAGATTAATCAGCCAATGCACCGTAATACAAAGGAAATCGTTTTGGTTTTGCACAAGACACAATCCAACAACAACGAAAGCATGCACATCGAATGGACAAATTACATCATCATGTATCAGTCTCTCCCTCAGATTCTCTCTTTCTCTCAGACGCACACCTACACATACATCAACACACACATACACGTGTGCATACACATTTATACCAATACATGTCCTACCTCCTCACACACGCACACACACACACACTCACACACAAGACCGCGAGCATGCAGGCACACTGATTGACACAAGTCTGGGCAAAATAGGATAAATAATTCCCCTAGGGGAATGAGCCTACTGAGTATTGATGGCTCTGACAGTTCTTCAGGCGGTTAGATTTGCACTTAAAAGAGCAGAACCTTTTACCAGAAGGGAGAGATTGAAACAGATGGTTGGCTGGGTGTGTGCTATCAGATATGATGGATTTAGCTTTGCGTCTTATGCGCATTCTATAGATGTTATCTGGGGATGGCTGTTTGTGGCCTATGATTTTTGAGGCTGTCTTGACGACTTGATGGAGTTTCCTTTTATCTTTAGCTGAAGCTGATCCATACCAGACAGATATTGAAAAACTGAGTATGCGTTCGATGACAGATCGATAGAACTGTGTCAAGACTGCTGTACTTATCCTAAATTTCTTATGCGTGTATCACACAATAACAGGAAAACTATATTTTTAGACCCTCCCTACCCTCCCTACTCCCCCATAAAATGTTTGCATTAAAACATTTTAATGAGAAAAAGCATTCTGCTGTTTTCAGGAAAGTGATTGGGCTAGGATTAGCCTTGGGTTGTCATGAAACTGAAAGAACCAGACTTTGAGATTGCAGTTACTCTCGCCCCCCCCCCCCCCCCCCCCCCCCCCCCCCCCCCCCCCCCCCCGCCCCCCCTTGTTTATCCTCAAATGTTTGCAATGAAAATGTTCACTAAGAAGTAACATTTTGCTGTTCTTTGGAAAGAGATAGGGGTAGGATCAGCCTAGGGTTATTGTTATGAAACAGAAAGAATCATGAGGGGGGTGTCTAAACTACAACTGTACAGAAGGTTTCTATTATGTTCTGTAGTTGATATTGATGAATGATGTCCAAACTCAGATTAGTACTGCTTAGCGTCAAGGTCAATAATCCAGAATGAATAATTTCAACCACACATGACGTTGGGCCAGTCTTAACCTGTCAACCTTGAAACCTGTAACAGCAAAAATGCATAAGATATGGCCCCCAAACCACATTGACACACCTCTAAGGTCTAGGTCCTTGACCAAAGGACGTAGACCTTGTTCAGTACCTAATATTCTGAATCACTTTTAGCCAGTGCACTTCTATAGCAAGTTTGAACATTGTATGTCCAACGAAGTGAAAGATATGGCCTCAAGAAGAACTTACGGTTTTCAAGGTCAAACTTCAAGGTCGAGGTCAGCATGTTTCTATTCTTTTCTATGGGCCCATCCCTGCACAGAACATTGGAAGATTTTCTGTCAACCAGTTCATGAGAAACATGAGAAACAGCTCAGACATGAATTATATAGCTCCAAGGAAAACAAATCGGTTTCGTGAGCCTTATTTGGTGGATGTTTGCACTGGAAATGGCAAAATTCAGGATCTGAATAGGTTGAGCAATGCTGACCTAGAATATATATGGCTATAGGGGTTCTGTATGTGATCACCAGTTCATGAGATACAGCTCAGAGATGGAATATATAGCATAAAGAAGAAATGTTTGGTTTTCAAAGCCAAACTTCAAGGTTGAAATCAGAACGCCAATAATTTATGTTTGGATGTCTTCTACTCAAGGTGAAACACCACACAAAATTTAAAACGATTCTGTCAAGACAAAACGTGAAGGATATGGCTAAAACACAAATTTATAGACCCTAACTACTTTCAAGGTCTACCAATGTCCTTGACCTTGACCTTGTTCGGTACCCCATATTCAGAACTACCAAAAGGTAATGCACATACATACCAAGTTTGAAGTCTTTAAGTCCAATAGTGTGGAAGATAATTATGGCCCCTAAACCAAATTTAGGTTTTCAAGGTCATACGTCAAGGTCAAGGTCAACACGGCCACTGTTGTTCTATGGAACCATCTGTGTACCATGATGCACCACCACACAAAATTTGAAGCGATTCTGTGCACCGGTTCATGAGTTACAGAGCGAACAGAGAGACACACAGACACACACACATCGCATGAATTTTATTATTATATAGGTACTAGCTGTGCAACCCTTGGCACATGAGACATAGATTTAATGACTCAGCGCTTCGTGCTTCCAGTCCTGGGCTTCGCGCTCAGCTGTGCAACCCTTGGCACATGAGACATAGATTTAATGACTCAGCGCTTCGTGCTTCCAGTCCTGGGCATCGCGCTCAGCTGTGCAACCCTTGGCACATGAGACATAGATTTAATGAAGCGCTTCGTGCTTCCAGTCCTGGGCTTCGCGAGCTTGCAACCCTTGGCACATGAGACATAGATTTAATGAGAGCGCTTCGTGCTTCCAGTCCTGGGCTTCGCGCTCAGCTGTGCAACCCTTGGAGACATAGATTTAATGACGTGCTTCCAGTAGGGCTTCTCAGCTGTGCAACCCTTGTGCACATGAGACATAGATTTAATGATTCAGCGCTTCGTGCTTCCAGTCCTGGGCTTCGCGCTCAGCTGTGCAACCCTTGGCACATGACAGCGCTTCAAGCTTCGAGTCCTCGCGCTTCGCCTCCTTGGCGGAGGTTTCCGAAAAGTAAGGACGCCATGACCTTCTGGGGGTGCCAAGGATGCTTGATGCCAAATTTGGTGTCGATCGGTTGAGAACTGTGGCCGTGCATAAGTGAACAGACACACAGACACACATACAGATTTCGAAAATATATATAAGATAGATGAAAAAGAACCCGATATAGCTGCTGATCGAACAGTGGGCCAGCAGACGTAAGCCGCACGGGTCACGGCTGGTGTTCTTTGCTTAGCCTTTTATCTGCCAGTATTATTTGGCCATATAGTTCGCCCTTTGCTCAAATGGCTTGTAGGTGTCATTTTGGTTGGGTGGCATGATTTTTGTTTGTGGCTCAAGCCACAAACCTATAACTCACTTTGTCCAAAATTGTCGCACTTCAAATCGAGGCTGCACTTCAATTGAGGCCGCTCTTTAAAATGATGTATTTTTAAGCGTACAAAATAATAAGCATACGTAATGCAGACACTACAACACACAAGACGAGTATGCGGTGCTTCTTTCGATGAGTATAAGTAGGATACATAGTTTTAAATGTTTTCCAAAAGATATAAAAAGTTACGAAATGGTGCAGAGATAACATTCTGGTTTACAGATTAAAATTATTGAAAAGCCAGGGGAGGTGACTCATGATTGGAGTGGTAAAAATAGACCGCGTGCCACAAACTATTGCGAATTCGCGCTTGTTAATTAAGTTGGGGAAAGTTGTAAAAGTGAGAAGGAAAGCTGTAGGAAAAATAAATGACTTTCTACCGTAATAAAACCATGGTATTGGTTTGTCATGATGCTCAAAACTAGAGGCATTAGTACTGGCTTTGGTGCTGCAGCCAAGGGGATTAGTTAGCCTCTGGGTACCTTCCCCAACGCCAGCTGTCTTAAGGTCCTTTGGCCAAGAAGTGGGGATGTGTCGCAAAGTTGTAAAAATGTGCGCTATAGGCAAGGCCTCTCTCAGCTGTAAGGAAATGCCAGTTTTCTGGAATAGCTGCCGTCTCCTTTGGTATGTGGAAGTCATAATCGGACACTACAGACAGGCTTGCACACAGATCTGCCACCAGTATAGTTGCCAGTGCTTGACAAGAGTTTTTTGTTTGTTTGTGTTTGCTTTTACCATTATAATCAAAACGTCTTGAGGCTTTCTCGTAATGGTACGGAAATAGCTCCTTGCATATCTGTCAGTGTCACAAACAACAGCGTACCCTAACTTCAAAGCAACCGATTGGGGTTATCCCTGTACTTTTTTTCTTGTCACTCGTTTTTCTTTTTAGTCCCCGAGCTATTGTTTTTGTTGGTCCGTCCGTCCGTCCGGTGTCCGTCCGTCCGGCGTGCCTCCGTCCGTCCAGCTATTCGTCCGTTTTTCTCAAAAACTATTCAGTCTATCATCATCATCAAATTTGGTATGCTAGTTTGCCAAGATGCAAGCTATTCACTGATGTATTTAGTTTTACATTAAGGTCAAGGTCGCGCCAGTTACGGGGTTCAAACCCCGAAACACATAATCGCTAATATCTCGCGAAGTTTTGCATGTATTTTAACGCAGTTTTTTTCACAACATTTCATGTTGTCATGATTTTTTTCTGTGCGCGCGTGTGCGCATGATCGCGCGCGCTCAAATCACGGGTCGGAACCCAAAGGCTATATATCAAAAACTATTCAGTCTATTATCGTCAAATTTGATATACTTGTTGCACAAGATGCAAGCTATCCACTGATGTACTTAGTTTTACATTATTGTTTTTAGAACTTGGTGAATGTTCCTGTGTTTCGCACGCGCGTATGTGTGTGTGTGTGTGTGTGTGTGTGTGTGTGTGTGTGTGTGTGTGTGTGTGCGTGCGTGTGTGTGTGTGTGTGCGTGCGTGCGCGCGTGTGCGCGTGTGTGCGTGCGTGTGTGTTCTTCAGTGTCCCATATCCCCACCCTCTGCCCCATGACCTGTTCACCTCCCTCCCATCTTCAGTTCGACTTTGTTGCATTGTTTTCAAAACCCATCGGCCTGCCTGTCAGCAACCACCACCCTCTCTCTCTCTCTCTCTCTCTCTCTCTCTCTCTCTCTCTCTCTCTCTCTCTCTCTCTCTCTCTCTCTCTCTCTCTCTCTCTCTCTCTCTCTCCACCCACTGTGTCAACCGTCAACCATCAAGCAATTTTGGGGTGGAGTGGGTCAAAGGCGCAGAGTGTCATGAATCATGAAGGTGGTATGCAGCATCAGAAGGCATTGCAAACTCACAAATTAACGTCCCACGTGTGCACAAACGCACCAGCAAAGACATGTCTATGCATAAACGCGCGCGCGCGCGCGCGTGTGTGTGTGTGTGTGTGTGTGTGTGTGTGTGTGTGTGTGTGTGTGTGTGTGTGTGTGTGTGTGTGTGTGTGTGTGTGTGTGTGTGTGTGTGTGTGTGTGTGTGTGTGTGTGTGTGTGTGTGTGTGTGTGTGAGAGTGTGTGAGAGGAATGTGAGAGAGAGAGAGAGTGAGAGAGAGAGAGAGAGAGAGAGAGAGAGAGAGAGAGAGAGAGAGAGAAGAAGAACAACACGATTTAATGAACTGGGCCATCTGCCCATGTCAAACGGAACAGTGGGGTAGGGGCGATAACAAATAAGAAAAATAACATAGAATACGCCGAAAAAATTTTGGCAAGCAATATATCAGAAACTGTTATTCCTCTACTGAAACTGATAATGGCCAGGCCAGGACGGGTATATGTTATCATTGCTCCTGTTCCGTATGGAGATTTCATCGACATCATTGAGATAATCCGCATAGGCCAAATATAATGTTACTCTCTCTCTCTCTCTCTCTCTCTCTCTCTCTCTCTCTCTCTCTCTCTCTCTCTCTCTCTCTCTCTCTCTCTCTCTCTCTCTCTCTCTCTCTCTCTCTCTCTCTCTCTCTCCCCTCTCTCTCTGTTTGGTGGAGGGGTAAGGGGGTGGTGTGTGTGTATGAGTATGGTTGACAAATACACTCACGCACTCGTAAGCGTTCCGAGAAGTCTCCTCTCTCTCTCTCTCTCTCTCTCTCTCTCTCTCTCTCTCTCTCTCTCTCTCTCTCTCTCTCTCTCTCTCTCTCTCTCTCTCTCTCGGGCTCGCCTTTTCACCAACACATTTCGTTCGTTGTATACCCCGACCCTTCAGAAATACACAAAACACACTACACAAAAATGGGTCGTTGCTGCAAACCAGCACAAAAAAGCGTCCTCAACCTCAGTCAGGGGCACATTTAGAAAGGTGGGGGGATTGAAAGGCAGGAAGGGTAAGAGAGGGGTCAGGGGACAGGGACTGGATGGGGGTATAGGGGGAGGGTGGAGGGGTGGGGGAGGCTTGTGTGTGTGGGGTGGGGTGGGGGGGGGGGGGGGGGGGGGGTAGGAGACAGTGGCGAGATGGTTTGACAGGGGGCTGTGAAGGCAAAGTGACTGGCTGTCCCACACTGCTTACTATCTGGTCTGCCTTACCCAGAAAGAACGCTTTGCACTAACAAAGCGCTAGTTCGATTAGTACCAAGATAACGCTGATGTACAGTTTCTCAAAATAGCAACGAACGTGTTAAAGACCCCGCACGTCACGTGTCGAAATCACGGTTTGCACGTGTTTTCCCTCTTATAGCTAGTAAGGAATCTTAAGAAATCTTCCTAGTATAAGAGGGAATGTGACACGTGACGTGTGGGGTCTTTAAGTGTTAAGCGTTGCTGAAACAAACGAAATAAGGTTTAGTGTCAGCATAGCACTAGAGTGCGGTCTCAAACTTTCTCAGTCTATGCAACGACTGTTTCAAGCGTTAAAGTGTGCTTTAATGAAAGAGAATGTCATGCCAAGATTGTGGTAAAGTATCGTTCTTTGAACTCCACCAAGTGTGAAACCTAGCTTAAACAAAATGAATAAATATTGAGATAGCTCTAATGTAAGGCTTTTCAGGAGCAACCATCTAATTGTTCTACATGATCTGAGAAGAATATTTTGTTTAAAGAAAAATTGAATTGTGATATTGCACCTGATCAGAAATCATAACTCGAATGTCAAACCTTATGCATCTTTGTAAATAAGATAGACGAAGTCTGAATACAAGGTCGATTTTCATTTCCTTCTTATTCCCCCCGTGGGGATACCGGAGGGTCTTTTTGTTCAAATAGTTTCCCCACCTTCTGGAAGTTCTGTGCCTGTAACTTCCTCTAATATGTCACTCTCTTTGACTCCTTTTGCTTACTGTCACCTGTTATCTTTCTATCTTACTGGTCCATTCTCCGGCCTTTTTTTCTATAAATTCTTACAAAGATTGTTTTGCCAAAATCGGACATGCTGGGCCTATTTCTTAGTTAGGCGCATAACGGCAGCATGATGCATCTACGCTCATGTGACAGGAAACTGAGCGAACGAAGAAGAAGAATAATTTCCTTCTTATGCACTCTTATCAACCTATGTGGTCTAGAGAGCGCTTCAAGCGCTAAAGACTAGCACGGGTTTCTCACCTTTGCGCCACAGCTAGAGACCTTAAAAAACGCTACGTTTTAGGCAATGGTCATCTAGAAAGCCATGTCGCCGATAGCAAGTCTGTCCACACCGTTAGACTCCACAATCTCTTCACACAGTGGCTGTGTGGCATTTGAACCCAGATTGTCTCGCAGTGTTTTGTGGGGGTGTAAAGAAACCGATAGACTGACTGTTTGTACGGTGAAAAGGCTTTAAAGAGACGTTGAGTGGGTGTAAGTGTACAATCGGTTTCATTTCCCGTGATTGTAATCTTTTGTGTGGATCTTCCGGTTACTGTAAGTTCAGTTTTGCCAATTGTATTTCCTTGTAACTTTTGCGTGTGTGTGTTTCGGTGTGCGTGCGTGTGTTGTTGTTTTGTTGGTCTCCCTCTCTGTCTGTACTCTCCCTCTGTCTCTGTCCTCTCTATTTGTCTGTCTCTGTCTATCTGTCCCTGTCTGTCTCTCTCAGTGACTCTGACACACACACACACACACTCACTCTCTCTCTCTCTCTCTCTCTCTCTCTCTCTCTCTCTCTCTCTCTCTCTCTCTCTCTCTCTCTCTCTCTCTCTCTCTCTCTCTCTCTCTCTCTCTCTCTCTCTCTGCGCGCGCGCGTGTGTGTGTGCGCGCGCGCGCGCGTGTGTGTGCGCGCGCGCGTGTATGTATGTGTGTGTGTGTGTGTGTGTGTGTGTGTGTGTGTGTGTGCGTGCGTGTGTGTGTGTGTGTACGCGCGCGCGCGTGAATGTATGTGTGTGTGTGTGAGTGTGTGCACACGCACGGGAATAGATACTGTACTCATATTGTTTGCTTTTATGTCCCATGTACACAAGAAGGGCGAAATCATGATCAAAATGGGAGAGGGAGAGAGAGAGAGAGAGAGAGAGAGAGAGAGAGAGAGAGAGAGAGAGAGAGAGAGAGAGAGAGAGAGAGAGAGACAGACAGACAGACAGACAGACACAGACAGACAGACAGACAGACAGACAGGCAGACACAGAGACAGAGAGATTGAGAGGCGGATGTAATGTGCGGAACAGGTATTAGAAAGTTAAAAGGATATAATCGGTTTTACGCCGATTATCAAAAACAAAATGAAGTCAATATGTAGAGGGAAAGACGCTATGAAAAACCCTTATTTCATATAAAAATTATCATATTATATAAAAGAGGATTCTTTAGAGTTGGACTATTACACAAACTAAACAAGGGCATCGCCGAGCGGCAGCAATGCAAACCCGGCCAGAGTTATGTCCTGTCCCCCCACCCACACCCCCCAATAAACACACCACTTTCCACCCTTACAGAACGCATAAAATACATAGCCCAAAATTTGAAGCGATTCTGTTAAGTAGTTCACGAGATACAGCTGAACTTTTATACAAACTTCCTTGCACCGAGTGATGTCCTCTCCCCCCCCCCCCCCCCCCCAATAAACACACCACTTTCAATCCTTACAGAACGCATAAAATACATAGCCCAAAATTTGAAGCGATTCTGTTCAGTAGTTCACGAGATACAGCTGAACTTTTATACAAACTTCCTTGCACCATGGTACACCACCACACAAAATTTGAAGCGATTCTGTTCACTAGTTCACGAAATAAAGCTGGGGGGAACTTACATAGCCCAAAGAAGGAAATTTCGGTTTTTAAGGTCAAACTTCAAGGTCAAGGTCAGCACGGTGTTGATTAACGAAAGGAAGCTTCCTTTTCAAGCTGTCTACCCCTCTGCCAATTTCAATCAAAATCCAAACAGTAGTTTTTAAGATAATCGATACACAGACAGACACACAGACACACACACACAGACACACAAACCGATCGCAATACCTCGGCCTCTGGCCGGGTAATGAAGCAGATGCTAACAAGTGCAACGCTGAGCGGCTGCAAAGTCCCCTCGCAGCATCGCCGAGCTACTCCGAAATCGGAATGTGTCGGCTGTACACATACATAAAAACGCATCAAACAGCACGTAACTACAGAAAAACGCATGAAAACAGCACGAAACCGAACAGTTTTTAGGGTTCGGACCCGTGATTTGAGCGCGCGCGATCATGCGCACACGGGCGCACAGAAAAATTCATGACAACTGTGTTATAGACCATTCATCAAGAAATGTTGTGAAAAAACCCTGCATTGAAATACATGCAAAACTTCGCGAGATATTAGCGATTATGTGTTTTAGGGTTTGAACCCCGTAAGTGGCGCGACCTTGACCTTAATGTAAAACTAAATACATCAGTGGATAGCTTGCATCTTGGCAAACTAGTATACCAAATGTGATGATGATAGGATAGATTTTGAGAAAAACGGACGAATAGCCGGCCGGCCGGCCGGACGGACGGAGACACGCCGGAGGCACGGACGGATCAGACAGAAACAATACTCCCCGAACCTTCGGCTCGGGGACTAAAAACTACACAGAGTATGGAAGAATGTGGGGAGATAGAATGATTTTATTGTTAGCTTGTTAGCTCACTCTGAATCACGTAGTATCGATAAGGTTTAATTAACCGAGGCGTGGTTACCGCTACACCTATCTGTATTGTTAAAAAATCGGGACTTTACTGGAGTTGCACTGCCTCCGGGCATTACCTCCAGTACTGTTCCCACCATCTTTGTATTTATCCAGACCGAGAGGACGTAAAACACCAGTATTCATTCGAGATAGAAACCTACCAAAGAAGGGAAGCAGACCTAAACACGAGGCAGGTGGATGGGGAGGGAGGGAGGTGGTGACAAAAGGGGGGAAAGAGAGACACAAAGATTACGAGTGATGGGAAAGGAAGGTGAAAGGATGACAGAAATACAAAGGCTTGGGGGGGGGGGGGGGGGGGGGTAGTAAAGGTAGTCATGCGGACTAACATTACCGTTTGGGTTAAAAAACAAAATATAATGAGCATGCAGGCAATTGAGAAACCATCAACTTGGGAAAGAAATGGGAGAAAGAGAGAGAAAAAGAAGAGTGTCGAGAAGAATAGAAAAGTATAACTAGAGAGGGGGGGGGGGGAAGAGAGAGAGAGGAAGAGAGAGAGAGAGAGAGAGAGAGGGGTGGTGCAAGCTATTTTTCTTGTTTAATGAAACAGGCATCGGGTTTTAATTGCCTGTTTCATAAAAAAAAACCACGCAATTCTGTTGCTTGTTCCACGAGCAAAATCGTGCAAATGTTATAAAACAGGCAGTTTCACAAATTTAGTGTAACATATACATTAAAGTGAGAGAAAGGAAAGGGGGTAATTTTTTATTGTCTGAGAGAGAGAGTGAGAGAGAGAGAGAGAGAGAGAGAGAGAGAGAGAGAGAGAGAGAGAGAGAGAGAGAGAGAGAGAGAGAGAGAGAGAGAGATTAAATTCTTCTTTGTTTTGTATTTATTATTTATTTATTTGTAAGCTGGTATAATTCTTTACTTACAATCCTTCACGATCTACCCCCGCACCAACATCGCACCACTCATAGTTGGTTGCTTAAAATGGTTTTTGTTGTACTTCCAAATTTCAGTTTCATTTTTGTGGGTTTTTTTTTTAAAAAGAAGAGTAGTACATTGGAACGGGAACGAGGGCTTTGCGTTTCTCTGTCTGTCAGTATAAATGTGTGTGTGTGTGTGTGTGTGTGTGTGTGTGTGTGTGTGAGATATAAAAAAAATGCTTCCACTTCACAGCGCCTAAACTACTAAATTAATCTTGACGAAGCTTGGCAGAGTGTTTCCTTAGGCTGCCTTGATATGCTGCCCGTGGTGTTAGGAAAATCTGTTTAACGTCCTCCGGTCTGGAACAGACACATACGGGACATTAGTAGATATAAAGATGGTGGGAACGATCCTGGAGGCAATGCCCGGAGGCAGTGCAACACCAGTAAAGTCCCGAATTTTTAACAATACAGATATGTATTTGTGATGTAAGTGTCCCGCGCGACCCCTCTTTCTTATTTACCCCCCCCCCCCCCCCCACCCTCTCTCCTTTTCATTTCTCGACCAGCCGCCACTTTAATTGCCTGGCAGCTTCAAAAGAACGCCGATTAAGGCATTTGTCTCTTTGAACCCCGATTTACCTCCCCTGTCAGCATGTACCACCTACAGAGGTTATCTCCCTTTAACCCCCCCCCCCCCCCCCCCCCCCTTTATCTCCATTCCCCATCACGAGATAGTGATATCAACAGTCGGATCCCTTTAAGACAACTATTCCTTCCCTATCACGAGCAAGATAGGAATGTCGGCGCGTGATTGTTCGGTACTAGTATGCATAAAATTATAGCATCATCTTGTGACGTGTCGACTGCTATAAACCAATGACAGGCTTTCATTGTTTGAAAGTGAAGGCTATAATTGGAGTAGTGAGAAAATGTTTTCACACAAGACGCTGAAACGTAGCTAGAGCAACACTCACAACCAGTCATAATAAGCCCACTAGTAAGTATTATTGATGGCTGGTGATTGAGATCTGGTTTGTTTGACCCTAGTTTTGATCTAGATCCTATGTTCAATGATGAATAAGGAGTAGATAGATATGTTATTGAAAAGAAGTGGTAAACATTCTGTTCTATTTATGTGCACTGATTATTTGTGTGTGTGTGTTTTTGACTTGAACACTTTTGGTACCAGAACCGGAGTTTATGCCTACTAACCCTTTTGTCTATTTTTAGTAGGAAACCTATGGGTCGCAATCTTGCACTTTATGATACCATTCCTTTCCAGGTGTTGGATGGAGAGTGATGTTGGCTTGATCACCTTTTATGTTTTACTGATCTCAGTTTGTTAACTGAAATTCAGATTATGTGTTCTTAGTGCTATTGTACAAGGGAAGCCTTCTAGCCGGTTGGGATTCACTAATTCCCTGCCGACTGAAGCCCCTTGTCTCTAAGCCATAGAGACCTACATCCACCTTCTCCTGTGATTATCAGCAGGGCATCGTGGGCAGGAAGATCATCCCTGACTCACAAGCACCAAGACGGGAACGCCGCCAAGATGACCCGCACCCAGAATCCGCGAGGAGACCACGCCTGAACCGTGCCATCCCGCGAAGCCGTAACCGGAACGACTGGGAGCTACTCTCATCTGACGAGCAAGCCCAGCCACCCCAGCACTCGCCGATCACTACGGAGGAACTTGACAACAGCTAAGTCCACCGGACCGCGCCAATCATTTGAACTTTCCTCCGGACACTGAAGATAAGTGACCCTTCCTGCTTGGGGCTAACCTTCTAGAAAGACAAAAGTCTTGTAAATCCTTTCGGATTCCATTGTTTTTTTATTCATATTTTGTTTTGGCGCCATTGAGCTGCTTTATTATTATTGTCGCATAATCTTATGCAGATTTTGTGAGTAAATAAAATACAAGTGTCAAATAATCCTGAACCCTTTGGTCAGACTGATGAGAGTGGGAGTCTTGTAATTTCATGTAAAACCCTACTTCTCTCTGTCTGCCATTTAGAGCAATTCAACCACTTGTATTTCTTACAACCATACGAGCCAGAACCCGGGCACAAATATAAATTTATTAGATGAAAAGGGGCCGGGAAAGTTGCTCATCTCCCATACCCTAGAGAAGTGGGCTAAAGGCAAATTTTCTACTTGAAAATTTAACACACTAAAAGTCTTCCCTAGGGACTTAGCCTTTTAACCCATTACCTCGTCACATCTAATTGGGGGCTCGCGTCCGGGATATTTTTTTTCATAAAGTCTAACAAATTTCAATTCAAACTGTAGTTCCTTTTCAAAAACTTATCTTGTGTCCACTGGGAAAGTTATTGTGATTTGGTTCACTGTGTTTTGATTTGATTTGTTTGAATGCTATTTATGACTTTATTTTGATGTGCATGCTATTTCTGTTTATGTTGAAATAGTTAAGTGTTGTTTGATACATTCAACTCAGCAGCTTTGTTTTTATTTTGAATAGTTGTATTTACAACCATGGCTGAGATTGTTAAACTTAGGAGGGAGCTTAAAGAATGGGGAGAATCTCTAGGATTGTCAGGCCAAGAGTTAGCCAATTTTGTCATATCTGAATATGACAAAGAGAAAACTCGGGAGGCTCAGGAGGCCGAGAAAGACAAACAGAGAGCTCATGAGGCTCAAGAGAAAGCTCGGGAGGCTCAGGAGGCCGAGAAAGACAAACAGAGAGCTCATGAGGCTCAAGAGAAAGCTCGGGAGGCTCAGGAGGCCGAGAAAGACAAACAGAGAGCTCATGAGGCTCAAGAGAAAGCTCGGGAGGCTCAGGAGGCTGATAAAGACAAACAAAGAGCCCATGAGGCGGAAGAGGCGGATAAAGCTCGCGAGGACGCTGAGAAAGATAAGCAGAGAGCTCATGATGCTGCCGAGCAAGAGCAAATCCGTACTCATGAGTTAAGGCAGAGGCAACTAGTGCAGGATGCCAAAAATAAAGAACTCGAACTTGAGGCCACTGAGCGGGAAAAAGCGCGAGACCATGAGCTAGCTATGAAGCAGCTTGAAAACTCAGCAGACTCCGAGACTGCTGCCCCTCAAAATTTTCACCCTCCCATTCATACCTCAGCCATGACCTTCACATTGGAGGCATTCAATGAGGCAACCGAGTCTATCGATGCATTCCTCGATAGATTTGAAAGACTGGCCCAGGAATTTGAGCTTGCTCCGGAAAAGTTCAACCTCAAGCTTGCCCAAAGTCTCAGGGGTGTGGCTTATGAGGTGTACAGCAAACTTCCGTCAAGCCAAATTACTGACTACCCAGCTTTGAAAGAAGCCCTGCTCAACAGATACCAGTTGACAGCTGACGCCTACCGGAAAAAGTTCCGGTCAACCAGAAAAGGTAGGGGAGAGTCCTATGCCCAATTTTCAGATAGACTGGGGAACTATCTGACAAAATGGGTGTCCCTTTCTGCAAAATCTGAGTCCTATGAGGATCTCCGGGAACTGATGGTTGGCGAGCAACTGCGCGAAACCATGTCCCCAGAGTTACGCACCTTTACTGCCGAGCAAGGTGCCACAACTCTGGCTGACCTCATCCAGCTAAGTGACCGATACACTCTAGCCCATGATGAACGCGCCCCTAAAAGGCCAAAACTGCAGCAAGTTGTTGGGTCCACTGCTTCACAGCAGAGCAGGTTTAACCCCAACTCCAACAGTGGGTCAAACAGTTCTACCCATCAACGACAACCACTGGGGCAACCCCTATACTGCTCATACTGCAAGTCGAACTCCCACAATCGGGATGACTGCAGGAAACTTGCTTACAAGCGGCAAAATGTTGCAACTATGCAAGTCGTCTCGACTTCGCAGAACTGCACCAACCCCTCCCCAATCCAGTGTCCAGGCACACCGTCAGTCGTCGGACAGGCGACTGTCAACAACATCCCTGTTCAGTGTCTCTATGACACTGGACTGTCATGCGACGCCATCGTCTGTGGATCCTTAGTCCCTGCGTCGGCATACACGGGAGACTTCATCTCTCAGCAAGGCCCTGATGCTTCAATCCCCCCATCCACTTTGCCAGTCGCCATAATCAATGTCGACATCAGATATGTAAAGGGACCCATCAAGGCAGTGCTCATGGACAGTCCTGTCTATGACCTCATACTGGGATCACAGTATGTGTTTTTAGGGCACCCCTCTCAACCTGCCATAGTTTCAGCAGCATTCCCTTCTCCCCAATCCACAAACCAACTCCCTCCCTCCTTCCCAAAGAGCAAAACTCCCTCAGCGGGGAAGAAACCTCTCAACGCGGCAAACCAAATTGCCGCGCGAGCCAATCCAGATTGTCCCAAGTCCCCAAGTCCGCCACAACTTGGAAAATCCTTCCCAAGGAATGTCCGCCTAACGACCCAAGACCACTCGCCACAGGTACCTCAGGTGAAAGGCAGCACTGGACCCGCAAACACCCACCGAAGGTACTATCGGGACAGGCCGCCGCACGTACAGCCGTCACCTACCCCTCCCTTTCAGCGAGTGGCAGTCGACTTGGTCGGGCCTCTACCTCAACGGAAGAAGAAATTCCGGTACATAGTCACCGTGGTCGACATATGTACCATGAGGTGCGATGCCGCCCCAATCTCCTCACTTGATGCTAGCCAGGTAGCCGCGGCACTCAAAGCCATTTTCGCCCGAATCGGCCTACCAAACCACATCATCAGCAATGATGAGTCCAGGCTAAAGGGGAAACTCAGGCAAGAGGTGTTTGCTATCCTGCAATCAACCTTGGGACAACTCAACACAGGATTGCCGCAACAACCTCAGTCGGAATCCATTCCACTGATCTCCAACCCACCTGCTCCGTTGAACTCTGTGTTGCGACCAGAGGTTCCACCATTCCAGCCGACCCAGTCTCCCCACTAATTTGTCCCTGTCGCCCAAGTCGAAAGTGGAGTCGGCGTTCCACAGGAAGATTCCGGTACCAGAATCTTTTCTTCGGGGGGCCTCTGTGATGTAAGTGTCCCGCGCGACCCCTCTTTCTTATCTACACCCCCCCCACCCTCTCTCCTTTTCATTTCTCGACCAGCCGCCACTTTAATTGCCTGGCAGCTTCAAAAGAACGCCGATTAAGGCATTTGTCTCTTTGAACCCCGATTTACCTCCCCTGTCAGCATGTACCACCTACAGAGGTTATCTCCCTTTAACCCCCCCCCCCCCCCCCTTTATCTCCATTCCCCATCACGAGATAGTGATATCAACAGTCGGATCCCTTTGAAGACAACTATTCCTTCCCTATCACGAGCAAGATAGGAATGTCGGCGCGTGATTGTTCGGTACTAGTATGCATAAAATTATAGCATCATCTTGTGACGTGTCGACTGCTATAAACCAATGACAGGCTTTCATTGTTTGAAAGTGAAGGCTATAATTGGAGTAGTGAGAAAAAGTTTTCACACAAGACGCTGAAACGTAGCTAGAGCAACACTCACAACCAGTCATAATAAGCCCACTAGTAAGTATTATTGATGGCTGGTGATTGAGATCTGGTTTGTTTGACCCTAGTTTTGATCTAGATCCTATGTTCAATGATGAATAAGGAGTAGATAGATATGTTATTGAAAAGAAGTGGTAAACATTCTGTTCTATTTATGTGCACTGATTATTTGTGTGTGTGTGTTTTTGACTTGAACACTTTTGGTACCAGAACCGGAGTTTATGCCTACTAACCCTTTTGTCTATTTTTAGTAGGAAACCTATGGGTCGCAATCTTGCACTTTATGATACCATTCCTTTCCAGGTGTTGGATGGAGAGTGATGTTGGCTTGATCACCTTTTATGTTTTACTGATCTCAGTTTGTTAACTGAAATTCAGATTATGTGTTCTTAGTGCTATTGTACAAGGGAAGCCTTCTAGCCGGTTGGGATTCACTAATTCCCTGCCGACTGAAGCCCCTTGTCTCTAAGCCATAGAGACCTACATCCACCTTCTCCTGTGATTATCAGCAGGGCATCGTGGGCAGGAAGATCATCCCTGACTCACAAGCACCAAGACGGGAACGCCGCCAAGACGACCCGCACCCAGAATCCGCGAGGAGACCACGCCTGAACCGTGCCATCCCGCGAAGCCGTAACCGGAACGACTGGGAGCTACTCTCACCTGACGAGCAAGCCCAGCCACCCCAGCACTCGCCGATCACTACGGAGGAACTTGACAACAGCTAAGTCCACCGGACCGCGCCAATCATTTGAACTTTCCTCCGGACACTAAGTGACCCTTCCTGCTTGGGGCTAACCTTCTAGAAAGACAAAAGTCTTGTAAATCCTTTCGGATTCCATTGTTTTTTTTATTCATATTTTGTTTTGGCGCCATTGAGCTGCTTTATTATTATTGTCGCATAATCTTATGCAGATTTTGTGAGTAAATAAAATACAAGTGTCAAATAATCCTGAACCCTTTGGTCAGACTGATGTGAGTGGGAGTCTTGTAATTTCATGTAAAACCCTACTTCTCTCTGTCTGCCATTTAGAGCAATTCAACCACTTGTATTTCTTACAACCATACGAGCCAGAACCCGGGCACAAATATAAATTTATTAGATGAAAAGGGGCCGGGAAAGTTGCTCATCTCCCATACCCTAGAGAAGTGGGCTAAAGGCAAATTTTCTACTTGAAAATTTAACACACTAAAAGTCTTCCCTAGGGACTTAGCCTTTTAACCCATTACCTCGTCACAGTATTGAGCCCGTGGTGTTAGATTTATCCAATGGCAAGCCATGGGAGATGATGAGATTAGCGTCCAATTGGTCGGAGACCCTTAAACAAACATGTCAATCATTCTCAATGTAATCTCTGGGAAGCAGATGATTTGAATATTTCCAAGATATGAGTAATGGATGGATTTCAACCAAAGTTGGGTAAAGGTCAAGATGTGCCACCCCCCCTATATTTCTCGGTTAATTCAATTTGTCCGTTTTTGCCTTTCTTGCCAAACATGAAGCTGTATTTTATGAACATTGTTTATGAACATTTTCAGCTACATATGTTTGTTCAATAATAGGCCATTATCTAATAGGACCCCCCCCCCCTATGTAGTGCAGTACACCGCGGCATTTGTCACAGTCGTGGTTCATTGCGTTTTCCCGTCTTATAGGGGGGGGGGGGGGGGGGGGGGGGGGGTAGGGTAAGGGTTAGGGTTAGTGTTAGTATTCCAAAAAGATAATTATCTCAAAAGGTTAATAAAATACAGCTTTATGTTTGGTAAGAAAGGCAATAACGGAGAAATGGAATTAACACGCACATCTTTACCAAAGTTGATTTGGTAAAAAAGTGTCATCAAAACATTTTTTTTTTATGTGTACAAATAATAAACTGCTGGACATTACTGTACCAAAACAGGAATTGTTTTAGCACAAAAACCACCCATTGGATCTGCTGTCTTGTTTTCTTCTTCAGGTTCCCATACACGTCCTCCTTACCATTTGATTTTGTGCTATGGGGTTTAAATCCACAGAGTGCAGATACACCGTTTTTTGTGATAGAAAGAATAAACGAGTGAATGGGTTGTTCGTTTCTTCTGTGCTGTGCACATTTCTATTCATGTCTGTATGCTTAGCTCTTGGATTCTACTCGAAACTTTTTTTTAGCATATTCTCATGTAAATTTGAATGCAATCGTGGAATATTCAGTAGGACCATTTCTGATGGGTTTTCCTTGTAACGCAGCATTTTGTCCATCACTTTGCTACTGTGCCTCTGTGTACTAACTCCCATTTGTGTGCAAGGACAGGAGTACATTGGAATAGGAACGACAGTTAAATGTGCGTCTCTCTCTCTCTCTCTCTCTCTCTCTCTCTCTCTCTCTCTCTCTCTCTCTCTCTCTCTCTCTCTCTCTCTCTCTCTCTCTCTCTCTCTCTCTCTCTCTCTCTCGTGTAACAAAAGAGAACAAGTGCAACGCCGAGCGGCTGCATCGCCGAGCTACTCCGAAATCGGAATGTGTCGGCTGTATACATACATAAAAACGCATCAAAACAGCACGTAACTACATAAAAACGCATCAAAACAGCACGTAACTGAATAGTTTTTTTTATATATAGCCTTGGGGTTCGGACCCGTGATTTGAGCGCGCGCGATCATGCGCACACGCGCGCACAGAAAAATTCATGACAACTGTGTTATAGACCATTTCATCAAGAAATGTTGTGAAAAAAACCTGCATTAAAATAGATGCAAAACTTCGCGAGATATTAGCGATTATGTGTTTCGGGGTTTGAACCCCCGTAACTGGCGCGACCTTGACCTTAATGTAAAACTAAATACATCAGTGGATAGCTTGCATCTTGGCAAACTAGTATACCAAATTTGATGATAGACTGAAAAGTTTTTGAGAAAAACGGACTTATAGCCGGACGGACGGAGGCACGCCGGACGGACGGAGGCACGCCCGACGGACGGAGGCACGCCGGACGGACACCGGACGGACGGACGGACGGACCAGACAAAAACAATAGCTCCCCGAACCTTCGGCTCGGGGACTAACAATAAACAAACCTGAAGCTAAAAGCCAAAAACTACTGAATCATTCTGATTCATATTGAAATTTGGTAGAATGGTTCATCATGTCCTGACGATGATGCCAGTAATATCAGATTTACTAGATGATTACACATATAAACATACTTCCGGTGAGTCTGCTTTTTATGACAACGAATATGGTTCAAGATTCTGAATGGATCGTAATGAAAACGTACAGAATTGTCCCTCCGTGCCCCAGTGCTGCGTATGTGTTAGCGAATTTGTATTTTACTGCTTTTTGGGGACGCGTTTGTATGTGTAGTCAGACTCACGAATTCTTCCCTGCTCATGTTAACTCTGGCGAGCGCCTTTTTATCATGTGCGCGTGGCCTGGCCAGTCTGACTGTTTGACAACAGACGGATAGTGGGTGTCCACGGGTAAAACAATTGTTCCCAGAACCGGCAGATGTGAGTGTTTAAAAGCTACTGTTGTGACAGCTTGTGGCCAAAGCGACTTGACGTACAGTCAGTAAATCAGGGTTGTGGCTGTGTTTCCATGTGAGCTCGTACACCCTCTTTCCTGTGTGACTCAACAGAGACGGATACGTCCAATTTCCCCCCCTGGTCAATTGGTATTGTTTTGTACGATTCGGTTGTTTTAATTGCAAATTTCCTTGTGAAACTATGTTCATGTTTTTGTTGTTGTTGTTGTAGGATTGCAAGATTTAAAAAAAATTGATCAATTTAAAACAAAATCAATCCAAAATAGGCCTAATGAGTCAGTAATTATGTCGGAGCTTCATATTAATTTCAGACTTCATGTGTCATATGATCCCTGACTGCACAAAATGACAGGTCCATTAGGGTCATTGGGTCAATCTGAAGCTCTGAAGACAACTGAGATATAGAAGGCAACATAGATAGTCCTATGTTAGAAACAAAAGTTAATGTTCTTTCGGCATTGGGATTGAAAATGGATTTTTAGTGCACTAGTGGAAATTTGTAGTACAGTTTAGGCTTTCTCACTGGCTCTCTTTGTGGTGGAGCATTGGGAGTAGTTGGCCTTAGTTGCATCTACAGCCATGGGCATAATGAGGTACATGTATTACGACAGATGCTGGGCCTGTTTGAAGTTACGGGCAAACATTTTTTTAAATCTCTGACAGATATGACTAAAGAGTTTGCGGATTAAGCGTCAAAGGGCATTAGGGACACCCGTCACAGGGAATTTGGTGAAAACCGACTTCAGTCTTTCCTTTTCGTATTTTGACCTTTCTCTCAAGGCCAAGCTCATCATGATAGGTCAAACCCGCTTCCCCATCATCTCCCACCTGCTCTCTCTCTCTCTCTCTCTCTCTCTCTCTCTCTCTCTCTCTCTCTCTCTCTCTCTCTCTCTCTCTCTCTCTCTCTCTCTCTCTCTCTCTCTCTCTCGCGCGCGCGCGTGTGTGTGTGTGTGTGTGTGTGTGTGTGTGTGTGTGTGTGTCCCTTGTGTGACGGACAAGGGGTTTAGCCACTGGACACACAGTCTTTGTGGACCGGCTTAAATGTTTCTTGACCCCTGCTTATAGGCCCATCGGGAGTTCTTAGCCCAAGACTTTTATCCTCAAGTAAAACCTTATTGCCCCACATGGCCGAAAGGCCAAAGAGGGCGTTAACCATTATTTCCTTAGCCCAAGACCAGCAGCAGATCTGACACATTCGGCACAAACAAAGGGTCATTCTACTTTCTGAATCATCACTTTTCTCTTTAATGATGAGTCTTGTTCAACTGTCAAGACTCTTGGGTAAAGATGCAGATATTCCCTCTGTCACATTCTTGGTTCATTGAGTTCTTTCCGTCATGCCTTTATCTTCTACTACTATTGAATGCATATTTTAAATCGTGTAAATGGGTGAAAATTAATGTGAACTATAGAAAACTATAGAGGATTAAGTGCTCAATCTGCAGCAAGAAAGGCAAGACTGAACAAAAGGAAGGAACCGAGAAACGAAGGCGGGGGTGTTGATCTGCATCTTTGCCGACTCTTGTCATAATGGTGTGTATGTCGTGTGTGTGTGTGTGTGTGTGTGTGTGTGTGTGTGTGTGTGTGTGTCGTGTGTGTGCGTGTGTGTGTGTGAGAGAGAGAGAGAGAGAGAGAGAGAGAGAGAGAGAGGGAGGGAGGGGGAGGGGGAGAGAGAGTATGTATTCTATTCAACATGGTAATCATGTTTTTTACACGCTAACAATGCCTGAAGTAAGTAAGCTTCCCCCTTCCACTCACTGAAGGCTGTCGTACAATCCGACAGGCGTAGGCCCTATTCATTTTTGTTCTTTGCCGATTTGAAATCGCGCAAAGGAGTTTGAATGTGTCACGGTTTTGTTGTTGTCTGTCACCGTCAGGAGACTGACTTTGCGGTGAGCGGCGTCTGTAATTATTTTTTTTCTTTTTCTGTCTGTCCGGGGATATCTCCCGAAGCGCTTGACAGAATCGCTTCAAATTTGGTGTGGTGGTGTATCACCAAGAGGGA
>CM065681.1:58427914-58440414 GCA_017654935.2 Phymorhynchus buccinoides | reverse complement strand
CTAGTAATGGTAACGCCTAGTAACAGTAACGCCAAGTACTGGTAACGCTGAGTAGAGCAAATTTGAAGCGATTCGGTTAAGAAACGGCAGAGTTATAAGGCCCCGTTTCCCGTTGGCGCTGCTCTGAGAGTGACGCGCTCTCCCGATTCTCTTCAAATTTGCTGCCAGGCTTTACCTCGGCCACAGCAAGTCTGACAGCAAATTGGAAGCGATTCGGTTAAGAAACGGCAATTATTTGTGAAAAGGTGAAGCGGCGTATATCGCACGCGTTTATGAATCGATTCTCTTCCGGTTTGGCACACAGATAGTCACGATCTCCGGTCATCTACCTACCACATTTGAAGGCAATCCGTCCAGAAATACCAGAGATACGGGCGCCGAGAGGCCGGCGGATACGCGTTTCGCGCATTTGCCAAACCTAGCAAATGATACGGCCGCCTCGGTTGCCGTTGCCATCGCCCCGTTAGGTCTCACAGCAAATGTGAAGCGATTCGGTCGAAAAACGGCGGAGTTATAAGGCCCGTTTTGTGTTTCAGACACACACACGGACGGACACTTGGCTTTTTACTATATGATGTGCACACACATACGTGCGTGGTTACACTACGGCTTATGCACATACTTGCATATTTTTGCAGGTGACACGACCAGCTAAACACCCACACCATCCTCAGACGAAGTGGTCAGTAATCGCGATGTGACCTGAAGCGGTGCGATATGACTGACCACAGACATCAGAGAAGGCCAGCGACTAGGACCCGTAGAGGCTGCCCAGGGTGGTGGCACAGTCACTGGACACTGACCACAACGACCATGGCACCACTCTCATTCCTTCTCCACCTCTCGCTCGTTCTCTTGGCATTCCCTGTGCTCTGCTCTGCACAGTCAGGTAGGGGTGCTATTGTAATTACAGTGGAACCTCCCTTATAAGACTCCCTCCCATATAAGACCTACTTATCTGAGATATTGCCCTTCTTTGTAAGTATTAAAATTACCTCCATTTTAAGACCCCTCCATTTTGGATGATTTTTGAAGGTCTTATAAGGGAGGTGCCACTGCAACGGTTGCAAGTTGTTCTGGCATTTAGTGCTACAGCCTTGGAGACTAATACTATTAGTAATAGCCTTTGGGGACCTTTTGGGGACATTCCCTATAGTAAACTTCTTTTGGCGGAGAAGTAGAGGATGGGCCCTGAACAAGGCAGTTCCACCATTCCAATCTCATTTTTAACAGGGATTTAAATGTACTGGTACCCCATCACTGCCTGCCCCATGTCTACCACAGGGTATGTGTGATGTCATTGATGATGTCATCATTTTGATGTCATAGCTCTGGAATGATGGTTTTTGTTTTAGACAAGTCAGGAAAGATATATCTCTAGATCATTTTATCAGATTTGAGTGTAAGTACAGATCTCTTTTAACTTTTATAATAAGAAAATACATAATTTGTTCAGTTTTTCTCTGGCAGTGAAGGGGTTAAGAGTCATGAAAACCAGTTTGCAGAGCTACGAAGAAGCTCAAATTTGGCTGGAACATGCAGCTGGAAACAGAGTAAAAAATATCCACACTTATAGTATGGCTTAGGGGAAGACGGGGTAAAAAGCGCATGGGCGGGTAAGAAGCCCACCCCAATTATCTCATGAAATGAAGCAAATGTCAGTCTCATTTTGCCCATGAGACGAGCGTTAATGTCTAGCATTCGTCTCATGGGCAAATTTGACTGACATTTTCTTCATTTCATGAGATAATTGGGGTGGGCTTCTTACCCGCCCATGCGCTTTTTACCCCGTCTTCCCCTATAGCATGCATGTTCTGGTAAAATTAAAAAAAAAGACTTGGGACTTGGCCTAAGTTTGAGCCAATACTCACATTTTTTGAGGAGATTAGAGATGAGAAAGATTGCTTTAACCCTCTTCATACAGGTGACTGGGCCGATGGGGAGAAGCTCATCCAAAAATACACCACCTTTGCCTGCCAGTACAGCAAGCTGAATCTGAGTTGCCCGTTGCATCACATCATACGCATTTCGCGGGCAAACTACGGACGCTTCTCAACGCGGCTGTGCAACCCCTTTGGCATAACGGAGAATCTGAACATCCACTGTCATTCCTCTACTGCCGTGCAGGTCATTTCTTCCAAGTGAGTGGTAGAGCAGTGCTGTCCTTATGCATAGTTTGGGTGATTATTACTATAAAGAACTGAAACAGACTGCAACGTCACTGGAACATACAACAAATAAACAACTACACGACAAGTGTAAAGTGACGTTATTTTGTTCACAAGAGGCAAACCAAAACTACTGGATATTTCGGCGAATTCGCCTTTATCAACATAGACAAACGAGAAAACAGCAAACAGCAAATATAGCAAAAGGAGCAAAAAGCAGGCAACACTGAATAGGAGCAAAAAATCAACAAGATACAAAAAACAATACTTCCCCTCTACAGTCCAATGCGTAAATGATACAACCTGATACAAAGGCGCATTCGCCGAAATATCCAGTAGTGTTTGTTGTATATTACTATAAAGGTCTTCAGTGATGTATCAAGGATCAAAAAGTGATAAGACAAACTGACCTGAGTCAAGAGAAATCAATTAGGACAATGTGCTGGCTCTTGCAGAAATCAATAAGACAAAGTGTGCCCGTGTTAAAAAATTAATAGGACATTTGTCCTGACAGGGGAAAACAGAATATGACGTTTTCAATTTGAAAAGGTCAATGTCCTATGACCGGGGCCTCGGGACATCACTGGGTCTTGTACTTTTATAAAATGCAGTCATGCCTAATGTTGATTTGGTTGAGTGGTTTTGTTTCTTGTATAAGATCATTATTAGTGTGTGTGAAATGTTTTTTTGATATGTTTTAATGTGGTTACTTTTGTAGTTCTTTTTAAGTAAATTATTTATCGCACAGTGACGGGAGTCACGCCCACATGATATGTCTTGGCGCGCAAATGAGTCAGTCCGGTGCAAGATGAGTGTCGGGAACAGACATGTATTGTGTAGTGCTGTGAATGAGTTACTAGATTAGCGATGCTTTTCCAAAATAACAAAGAAAATCAGGTTATTGTAATAAAGTTTGTCTTTACTCGTCAGATCAGAATGGGGACACTTTACAAGCCTTACCAGAGGCAAATGTTTATTGCGATGCCTAGGCCAATTTCTAGACAAGCTGCTTCCAGCCAGCGCTATGAATGGCATCCTATCCTGCTTTAACTGGGCCACTTTCAGTTGGCACAAGTTTGCTTATCCGTGATGCATAGGCTAGTCTATTTTTAAATTAAAAAAAAAAAATAAAAAAAAATGTCAGAGGTAAAACAGTTTGAAGTCTTGTTAAAAGCCCATCCGTTTCTGGATTCAACGCCGTCAAATCTGCCAAAGCCAACAGCGAATCGCGCGGCATCTTGAATGATAGAGTCAAGGAAAAGGTAGGCCCTTTCTGGTTCAGTAGGCCTAGTCCTGAGCTCTCAGTCTCACAGCTCCACACACTAATGATATTGGAATGCCGCCGCATTCTTTGTGTTTCTCCGACTAAGACTAGTCCAAAATCAATATGTAACTAATTTACCTAGACTAGTTCTAGACTGCTCTAGCCAGACTCAGTTTTGTCTATAACCGACATGGCTGAGATTTTTAATAGGCCACAGATAGAAATATTACAAAAATGTATCTCCTGTTGTGCTCTTGAAACTCATTGAACAAACTTTAAATTTGGATAAGTGAGTGGGCCCAGGCGATTTAGGGCCACCCTAATACCTTTATGCATACAATTTCTTCGGCCCCATTTATTCGTCCAGAGATAAACCATGTAGTGATATCACACTAATAATAGTAATATTAGTGGCATTATTCTTACATGTCTACCCAGAATGGCTGCAAGTGATTGCCGCCCAGTTGCCGCTTTCAGTCGGCGCCTGTGCTTTTTTATCATCATGTGTAGACTGTGTTAGAATGTGATCGTGAATGCTGTATCATGAAATGAAAACCAACCACTCGCGCACACACTCTCTCCTACAGTGAGAGTTAAAGGACCTTAAGAAATATGTGTGTGATTATGTCGAAAAGGAAATGAATACTACCAAGGACTACTAAAATGTGCTTACCGTTATTTGAATGCGAAACAGATGTGATGGGCACAACAAATGCCTCATACCCGTGGACAACACTGAGTTTGAGGACCCTTGCCCCGGTACAACCAAGTACGTAGAAGTCCAGCATTACTGTGAACCAGGTAGGCAGCATGTTTCCTGGCCATGTTGTACAGTGAAACTCGGCTATCTTGTACTTTGCTCACCCTTCTCAAATTTTCACATTGACATTTTTCACTGTGAAGCAACATTCTGCCACTCTCATGAAAGGGATAGGGTTAGGACCAGCCTAGGACTTTTCATAAAGCTGAAAGAAGCAGGCTTTGATATAGAGGGTGATAAAAATGAGGGGTGTGTCTAATGTACAACTTTGCTGAAATCTGTTTGCTTTTAAATGGGTTCTTTGTTAGCGTAGTATTGTTTTGTTTTGAATGATATGCATTGTTCTTGCATTTTTTGTTTTAGTGTGGTCTTCAATTCCAGTAGTTGATAGTATTTTCTCCTTTGGAAGGGCTTTAATGTTTTTTCTTGTGTTATGTTTTGGGCTTTAATTCATGAAAAGAATTGAACACATGGTATTTTCTACCAATTCATTACTAATCAGCTGGGTTATGTCTTGCTGCTTCGAAAGAATACATTTTGTTACAGATGATGAGACTTTCATTTTGTTTCATTTTATGATGGTATCCTAACTAATTATTATTACACTGCCTATGGAATAGAAGAAAGTTTCCTTTCAATGGAAACTTTTTTTTGCATAACAATGGTGTTTGAATTGTTATATTAATTGTACTACGAATCAATTCATTGATTAATAGTTACCAATCAGGCTCTCTGGCTGCCCATCTGGAGATCACAGTCCTGTCTTATATTACTTTGTCAAATAAGAGGCAAAGTCTATTTTTGCCGCTCGATTGAGAGAGAGCAAAGCAGAAGTCTGAAGTCTGAAGTGATGTTTTTTAGGCCACAGGCCCCTACAAATGGAGTTCACATAGACATGATATACATTCAAGTTCAAGTATACTTTGATATTTCAAAAAAGAGAAATCCAGGTTAGGTGCAAGTCATCATGACAGAAATACAACAGAACTGGAAAACATTATTCATACGTGTGCAACGCAATTATACCAACCAAAACATTACCATTGAAATCATCAATTTAGAAAGGTGAACCCACACACAGACGTACTAGACACACTTACACACACATGCAGAGTCCATGCAGAGTATCTTTCAGAGCGAGACATAGAGAAAGAGAGAGTGAGTTTTCTTTTGCAAGGAAACTGCCTCTGAATGAAACACCAGCTGGTGTCAAAAAGAAAACTGCCTCTAAATGAAACACCAGCTGGTGTCAAGGGCTAAAGACGATAACTCAATCTAGACATCCCATTTAGCAACTCCAAATTACCAGGAAATTGATTTATCAATATTGCACTTACTTTATCACTATTTCTGTAGTTTTAGTTTGTTGTTGCAATGTTGTTTCTTCTTTCATTTTGCCTTTTCACTTGCTTCCTTTCATTGTCTTGAGTAGATTAGAATAATGGCTTGATTGATAATGATTTCTACAAGAAAAGCTTCTTTACAGTTTGGACTGACCTGCTGCATTTAGTTGATGTTGAGATGTTTGATGTCACGTCAGGCTTCACTATTACATGAATGCAGTCATATAGCAATGTATCCAGGGGAACATTAAAATGAATAAAAAGCATCAATGAATTGACTTACAGGATCCCAGCCACTGAGGTTAGATGTTCAGTCAATTGCCCATTTACTTACTGTCTCTCATGCGTACTGTTGCAAACAGATTCCTTTATTTTTGTTGTACCATTCACAAGAGTATCATGGTACAAAATACCTGGCTATAATACCTTTACAACGATGCTGCCCAATTCTTTTTGATTATAATATTTTCACTCACAAAAAAGACAAAACTAACTTTGAGACTTAATCATTTCCTACTTTCTTAAAATTTGGTTGCCCTGTCCAAATATTACACACAGCGCCCAATCTGTCATACCTTTTGGTGGGAAAGCAGGTGTTATATTAGTACATGGTTCAATAAAGGTGGATGGTATAATACTAGTGTCTGCCCCCCCCCCCCCCCCCCCCCAATACTGCAGCCACTGATTGCAAGTCAAGCCCAAGTAGGAGAGGGTTAAAAGTGGGTTATGAACTTTGTTAAAAAATAAAACAAAATTCCGAAGGATAACATTTGTAAATGTTGTGCTTGTCGGTTCATTTGTTGTTGTCTGTACACGCTCACCAGCAGTGGCATGTGTTTTCAAGATAGTTGTTTGCATGGCATGTTGCTACGCTCATCCTCGCAAATCTTTCAGCAAAGAGCGACGAGAACGAATCGGGACTGAAGCCTCTGCCAGGGGGTAACCGACCACATTGTGAGTATATCAACCTGCTGTATATCAAGTATGCTAACCTGTGTATTAACCTGTAGGTCTCTCTTGGCATGGTACATGCTCATAGGGGAGGCATACACTACATTTATTCCTGTATAGAAGGAGATATTTCACAGATGCAGATCAAGAAGCCTATCAGTATCAAAGAATGAAATTAGAAAAAGAGAGTAATTACCCTTTGTTCAATTTTGTCATCTCCTCTCTTGGCCTCACTATTTCATTCTTTGATTAACCAAACTTTCTTTCGAGGCTTACCAGTTTGTTCTGTGTTGTATGTTGTTTATGTGTAACATATTCAAGGTTAGAAGGCTATGCCACTCTTGGACATGTGTTGATTTGTTTGTATGTTGTCCTCTCCACCATTGTTGATGTGTACTGTGTGGGTGAGGGTCATAAAGGCGAGCTTGGCACATTTTTTTTAAAGAATGATGCTTTGCTTGTCTCACTTTGGTTCTCACCCACGCAATGCTAGGTGAATGGTATTGTAATCAACTTTGGTGGAGGGGAGTTAATTAGAAAAAGAGAGTAATTACCCTTTGTTCAATTTCTATCAGTATCAATGAATACTTTCCATATACCATTGTTGATCATCAATCAAATAAAATCAAACTTACTTTATTATCTCCCAAGGAGAAATTTTGTTCAGGGGCCAGAATAAGAAAGACATCGACATTCAGCATGTTTTACAGAATTGCTTCAGTTACAGATTGTGATATCTCTATTTAAAAAAAACCCATGTAGATGTAGCTGCAGGGTTTTGCGAGTGGGGCCAATGTCAGACTCAGAGCTCTTGTTTGTGTTAATGAAGAAAACAGAAGTTGGGATTGTTGCTGATTGTTTTGTCACAAGAAGAAAAAGAAACATAATGATTGAAAAATATTTATGATTAAACCTTCCAACATTATTCAATAGCTCAAAATTCTCTATAGGAAATTCAAAATTAGTTAATAACTGGGAAAACATAAAATGTCACAATTGCATGTGACACAGGTTTCACACAGACACATTCACTCTTTAACACATACATGCACATGTACACATGTAAATTATGGACAGTATACAGTGCCTCTGGCAAATCCCTTATACAGTGGAACCTCCCTTATAAGACCTCCCATTCCCTCACACATAAGACCTACTTCTCTGAGACAGGGTTGCTCTTATTTGTAAGTATTAAAATTACCTCCCTTACAAGACCCCTCCCTTATAAGACCTCATTTTGGATGATTTTTGAAGGTCTCATAAGGGAGGTTCCACTGTATTTTGTACTGTTATAAAACCACATCTGGATTCTGCTCTTTTCAAACTAATGCATGCTGGTGTGCTAATTCCATAAAAATGTGGACTCCTAACCATCCCTCTGAATTAGGTACATGGTTGGTTACACAGTTTTCAATCAAAGCTCCCGATTTTCAGCGAGTTTGCGGATTTCACTTAAAATTGAAATTGACAATCAGGGGGAAAGCATTATTTCTAGGCATAAAATATGGATTACAACAAAGATCCAGAGCATAAGCTGACTGATGCAATTCTTGTGTAAACTTTGTTTTTTGAGCTGTCAACTGTTGTGCATCTGGTTCCGGCATCTGAAATCAGTATTGCAGAGCAGTAATTAAAAACAAAATTGAGAAGTGATAATGCAAGAACCCTTTTTAAAATTCAAGGATTTGGGGGGGCATTTCCCCCATAAATTTCAGATTTTTTTCTTCTTTTTGTCATTGGGAGCTTTGGTTGATATTCTTACCACTAATACTTCTGTGTATACCACTAATCTCATAATTACGTATCCTACTAATCCTTCAGTGATTGCATGTGTTCTGTTTATTTCTAAGGATGTATGCATACCGCTAATCTCATAATTACGTATCCTACTAATCCTTCAGTGATTGTGTTCTGTTTATTTCTAAGGATGTATGCATACCACTAATCTCATAATTACGTATCCTACTAATCCTTCAGTGATTGTGTTCTGCTTATTTCTAAGGATGTATGTATACCGCTAATCTCATAATTACGTATCCTACTAATCCTTCAGTGATTGTGTTCTGCTTATTTCTAAGGATGTATGCATACCGCTAATCTCATAATTACGTATCCTACTAATCCTTCAGTGATTGTGTTCTGCTTATTTCTAAGGATGTATGCATACCGCTGTCTCAGAGCAGTGGATGCAATCCTATAGTTCATTCCTCCCAAAGTGAGGTGACGGAGAATCATCCGAGTAGTGCATGCTTCTGGCCTCATGTTGCAGAATTTCAGTTGTGTATATCTCTCACTGGTGGTGGTGTAAAGTATTTTGTGTCAGTTTATCAAGTTGCGCATTCCTGCTTGCATGTGTGTTGTATTAAAAGCGTTACTTGTGTTTTGCATCTGGTGTGCATGCTGCATTGATTAATTTGGCCTTTATCTTTTGGTAATAACATGTTTGCCGACTTTTTCATTAATTATGCTCTCAAACAAGTCTACTTCTGTTTTTTTAGATGTACGCAAGAACATGTGTATAACTTATTGAGTTGTATGCGTATAAATTCTTAGTTTGCATGTACATAATGTGCGAACATTTGCAAACCTAGTAAATCTCATTCAGTATAAAGCTCACAAACCCACTTTTTTGTCCTGGAAAAAGCGTACGGTGCACGCGAAAATTTGGAAAAATTGAGAATAAATAAACAAGACAGGTTTGGTGTTGTTTTCTGACTTTGTAGTTTGAGTTTAAATAAGTTATATATATATATATATATATATACACAAAACAAATCGTAAAGTTAACGTAATCGAGTTTGTTTCTTAGGTTTACAAAACATACATTGGATACAAAAAAAGTTTTATCAAAGCAAATAATATATATACATAAGAGGAAAGTTTAATGGTGTGTTTGTTTTTTCTTCTTCAATTTTTGATCGTTTATATATATATATATATATATATATACGCACGCACAGACACATTAAAGTGCTTGTTAATTAAAAATCCAGAACACTTGCAAACAGATAGACAGACAGAAAAACAGGCAGACAGACAGACACACAGGTAAACACATGTTCTCTTTCTCCTTTGCCTTTGTAAACCTGTCTGTCATGCTCTCTCTCTCTCTCTCTCTCTCTCTCTCTCTCTCTCTCTCTCTTTCTCTCTCTCTCTCTCTTTCTCTCTCTCTCTCTCTCTGTCTCTCTGTCTCCCTCTCTTTCCATCTACCCACAAACCTCACCCTCCCAGCCCCCCTTCCATATTCCGCTTTCTGTTTCTCAAACATTCACTTTTTTAAGCATTCAGTTTATGTGAAGTGCCTTTCCATGACACACCTACTGTTAACAGGATTAATTGATTTCGCTGGTTGTATGTGCATCTTTTTATGTGGTCTGTGTGTGTGTGTGTGTGTGTGTGTGTGTGTGTGTGTGTGTGTGTGCATATATATATATATATAAATCGTAAAGTTAAAATTAAAGTTATTGAGTTTCTTTCTTAGGTTCACAAACTGATACATTGGACACAAACAAAGTTTTATTAAAGCAAACTATATATATAAGAGGAAAGTTTAATGGTGTGGTTGTTTTTTCTTCTTCAATTCTTGTACGTTTTTATATATATATATATATATGTATGTGTGTGTGTGTGTGTGTGTGTGTGTGCATGTGTGTGTGTGTGTGTGTGCGTGTGTGTGTGTTTGAAATCTGATGTTTGCGTAACACTTTGGGAGTGTGCCTTATAATAAGGTATACTTTATAATATGAAAAATAGTCCGATACCTTCTTTGTAAATTGTCAGTTTATAAGACACAACAGTCTCAGTGTTGAAAAACGCATTGCCTTAGAGCCCATGGGTATGTTTTTGATGTATAACCATTGCTGTCGGTGCGTTCATTCAGTGTCCGGCGTGCCGGTGCCGGAGAATGTGCAGGCCTGTCTACACCCGATGGCCAGAGGGTCAGTGTATGACCTGTACTGGGAGCTGCCCCCTACCCACCACACCGTACTGCACTTCAACGTCAAGTACCGGGTCCACGGAGGTAAGCATATAATAATGCACAATTATTGTCCTTTTTTTGTGTACTGTTTAAAAAACTCGTTTTGTACAGTGGAACTGAATCCCTTTTAAGACCTTGAAAAATCATCCTAAATTAAGAAGGAGGGAGTTGTATAAGAGAGGTAATTTAATACTTACAAAGGAGGGCAATGTCTCAGAGAAGTAGGTCTTAAGTGGGAGGGAGTCTTATAAGGGAGGTTCCACTGTATTGTATAATATGTGAACACGAGGATAAATACAGCTCAATTCTGTGGCTCTTTACTCCTAAAATTAGCATAGCCCTGTGGTGATACCAAAAGGGCATATACCAGATATCCGTCTACAAATGGATAACAGATCCTGGAACCAAGGAATATGCGGATAGGAATGGCGGATGGGTTTCTGCGTACTTTAGGCCACGACACGCCTTTTAATTTCTTACTTCCAGATATTTTTGTAACGGTTTGCGGATGGGATGTGTGGATAGGTTTCCGCGTGTTTATGTGCACACGCCCTAATAGGCTTTAGTGTTGAAGTCATGGTGCTGTGTGAAGGGAGATAATTGCAGGGAAATAGGTTCTGTCTTTTTCACAGCAGTATAGTTGCATATTTTGGTTGTATGTTTTGTGTAAAGTAGTTTGGCTCTTCTGATGCAATTTTCACATGTGAAAGCTAGAGAAGGTTTGATCTTTGTTGCATTCTTGTGTAAACTATAGTTTCTTCAATGGGATTAATCATGTTTATCATTTTAGTTGTGGCGTTCTTAATTAAGCATCAAATGTCATGAACATATTAATAATACGGTTCATTTCCAATTTTTATTGAGTTTATTTTGTAGTACAATTGAACTAAAAAAACAACGCAATGCTACACAAATAGACAGTGTAGATGATGATGAAAAAATAAATGAAATAAAAAAAACCTAAATGTTCCTTATGAAAAGGACCTATATGATTGTATTGACATGCTTTGTTTGTTCTTTTTCCACACAAGCGGGTAGAAATAGAAAAGAAGGAATAGATCTTTATGCCAGAAATTTATTATATTAAAATATGCGACAATTATTAAACATCTGCTTTCACTGGAGATTTCAACAAACTAATCAATATTTCCTCCCCCCCCCCCTCCCTCCAGAAATCAGCAACAAGGACGTGATGGAAGCCATCCAACTGGAGGGCGACAAGTATGTCTACGTGTTCAAGCCAGATGAGAACTTCCAGAGTTTCCAGCACGAGTTTGCTGTCAAAGCTTACTTTTTGGTCATTGGCTGGGGGGACTATTCTGATTTCACTCCTTCCAAGCATTGTGAGTATCAAGTCAGACTGGCAAGGTTGTTGGAACAAACAAAAACATGCTCAAATTTACACGCATAGATGATTTATTAATTTATGCGTCAGTATTGCCCAACTTTGATAACCATATTTTTTGGACTATAATTGTATAAAGCACACATTATTATAAGGCGCACACCCAAAATTCAGATTTTGTTACTCTATTTTCTTACTCAATACTATATTAGTAGTCATATTATAAGGCACAGGGGTCTGATTCTGAAGAATAGTATTACCCTATAGTCTGAAGAATATGGTACTCTTTATAGAAAACATTGGTGGTGATTGATAATCATGTAATCAGAGATGGTGCTAGAAATGTTCACTTTAGGCCATTTGGCCTAAACAGCCACAAAACCTTAGGCCAATTTCAACAATTTTAGGCCCTCTCACTTGGTCACAAGTGCTGTCGATCTCTGCTTGCTTGTTAACTGATCCCCCAAATGAAAGTAGCAACTGCCCGCTTATAAGTTTTGTCTTCTTTTTGGGAGGCAAAAGGACGACAAGATCACACAGACTCACACTACGGTGTGGCAAACGTCCACCATAAGCTGCAAGGGAAGCAACTCTCACGAGGCAATTGGCCTTGTGCTAGCAAAGTCATGACACAAAGTTAGCTTTTTGATCTCGGTCACACGCGGTGCAAGCAAACTTTGTTTCACTTCG
>CM065681.1:58420414-58422914 GCA_017654935.2 Phymorhynchus buccinoides | reverse complement strand
GGCCACTGGAGGTAGGCGGATTGGGAACTATAACTGGAGTACATTTCTTTAAACAAAAACATTCAGATTCTGCAACAAGAGAAGCCTGGTTTGAGCAGCGTGAGAGTAATGCCCACTGTATGGCCAAAGTTTGGTGGAAGAGTACAACAAATATTAATAAAAGAAATGTTTGTAGCAGTCTGGGAGATTATGTGTGTCACACACACACACACACACGCACACGCACACGCACATGCGTGCATAAACTCAGAACAAAAACAACAGGCAGACTCGTGTCTGAGTTTTCATTTTACAACATACTATGCATTTTCACTTCAAACTGAATGTGTGCTATTGCAAATACTTTTTTTTATCACCAGGGGCAGTTCCAGTGGTGTTTGTGGTGATGAGCGACATCAGCGAGTGGATGACGCCCAAGACAGCTGTCGCAACCACGGATGGCAACGTGATTGATGCCAGAACTCAGGAGGAACCCACACCACGACTGGTGAACACAGACATTGTGTCCGTCTCTGTGTCCAAGCGACCCATGAAACGCCTGGTGGAGCCGGTCGTCTTTCTGCTGGAGCACAGACAGGTCTGTCAGCATTTTAAGCAAATTACTGTTTCATCTGCTGGGTCATTCAGTGTACGGAGTCCCACATCAATCACTTGAGAATATTTCCAGCCCTGAGACACCATGTTTGCCTGATTGAAAGAACTGTGGTTCACAGAGAGCAATTTGTGTCACGCCATTAGGATGCCACTTGCTAGAGGGCATCCTGTACTGCTGCTGAGTCGCATCAGCAGAGTCTCTTGATGTAAGGTATGCAGGACAATAATCACTGAATCACCTACTAACTACTAAACTCCTCCCCCTCCCCCTCCATTATAAAAAGGAAAATTGATGACTACCAGGCAGACACTACCATGCAGACACCTTCAATTTCATGTATCGGTACTTCATTTCAGTTCATGCCAATATGGATTGTGAATTCGCATTTTATATGAACAAAATCATCTAACAAGGTTTCATTATTGTGTCTTCTGCAGACGGAGTCTGTTGAAAATGCACAGTGTTCTTTCTGGGATGCAGAAGTTAGGTGAGTCCATTCATAAAGTATATTCTTTTATAGTATCTGTTCTATTATATGTGCTGATGGCATTGTATACAGCATCAGTGTGTGAATAACTTATTCTTGTTGTACACAAGCCCACCCTCCCTTGTTTCATGCTTTCTCTTCATTCAGTCATTGACATTATTCACTGTCATTTATAGATCCTTGCCGCATAGTGTCTTACAGTGCTTTGGAAATGTGACCTGTAAGTAGTTTAGCTTTGTTAGGTCCTTTGGAAATGTTTACTGATTTTTTGTCTTGTGATAGCCAGACTCAAATAAAAACACATTGACCATAAAAAGCCATCTACTGGTTGAGTATCTCATTGATCACCATAATTATGTGCTGTTAGCAGTAGGTCAATAGAGGCCCTTGAAGTATTGGAGATCAACAAGAGTTTGATCCACACTGTTGTGTGATCTTTTGAATAATTTGTTTCCTGCGGTATATACCGAGTCAATACTTAAATAATCACATTGACCATAAATCTATCAGTTCACGAGTGAGCACCTTGCTAACTGCTGTAGATCTTCTGTTGGTAGTGACTGGTCAGCAGAGGGCTGTGAACTGTTGGAGACCAACAAGACCCACACTGTGTGCCAGTGCCATCACCTGACCAGCTTCGCTGTCCTCATGGACATCACAGGAACCACTGCACAGGTAAGAGGCAATGGTGAATGGTTATGCGGAGAACATTGTGTTGTGTGCATCTTTGTTTGAAAACTGTCGCCAAGGACGTGTCTTTATATGTGTGAAACACAATCCATAAGTGTGTGTGTGTGAATGTGCATGTGTGTTTGCATGTGTGCGTGCCTGCATGTGTGTGTGCCTGCATGTGTGTGTGCGCGCGCGCGCGCGCGCGTGCGTGCGTGTGTGTGTGTGTGTGTGTGTGTGTGTGTGCGTGCGTGCGTGCGTGCGTGTGTGTGTGTGTAAACTTGCAATGCATATTTGTGTCTCTGTGTCACTGTGCGGAACTTCCGCGTATATGTGTACTCCCCCTTCCCCTTTAAAATAAGAGGTGAGATTACCCTTTACACTTTTGATTTGTGCGTTGGAACAGTCTCTCTTTTCAGAAACTAACTGCATTGTTTATAATCTGATGATACCAGTTGGTTGTGCATGAAGCTCTGTTCTTGAAAATTGATTGCTTATTGCCGGCAAACATTCACATCCTCCAAAAGATTATTATTCTAATTCCATACATATGCTATTCCAATATTCAAACGGCTCTTCAAGCATGATCAGCGTCTGATTTTAAAATACATAGAATAAAATACAGCGAAAGGAAGAACAAGAAAACGAATTGGTCTGCTTTTCAAACCCACATTAGTTGGTTTAAGCGTTTTTGTAATGTCACCTCTGCATCGACGTTTCAGAAATAAGGATATACACAAGGATGTGCG
>CM065681.1:58372914-58417914 GCA_017654935.2 Phymorhynchus buccinoides | reverse complement strand
TTACTGATGCAGATTATATCATTGCTGTGTGACATGCACATTCAGAGGCTTTTGATAGTTTTGTGAAGTTCTGTTTAATAAAGGCATTTTTATAGCAAAAGCAATCCCTTCAGAATTGCATTTTTCTTATTGAATGACAGCTCAAACACTACTAATCTCACCAGAATTACCCCCCCCCCCATTACAGGAGAAACATAGTAACTCAAAATGGCTATCTAAAAAAAAAGACGATATTTTACAAAAACAGTTGGCACCAATTTGATCCTCCTTATTTCTTATTCTAAAAACCTTTTCCTTCTCAAAATACCAGCTGTCTCATAATAAACTTTCAATCCTTTCAATTTTGAGTTACTCAGTTTTCACTGCATGTAATGGTATATGATTACTTTTAGGTATATCTATTACTTTTAGGTGCTGTGTTCTATCATTGCCTGATCAAGGTCTTCAAGAATGTTAAAGTCTGGTCTTACGTGTTGTAGAGTGCTGCACTTCTTCTTCCTGGCCTCGTTTGCCTGGATGTGCCTGGAGGGGGTTCAGCTGTGCGCGATGCTGATCAAGGTCTTCAAGAATGTTAAAGTCTGGTCTTACGTGTTGTAGGTGCTGTGTTCTATCATTGCCGGAGTGCTGCACTTCTTCTTCCTGGCCTCGTTTGCCTGGATGTGCCTGGAGGGGGTTCAGCTGTACGCCATGCTGATCGAGGTCTTTGAGTCGGAGCAGTCCAGGGTGCTCTACTACTACCTGTTTGGCTACGGGGTGCCTGCCATCATCGTGGCCATTTCGGCCGCTGTCTACTCCGGGGGCTACGGCACAGAATTCCAGTGAGTGTAGATTTAGGCCATGTCCACATTTATAAAAACATCCATATGGAAACTCATCCGAAATCCGCAACAACAACAAATCTGGAAGTAAGAAATATGAAAGAGTGAACATTACATGTGGAAGCTCATCCTCAATCCCATCCGCTTATTTCCTATGTAAATGGATGGGGTTTCTGTGCGGAACTTGCAGATTGCAGATCTAATGTGCACAGGGCCTTATGGTTGTGTTGTGTTGTGTTGTTTACTGTGTGCGTGTGCATGCGTGTGTGCGTCCACGCGCCCTTAAGAGCTTAGTAAAGTAAGTTGTCCCTAAAAATTAGATTGTGTAATTTCTACTGTAAGTTTGTCTACTTTTAAATTTTATTAACACAATGTGGGTTTTAAATCATGCTCCTTGATCATGTTCCCCAGAATTGTTCTTCCAATTTTTAGTTCATTGCATTAGGCACAAAGGTTTCCATGAATTACTGTAGAAAGGTTTGATAGCTGTTTACAGAATCACTCCTGTTTGTGTCCCTGTCAACAGTTGCTGGCTGACCATAGAGAGAGGCTTCATCTGGAGCTTTGTGGGCCCTGTTCTGGCTGTTTTACTGGTGAGATGATCAAGATTTCTTTTTTTATGAAATAAAGTATTTTTAAGGCAATTTCATCAATCAAAGCTAATGTGCTGAGCATTTTGTGTGTCTTTTTATTTATTTATTAGGATAGTATGAATTACTGGTCTCCCCCCTTTGATACTGAGTTGTTAACAAGAGTTGACATACAACATAATGTAAATATAAAAAATATGAAAAAGTGCTAGTTTGAAATGCCCAGTCAGAGAAGCTCATACACACAAGAGAGTGCAGGGATTTGCATGCACACACTCATGTAACATGCACAAACGTGCCACATTCATGCGTATATGCACACACCACAAATGCCTCTCTTCTTCCACAACAAATGGCTCTCTTTCTCTGCCTCTCGATCAATCCAATCCAAGATACTTTATTATCTCAAAACAGAGAAATTCATGATCTCTCTCTATTCCTCTCTCTCTTGTTTCCCTCCTTCTCCCTCTCTCTTTTCTTTGTTATTGTGAACAGTGTTTCATCCTTTGTGACTCTCAACAGGTGAATGTGGTGATGCTGGGCATTGCCATCTCTATCATGGTGCGCCACTCCGCCATGTCTCATACCATGCGCCAGAAAACTGTCCAACAGAAAATGAAGTAAGGCAGCCTTGGATGCGTCTTTCCCACATATTCAGTACTCTCTTGTTGCAATCAATGTACCTTTCCATACGTTCTTTCCTCTCTTTCCCCCTTGCCTAACTGTAATATTAAAGGCACAACTGGGCTATAAAAGAGCCGATCCCAAGTATCGGGTAGTCAGTTGTGAGTGGGAGAGAGAGAGAGAAACAAGCCAGCGACTTTCCTATCTGTGGGCTCTCGCCTGCGCCAGTTTTATTTCCCCCTCCTTTTTCAAACGAAAAAGGATGCTTTCGCTGCGAACGCCAAGCAGAAACTGACATTTTTAGCCTACTGCTTGCTTATATAGTACCCTGCTGGCTTTAAGCAAAACGTGAACTTTTGAATGAATGCTAATTAGGAGCAAAGTGCTATTTGTTTTTCAGTTTCCTTCTTGAATCAAAACTGCTGTTTGTGTTAATTTGTTGAGAGAAGCGCTGTGTGTTGCTATGTAAGTTAATGAGGCACGTCTATTTTGTTATTGAGTTAGATTAGTTGTGATTTTCCCATGTTTTATTTTAGATTTCATCAGAGATATGCAATGATACATTGGTTAATGGTCAACTAACACTTCCATTGGCATACTGTTCATCATCTTGTACCGTTTGACAATTCTGTTTGACCATGTAAAGGCATTCTTGCAGCAGTTTTATTATCACCATTTAAAAAAAAAGTTTGAATCAACCCTTTCTAGTCCAGTCACTGAATAACTTCACTTCATTTAGCTGGTACGATATTCATGAGTGCATCATCATGGTGTCAACCCAATTTTCCTTTTTTCAAAACTTCCCTTATTGAAAAATAATTTCCCCCTTATTTCAAGCCTGAAAACCGTATAAATTTCAGAACACGCAAAACCTTGAAAAAGTTGCTGTGAATACATTATATTCATACATCGTTTTCATGCAGTTTTGTTATATATATTTAATAATGGGCAGGGGAGCGTACCTTCCTTTCTCAAAGGACAGGTTTTCCCATTCTTTCAAGTGTCTCCCACTCCCAACTCGTGCCTTTTGGGCCACAGGGGGGTTCGTAGAACTGGAAGAATTATCGTCCGCCATTTTCGATTCAAACAACGCTCACACGGAAGTTCTGAAGAAACCATGCATGCGCAGATTACCAGAACAAATCAAACAAATCGCTCTCTGCGCATGACCGATCATCTAGCCTACTGCTTTCGTTTTTCTGTTCGGCTGCTTGGCGTCCGCGTTTTGTCGTCTGCTATCACAAAATGCTATCACTTCGCGGTTTGTCTCTGATCTCTGATCTGCCCGTATAAATCAGTTTTACCTGTATTGAAACTGTTATACGGCCGTACAGACCCCAAATCATGGTTTTCCCGTACAGCAATACAGGAAAATCGTATAGGTTGACACCTATGCATCATAAACAGTTAACACGGGTAGTAACTTGCAAATTAGCATAAAAAGCCAATTGTATTGTCAGTTCCTTCTACGTTACATGTTACTACCTGTGTTAACTGCTAAAGGTGCACTCATGATTACCATAGCAGATGACAAACATCTGGATCATGATATTCCAATGTGTAGATCTTCTAACAAATATGGTTATTGTTTCTGTGCATGTTGTAGCATAACACGTTTACATTTAAAAAAAAGAAAATGTATAATGTGTTTGTGTTAGTACTAAGCAAAATGCTACTCCACTAACAACTAATGTACTGCTTTGCGCGCGTGTGGCTTGTTCTTTTGCGGCTCTAGTGTATCAGGAAGTAACCACCCAGACACCGAGAAGACAAAATTTCGCCATCCTGAAATCCCGTAAGCCCTGGAAACTCTTTTTTTTTATAATACTATTTCCTGATTTGTTTCTTTCAAGCTTGATAGATTCTCTCTTGGGTTAAGCCTCCTTTCCTTTCACCTTTGTTCTCTCTTGCACCGTTCATTGGCAGGATTGCTCTTTCAAATCACACCCAGTTCAGGTGTTTGCTTGGTTGCTTATTAAACGTAATCTTTTTCAAATAAGAGTTTTTTCTTTATTTGTTTTTCACCTCCCACCCCAGTCTTACTCTTGTTATGCTCATTAATCAGCTTTGTTTAGTTTCTTCTCTTTTCATTCCTTCTGTTTGAACACCTCTACAGTTTTGTGTTGGTTTACCATGCTTTGGTTTCATTTTATTTCTCCTTTATTTTGTTTTGCCAACTTTAATGTACGTATTAGGGGAAATTGGACACGTGTGTGTGTTTGCGCGCGTGCACATATGTGTGTGTGTGTGTGTGTGTGTGTGTGTGTGTGTGTGTGTGTGTGTGTGTGTGTGTGTGTGTGTGTGTGTGTGTGTGGTGTGTGTGTGTGATAACTGTATTAAATACAAACAAAATAACATGTTTTCATGTAAAATTGGCAACAATTCACATTATTCATGGATTATTTTGATCCAACCATGAATGATCAAAATAATGCTGTATTTCTTTTTATCATTGAAATGATAGTTACTTGTGTAACAACAAAAATAGCACGAACTTAAGCATAGATTGTGATTTGTTAAAGCAAAAGTTATGAAGAAGAACAGCTGATTTATACTCTTATTTCAATATGCATTTTGATACGTATGGTTTTTCTCTGCAACGCTTGGACGGAAAGGATTTTGAAAGAAGACCATGGTTTGGTAGAGTCTGGTCTAAGCATCTGTGGAGAGTATGGAGGAGCGATGGGTGAACCCCACCAATATGCCAGCATTGTGCATTTGAACGTCCTCTCCTATCACTCCTTAAAGCACAATCACCTGTGAGCTTGGAAGCTCTTGAGTTGATTTAAGTTGAACCCACTGTCAGTTGTGTTTGTCAATGCCAGATGCTTTTCCTCTTTTCTTTGTTGTGCTTGTGGCTTTGTTGTTTTACTTGCTGGGAGAGTAAAGTGAATTCACACGTTTTGAAATTCCAAAAGAGACTAAAAGAAAATGTATTATGGAAGTAAAGAACCTTCTTTGCAAGGGGCAAAAAGAAAATGGCAAGATCGTAAGTGTTGGCACAAATTTGAAGAGTTTGTTCCATCGTCTTTTTCGTTGGAAAGTGCATGCCTATGAAAACACACAGAACCAAATCTTTGAAGCTGAGCTATTAGTGTATGTGCCAGTCAGTTTCTGAGTGTATACTGTAAGTTAAAAACAACTAACAAAACCCCCCAACTTATACCACATCTTTTTTTGCAAATTTAATTAAAGCAGAAAGTGTAATTATTGGATTTGGCACATTTGCAAATCTAGTGAAATAGAAATGCAAGGCCACCTAAGATAAGTATGAGAAAGCTCAACATTGTTCTCTGTTCATCCCAAAAAATAACAATGCTGCCTTTGAAACAGCTGGCTGTCATTGCATGATAAATACCAGATTTGTTTTTGTATTACTTACAAATATAACCACCTTTCTTAACCCTTTCGCCGCCAGACATTGTTTCAGCCAAAAAATACCATTAAACTTAACTGGATAGAGAAAATAAAATATCTGCAATATTGCGAATTCCTCTGTGACATGTATAACATTAGGCCTATCATTACCTCCAAAAATTAAGAAAATAGGGTCTTCGGATAACTGGCCCTGATTTGATGCCTTTTAGTGACATGGGTGTTAAATCATTGTGGTGCTAAAAATGCGACGTTGGCGGTGAAAGGGTTAATGACATTGTGTATTGTTCTGATTAAAGGGAATGTTTTCTGCTTTATGTTTCCTATTGTTTTCAGTGTTCAGAATATTTTTTCTCTGAGATCCTTTTGGATGGTACTTGTGTTTGTGTACCATATTGACGCCGTTTGTTTGTTCTGAATGTTGTTTCACATATCCTTTACAACGAGATGTTGGTGTTTATCAGTGTCACTGCTTTCCACCCTATCATTTCAAATGTTTTTAGCTTATAAGATGCTGTCAGAAAATCTAGTGTTGTTTGATTGATTTTTATTGGCACAGAAATGTTTTGAGCAGTTGGACATTTACTAAGCAAATGAACCAGTAGGCTTAGGGTACATACACACATATGCTGAGATTCCGTGCGTAAACCCGTGCACAATCCGTAAATAAGTAAAAGAAAGAAGGGAAAAGATTTGTGCACGTGTCCGAATTTCCCCTAATCCGTAAATGTTTACCCTTCTTTCTTTTACTTATTTACGGATTACGCATGGGATTTCCGCATGAACTGTGTACAAGGCCTAAAAGTCTTTCGTGTTGTTTTTTTAGCCCTCCACCTCCTTCCAGACTGGAGAAATGTTATCATTTTTGAGGGGCTGTTTTTTTATGCTTTATCTGTTTGTGAAACGTCATGTGAATCACTGCATAAAATACTTTTAAATTGCGTTTGGTGGTACATGAATTTGGTGTTTCCCATTGACTTTTATTGTGGTGTAGGGATTGTACTCATGGACACCCTTGTTTGTTTGTTTTTTAATTTTGTTTGATTGAGATGAGTTTCTATTTGATCTTGACATTTGTTCCTTGTGCATTTTACCAGTTTTGAACGCAGTTAAAAGATTTATGAGGGATTATTTAGATTTATGCTTTGGAACTCATTTGCTTTTCTATGAACAGTAGAAGTTACAGTTAAAACCATCCATGAAAAATCAGAACCCAATTGTTTTACCAATACTTACATCATTTGAAACTTAAATTGCCAGTTTTTATATACTTTCAAAATGTAAGTAGTTCATTCAGATTTGCCTGCTATTAAACGCAAAACTTGCACAACAATCCTTTTATACAGTGTCATACTTAAACATTTTTTTATAGCAAATCTGATGACATATCTGATGATATTGTGACAACAGAATCTCCTTGCTGACAATGATAAAATGAATCAATTGAAGAAGCGTTGTAGTTATAAACTTGCATTTTTTAAAGACAAAAGGATATTTGAATGACCATTACTGACCATACATGCACATAAAAGTAATGTGACATGGAATAATGATTCTGAAAGGTAAAATTTATTGTAACTTACCTTGTTCTGTCTAACACAGGAACTGCAATTTTCTTTGCTGCCCTATTTGAATTATATATATATGTGACTTTCCTGTTAGTGATGGAGTGTGTGTGTGTGTGTGTGTATGTATGTGCGTACGTGCGTGTCTGTGTGGGTGGGATGTGGGGGGTGTATGTGTATGCCTATTTGCATGTGCGTGAGCGATTATTTGGTTTTGTTGTTGAATTTCTTGCTTTTAATTTTTGTTGTTGTTAAGCGCATAGAGCTCCACATTTGGTGGAGGAGTGCGCTATGTAAATGATTCACTATTATTAGTAGTAGTAGTAGTAGATGTGACTGTATTTAACAGTAGTGTGCATGCATAAAGCATGGTTGAAACGTGTTTGTACGTTTTAAAGCCTTTCTTTCCTCTCGTCTGTGCTTAACACACTTTACAAAATCACACTCATATAAACATAGAAAGTTTGAGTCTTTATGAATCTGTAAAAGATGCATGTTGTACAGTGGGACCTCCCTTATAAAACCCCCCCCCCCCTCTCTTATAAGACTCCCTCACACTTAGGACCTACTTCTCTGAGACATTGCCGTTCTTTGTAAGTATTAAAATTACCTCTCTTATGCAACTCCCTCCCACTTAAGAGCTTATCTTGGAGGATTTTTCAAGGTCTTAAAGGGAGGTTCCACTGTACTTACACTTTATTTCTTTCTCTCTCTCTCTCTCTCTCTCTCTCTCTCTCTCTCTCTCTCTCTCTCTCTCTCTCTCTCTCTCTCTCTCTCTCTCTCTCTCTCTCTCTCTCTCTCTCTCTCTCTCTCTCTCTCTCTCTCTCCTCTCTCTCTCTCTCTCTCTCTCTCTCTCTCTCTCTCTCTCTCTCTCTCTCTCTCTCTCTCTCTCTCTCTCTCTCTCTCTCTCTCTCTCTCTCTCTCTCTCTCTCTCTCTCTCTCTCTCTCTCTCTCTCTCTCTCTCTCTCTCTCTCTCTCTCTCTCTCTCTCTCTCTCTCTCTCTCTCTCTCTCTCTCTCTCTCTCTCTCTCTCTCTCTCTCTCTCTCTCTCTCTCTCTCTGTTCACATTCTTGTGTACATGCATCCATGCAAGCAATCTTTTTCTATGTCTGCATGTGTGTAAACACATGTGTATGATGTAACATAATTATGAGTGTATCTCAGTTGAGAAAAATAATAATAATGAAAAATAAATTAGATGCTGGAGCTTGTCATGAAATGTGTTTTTTCCCTTAAAGATAACAAGAACAAATCTTCTGAGACTTCACAAAGAGAGAGAAAAAACAAAAACAGTATTAAACAATGTTATCAGTAATATGTACAAAAGGGTAGACAGGATACGAATAACATGGCAAAAAGAAACCTGGCTATTTCCCGCAATCATACAGTCATGGCAAGCCACTTTGGGTGTTGTACAAGGGTTACTGAGTGTAAATAGGGCATTTGCTGGGTGCTGATGACCTTGAATTTCACAGTTGAATTAGAGAGGTCAGGGGAACTCTGGCAAAACAAGCACAGGTAATTTAGTAGTCTTGTATAGAGTACGACCACTGGTGGCAAATGTCCTGGTATTGATTGTGTGGCTGCAGGTCGTGGGTGAAAGGGGCGGTGGTTCTGGTGGTGCTGCTGGGTCTGACCTGGGTGTTTGGGGTGCTGTACCTGGACAACCTCCACTACACCCTGGTATTGATTGTGTGGCTGCAGGTCGTGGGTGAAAGGGGCGGTGGTTCTGGTGGTGCTGCTGGGTCTGACCTGGGTGTTTGGGGTGCTGTACCTGGACAACCTCCACTACACCCTGGTATTGATTGTGTGGCTGCAGGTCGTGGGTGAAAGGGGCGGTGGTTCTGGTGGTGCTGCTGGGTCTGACCTGGGTGTTTGGGGTGCTGTACCTGGACAACCTCCACTACACCCTGGTATTGATTGTGTGGCTGCAGGTCGTGGGTGAAAGGGGCGGTGGTTCTGGTGGTGCTGCTGGGTCTGACCTGGGTGTTTGGGGTGATGTACCTGGACAACCTCCACTACACCCTGGTCTTCTCCTATGTCTTCACCATCCTCAACACGCTGCAGGGGCTCTTCATCTTCGTCTTCCACTGCCTCATGAATGAAAAGGTATGGACAATTAAGCCTGTTTATTTCATTGTTGTTCTTTGGTTATTTATCAAGGCACAACAAGCTTAAGGCATACTTAGCTTTATATAATCTCTTCCACAAGAATTGGCATTCAGAGCATTTAACAAGGCGAAACAAGCTTAAGGCATACTTAGCTTTATATAATCTCTTCCACAAGAATTGGCATTCAGAGCGGTCATTTAACAAGGCGAAACAAGCTTAAGGCACACTTAGCTTTGTATCATCTCTTCCACAAGAATTGGCATTCAGAGCTGTCATTTAACAAGGCGAAACAAGCTTAAGGCACACTTAGCTTTGTATCATCTCTTCCACAAGAATTAGCATTCAGAAACTGTCATTTAACAAGGTGAAACAAGCTCAAGGCACACTTAACTTATATCATCTCTTCCACAAGAATTGGCATTCAGACTGAAAAGTCTGCTGCTGAAGCAACAGAATTTGCTGTATCAAGTCCTCTCTTAAGCTAATCTCAGATGGAGCCACCCAACTGTTTGTTAGTGTTGAGAGCCATATGCTTCTTTGAAAAAGATTTTATAGAACTTAAAGCTGAAAAACGATTGCTCATTGCTGTCAAAAATCATTGGTGCATTGTCCCTACTTTACTATTGGCTGAAACTTGATTCAAGACATAAGCAGAATAAACTACCAAATCCTTATGATTCATGCTTGTTGCACTGCCATCTGAACTCTAAAGGGTCTGGGCACACAGAAATGTATGCATGCACTGAAATAACTCATCACATCAGCATCATCATCGTCATTATGTTTGTTGTCTTTGTCATTGTCATCATCATCCTCATCATCCGTACTATCATCATCTGCAGGGGTGTAGAGTGCCACAGAGGTAATGCATTCGCATCATATACAATAAAACCCGAGTTAACATTTTCACGCCGCACCAGTTACTAGCGGCTGGTAGCGAACTTGGCAGTTAACATCGCACCAGCCTCAAGTAACGGGTGCCTCAGCTCTTATCTGTAAGCCGCAAGTAACTGTGCTATTTTTAAAAATTCTCTCCTTCTCCCTATTGCGGCATAGTGGAAACAACCTGCACTACTAGCAAATAGGGAGCCTTATCTGAGATAGGCAGGCTATTTGGTTCATCTTGACCAAACCTTCACCCTCTAATTTTAGCGTGAAAGAAGGAATCCCTCCTTTTCCCCGCCAATGCCAGAGTAGAAAATCCTAGCCATTCTTTGTTGCCAACATGTCAGCCAGACACCGACGTATTCCGTTACACGAAGCTATAGAATTAGTTCATCAAAGTGGTTCAGATGATGAGGAGAGTGACAGGGTCACAATTCATAATCAAGAAAGTGAACATGAACTTTTTGAAGATTTTTTAGCTTCCAGTTCATCTGAAGAAGAAGTAGAAGATGAAGAAGGAGAAGATGAAGAAGAACAAGCGTCGTCTGCTTCAGCAGCTTGCCACGCAAAGCTGGTCGAAAATGCACTGTCTCTCTACAACACAGACAGTGACACTGACGTGTGTGTGTTTGTGTGTGTGTGTGTGTGTGTGCGTGAACACGCGTGTGTGAGTGTGTGTGTGAAACAAAGCTATTTTTTGCGTGTTTTGGTTATGTCATTTCAACTAGAATTGTGGCTAAGTAGTAATCATAATATCTTTGAAAATTATACGTGAGTATAGTTGAAGTCTTGCTCTTTCCAATGATGCATAGCAACAAGAACTTAACTGTGCCGAAAGTACCGTACAAAAACCAACAAAAGTGCTAAAATCGTGCCGTCGCCGACGGTTCTGAACGAACTAGCCGGCACATGGCGCAGCCACTGCCAAGCGGCAGCCGGCTGGGAAGGTTTAAAACCTGGGTACAGGGGATTTTTCCTCTCACTCTGCACTAGGCCTTATGGTCAGAATGTGGAGTCTTTCGGATGAGATGATAAACCGAGGTCCTGTGTGCTCATGTACTTAGCACATGTTAAACCCAGTGGCAAAATTTACACACACACCCTTACCTTCCTCATCAGTCACACAAAAATCGCATGCAAATTAAAAATAGAGTGGCACGCCTCTGGCTGCGACGCGCTCTCCAGGTGGGAGCAACCCGAATCTCACAGAGACTATAAAGTACCAAATACCAAATTTTCATCATCATTCAGAATTACCTCCATGTGTTTGTGACACATTATATCAAGGTAGAGAAAATGTGTGTGTCACTCTGTGAATGTATGACATTGTGTATTACAGGTGCAGAAAGAATATCGCCGGTTTATTCGACGATGCCAGTGCTTACCCAACTGTCTGCGGTCGCGCTATGGATACGCTTCTTCCTCAGACTCCAGGGACAATTCCTCCTCTGGAAATGTAAGCTGTTGACTTTTAAAAGCAAACGAAAAACAAAACATCTATGAAACAAAAGTTGAAATTGTTTTTGTTGAAGACCTACAAGCATTTTCACGTGTTTGTTTTTGTACTCCAGCTGTTTGAGATTATTAGAAATTAATTAGTTTATCTTGTATTGCCTGTTGAGGAGTTTAAGGTTTAACGTGACTTAACTCATTCTGGACGAACTACGAGTGTACTTGGAACAGGAGAACGCCGTCAGGGCCTAATTACGAGTATTCTCGGAACAGCAATGTCCATGTTTTTTTCAATCCAAATGTTTTTCGAGTTACATCTCTTCATCACTGTTCCAGCTTTCGTTTGACTTATGTTTGGTACTTTATATTAATTTCTAATGTTAAAAATGACAAACAAAATCGGCCTTAGACAAATAAGCCTCAGAAAATACTCCAATACATTTTCTTTAACAGTGATAGTAATAAGGAGACTAATGATTCTGATTTTAACCCTCTCGCATTCACAACGTAACGTTACGGGAATTCCCCAATACCCCCAATGTTTTCACAGCGTAAATCGCCGTGACCTTCAACCTGGTAGTTTTCCATCACTTGCAGACCCAGTGAAAGTGTGCAGAATGGACCCAAAACTTGGTAGCATCCTTGGGACAGACCAATGAAACTGCTTCTAGTATTATGGGATAGTAATTCGTGTCCATTCATAGACGAAGAGCTAAAACTGCATGCGTGTCAGTGTAGCAAAGCGTGGGACCAAATGTGTCGTCTGCTCGAGCACTGCTGTGTGTGATTGTAAGGATTTCTCGGCGTTTTGGAAGATGAGTAGGATAATATTGAAGAAACTGAAAAATATGACCATGAAGAGTTAGAAGAAGAGTCAGATGTGGATTTAGGAGGTGGTGTAGAGCAAAACGTTAGCAATTACGAAGTTGAGTTGTCAACACTCAGCTTGCATCGCATCAAACAAAATGGCGGCCTAGGTACGGCATGCCAGCACAGCATGCATTTCGAGAACCAACTGGCCCATACACGCATTTCCAAACACTGCGGCCCCTCTCGATTATTTCTTTTTGTTTTACCCCACCCATTCTTCAAAACAGCAGCAGACAAAACAAACAGATGCGCAACACACAAGCAAGTAAACAAAGGTCCACACTTGACCCACTTTGGTGGGTCACAGCAGACGATACGTATAGGCCTGGGCCTACATGTTTGGGGCATCAAGCGACAGTGACAGTCCGTCTTTGGCCTACATGACTGTGCTCTTCTGTCAGCTAGTTCTCTGTTATTGCAAGAATTAATGTTTTTTGTGACTACCATGACACAGTAGTAGAATGTATGTAGGGTGGAGGGTAGGGGGTGGGGGTGGGGTATGCACACCTGTATGATGGGGTGACACCAATGACACAGTAGTAGAATGTATGTAGGGTGGAGGGTAGGGGGTGGGGGTGGGGTATGCACACCTGTATGATGGGGTGACACCAATGACACAGTAGTAGAATGTGTGGAGGGTGGAGGGTAGGGGGTGGGGGTGGGGTATGCACACCTGTATGATGGGGTGACACCAATGACACAACGACAGTGGTGGTACACACTGTGACTTGTCACTGTACAGCTCTGGTTGAGTGTGTGTGTGTATTTTATAAAGTGTATTACAGTGTGTGAAAGTGTATACACACAATGTACAGTTGTGGTTTGAACTACACCCAAATAGGTTTTATTGGTGACAGTTGACAATTTTCTGTGTCACTCACTGGATTAGCAGTATGAATGAACTGAAGCGACGGACAGAGAACAGACTAGGTCAGGTAGGCTTCAGCTTTCATTCTCACCCTACTAACGTGCATGTGCATAAATAAACTGCATGTCAGTGTGCTGTTTTACAATGTTAACCATAATATGTGACACATTTGGTGACATTTAGTTGACAATGACACGACCCTTCACTCTGAGACACACAAAACACACTTCACACCCGAGAACAAAGCCTCATTACCACACATGCAAAATGTCATGGCTGTAGACATTTATTTCTAGCAATGGTGAAGCATAAACCACACAAACCCATTTTGGGCTACATTTGCCAAAAGAATACGACATCTAGCAGAAGTTTGGTCTCAAACAATCCGAATATAAGAGGGTTAATGCAAGTGACCACGATCTCAAAGCGAAAAATAAACTCGGATCAACCAGTAATGTTGTCAAAACGGAATCATTGACAGTGTGAGTGTTGTTGCGCTTCTTATTTGTTATAGCATTTTTTCTATGCAGTTCCGGGCCAGTAATTTACCTAAGGCTGTGAATTCCTGAAGGGGTTAAGATCATACACACATTGCAAACTTTGGGGCATGTACACATACACGCTGAAAATGCGGATGAATACATGGGTATATGAGTTTCTGCATGGAACATGCGGATGGGTTTCTGCGTTTATATGCGCAGGCCTTCATGTTTTTTGTGGGTTTTTTTTGCTGTCCCATCTTCTGGGCCGTACAGTGCGTTGCTCCCACACCGCTCGTTCCAAATCCCAATTCGCAGCCACACCCTGGTTTGTTCAAGTCGCAGAATCCGAGACCAGCAGTCCTAGGGGAGCGAATCTATGTTAGGCCGTCAGGAGGCAACCAACCGAGGAGACACTGCACTACTGCTGAGTCACTTCGGTGGAGTTCAGTGGAGCCTGTTCAGGACAACACCTACTAAGCCCCCTACTGACGACACTATTCTCTTAGTCGCGGAGCCAGCGTGAGTGGCCTTCATGTTTCTTACTTCCATGTCTTTTTTTGTGGATTGCAGATGGGAAATGCTGATAGGTTTCTGCATATTTCTGCACACGCCTTTATCCCCACTTTTGGTTATTTTTGTGATAGGTTTACTGTAGTGTTAAAATAAAATGGTTGATTGCTGTATGCATCAAAGTGACGATCAAGTGTGTTTGTATGTGTGTGTGTGTGACAGGTGATGGCAAGATTTTTTCGAGGCAAACGACGCCATAGTGGCCATGGCACCTCATCTAATGGCTCTGCTAGACCTTTCCTGCGCAAAGGTAGGTTTCTGTCATGTAAGGTGTTTTTTTGTCGTACTCTTAAGCTTTGCACATTACACCAACAGTCAAGGACCAGTTCCAAATTGCAATTGTTGTGTAAAATATCTAAGTTGAAATTTTGATTTTATTTGTTTGCATATTAGACTTCGTGTAGCACAGCTTATGCATCAAAAGCACTAGTGATGACAACTGTATTATATTCTTGTGTTCTGCTACCATAATCATGAGTGTGTCTTAAACAGTTAACATGGGTAGCAAGATGTAATGTAGAATAAACTGTCTAAATGGTTGGCAGTTTATACTAATTGACATTTTACTACCCGTGATAACTATTTATGACACTCTCTTGATAGCGGTACCTGGTGAGTTGTGTTGAGTGTAATTAAATGTACATGATATGGCAACATTTCCCTGTTTCAATTCTACGTGAAATATAATTGCATGCTTTGTTTTTCATCCTTAATGTTTCAACAAATATACAGCAATATTTCTTCATTGATTGACAAAAAGTCAACAAAAGTAAAACATGTCTTCTGACTTTGGTTTAAAATTATAAAGACTATAGTAGTCTAACCGTAGACTTTTTGAGCGATTATAACCATCCTTCAAGACCATTTATTTTTTTAGTGCAACAGGTGGTTGGCTTTCACACTTGATTGTAAAACCCTGGCTCCCTCTGATGCTATGTTCCCAGACCATCGTAATCTGAGCAGCTCCGGGCCCAGCTCCTCTGACGGTGTGGTGACCAGCCACCTGTCGTCAGAGATGTCCAACAACAACCAGCGCAAGTGGTCCCAGCAGTCGGCCAACCACCGCTCCAACAACGGCCCTGACAGCCGACTCCTTCGCCCTTCGGCGGAAGTGAGCGGCATTGCCGGGGACCTGTCTGAAATCCTGGACTGCTCGGTGGTGGACAGCGAGTTTGTGTCCCAGTACTGCGAGCAGAACATGCGAGTGACCTCCGAGGCCAGGCGCTACTCCACCTCCTCAGAAGACTCCGGACGGAGGGACGAATCGGACGAGGAGAGGGAAAAGGATGTGGAGGAGAGTTTGGATCGCCTGGCTGCTTTGTCCTCCGTGGAGTCCTTGTCCAAGCGTCAGTCCTGCGCCATCTCCACGTCAGACTTGGGGGAAGGGGAGAAGAAGAGCGAAGGAGGAGAGGGGAGTGACAGTGGGATGGACCAGGATGGTGTCACAGGCCCTGTCAGCTTGCATGATGAAGAAAAAGAAGCAGAAAAGGAGGAAGAGAAGAGCAAGCAAGAGGGGGCGAAGATTGGAGAAGGGGGTGTTAATAAAGAGCCTGCCTTTCAAGCAAGTCAACCCCTCTTGATGAAGCAGACAGACTCGGAGCGTGTGCTGATCCTGAATGCCGTGAATAAACCCAGGGAGAATGGACTGGCTACCCTGTCCCCAAACCAATCCCCATCTCTAACTCTCATCCCTTCTCACGGTAAAGAGGCTGACGAACCCACCCCAGCACACACCAGCGTTCCTTGTCTCAAGTTCAAAGCAGGCGTTACCCTGCCACAAGATGATGTGGACACAGAGAAAGACTGTGTGGTGATCAGTCTGCCCAATCTAAACCATCATCATGAGAACGGCGCTGCCACACAGCATGGCAAACAGGACTTGTCAGAAGATTCCGCTTCCGTGAAGAGACATTCATCTGAGGGACGCATGCAGTTCAGTCCATACCGCTTTTCTGGCAGCGATTGCTGAATCGAGGCTGAGTGAATTGAACAGAAATTAAAAAACCAAATCGTTGTGGCCTGCAGAGTTTGTGGATATGTGAAGGCAAGAGGCTATTATGTTGGAAGCGTAAATTAAGCATATTGGATATGAGGAAGAGGTTACATTTTCAGCACACTCAGATCTTTTGCTTAGAGGACATGGTGCTGTGTTTGACTCTATGATGATCATTGTTGTTGCTGCATTTTATTATTTCCTCTTAATATCTTACTTTTACCTTTTTTGACAAATAATGAGTGAATGGGAGGTGGTGACAATGTTATTGTTCCATCACTTTGCAAACAATAGACTTTCAGCAAACTGAAGAACTGTGCCATGTTTTATGTTGTTTACTTGGACAGAAACAAAATCCTTAAATGTTTTTTGTTTTGTTTTTTTACCTTGCCATGATGGGGAATGCTTTTTACATTCCATTGGTTCACTAGAATTGATTTGTCACGTTATAGATTATTTTATTCATTTAGTCAGGTGGTTTCAGATTCTCATGAATGGTCATTCTTTATATGTACTGTTTGTAATGATTTGTGATTAGGTGTATGACCATGGACTCTGTGTGTTTGAAGTGAGGAGAGCGTAACAGAGACAAACATGTGGTTCTGAAAGTCATCTCTATCTAAAATATCAAGCGCATTGCAGTTTTAATTGCACAAATAAAATATAAACCAAAACGTTTCCCAATCATCTGAACTCTGATATGGTATCTTGAATACCTTTCAGAGATTGCTGTTTATATTTGAAATGGAAATGCAAACTTGAGCTATTCATGAAAGCATTATATGGAAACTTATGTCCTTAACTGCTTGACTATCTCTGTCCACGTTGTACAGATTTAGATATCCTTTATAGATTTAGAACAATATAAAAAGATATACAATTATTGTTTAGACTGCTTTGGGCAAATCAGGAATGAACAATTCTTCCATTTTCATTTTATTTCATTTCGTTGTTTGTAACTCATTTATCGTTTTTGTTGGAAAGGGAAGTAGTGATTATACCAGAAATTTGTTATTGAATGAATGGGGCAGGGGTGGCACATAGAGAAGATTTCATTATCACATCATTAGTGTGTGCGTGCGTGCATGCGCCATGAGTGTGCATGTGTTGTGTGTGTGTGTGCAGTTAGATGCAAAATATAAACATATGTTGCTTTAATTTTTGTTATAAAAAAATGTTCAGATTGAATATGTATCCAAAATAAAGAAAACGCTTTATTTTAGTTGGCAAAACATAAATAAGATTGACAAAAATAAATCCAAACATTGCACATTATTGATGAAGCAGTTCAGTAAACTGTTGTAAGCATACACACTGGATCATTTTAAAAGCACACACATACTCACTGTAGCCAGACAGTTTGCTGATGTACAGTTTGCCGATGGACAGTTTGCCAATGGACAGTTTGCCGATGGACAGTCCGCCTACTGTTCATTATGCCTTTATACACCATGCCTATTGGACAGTTTGCCTTCTGGACATTATGCCTTTATGACATGATGATTATGCCTAATGGACTTATCACATCTGCACTTTTTCATGACAAGACTAATTTGTTTCATTTATGCTATAGCGAATAATGTGAATTGAATGTATTGAATTGCAAATGAAGAGTGTGGGCGCGTATGTGAATGAACTCTCACGCGGTCTGATACCGGTTTGAAAGTCAACAGAGATAGAAGAGCCAGAGACAGAGAAATGGGGGAGAGCACCATTACAGCCTAATGCACATCCTTACCCCTTGTCACAAAGGGACATAGGCTAGACTTTAGACTTTAGACTGTCATTTCTCAAAATGGCAGACAGTCACCTTACCAACTTAGTGCTCATAACTGCAACAAAATCCCCCGAAGACGGGAGTGTGGCTGCCCACGTGGTGGGGTAATCAAAAACAGTCTCACACGTAATGTTGTTATCCTTAGCTGATGCATTTGTACAACAACTGCAACAAAAAAGGATACAAGAATGGTTTTTATTTCATTAGTTTCCAACTGTGCCATTTTCTCAGAATGGTCATTTTGACACTTAATGTCATTTTCGTGGTGTTGGGTCACATATATGGAAATGAAATAAAAATGATGCTCCAATAAACTGTCTCTGTTAGGTGTGTCGTCCTTTAGGCATCAAGTCCATGAGACATAAGCTGTCTTTAGGCATCAAGTCCAATGCGACATAATGTCCGGTCTAGACAAACTGTCCTAACACACACACACACACACACACACACACACACACACACACACACACAACACACACAACACACAGACAGACAGACAGACACACACACACACACACACACACACACACACACACACACACACACACACACACACACACACACACACACACACACACACACACACACACACAATGATAACACTATCTGCATATTCATCCACTCTTGAAGTCAACAACAACAACCAGACTCATTCTTAAAATTTAAAAACAGAGTTTTAATGAAAACGAAGGAGAGGGACATAATGATGAATGCTAGAGGTATTTCTCCAGATTCTTGGTTGAAAACAATCATGCACATCAAATGATTCACTGAGCTTGATGGACACCTATCGCCTTTCTCATTCTGTAGACCCCTACCTATGCATGCATGCATGCAACACTCCCATACACTTGCATCTACACACACACACACACACACACACACACACACACACACACACACACACACACACACACACTCACATGCACGCACACACGCGTCACACCTACACGCTTGTAAAAGTAATTGTATTTGTGTATTGAATATTTATTGTGCAAAAGATGTTCCATGAAATTGAAAGTCATACCCTGTTAAAAAGTTGTACATGCAAAGTTTGCAAATAATAAATACAGTAAAAATCGCTGAAGTCAAAATTGAAGGGACTGAAAGCCAATATTCTGAGTTAAAAATACTTTTCAGCATATAAATTATTATACTGGGACCCAAACATTCAGTTCTCCACTGTACTTGATTGTGTTTGACAGAATTGAATTGTTTTGATGGTAGGTCAAAACAGGGTTAGGATCATGCCTTCATGAAATATTAATTAAATCACACACAAAAATAGAAATCTAAGAAATGAAAATACTCTGCATAGTGTCATGTATATCTCTGTCAAGTACTACTTATAAGACCTTCAAGAATCATCCAAAATGCATGTCTTATAAGGGAGGGGTCTAACAGGGAGGGGTCTTATAAAGGAGGTAATTTTAATACAAAGATCGAAGGGCAAATGTCTCAGAGAAGTAGGTCTTATGTGGGAGGGAGTCTTATAATGAGAGGTCTTATAAGGGAGGTTCCACTGTATTTCAAAGCAAATGCTTTTTGCACAGTCATCTGTATGACTTATTCTGTTCATGTGTACATGTGTGTGGCTTTCCTTTTCACTCTCATCATCTTTTTGCATGTACAGAAATTTGAATTGTTCTTGAAAAGAGTGATTAAAAAGTAGTGAGGATGATCATTATCATCATAAACTAATAATAACCCAGGGTAGGGTCCTTGAGGCACCACTGGTGACTTCCAGGCTATCTCTCTCCATCTCATGCTCTGTTCAGCTTCGGTTACTCTTCAATGTTAGTATCTCATGTTTTGAGTTACGAGAGATACGAGAGATGGTTTCAGTTTTCATTGTAACAAAACAAAAGGACAGATTATTTCTTTTACTTAATGTCACCCCTTCTCTCTGGATCTCTGTTTTGTGCTTTATTTGATAAGAAAAAAAATTGAATTGTGTGTGTGTGTCAATTCAAGTCAAAATGATCTTTATTGACAATAAAAGAATAATCTCTCTGTGTGTGTGTGTGTGTGTGTGTGTGTGTGTGTGTGTGTGTGTGTGTGTGTGTGTGTGTGTGTATCTTGTTTGATTGTCATGTGCAACTACTTTTACATTCGATCATAAATATAAAGAAAAAGGAAGAGGGTGTTAGAATATATTTTTGAATGACCATAAACACCTTACAAACCTTACCCATAACAAAGTTAGACCATATAGCCATAATTATTATCCGCTGATCTTTGGTGTTTTTCAATAGCGTTGGTGTCCTTGCTAGGGGAAATGTATCATTTGTGTATAACTGCTTTGGTTGCCAATTCACTACTTTGATAATCTTTATTTTTATTCATTGTTACGGTAATTATTTTATGAAAAAAAAAGTCTTTAAATTATTCACCCAAAACTTACTTTTTGAAATGTTACATTAATTCAAGCAGATTGAGCAAGTAACAAGGGTTTATGCTACAGTTTAGAATAGAATTGAATTAAATTAGATGAAGTCTTTGAGATTCTGAAAAAGACATAGACTGAAAACTCTGACAATAGTTTTTGAAACAGACTATGCTCAGTAATAAAGTCCTTGAATGCATGCGCCCATCTATGATGCTCAATCCCCTTTGGAAATAGTAACGTTGATGGGGGTGGGGTTATTGTGTGTGTGTGAGCAGGCCAGCATACCTTATTGTGGCTTGCTCTGTGCAAACCAACAAGTTCAGAAAAGGAAATACTACACAACTGCAGATCACTTTTTCAGGTTGCCATTGTGACATTTCTATGTCTGCTAATTGTCTACAAAACAACTGCTTTTTGCCTCTTTTTTTTTATAGAAAGGTGCTGTAGTATGTATTTATGATGATGCTGACTGTTGAATGGAAAAAGGACTTGTGTTAGAACAGTCTTTCTGTACGTCATAACTCCTGAAATCAGGCTGACAAATCCAGGGTCCCACACCATAAGTGGCACGCTTACCATGTGCATCTTGTTTGTCTATCCATGTGGTAATAATGCAGTCAACTGTCTGTCACTGCTTTCAGTTGTAGTCTACAAGAAGGTTTTGAATTGGTCTGCTTGTTTTGAGATGGTGTCAATGAATATGAAAGTGTGTTTGGCTAAACAAAAAGTCTGTTTTTTCTTTGTGTCCCCCTTTTCCCCTCTCGACCCCTGCTCCCACTTTCCGATGGCTTGTCAAGGAGTTACTAGTTATTTCAAATGTGTCATATTCAAGATAGGCTCATCATGCTTTCATTCTGAGTCGCTATTACGTCGTTTTATGTGAATGATCCTTTTGATGGTTTGACTTCATTATAGGCGAATAACGTGACGTCAGGATATCCATCAGAACAATTTGTACCTGTGTGTTTCTGGGTCTGTTTCATGCGTGCGCACGCGCGTGTGTGTGTGTGTGTGTGCAGGCACTAGGTAAGTGTACTGGTCAACACAGCCTTCAGTCAAAAAAAGTATGTTAAAACATTGAAATTAGGTTAGTGGGAGTGTGTACATAATGATCTGGCTATTTTGTTTTTGTTTTGTTTTTAAATTGACCAAAGTGATGGACTCAAATGGTTGTGATTTTCTTTACTCCAATGACTTGGATCGTTTGAAGGAATGTCTGTTTTCTTTTTACTTTTTTCTTAGTGATATATTGTTTCATAAAGTGTGAATATCCCAATTTCAGTTACAAAATGTGATGTATTTAATCACAGTATTAAGAATAAGAACCTACACCCCCCAAAAAACCCAAGGATCTAATTGCTTTGGATTTGACCAACGTGCTTGGCTTGAGAGGGTTGAAGTGTGTTTGTACTTTGTGTCTCAATGGGTGAATTATTTTTGTACTCTTGAACAGTGTGTTTTTGTGTTTAGATATTTCTTTTGTCAAGTTTTATCAGGCTTGGCAACTTGCCTATAATTACTGTTTCTGTTTTAATTTTCTTCTTCTGTAATATGCTGTTACAAGCAGGTTTAGCCTACGATTGTTATTTGTAGAAAATTGAAGTAAAAGGAGTAATTGTTTTACTGAAACAATGTTTTAAATATAGAGATGAATGAAGAACCCTGTAAAGAAACTGAATGGTTTAAGTTACTGCCTGGCTAGGAATGCTTATGTGTTGATTTTATTTTCATTGACTGTTTGTTAGCAAACTGATGAATAGAATAAACTTTCATTCAACAGTAATACATATTTTGTTTGCCTTTTTTATTGTGATATTTTGTTGATTCTTCTCTAGTTTTTCAAAACGATTTTCACCTGACTATCGCTGTGCATTTACCATTGTCAATATCTTTTTAAGTAATGATTACCGGTATTGGTACTGTTTTCTCCCCCCCCCCTCTCTCTCTCTCTCTCTCTCTCCCTCTCTCTCTCTCTCTCCTCTCTCTCTCTCTCTCTCTCTCTCTCTCTCTCTCTCTCTCTCTCTCTCTCTCTCTCTCTCTCTCTCTCTCTCTCTCCCTCTCTCTCAAATGTTAGGAGTCTGATAACTTATGAACATTAAATCATCTGAAGTCTGAAGTCTCTCTCTCTCTCACACAGACACTTATTCATTTGTTTCTGGCTCTGCCCCACCCCCCTCCTTCTTGTCTTTCCCATTCTCTCCCAGTGGCTGATGGACTGAGTGTGTGCATGGTCTGTTATGTCTGGAATGAGAAGAGAAGGGAGGGGGTATGGACATTGTAGAGAGACGAAAGAAAGAGTGAGATGTGTGTCATGATTGGTGCAATTATCTCCAAAAGACAACTGAACTGTGTATAAAAACAGGAAACACATAGAGATTGATAAAAATGTCAAACTAAATAACGCTATGTCAAACGATTGGCAAGCTTGTATAAAATATGAGTAATTACAATCCTTTCTATACTTCAAAAAAAGTAAAACCCAGTGTTTAAGAAATGTGCTGTATTGTTTAGAAATATTTGGTTGTATGGCACGAGATATACCTTTACCATTGGTTGTATGGCACGAGATATACCTTTACCATTGGTTGTATGGCACGAGATATACCTTTACCATTGGTTGTATGGCATGAGATATACCTTTACCATTGGTTGTATGGCACGAGATATACTTTTACCATTGGTTGTATGGCACGAGATATACCTTTACCATTGGTTGTATGGCACGAGATATACCTTCACCATTGGTTGTATGGCACGAGATATACCTTTACCATTGGTTGTATGGCACGAGATATACCTTTACCATTGGTTGTATGGCACGAGATATACCTTCACCATTGGTTGTATGGCACGAGATATACCTTCACCATTGGTTGTATGGCACGAGATATACCTTTACCATTGGTTGTATGGCACGAGATATACCTTTACCATTGGTTGTATGGCACGAGATATACCTTTACCATTGTATGGCACGAGATATACCTTCACCATTGGTTGTATGGCACGAGATATACCTTTACCATTGGTTTATGGCACGATATATACCTTTACCATTGGTTGTATGGCACGAGATATGCCTTTACCATTGGTTGTATGGCACGAGATATACCTTTACCATTGGTTGTATGGCACGAGATATACCTTTACCATTGGTTGTATGGCACGAGATATACCTTTACCATTGGTTGTATGGCATGAGATATACCTTTACCATTGGTTGTATGGCACGAGATATACCTTTACCATTGGTTGTATGGCACGAGAGATGCCTTTACCATTGGTTGTATGGCACGAGATATACCTTTACCATTGGTTGTATGGCACGAGATATAACTTTACCATTGGTTTATGGCACGATATATACCTTTACCATTGGTTGTATGGCACGAGATATGCCTTTACCATTGGTTGTATGGCACGATATATACCTTTACCATTGGTTGTATGGCACGAGATATACCTTTACCATTGGTTGTATGGCACGAGATATACCTTTACCATTGGTTGTATGGCACGAGATATAACTTTACCATTTCCTGCCACCACCTTCCCCCATTTTGTTTAAAATCAAACACAGCTACTTCTCATTAACAAAAAGAAAGAAAAAAAAGCTGTAATAAGAGTAAAAACAAAAAAGGCAGTCACGCTTGCTTATTTGTTTTGAATCCCAAACCGCATCAAGGTATTATCTCTTAAACAACAACAAAGAAGGTCACTAAGTCCACCTGATCCACTTACAATCATAAACAATGTGCTTAGCGTCGTTCTACCTGGTACAGCCGTACAGGTACATACTGTGGGTACATTTTTATTACTGGGTGTAGGTCGACCCTGGAGGTACTGCAATACCACACTGTATATATTTACAGATTAAACCACGTGCATGGTTAAATCATTATTTATTCTCGTTATGCTCTAAAGAAATGTAACCATGTTATGGAATAGGCCTATAACCCTGCAACACTGTTCCAACATAAAGCACCCCGATAATGCCAAGAAGTAAATCGATACCCAACCATATGTTGGCAAACGCATATAGTCCCTACCTCAAAATTCAATTTGCCAATACAAATGAATCATTAAGTAATCGAATCAACCCCTGGCCACATAGGGGTATAACCTTGTTACATTTTGCCAGCAGAAATATAAACCCAAGAAATAAATTAGTACCCCACTACATAATCACAAAGTTCTTTGTGACAAAACAATAATCCCAAGAAGTATATAATCAAACTTCCTGCCAACCACATGTTCTGGAAAAATCGTGGAAGTTCTACTTGTCTGCGGAAACGAGAAGTAAGAAAGCCATTTCCCAGCCACATTGTAATATTATTTTGCTAAGCAAAAACAAAACCCCAAGTAATCAAACCAACTTCCAATCATACTCGTTGGATAATCCTTTGGCTATAACTAACAGCAATTTAAGGATGTAACCTAATGGGCCCCCAGACACAGGGCGGATAATCCTACCAAGAAGACCAGCAATCCTCCAGAGTAATCACACTGACTCCCAGCCACACATTGTGGCATATTCCTGTTAAACTGCACGCAAAAACATGCCGAGCAAAAACCCGGTTCTATACCACGAAGAAACAATACACTGCTACCAACAAGACAACAACAACAACAACAGCAGCAGTAGAAGTTAATTGGTTCTTAATCACGATAATAAACAACAAAAACAGTTTACCAACAAAAACAATAATCTCAAGTACTTAAACGAACCCCAACCACATAATAGCGTGATATATAACGATAGGTAATGCCAAATAGGGTGTCCCTCAAAGTGTACCCATTTTCTATGGCATAACTCGATCGTAAGTAGACATTTCTATGTCATATGTCATCCCTGGATTCTACAGGCATGTACAATTTTTTCTGTCCAAGCCACTCTTAAATCAATTTTGTACTACATTTTTGTCAATAGTTAATAACATACTCAATCAATGAAGGCACTGTGTTGTAATATGTTGGCAGGAACATGAACGTTGAAATTATCCACTGCTTTCATGTTGACTATTTTGTGGGGGTATCTGAAGGAAAGAGTTTCCCATAATAATCCTCAAACAACAGAAATGATAAAAGAGAACATCAAGAGGGAAATCAGGCTGATCACGTGATACATGGTGAATAGAGAAGTGGACAATTTCAATGTTCGTGATGCTTCCGTCATTCAGCGAAGTCACGCCAGGATTGAGCATTTCATTAATCATTGGAAAAAGTGTAGTAAAACATCAATTTGAGAGGGCTGGGACTGAAAAAAAATGTACATGTCCGTAGAATCCTGAGATGAAAAATGACAGGAAAATATCTACTTTTATTGGAGTTGTGGCCAAAGAAAATTGGGTGCATTTTTATGGGCTACCCTCTATAGTTGGCCTTATCAAACCCGTCCCAATCACACACTGACCTTGTCCGGTTATACTTTGCTCAACAAATAACCCAGACGACGTCATTACACTTTGCCCACAAACACAAAGGCAATGACCCCCATCACTCCGTTGAGCACCCCCAGCCACAGAGGGGTGGCGGGGTCCGCAGTGAGGTCATCCACGGCCCCCACCCAGCTGAACAGCAGGCAGTAGCTCAGGGGCTGGGAGGCAGCCACCAGGGTCAAGGCCAGGTTCGCGGGACTCTGCCCGCTCCCTGAGTACATCTAGAATGAGAAGACAAAAGGATTAATTTAGATGGAAAGTATGGATTATCAAAATGTTTTACACTTGTTTTTACATGTATTGTAAACATGTGTGTGTGATTGGTGTCCTCTGGGGTTTTTTTCTGGTGTTGTTGTTTTTCTTTCAAAATCAACCGGGTAATACAAGTGTGTATTCAAGCGGCAGACATGTCCTTTGCCCGTTACACCCCATACCTCCCCCTCCCCCACATCTTAGACCCCCATCATTTTTGTGTCATTTGGCTGATGCACCAACACACACAATTTTAAGCAATTCCTTTGAGGGGTTCATGAGATACAACCCATTTTCATAAAACAGCCTCAAGGTCAAATTCAAGGTCAAGTGGATTACAATTACCCCCATTGTCATGTGGGTGTAAACCAGATGGTGTCCAAACTATTGCCACGGCTAAAAAAGACAAGTTCAAAAATCAAGGTCAAGGTGATCACGATAATCGATACTTTTCACCACACATGATCTACCTGGCTGGTGTGTCACGGTACACATGCAGATTATATATAGTCTTTCAAGGTCAAAGTCATCACGGTTATAGGTTTCCTACAGGGTTGTCTGTGTACTGTGATACACCACCACACACAATTTGAAGCAATTCCATCAACCGATTCACGTGATACAGCTTGCATTTGAAATATATATTGCATAAAGAAGAAAAGTTCTGTTTTCAAAGTGAAACTTCAAGGCCAAGGTCACTACGGTTGTAGTTTTTTTTCTCTTTCTATAAGGCCTTCTAGATCTGGAGTCAGTGATAAGCTTACATCACCACACAAAATTCGAAAGATTCCATCCAGCGGTTTACGAGATACAGCCCGGACAGAAAGGCAAACAGACTGCGACAAACTTATATTCCTTTTCGCTAGTCATGCAGTAGTCGGGGCAAAGGACAACAACAATGTAACTGCAGTCTTTCAAGCGCCATCAGTTGACGGCCACAAGGATGTTGAAACAACAGATTACCGATACTCTATGCTTAATATAGGCTCTACATCATAGGCATAGCAATTATAGAGTCATAAGAGTTGTTTGTACTTGCAAGCACAAGCGGTTAGAACACTGTTAAAAGTCTGTTAAATAATGGTAATAGCATAGCATAAATGGCACTATAGGCTATTTTGTTTCAGCCTTTTGCCCTCTAAATATGGTTTTGATAGGTTAGGCTTCATTCACTGATGACTACTAATGTTCGTTTAGGTGCAAAGTCACATTTATCTGCCGGATTCTTTAGAGGTTTCTCTTTACGTGTAACTAAAAGTACCGTCACTTTTATAATTAAGAAAAGTAAAATCTCGATTCATGAACAATATTTTTAATATCTATAGGCCACTGGCCCTTAGAAAGGCCAATGTCATACATAAACACGCATATACATAAAGTACTGGCACATTCGAACATCAATGGTACCACAGATGTCAATAAAGTTTGAAGACACACAATGGAGCTTGATGTCCTAGAGTATTTTGACATTATGCGTTATCATCATTATTTTTTTCTTTTGCGAATAGCATAAAACAGGTACAACGAGAGTTTCATGACTGTCTCTACAGATCAATTGTTTAAAACATTGGTGTACTGACCAGTTGCTCCACTTAGATACTTGCTTCTGATATCAGAGTACTGACCATGCAGTTGCTCCACTTAGATATTTGCTTCTGATATCAGAGTACTGACCAGTTGCTCCACTTAGATATTTGCTTCTGATATCAGAGTACAAAGGGCTAAAATCTCGATTCATAAACAATAGAGTGGTCTCAAGTTATCTCTCTTTTTGCACAAGAGGTCGCGTCCTCCATTGAGGTAGCTAGGGAACAAAAGAGAGCTTAATTAAACTAAAAGGCACAACAACTGGTCCTTAGGATCGGTTCAGTGTCTGCTCTCGGCTAGAAAGGCCAAGGGAGGATATTGGGTATTTGGTATGTTTGTATATTCTAGTCACAGAGACGCTTACAGTGTGCTGATAGACAAGTGGCCTAAACAGCTTGATGGTTGGCTTTACGTCCAATTAGGCGTTCCTAAAACTGTCACCGGGTCGTTTAAAATACCCCTGCTGTGGCTGTAGTTCAGAGCGCTACGACTGAGCAAATAGACTCGACCCAGATAGTTTGTAAAAGGCTTGTGACAACAGGAAACACTACGCATATATTGCTCTCTGGTTTGGAGGTAGGCTACATTCTGCACTACACAGGTCCCTGTTGTCAGTGTGTTAATTAGGGTTATATCTATTCTTCTCCATATTCTAACGTGTTTATGTACGTAATAGTAGTTACAAAGCAAACACATTATTTGTAAAGGAAGACGACAGGTATTGTTCTGGGCCAGTTGGAGGTGTGTTGAAGTATTGTACAGTCTTTAACCTACAGATGTTAAAGAGAGAGTTTGAAACATGAGCAAAGCTGACAAGTGTGCGTGAAGGTTGAGGTCGATGACAAGGAACGAGAGAGGAATTTGGTTGCACGTAGTGTTGTTTTTATTAGTATATAATGTGTATTCCTCTCTCTCTCTCTCTCTCTCTCTCTCTCTCTCTCTCTCTCTCTCTCTCTCTCTCTCTCTCTCTCTCTCTCTCTCTCTCTCTCTCTCTCTCTCTCTCTCTCTCTCTCTCTCTCTCTCTCTCTCTCTCTCTCTCTCTCTCTCTCTCTCTCTCTCTCTCTCTCTCTCTCTCTCTCTCTGATGGCTATGTAGCTATTGACATTAAATAATCAAGTTGTCAATTTGTCTCTCTGTGTGTGTATGACATTGTGTGTGTGTGTGTGTGTGCGTGCGTGCGCGCGCGCGTGTGTGCATGCACGCGGCTACTTGTGTTTGGGCTATTATATGTCATATGTATTAAGTTTGACTTGTGAAATGCCCCCAAAAGAATAGAAAACAGGAGCAAAGCCGTAATGTAGTAAGATGTAAAGACGGGATGTGGTGTGTGTGTGCGTGTGTGTGTGTGTGTGTGCGTGCGTGCGTGTGTCCTAAAAGTGACATTTTTGTGTACGTAGCTATTACTTCTGATGTAGGGTGCCATGCTTAAAAGCAATGCAACATGCGTGTCTTTTCTTCTGCCTTCATTATCTTTACACTAGGCTATAATTATGTCATCAATGTGCTAATTACCAACAACAAGCATAAAATGTTGTGTGCATTATTTTGATACCACAAATAAAGGTGGTGGAAGGATACAAAAATTCTTTAATAGATTTTTTGATTAGGCTTATAACAAGCAATATTTCCTCATAATACCTCAATGCATTATAGTTCATTACATTCGTCCGTATTCTGAATTCGCCTTTTTCGTTTGATGTCGTCCTTATCATCATTGTTACTAGCAACTCAACACAGACGCACGTTATTGGAAAATTAGGTCAACTTTCAACGTTCGTATTTCACTTGCAATCGTGAACATCTGAATAAAACCACATCTAAACGGTAACATTGTCCGTCACCTATTAATGTGTCTATGTTTTGAGTTGGAAATTTGTAAAACGGAGATGAAATCAGCGTTTGAACAACCTGGCCTTCCGTTCGACTTTCGCGAAACGCCATTGAAAGCGCCTTCTAAGCTTTTTAAAAAGGCCACGAAACTCAAGATCTCGTTTTGATAAAGCACAGCTTTGTGTTACTCAATAAGAAGGCGATTGATGGAAGGGCACAGATGGTTACCAAAGGCCAACTAGCCCCAAGGCTGCAGCACAGAGCTGTGCAGCTCCTCATACACACTAACAAAAAGTCAGTACAGTTCGAAATAGAATTATGAAAATTCCCTTTCTTCCATTTCTTCATTCATATAACCAATCACTTGATCAGAGGCAAAACAGTCGTTTTCAGGACATAGCTGAAAAAGGCTAACTAGCCCCAAGGCTGCAACACACAACAACACAATACATTCTGAGCAATTTAACAAGGTCACTAATCTCAAGCTCTCGCTTTGACAATTCCATCGATACCAACTAGCTTTCTGTCACTTGATTAAAAGCATGCTATTGCAGTTTAAATATTTGCCGGGATTTCAAAAAAGTACATTATGCAAAAGTATAGTTGAAAAATCGATATTTTCCGTATCTTTGGCATCCGATTTTACGAAAACATAATAATGTTACTGACTGAAACAATCCCATGCATTGTGCAGGTTGGTATGAAACTGCACCATGCATTTATCGTGTTTTTGCGAGGTATAAATACGATTTATGGCTTGGCAAAGATGGCACCACACACCATGACCCCTAACAATTAAATATTCAAAGATTCGTAACTCGAAAACAAACAATAGTACACAAAATGTTTTTGGTATCTTTGTAATCAGGATACAAAGTGTTATCACACTATGCTAAAAGCTAGTTGCGATGTCAGTTTTCAAACATCGGTTTGGAATAGCTGTTGTTACCAGCCTGCTCCCTTTTGGGCAATATATTTGCACTTGCAATTAGACATTCCTAAAGCATATGAATTGTTCTGTTTCTGAGTGTTGATTTTCTTCAACGTATTGCTGTACATAAATCATATTGTAACAGCCATATCCAAGCTATAAAATATCTCTTATTCCTTTTGTGGGTGCCCAGTTTCTGCCAATGTGTTAAACATTTTGGCAATATTCGTTTTAAAGCCATACCTTGATGTTAAAATAACTTCATTCCACAGGTGAATACCGACTTGTAAACTATAAAACATATTTTGCTTTCCCTTTCGGCTAGTTAATTTTGTGTGTGCAATTTATCCATATTATATGAGTTAGATTCTTACAGAAACGATGACGGTTCTCGTTCAACGCCCTGACATCATTACACTGTTGCAAGATTGCAGTTGAATGTGCAATTGTTCTTTTTGTAGTAGTTCCCGATGACTGTGCTCTCCTCCCTGGACACCAGCACTCTCCTGCTGGGAGGGGCGGTGCTGCTGTGTATGTGGTGGTGGCTGTCCACACGACGACACCCGGGCCTCCCCCCAGGCCCTGGACTTGCCCTGCCCCTGCTGGGACACCTCCACCTGCTGGGCAAGGACCCCCGGCCCCAGCTGGCCAGGTGGAGGCGTCGCTACGGGGACGTATTCAGTGTGTGCCTGGGAGGGAAGCTGGTGGTGGTGCTGGCCAGCCATTCAGCCATCAAGGAAGCCTTCCTTACCTTCGCCCACGTCTTCTCCGACAGACCGCATGATTTCATGATCGCGCAAGTTGCAAAGAACAAAGGTGATCAGGATAATTTGTTCTTCCCTTTGAAGTTAGTAACTTAACAATCATCATGTGTGCTTATTCACATGTCCACTCTGAATTTTACTTTATATTACTTGCTGTGACCAATATTATCGATCGTTTTAATGCTGTGTATTATGAATACAGTCTGTTTTCTGGTTGCTGAATTACACTTATTGCGGATTCTTGGTTGGCGGGGCAGAGTTTTAAGAAGCTCAGTGGTACGATACATTTTGCTTTTTCTTTCTCGGGAAGATCAGACAACAAACTTTGGCTGTAAATGAGTCTTGAATCATTAAATGCACACACAACTTCTAGATGTGTAAATTAACCTTCATATTCTTATTTTGAGAAAAAACACCAAAAGCTATAAATTATACGCAAAAAAAGCAAACAGTACGCAGACTTATTGTGCGCAGAACCATTATCTATTTTACTAGTACTAGATTACTTTATAAATCTGATACTTCTGCATAACATTATTTGGAGTTGACAGTCTGTCCCATAAAAAATATAACATATTTGGACTTTTTCTCAGAAAAAGTGAACAAAGATGACTATTTTGCTTTGCATTTCGTCAAGGCATTGTGAGCACCTCGGGCCGAGAGTGGAAGGAGCAGCGCAAGACCTGTCTGGAGATTCTCCGTCAGATGGGCATGGGCAAGAACCTGCTGGCCGGGAAGATCCAGGAGGAGGTTACTCACTACATCCGGGCCATCAAGGGCCACCAGGGGTCGCCTACTGACCTTTGCCGGATGACGCAGGTCAGCGTGTCCAACGTCACGTGTTCCATCATGTTTGGAAAACGTTTTCACTACAAGGACCCCGAGTTCCTTCGATACTTGGAACTTAATGACCGCAACTTCAAGAGCTTTTCAGGTTGGTTATGGCTCATGTTTATGTTTCGACTAAGATTGTATACGTTCTTTACTCGATTTACATTGGTTTGAATCTAGTATCTTGGTTTGAATCTTTCCAGTGATTGAACGGCCTTGGCTGGGTTGTTACAAGCTGGGCCATGACTTGTATTTGGTTGTCGTATAGTTTGATGAAATAGTGTAAGACGGGGAAACAACACTCGTCTCATGGGCAAAATGTGACTGACATTTCCTACATTTCATGACATAATTGGCATGGGCTTCTTACCCGCCCATGGGGTTTTTACCCCGTTTTACCCTATACTTGAAACATAAAATCCATTTGTCTGTTCCGAAAAAAGATATTTACTTCCTATGTACGCTTAGGGTGTCTCTGGGTTACTTCCTATGCGTTGTTCGTACTTTTACCTCTGTAGTGGTCATTCAAATGCAGTGAGTAGGCTGCCCGAATTAAAGAAAGTTTCAAGGTTACTCTTGAATAAAACCTTTTCATCTTTGTTTATCGTAAGCCTATTCTCCTCTACTAACTCTAATGTTTCTTCATGTGGATGGTGATACGATGAATATTGTTTACTCTCAATGCGGCAGGGACAGCCATCATGAACTTCATCCCCATGGTGAAGTACATTCCCGGGGACCCCTTCAGGGGTCAGGAGGCCCTGGACAACCTGGAGAAGATCTACAGCTTCGCGGACAACCAGGTGACCCAACACCAAAGAGCCGTGGACCAGGAGAGAGGAGAGCAGAAGGAAGAGAAGGGGGATAAAGAAGGAGTGAAGGACAATGACTTCATCTACAGCTACCTACATCAAATTGAGAACCAGCGGGGCAAACCTGACACTTACCTCAATGGTTTGTATCATCACCTCTGTTTGGAGATCTCCCCCCCCCCTTCTCTCTCTCTCTCTCTCTCTCTCTCTCTCTCTCTCTCTCTCTCTCTCTCTCTCTCTCTCTCTCTCTCTCTCTCTCTCTCTCTCTCTCTCTCTCTCTCTCCGATTTGTGTTTCACGCAATAAATAGGAGGAAAAGGGCATTGCTATTGTAATTCTTGTATTAAAAGTGAATTCGAAATACAACATATAAGCGTAATTGTTTAAAAAACAAAAAAACAAAAAACACAATAAAAACTATATAATAATATATCAATTGCACCCATATTGGGAATTATATTGAAAGATGGTTATTTTGGACGTTTAAAAATGTATGAATGTGTTAGCTTCTCACATAGGATTTTTGAAAGCACTTCGAGATATATGATTGTGTTAGCTTCTCACATGGGATTATTGAATGTAGTACAATATTTATTTTTTATTTTATTTTTATTTTTTTCATGTAAATACTAACCCTTCACCCCCACTCCCTTAACAATGTATTGTGGCCCAAGGCCAATGTGCATTAAAAATGTTCCGAGTTCCGAGTTCTCTCTCTCTCTCTCTCTCTCTCTCTCTCTCTCTCTCTCTCTCTCTCTCTCTCTCTCTCTCTCTCTCTCTCTCTCTCTCTCTTTGTGGTAAAATTGTTGTGTATATGATGATGAATAAAAAATGTAACACTTCTGTGAAGATGAGATCAACAGACTGCCACAGGTTGACATCGACCACGATATGGATGATCAACCTTGTCTGCCAGAAGTTGAAAAAGTCATCAATGAACTCAAGGGACTAATACAATCACAGCAAGGCACAATCCCTCAGGACTACAAAGATGCCACCATTGTACACCTGTACAAGAGGAAGGGAAACAAACAAGCGTGTAACAACCGTAGGGGCATCTCGCTGCTGAGCATTGCCGGAAAAGTCATCGCCAGAGTCCTGCTCTTCAACAGACATCTCGACCAAGACCTGCAGAGAGCCAGTGCGGCTTTTGAAAGGAGCGAAGTTCAATTGATATGGCGTTTGCCACGCGCAAGCTGCAGGAAAGGCGATAAGAACAAAACGTGGACCTCTACACCACATTCGTCAACCTCGTAAAAGCAATCGACATAGTCAACCTCGAAGTCCTCTGGAAAATAATGAGCAAGTTTGGCTGCCCACCAACCATTCATCCAGATAGTTGAAGTTTCACGGCTGCATGCAGGTCTATGTACTAGATGATGGAGAGTCATCCAATCAATTTCCTGTCACCGATGGAGCCACACAAGGCTGTGTGTCATAGTCTTCACTACCCTGTTGTATGCCTGTAACACCTGGACTGTTTATCAGTTTGGAACAGTTTGGAACAGTTTGGAACAGTTTTATTTGAGCTTTGGCCCCAGGGGGGGCTTTTAAGCTAATACATAGATAACAACAAACACAATGGCAGACACTGGTGAGTCAAAAAAGAAAATAAGAAAACATACATTCAAATATGAATAACAACAAAAAGACTTAATAATCTAGGAAATAAAATTCACAACAAAAAGACTTATAATCTAAGAAATAAAATTCAAACTAAAAGTATCCCATACAAACTACCTACTATCAAAAGCATGCACAGAAACTGAACCGAGTCCACCTCAATTGTTTGCTCAGACTGCTAAAGTGAAATGGCAAGACAAGATCCCAGACACCAACATTCTCCAGCAGACAGGCATGCCCAGCATCTTCAATCTACTTCGCATGTCTCAGCTCCGCTGGGCTGGGCATGTTGCAAGAATGCCGGATGAGTGTTTTCCCAAATGCATTCTATAATTATGTAGAGCTCCAAATTGGTGCACATAGTCATGGTGAGCAATAGAAACGTTTCAAGGATACCCTCAAGGTGTCCCTGAAGGACTTTAGCTGTGATGTCTCCTCGTTTAAAACACTGGCCCAGAATCGTCCAGCAATGCGATGAGCAATAACCAATAATATATAATATTATTATATTTTATAATATAGTTGTAAAAGGAGTCTACTTAGAAGAACATATAAGCATTGAATATGTTTTGTTTCCCCTGTTTTGCTCACCTTTAAGCCAATATAGATAGGCCCTATTGTTTAAACGCATAAGAATGGTTAAAATGGACCTTTTAAAGGTGCACCCGAGCCAATCACGAAACTTGGTCAAAACACTTCTTTTGGCGAATAAACCTTTTCTTACTTACTCTTTTGGAAAATTTCTGCGCCCTTTTTTTTAATAAATCGTTAAAATGCGTGATAATACACCTGAATGACAGAAGACCCGCCATGTTTGAAAGGGTGGGGAGGGAGTTATTTCCTTTGTTGTGAGCGAAACTCATTTTGGCATACTGAAACTGTATAAAAATAAAGGCTTGTATTAACCGAGAAATGCATGGGGGGTGGCACATCTTTACCTTTACCAAAAATTCTGGCTTCCAGTACCTCCGCCAAGGAGGAATCGCCGATTTGTCGGTTTGATTTATAAGAAACCAGAGCAAAATGAGTGTTGCGATCCTGTAAAGGTTTTTTCCTAGTGATCGCGAATGTTTCTTTCAAAAAGGTATCCATCCGGGTGCCCCTTTAAAAGAACCCCCACCCCACCCTAAACCCTAAACTGAATGAAAGGATGACATAACGAACAGGTGCATTCACAATAATCAGTGATTTTTCTTGTTGTTCTCTTTAAGCTGAGAGTCTGCAAAAACTCGTTGGCGAAGTGTTCTCTGCTGGAACGGAGACGACCAGCACAACCATCAGCTGGACTCTGCTCCTGTTCCTCCACCACCCCCACGTGCAGGACAGGTGCTTCCAGGAAATCCACGACGTCATCGGACCGCACCGCCCGCCCGCCATGAGCGACAAGCTGAGGCTGCCTTACCTGGAGGCCACGATCCAGGAGGTGCTACGCGTTGGAGACATAGTGCCCCTGGCCGTGTTGCACGCCTGTTCCCGGGACACCACGTTCCGAGGACACGTCATCCCTAAAGGCACCATGGTCATTCCGGCCCTGACCTGCGTTATGACGGACCCTGACATCTGGGGAGACCCGGAGAACTTCCGGCCTGAGAGATTTATCGGCCCTGATGGGAAGGTCCTCAAATCGGAGGAGCTGATTCCTTTCAGCATGGGTAAGGATTTGACTGCTGGCCGGACTTGTTTGTATTATGTAAGTTATTATTTATTGCCATTTCCATTTAAGATGCTTAAAAGGTAACTACTGTGAAAAGTTTAAAATATTAGCTGCACTCCTTTTAATCTTAATAATAAAATATTGTTTAAAAGAAACATCTTAATTTGGCATTGCTTTCAAGACTTGCGTTATATAAATACCCTTTCACCACCAGCCACTTTTGAGACAAACATGTATGTCAAACTTGTTTGGGTAAGGAAAACTTGGCGTCTGCAATGGTGTGAACCCCCTATGACATGTATCGACATTAAGAAGGCCTTTCTTTATCCAAAATTAAGAACATGAGGTCATTGGATAATACATCCAAATTGCCTGCCTTTTAGTGTCTTGGGCAGGTGTGGAAATACGGCACGGTGTGGAAATACGACATCGGCGGCGACAGCGTTTTAAACTGTCCTAGAATAGGGCCTACGATGATCCATGGATTCTAATTTTGAACACAGCGAATAATTATAATGTGTGAATGCATATAAACGAATGATATAGTTAAAAAATACATTATGTTGTTTCATTATGTCGACAGTAATTCTGCTTGTTATGATGTTTGCTCACTATTAGCTATGGAATCTGCTGCACGTGTTGAAAATTAAAACTTTCTCTTGTTTTGTACTTTCCACAGAAGAGTGCAAAAACATATGCTTCTCATTCATCTCTGTCAATCTTATTATACTTTGTTGACTTGATGCTAGTTTCTATTATTTTGTCTCTGTATCGGACTGCAGGCTATTTGCACCACTTTGTGCCATACTGACCGTGTTGGTTACTGAACAGAAGCACGTGGTGTGGCACATTAGTCTGGTTTTCCAGCAGCACAATCGAGCTTGAAAATCGTCATGACCGTTGCCAAGATATTTTCCTCTGCCAATCTGTGTTGTAACAGAAATGATCTAAGCAATCAACTTTTTACTACAGGTCGGCGAGTATGCGTAGGAGAGTCTCTGGCGCGGATGGAACTGTTTCTATTTTTGGCCAGCCTCATCCAGAACTTCCGTTTCCTGCCACCGGAGAAAGGATGTTTGCCATCTTTGAAAGGCGTCTTTGGAATTGCCCATACTCCACAACCTTACAAAATCCGCGCTGTTCCAAGAATGTGATTTTATTGCAGAGAATAAGCATTTGATTTGGACCTTGATCCTTATTTCAGTCTATTTAATATTTAAATTGCATAATACTTTGCTGACTTGATGCTAGTTTCTAAGTTTTATTTTTTCTGTATCGGAGTGTAGGCCATTTACCATGGTTAGCAACACTTTGTTCCATACGCACTGTGCTTGATTTTGTATAAGATTACTGCTGTTGTTTGTATTGCTGTTTTAAACAACGTCTCGTGCCACATTTTAACACGTGTATTCTGAAATAAATGACTTGTGAGGCATGATGTGATTGATATTGTCACCTACAAAACGAAGTAGATTATGTAACCAGTGTTTCATGCTTTCTTCTTTACACATGTGTTTACAAAATGCAAGATTTCGTAAATCGCTGTAATCAAATCTTAGCTGAGAAAATCTAGCGTCATGTCTGTATAGTGTCTGTAAGGGTAATGCTGAAGACGACAATGCTTGTTGTGTATTTTTAGCTTTTGTTTTTGGTATCTTGGTATTTTCTTATCAGAGACCTCCGTTGCCTCTGTAAAATTCGAGCTGCTCCCACCTGGAGATCGCGTCGCCGCGAGCGCAGCGTCACTCCGTTTTTGGAAGTGGGGTACGGTGTGTGGAGAGGGAGCGGACTTGGGAAACTTAGCTATCATTTGGTCATACCAGGCAGCGGGATTTCTTCTTACTGTTACGGACTTTTAACTGCCGTGGGAATTTTACGTGCGTCAAGCGCACGGGTCAGACTTGCTTTAAGTCCCCATCCGAAGGACACGACGTTCAATTCGATTTCCCCGTCGAACTAGAAAGAAAGGGCAAGGCCGGGATTCGAACCCGGGTCACACACGCATTGAAATTGGCAGGCGAACGTCTTAACCACTCTGCCATCTTCCATCCTTGTGTGTGGATTGCGTTACGCAATTTCTTTGATTTAAGAAAAAAGGTTTATTTGTTTGTTTGCGTAACGGACAACGGACATGTCTGCCGCTCGGGGACACTTTGCTTCCATTGCAGTGGACAAAGAGACAAACAAAGAAGAAGGGTCAAACATTTTGTGATATTTGTATTTGACGGAGGTCATTTATACAACGGGAACAAAGCCAGCCCTTTCGCAATTAGTCTGTTAGTAGATCTAGTAGATCTTCAGGTGATAAAAACTAATGTCTAATAATTATTGTATTATAACTTAGAACGAAAATGATGTATGGAATCAATGAAATAAGAGTGTAGATCGATCAAATTGGAGCTTGAATTAAGAGTGTAGATCGATCAAATTGGAGCTTGTATGGAATCAATGAAATAAGAGTGTAGATCGATCAAATTGGAGCTTGTATGGAATCAATGAATTAAGAGTGTAGATCGATCAAATTGGAGCTTGTATGGAATCAATGAATTAAGAGTGTAGTTAATTAGACATTGGGGAAAAAGTCAGTCGTCTGACAATTAGCTTGTCACTCTAGAAGAACTATAGATAATAATAAAACAAATGCCTAATTTTCATAATATTTTTCACGAAAATTATGTATGGAATCAATGAATTAGAATGTATTGACCTTCCAAATTTGAGCGTATCCCGTGTTGTTGTCGTTGTCGTCATCTCTTTTCTTCGTTCTTGTATGTTCATATTCCGTTTTTGATAGTGCAAACGTAGAAATGATAATTACTGCTTGTACATACACTTATTCATATAATTCAAGATGAATCCATTATAAGTAATACAATGTCTCTGTTACTAACACACTTTTCATGACACGAGTGCTGACTTTGGAGTTTGCGATGATGTCGGTGACAGCATAAGGTGCGGAGTTACACGTGTGGTTTTATCACTCTTTGCTCACATATCAATTAACTTATTATTAATTGATATGAGTAATTATACTAATTATGGTCTGGGCGATGTCGTTGCTGGCAGCATTAGGCAGGGCCGGACTTACGGGAGGGGGGGGGGGGCTTAGGGGGCTGCAGCCCCCACCCTTTTTCATTTGTTTCCTCATTAGTCCTTTATTTCAAGCCCAGATTGCACACTATTTTGCTTCTCGGATTTCAAACTTTTCTGGGGGAGCATGCCCCCGGACCCCCTAGGGGTCTTGGTGCTTCGCACTTTCGATGAATTAGCCCCCACCCCTTAAACACTTAGGTCCGGCCCTGTTAGGCATGGAGTAAGAACAGGTGCGGTTATCACTCTTTGCTCATAATTATGATATGATGGCACACGAAAGAAAACCTAACATAAGCAAAAGCAAAAGCAATTACCTTAAAGAGGTCCACGTTTTGTTAAACGCACATCTATCTCCAATTCTACAGTATTTTACCTGTATGAAATATTATGTCAAATGAACTTTCAAATCATTTATTTGATTGTCTTAATTTAAAAATAATAAAAACAGTAGAAACAAAGAGCCCAACCTTTCTCTTTTATGTCCGATTTCTGCAAAATGGTGTATACTGTTCGAGATGTCAACTTCAAATAACTTTCAAATCAAAAGTAGCAACAGCTTTTCAATTTAGTTTTGTTTGTTTGTTAGAATTACGAATATCAGCTCCATAATGTGAAATCAAAAGTTCAGATAGAGCGAAATAGTCCATTATGTCTGGTTTCCTCACGCACCAGCATATATTATAATTATACGACTAAGCTTACTGACTATGATCTGGGCGATGTCGTTGGTGATAGCATAGGGCATGTAGTAGTGGAGCACGCGCGGTTATCCCTCTTTGTTCATAATGACATCAATGTGTATTACTAAGGCCCCCATCACACATAATGAAGACCCCATAACGCCCTCGCTGCGCGCTAAATTTGTAGAGAACGTGGTGAGGTCGCGGAAATCAACCTCAAGTGTGACTGCAACCACGACCTCGGCTACGATCTGAGGAGTGGAGACCCGCAGATGAAAAGCTTGCAGACCGAGCCACGCTGATGGGGCGGGTCCTACGATGCCGCTTCGTCCTCAGTACTTTGCCACTATTTCGGAACTCACCACGCTGCCCCTACGTTGTTGCCGATTTCACTACGATCCCGCACCGCTTCCCTTTCAACCACGCCCCAGCTATGTTTTGAGAATGTTCAAAATGCGTGTAGCCAGAACGCAGCCTACCATGCTCTCCATGCTCCTAACAAGAACCCCCCCCCCCCCCCCCCCCCCCCTACGCTCTTGACTACGTCATGCCCGACTACAGTAGGGGAAGACGGGGTAAAAAGCGCATGGGCGGGTAAGAAGCCCACCCCAATTATCTCATGAAATAAAGAAATTTCAGTCAAATTTGCCCATGAGACGAATGCTAGACATTAACGCTCGTCTCATGGGCAAAATGAGACTGAAATTTGCTTCATTTCATGAGATAATTGGGGTGGGCTTTTTACCCGCCCATGCGCTTTTTACCCCGTCTTCCCCTACGCTACAGCCACGACCATACGACGACCAGCCACGTTCTGGCTGATCGTGAAGAACGAAGTGAGAATGTGGCATTTATATGTGTTATGGGTGTGTGTTCTTCATACGTGTACTGACTATGGTCTGGGCGATGTCGTTGGTGACGGCGTAGGGCATGGAGCAGGTGCACGTGCGGTGCATGCATGCGGCCACGCTCAGCGCGAACACGGCGGCCATGTTGGAGGGCACGCCTGGTCACCGCCATCATCACCAACGTCAGCACTTGCACCAGTTGAAACTCCACCCGAAACCCTGGCAGCAGGGGATAAAATGAGGCATATCAACAACATAAGGACAACAGAAAAAGGGGTTTTGAATCTCTGTGTGTCTTTGTCTCCGTCTCTCTCTCTCTGTTTCTATCTCAATTAGGCCATTGTTATTGGAAACCTTTCTAAAGCGTCTCTCTCTCTCTGTCTGTCTGTCTGTCTGTCTATCTGTCTGTCTCTCTCTCTCTGTCTCTCTCTCTCTCTCTCTCTCTCTCTCTCTCTCTCTCTCTCTCTCTCTCTCTCTCTCTCTCTCTCTCTCTCTCTCTCTCTCTCTCTCTCTCTCTCTCTCTCTCTCTCTCTCTCTCTCTCTCTCTCTCTCTCTCTCTCTCTCTGAGATACGGCGCAAAAACCGGTTGAAACAAAACGTAGCCCTACTGTTCAGGCTTACCCAGTTGTTCAAGTGAAGTTGCGAACGTTCAATGGAACGAAACTGTCTCTACAACGTACCAAGGACACCCAGGATTTTCGGACGAGCGGTGCTGACGACGAGGTAGGTGGTGAAAAAGACCAGCAGTGCCACGATGCCATCTGCATCCCGTCCCGGTAGCTGAAAGCAGTATCAGCCTTCTGTGTTCCTTTTGTAATAGTACCTTTAGGAGATCTTAGCTATGACATGTTTTCATATGGCTTACAACAACAGCAGCAACATTAACAACAACACCAATGTTAACATGTTGCTTTGGGTCTTACATTGACGCACAGGAACAATTCTGAACAACAAAATAAAAGCTAAGAATTAGACCCAAGTCCACTTCCATATTAATTTTGTAATACTAGTAATGATATTGATTCTTGAAATACAATAATTAAACCCTTAAAGAGGACGTGATTATCGTTGACATGACTCCCCAAATGATTAGTTATTCACCCACACACACGCACATGCACACCCCCCCCCCACAAACAAACAAACACACACACAAACAAACAAACAAACACACACACATACACACGTCTCGGATGAGACGATAAACCGAGGTCCCGTGTGCCCATGCACTTAGCACACGTTAAACCCAGTGGCAACGAAAAAGTTGTCATTTGGTCAAAAGTTACCCCCCTCCCTTCCTTCCTCATCAGTCACACAAAAATCGCATGCCCAAAAAAATATAAAAAAATTGGGTGGCACGCCTCTGGCTGCGACGCGCTCTCCAGGTGGGAGCAACCCGAATTTCACAGAGACGCCTCTGTGACTATAAAGTACCTAATAACCTAACACTAACACTAACACAACACACACACACCACACACACACACACACACACACACACACACACACACACACACACACACACACACACACACACACACACACACACACACACAGCACATGCGGGCACATGACGTAATAGTATTGGTGGTAATGACCTTACTACAGCATATGTTTTAGAACGATGACAACAATGATGACGATGACAAATCACGACAGAAATAATACTAATTCGAAGCAAACATGGAAGCCCCCCCCCCCCCCCACACACACACACACACACACACTTTTCTTTCCTTTGCTAATCCACTTCAAGCTATGCTAACATTGCAAATCGAGCAATTGGAATCCTGCAGGTACCCTGCAAAGTTCAGCGACATTAGTGGAAAAAACAAGAAATGACGAACATGGAAATCAATGAATGTGATGCTACCTAATTTACATACATTTGTTTAACTGACACAATGCTTAGCATATCATCAACAAACCACTATCAGACACGGGCCAGCGTGAGAGCAACAAATGCACGAGTTAATGTTGTGACGTCATTGTTGGTTTTGACTATTCCCTGAGACAAATGAAAGCTGCACAATCCTAGCTGAGGTACTTCTGGCTGGTACATCCGGTTTGCTGTTACGGTCGTTCTTCAACCATATGTCGGCCAACATTCGGCCAAATGCTTAAGCAGTGGCAGTAGAGCACAGGAATGGTATTGTACAGCTATCTTGCAAACTTCATAAAAATCCGAGGAAGAATTAGAAATTCTGAAAACGGAAATAAAAAGATACGACACAACCTAATTTAAATGAATGATGTAACTGCCAAACTGTTCAACATATCACGACACAAAATCCTATCAGAGATGGGTTAGTGTAAGAGCAACAAACTTCAACAGTTAATTTTGTGACGTCTCTTCAGGTTTTGGCTATTTTGTGAGCCAATTGAAAATAACATAACCAAACCTACTTGCTCGCCGCAAGTAGGCCTACTGGAAATTAAACACGCAAACTATAAACGCTTTCAATGCAGTTGTGTTTTTTAGATATTAAAGAGTGAAATCTTGTCGTTTTTCTGCCACATTTCAACCAAAATTCAGCCTTTTGCTTTTAAATTGAAAATTGAGCAGAAAGATTGTGTTCTGCAACTTCTTGTTGTTGCAAAGTTCAAATGGGATGCAAAACACAAATTCAAGAACGTCTGACACAATCTAATTGACTAAATTTGAATTATATCCAAACTATTTAACATATTATCAACTGTTTTACTACCCCTGTGTATATTTATTATAGCAATTCACTTACCATCGAAGTGGTATTTTCATATGCCTCAGTCGGACCCTTCGCAATAAACATGTCATTCGTGTCATTTGGACTTAGCCGGCTCCCTGTATTTCCAGAATCGCTGACAGACATATTTCCATCACCATCTTTACAATTGCAGCAAGTATGGAAGCCAGTACCACCCGATGCGTTATTCGTGTAAGTAGAAGTCATATCATGGTCCAGCAGATACTGAACATGCAGGCTGTTCCCTATAAGGAGACACAGCATTCCCGTAATTTGCACCCCGGCAGCGAAAACGATAGAGGCGAACACTTAAATGATTCAGACGACCACTCGGACCATATGAATGGAAAAACACAAAAGCTGTAGGTTCGGTAATAGTCCTTTAATGAAGATGTCACAGACGTTTCAGAGCTTAGCTCTTTTTTCAATGTGATGAAAAAGTGACAAAAAATGAGGAATAAGGGTGAAGACACTGAGTAGAAATCAGAGCAAGGAACCTGAAAGAGAGAGAAAGAGAGAGAGAGAGAGAGAGAGAGAGAGAGAGAGAGAGAGAGAGAGAGAGAGAGAGAGAGAGAGAGAGAGAGAGAGAGAGAGAGAGAGAGAGAGAGAGAGAGAGAGAGAGAGAGAGAGAGAAGAGAAAAAGTGAAGAGTGAACACATATTCAGAACAAAAGAAAAAGGGAAAATCCACGAAACTCTCTACCTTAAGACAACTAGGGCAAAACATGTGAGTAGATATTAACGCACACACAAAAAGGATAAATGCACACACATACGCGCATGCATGAGCATACAGACATGTCCACACAGACACAGACACACGCACACACACACATACATACACGCGTGCGGACGCATACAAGCACATACACACACATACAACCACACATATACACACATGCGTACACACACACACATACACAATCACAAATTATACATGAGCATGCACACAAATATGTGCAAGGCACATCAACACAAAAAAGATCTGTTATGAGACAGTTACATTGTGCATCCACCCGCGCACATACATACAAACAAACACACATGCGAACACACACACACACACACACACACACACACACACACACACACACACACACACCTGCACACACACACACACACACACACACACACACACACACACACACACACACACACACACACACACACCTGCACACACACACACACACACACACACACACACACACACACACACACACACACACACACACACACACACACACACACACACACACACCTGCACACACACACACACACACACACACACACACACACACACACACACACACACACACACCTGCACACACACACACACACACACACACACACACACACACACACACACACACACACACAAACACACACCTGCACACACACACACACACACACACACACACACACACACACACATGCACACACACACACACACACACACACACACACACACACACACACACACCTGCACACACACACACACACACACACACACACACACACACACACACACACACACACACACCTGCACACACACATACACACACAC
>CM065681.1:58362914-58367914 GCA_017654935.2 Phymorhynchus buccinoides | reverse complement strand
GCTGTTTAAGAACCACCTTTTCCGTAAGCTTAGAGAGGAATGAAAGGTTAGAGTTCTTTAGATTTTCAGGATCGAGACTAGGCTTCTTTAAGAGAGGTTTGACAACTGCAGATTTGAAATGAGTTGGAAAGCGGCCTGAACATAGAGATTCATTGATGATGGATGCAAAGTAAGGAAGGAGATCATCAAGACACTGGGAGAAGAGAGATGAAGGTAGAGGGTCTAGTTCACAGGTTTTAGTCTGAGTTCGGGTCAAAATCTTCTTAACCTCATCAGTGGAAACAGAACGGAACTCAGACCACATACTGCCAGAAAAGGAGGGATCAGGGACAGAGTCAGTTGATGGTGGAGCAGATTGAGAATCAAGATTGTGGCGGATGGTGGCTATCTTGCTGTGAAAGAAATCAGATAAACGTTGAGGGAGTTCAGACACAGGGATAGAAGAAGGTAGAGGTGTGGACTTTGGTTTACCAAGGAGGGAGTTGGCTAAGCTAAACAATTGACGTGAAGTGGTACAAGCGAGAATTTGGGCATTCAACTGATTGTAGTTGTAAATAGGGAATTACCTCCCTTGAATTTCATCAAGACCTACTTTCCATCTTTTACATTCAAATTATTGTCGACTTGTGTGTGGGGCTCCCACAGACCCCCAAACAAACTCTTGTAAACCTCCCTCACTGACTAATTGATCCGCCCTTATTTTGTATCTCTCTCTGTCTCTTATCTGTCCGTTACCCCTCTCTCTCTTCATTTCTGCTGCTGTGTTTACGCGCGCGCGCGCGCGCGCGTGTGTGTGTGTGTGTGTGTGTGTGTGTGTGTGTGTGTGTGTGTGTGTGTGTGTGTGTGTGTGTGTGTGTGTGTGTGTGGATGCGTGTGTGGATATGTGAGTTTTACAAGCTGTCCGTTTTGTTTTGTTTTTACATTGACCAAAGTGATTAAAATAAGATGGATGTAAATGCTTTTTTTTTATAAACTCGAATTCAATTTATATTTAAAAACTTATTGCTATTTTCTTTTGAGCATAAAAAATAGATTTCTTTGTTTTTTGCATGTTAAAAATCCCAACATCAGTTACAAAATATATAATCACAGTAAGAACATTACATGGCCTACACATGTGTGTTTGTATTTTGTGGTTAAATCTTTGAATTAATGTTGCATCGCTTCAGGAAGCTTTCAAAGAGTCCGTGTACATCGCTTCTTCTGGCCTTCATGGGAACGCTTGCTCTTCACTCGTTCGCCGTCAAATAGCCAATCATCGATACAGCAAAAAATGACATGTCCACCTGAGTTGGTAGCGTATAAGCATGGTATGACTGGTCTCCATCTGGGCCTACTGGAGCACTTCTGGGTCAGGTAAGCGTGCTTTATCTTGCCATTCAATAGGCAGCACGAAGCAGTGTTCTGAGCTGTTTGTTCTCGTAGTCTGCCAAATCTGAATGCAACGTCTTCATGAACGTTGGCACACATCGGGAGTGTACTGCCAATGCAGACACATGTCCCTGCCACCAAGGATTTAAGACCAGTCGGCTACTCTCACCCAGGTGACGCGAATGTTCAGACAACTGATCGCTTCTTAGCCTTTTGGCTAAGACAGTGATTCAGGAACAAAAATTTTTGTTTATACTGGTTGGTTTGTTCAGCCCGTCGTACATGGCGAAAGCCGATACGCGACGTTAAACTGAACTTCCATCACCCAGGTTAGCCGGCAGTCGAAGCCCTTGTCGGGAGTGTGGCCGCTGGTTGCATGCAAACAGCCGAACAGAGGGAATATAGGCCTAGTGCTTGTGGATAGACAAAAGAGAGAATGGAGTATATTCAGTATAATTATCACTAGAAGAACTGAAGCTTGCATGAATGAGAAAAATAAACATACAAAAAGACACAAAATGTACCAATACTTTCAATCAGTGTTCAATGTCAACTCAAGGCCCAATGTGTAAGAATTGTACTTTATTACGTTGGAACATTTGTTGTCATGCATCATTGTACGGCATCAGATGCCTTTACCGTTACCTGCCTGCCCCTTACCCACCCCCCCTTCCTCCCCTGAAAGGTAGAAAACACAAGGACCTCTCGATTTAAAGACAAGCTTTTTTTATAAAAAAGCGACAATAACATATCTTTGTTTAAAAACTCAAACCACAAAAAGAGCTTTTATCGTTAATATTTTGCAAAAATAAAAAGATAACAATTTCTAATGAACCGCTTACAGCTAGGCGTATAACCACATGGTGGTTGAAAGCAATGTCAGCCTACAATTTGACAATAAAACTCATCGCTCAGGGTGCCCCTTTAAGAAGTAATCAAATTAGTAATCAAAAAGAGCTTTTATCGTTAATATTTGCACAAATAAAAAGACAACAATTTCTAACGAACCGCTTACAGCTAGGCGTATAACCACATGGTGGTTGAAAGCAATGTCAGCCTACAATTTGACAATAAAATAAGCAAACGAAGCACTCTTTATAATTCTCAGCCGCATAGTGGCTTTTCGTATCCCCCCCCCCCCCCCCCCCCCAACACACTCATCCTCATCACCGCCATCTTTAACAGAAAAGATAAACAGCCAACAATGTATAAAAACTCTATTTACAGTTTTTAACCACATGGTGGTTCAAATAATCTCGTTAACGATACTATAAATACATTTAACCAGGTTATGGAGTATAATCCTGTAACACATTGCCAACATAAAACAATAATGCCAAGAAGTAAGTCAGTACCATACTTATTTTGTTGGCAAATTCCTCAACATTCAATATTCCAACAAAAACAAGCGTTAATGGGGCACCCTGACAGATACGTTTTTGCAAGAAACACGTCGAGATCACCAGGAAAACACCCTTTACAGAGATGGCAACACTCACTTTGCTCTGGTTTCCCAGAAATCAAACCGTCAAATCGGCGATTCCTCCTTGGCGGAGGTGCTGGAAGTCAGATTCCTTCAGTTCTCTTTTCTAATGGCCGCCTAGGTTAGATCAAATCGTTTGCACGAAATGTCCACGATACAAGCCTTTTTATACAGTTTACCAAAAGAAGTTTCGCTCACAACAAAGCAGATATCTCCATTTTGTTTTCTGCACTATAAAGAAGAAAAAGCTTCAACCACTCTCAGTAGCCTCCACCACCCCGTCCAAAATGGCTTCTCTCTCCGGTAACTCCGCTAAGGAGGGTCGCCGTTTTGGCGGTTTGATTTATAGGAAACCAGAGCAAAGTGAGTGTTCCTATCCTTGAAAAGGCTGTCTTTCTGGTGACCTCGACGTGTTTCTTGCCAAAACTCATCGCTCAGGGTGCCCTTTAAGAAGTAATCAAATTAGTAATCAAAAAGAGCTTTTATTGTTACAATTTGCACAAATAAAAAGACAACAATTTCTAAAAAAAACCGCTTACAGCTAGGCGTATAACCACATGGTGGTTGAAAGCAATATCAGCCTACAATTTGACAATAAAATAAGAAATGAAGCACTCTTTATAATTCTCAGCCGCATAGTGGCTTTTCGTAACCCCCCCCCCCCCCCTCCACACACACACACACTCATCCTCATCACCGCCATCTTTAAGAGAAAGTGAAAGAGGAATCGCCGTTTTGATGGTTTGATTTCTAGGAAACCAAAGCAAAGTGAGTGTTCCAATCCTTGAAAAGCCTGTCTTTATGGTGACCTCGACGTGTTTCTTGCAAAAGCTCATCGCTCAGGGTGTCCCTTTAAGAAGTAATCAAATTAGTAATCAAAAAGAGCTTTTATGGTTAAAATTTGCAAAAATTAAAATACAACAATTTCTAATAAACCGCTTACAGCTAGGCGTATAACCACATTGTGGTTGAAAGCAATGTCAGCCTACAATTTGACAATAAAATAAGAAATGAAGCACTCTTTATAATTCTCAGCCGCATAGTGGCTTTTCGTACCCCCCCCCCCCTCACACACACACACACACACACTCATCCTCATCACCGCCATCTTTAAGAGAAAAGATAAACAGCCAACAATGTATGAAAACTCTATTTACAGTTTTTAACCACATGGTGGTTCAAATAATCTCGTTAACGATACTATAAATAAATTTAACCTGGTTATGGAGTATAATCCTATAACACATTGCGAACATAAAACAATAATGCCAAGAAGTAAGTCAGTTCCATTCTTATTTTGTTGGCAAATTCCTCAACATTCAATATTCCAACAAAAACAAGCGTTAATGGGGCACCCTGACAGATACGTTTTTGCAAGAAACACATCGAGATCACCAGGAAAACACTCTTTACAGAGATGGCAACACTCACTTTGCTCTGGTTTCCCAGAAATGAAACCGTCAAATCGGCGATTCTTACTTGGCGGAGGTGCTGGAAGTCAGATTCTTTCAGTGAAAGAGAAGGCATGTGCCTTCTCTTTTCTAATGGCCGCCTGAGTTAGATCAAATCGTTTGCACGAAATTTCCACAATACAAGCCTTTTATACATTTTACCAAAAGGAGCTTCGCTCACAAAAAAGGAGATATCTCCATTTTTGTTTTCTGCATTATAAAGAAAAAAAGCTTCAACCACTCTCAGTAGCCTCCACCACCCCGTCCAAAATGGCTTCTCTCTCCGGTAACTCCGCCAAGGAGGAATCGCCGTTTTGACGGTTTGATTTCTAGGAAACCAGAGCAAAGTGAGTGTTCCAATCCATGAAAAGGCTGTCTTTCTGGTGATCTCGACGTGTTTCTTGCAAAAACCCACCGCTCAGGGTTCCCCTTTAAGAAGTAATCAAATTAGTAATCAAAAAGAGGTTTTATCGTTACAATTTGCCAATAGAATAAGCAATCAAACGAAGCACTCTTTATAATTCTCAGCCGCATAGTGGCTTTTCGCCCGTACCCCCCCCCCCCCCCACACACACACACACTCATCCTCATCACCGCCATCTTTAAGAGAAAGTGAAAGAGGAATCGCCGTTTTGATGGTTTGATTTCTAGGAAACCAAAGCAAAGTGAGTGTTCCAATCCTTGAAAAGGCTGTC
>CM065681.1:58327914-58357914 GCA_017654935.2 Phymorhynchus buccinoides | reverse complement strand
CAATAATTGCATTTTGAGCTGTCATGTCTTTTATTATGAACTGGATTTTAATGTGTGCGTGTGCGTGCGTGTGTGCGTGCGAGCGTGTGTGTGTACGTGCGTGCGTGCGTGCGTACGTGCGTGCGTGCGTGCGTGCGTGTGTACGTATGCGTGTATGTGTGTGTGCGTGCGTGCGCGCGCGTCTATGTGTGTGTGTGTGTGTGTCACAAGCACTAACCCTTCCACAAAACGCAGGTCCAAAAGAACCGGGAAGTCCAGCACACCCATAGCGGCATTGGTCAGTCCTCCAACAGAGCCCATGATGACCGCCAGCACGAGGAGGGACGTGTGCTCCTCGCGGGAACTGCAGCTGACCAGGAAGGCCTTGATGAACCCGTTGGAGCAATCGAACCCGAACTCCAGCAGTACGAACCCCACCAAAGCTATACCCGCTTTAAAAGGCACCTGTAAAGAGAGATATGGTACAAACAAGATTGTTTTTAAAAAGGGCTTCTAATCGGACGATTCACTTAAAATCTGTGAACCCTGTGTCCTATGTTCGGGTATATCCACATTTTTGTCTGTAGTGGAGATAATTAATTTTAATGATAGAAAAGAGTGAAACAGGCTACTCTTACCGTCAATAGATTATATTCTTCTACGGCCAAAAATGTGGATTTTGCCAGAAGTTCATTGGTATTTCCAATCTAGAACAAAACCAAACCACACAACAAAACACAACACAAAAACCAACAACTTGCTTGATGTACTATTTCTGTCTTTAAATCGCCCCTTTCGTAATGGCTACATGCATTTTCAGATTGATCTTTCTGTTTATCAGAAGTAGACGAACTCTATTAGCTTGTTTCTAATATAATAATAATAATAATAATAATAATAATAATAATAATAATAATAATAATAATAGTGAATCATTTATATAGCACATTCCTCCACCAAATGTGGAGCTCTATGCGCTTAACAACAACAAAAATTAAAAGCAAGAAATTCAACAACAAAACCAAATAATCGCTCACGCACATGCAAATAGGCATACACATACACACCCCACACCCCACCAACGCATACACGCACGTACGCACACACGCACACACACGCACACACACACACACACACACACACACACACACACACACACACACACACACACACACGCACACACACACGCACTCGCGCACACACACACACACACACACACACACACCGTTACCATCCCCAGGGGGGGGGGGGGGGGGGGGGGGGGAGGGTGTGTGTGGGAATAGAGTTCAGAAGTAATGTGGCCTAAAGGTTGTGATGTAGCTTGAATAGGTGGGTCTTGAGAGCTGATTTGAAACATTGCAAGGACTGGATATGGCGAATTTCGCGTGGTAAGGAGTTCCAAACTGATGGGGCCGAAAAGGAAAAGGAGCGCTCACCAAACATTTTTGTTCGTGTACTAGGAACACAGAGAATTTTGGAATCTGAAGATGACCGCAATTGCCTTGATGGAGTATAGACAGAAAGCATGTCAGAGATTTCCAGATAAATAAGAATGACATAGAGTGGAAATGTTGTAGTCAATACGTGCTTTGATGGAAAGCCAATGGAGGGATATCAGGAGTGGTTGAACATGATGATGCTTAGAGACCTTGAGGACAAGTCTGGCAGCAGAGTTCTGGATTTTTTGAAGCTTGTCAATGAGGTGTTGGGGGCAGCCATACAAGAGTGAATTACAATAACTAATTTAGAGAGAACAAAAGCGCAGACTAGTATCTTAGTAGTATCTATAGACAGGAGATGGCGAATCGTACCAATGCGACGCAGCTCACAGTATGCTGACCGACAGATAGTTTGAACTTGTGAGTCAACACTCATATCTTGAGAGATGTGGAAGCCAAGATTTCTAGCAGAAGGAGAAAAAGGTATTTGAGTGTCACAGACAGAGATGGAATCAGGCTTTGGGTACGAAAGTTGTCTAGACGGAGAGTGGATGAACAAGGCCTCCGTTTTGTCGTCATTCAGCTTCAGTTTGTTTTGTAGCATCCATGATTTGATGTTGCGAATGCAGAATTCAAGTGAAGATATAGAAGGAAGAATGGTAGATGGGGATACAGGCTTGTGGAGTTGTGTATCATCAGCAAAAGACTGAGAATCAACTGAATGAGAAGTGATCAACTCGGACAGAGGTTTAGTATACATAATGAAGAGGACTGGTCCAAGTACTGAGCCTTGAGGAACACCACATGTGAGGCCAACCATTGCAGAAGATGAGTCATTGATGGAGACAGACTGAGTTCGACCAGAAAGGTAAGACGAGAACCATGACAGAGCAGTGCTTGATATTCCATAGGTGATTTGAAGCCTCTTAAGGAGTGTATGGTGGTCAATAGTATCAAAAGCAGCTGAAAGATCCAAAATAGTTAATATAGATGCGTCACCAGAGTCAAGAGCTAAGAGAATGTCATTAGTTACCTTCAACAGTGCAGTTTCAGTGCTGTGAAATGGCCTGTACGCTGATTGTGAACGACTGATGAGTTGATGTTCATTGAGATAGCCTAGGAGTTGATGAAGAACTAATTTCTCAATGATTTTTGATATGAAAGAGAGGTTGGATATAGGCCTATAGTTCTTGAGAGTGTTTGGGTCAAGGGATGATTTCTTTAGAAGTGGTTTGACAATGGCAGTTTTGAACACAGATGGAAAGGAGCCAGATGTTAGAGAGTTGTTGACAATATGGGTGAGAGTAGGGAGTAGTTCATCAAGATACTCTATGAAAAGTGGCGTCGGCATAGGGTCAAGAGGACAGGAAGTGGGTTTTGCTTTTAGAATGATCTTCTTCAATTCAAAGGCAGTAACTGGCTGAAATTCCAAGAACGTGGATGTTGTTCCTATTTGGTCTAACAGGGTGGTAGGTGTAGAAGAAGCCTGATCAAGTTCGTTTCTGATCAGCTGGATTTTCTGAACAAAGTAGTCGTTAAAGACATCAGGAAGGTGGGTGGTAGGGAGAGGGGTGCTTTTTTCACGCCCAAGTAGTTTGCTGCAGATAGAAAACAGCCGGCTAGAGGTCACTGCATTGTTTATTTGGTCAGTGTAAAAGGAGGATCTTGCTGTCAACACTATGTTCGCTATTTTTCGTTTCGCAGCGTTGAAGATTTGTTTCGTAACGGTAAGGGGGGTCTTAAGCCATGCTCTTTCAGCTACACGCTTTTCTGACTTCGCCGAGTTCAGTTCAGTGCTAACTAAAGGATACCACGGCTCCAGTCTATCGGCACGCTCTTGGCGGTGACGTAACGGCGCGTGTGTGTCGATAACGCGAGTGAGAGCGCTGTTACGTTCGTTGACCGTGGGGCATGATTCAGGGCAGATAGTCGCGCGCAACTCTGCTTGAAATGCTGATCTGTCTATGCCGCGTACATTACGAGACTGTCTGTACGATGGGGTATCAGACGGGACAGACAAACATAGTTCACAATCAATACAGAAATGGTCAGAAGCAAGAGATTGAGTGACATGAGTAGAGCGTAGCAAATCATCATCTGGTCTATAAATTACCCAGTCCAGCATGTGCCACGTTCATGAGTTGGCTCCGTAACAGATTGACTAAAGTGAAACATATCCAAAGCATTAATCGTCTTAGTAGTTACAGGGCTATGCTGAGTATCAAAATGAACATTAATGTCTCCTAATATAATACACTTTCCAGAAAGGTTATTATATAATGTATATATACAGTCATTAAGCACAGAAAGATCAGAGCTATTCTACTCTAGGCGAGAGGTCGACATTTTAGAAAAGTTTGTTTTAGTGTGAAGTCAGTCTCAAATACCATTGGGCAATATTATGACATGTTGGTTAATAAAGGCCTTGTACGAATGGCCTTCCCCTTCTCAAAGACAACGTAAAAGCATAACTTCAACTTATTGCCTGATCCAACAAGAAAAGGAGATAAGCTCTGTGGGACATCCTTGACAATGCACTGATATGCAATGAGCTGGTCATCGAGAGAACAAGTTCAACAAGGCCATGACGTAGAATACTCACCCGAGTAAACTTCCTGAAAAAACATTAACTGCCACCCGGGGACAAAAACCTTCAACTGGTTTGCTAGCTCTATTACTATTAGAACAACGATATTACTTACTGTTAAAATATCATTTTCATACACCTCGGACGAACCATTCTCAGCAAACACGCCATCCGTGACATTTGGACACAACCGGTTTGTTGTGATTCCAGATTCGTCACCAGACATATTTCCACCAGCATTTTCAGAACAGCCATAGAGAGTCTCAAGCGAAGTATTGTTCGAATTTGTAGAAGACGTCACGTTGCGATTCACCAAATATTGCAAATGCAGAGCGTTCCCTATAAGGAGACACAGCATTCCTGTAATTTGCACCGTGGCAGCGAAAACGATGGAGGCAAACTTTCTCCGCTGAGAGTTACGTTCTCTGTCGATGAGCCAGCCCAGGAAAGGCAGGACGAGGATGGTGATGGGACCAGAGATGAGGCCGATAATGAACGACAAACTGAGGGGCATGCCCAAGGTCTGCAACACCTGCGGGTAAGAAATAGACAGAAAAAGTTTAGTACATCTCTTTGGCGAGGTAAGTGAAGGTGGGAATTTACAACGCATGTATTATAAATGTATGTATGTGGGTGTGAAGGACTTTCCTTAAATGACTATTACCATTATACATTTTGAGCCTATAATAAATCGAAAGCTGTACAATAATTGAATGTGTACAGTGATGGAAAATGCTGGTACAGTTTAATCCTATGCGAAGGATAATGATTTTCAAACTAAGTAACATTTGCATTGGCTTAGAGCTGCAGCCAAATGGGTTGGTTGTCCATTGGAGACCTTCCCCGACACCAGCTGTCCAAATAGACTTTGGGCCGAGAGAGTGGGGATGTACCTTGTGCAAAGCATTTCCACTATAAACATTTTCCCCAGTGCCCAAGAATAGCAGCTGCATCCGCTGTTATTATGGAAACCACAGAAGGTCAACATTATCATCATCATCATCATCATCATCATCATCATCATCATCATCACCAGCAGCAGCAGTTTCTGATTCGTCGTGGCCATCGTCGTCGTTGTCGTCGTCAATATCATCATTGTCGGTCTCGTCATCATCTAGTCGTCGCTGTTATTATGATCATCATCAATCATCACCAGTGATGCCGTCATCGCCCTGATGCTCCTCTTGCAATCTTTCTACACTCATTCGTCTCTCCTTTTTTTCAATCACTCAATCACTCAATCACTCAATCAATCGATCAATCAATCTTTATTGTCTCAAGACTGAGACATTTACACGAGGCGCAATAACAGAAACACACCGACACTGAAAAGTCCTCCTCCTAATCACCACCACCACCATCACCATCATCATCATCATCATCATCGTCGTCATCATCATCATCATCGTCGTCGTCATCGTCATCGTCATCGTCATCGTCATCATTGTATCACACACAGGCACGGTGTAGATTTGCTGAAAGTTAACCGCCGCTTCCATTCCCACAAACTGGCCACACAGCATCATTTTCTGGGCCAGCGTCATCCTATGATCCTTCTTGTCGACATTTTGTGCAGGCGAATCACTGCTTTTGTTGGGGTGGCGTCTGCTGTGACGAGTGTTGATGACGTCATCGTTCTGTTCGTGGTCACGTGACCGTGAAGCCTTAACCACCATCGCCAGTGTCTGCAGATATAAACGGATTAAATGTAGCTTATATGATGTCATGTATCTGAAAAGGTTGGAAGCAGTCAGGCATGTTTATCAAATCAGAGGAAGCCAAATTTCATACTGGATATGACAATTTCATTAACATTTAGCCAAGGAAGTGGCATTTAGTAATTTCATGAAATAACTGGTGCCTAATTTCCATAATTACGTGACATTACTAGGATTTTTTTAATAGTAATTTCATGTAATTACTGGGGGTCAAAGTAATTTCATGAAATGACTAAATTTGTTTAGGAATTTCATGAATTACTGATTTCACATATTTACAGTAACATATACATGGACGCCGCTATGTTTACTATCACATGCTTTGGACCATTTCCTTTTTTGAGCTATTGGACTTTGATAAAGTCATATTGTCCTTTGTTTTATTTTCTTTAGTTCTTAAAGAAAAGGAAGAACTCTGCCATGCAAGGGAGAATAGGAAGACAATACGTGAAAGTGTTTGCTTACAGGCTGGGATGTAGAGGAGAAAGGAAGACAATATGTTAAAGTGTTTGCTTACAGGCTGGGATGTAGAGGAGAAAGGAAGAGAAAGCTAGGGTGAAACGTGGGGAGGAAATGTGGGGAAACAATGAACTAATTAAAAAGTGGAAGAACAAAAGTCGAGAATATAGACGAATTGACTGAAACATAAGGCGCGGGCTGCAGATAAAATGCTGAGGATAATTTTTTTTTTAATAAACTAAAAACAATTTATATGCCTAGGTTTACGGAAAATGTGAAGTAAAGTTTCATTCAGAGTAAAATAATAAAGATCGAACAATAATAAAGACTTGCGAAGTAGACCTGTAATCGTAAAACTGTAACAAAGCATGCTTAAAGTGTTGCTAGGTCTAAATTAGGTCAGGGAAGAATAGGGGGAACGCATGTATTAAAAGGAAAACAACAACAACAACAACAACAACAACAACAACAACAACAACAACAACACAAGTTTTAAAGGAAAATAGTCGTTTTAATAAGGGCAGTTGCTGGCAGGCCTATAGTTGGTCCTTAATGGCACTACTAGAGTTGTGACTTCCTTTGCACCTTGGAAAACTAACAAACAAACGGAGAGATAAACAAAGAACTGTTTTCAAACAGAAAAAATGCAATTTAACTCTACATACAAAAGGCTTTTCTTTAAAATATCCTTTGAACCTCAACATTAACACGTTTCTTTTGATCAATATTCCTTCATGCCCTGTAAGCCCTTACCCCTACCTGCACCACAGGCTCGTTGACATCATCCGTGACCATGGCCTTGAGCAAATGGTGATGCACCCGACAAGGCAGGACAACACCCTGGACCTTCTCCTCACAAACAACCCCCAGCTCGTCCCACTCGTGGAGACTGTGCCTGGCCTGTCTGACCACTGCATTGTGTATGCGGAGCTCAACATGTCCACACCCAAGAGGAAGCCTGTTGAAATAACCATCAGCCTATACAATAAGGCAGACTGTGCCTGGCCTGTCTGACCACTGCATTGTGTATGCGGAGCTCAACATGTCCACACCCAAGAGGAAGCCTGTTGAAATAGCCATCAGCCTATACAATAAGGCAGACTGTGCCTGGCCTGTCTGACCACTGCATTGTGTATGCGGAGCTCAACATGTCCACACCTAAGAGGAAGACTGTTGAAATAACCATCAGCCTATACAATAAGGCAGACTGTGCCTGGCCTGTCTGACCACTGCATTGTGTATGCGGAGCTCAACATGTCCCAACCCAAGAGGAAGCCTGTTGAAATAACCATCAGCCTATACAATAAGGCAGACTGTGCCTGGCCTGTCTGACCACTGCATTGTGTATGCGGAGCTCAACATGACCCAACCCAAGAGGAAGCCTGTTGAGAGAACAATCAGCCTATATGGCAAGGCAGACTGGGGCAGCCTGAGGCAGGAGGTGATCAAAATAGGAGAAGAAATGGAGGCAAAAGGGAGGACTGCTAGCACTGAAGAACTGTGGCAGATCTTTGAAACTGGGCTCCTACAAGCAGTTAAAATACATATGTGGTCTGTGGGCTCTACTGTCAGGGGTTGATGTATTCACAGTATGCCCGGCGCAGCTCAACGTTGCATTTCACGTCTACATTTCCGGACTTCCTCTTTGAGCTCTTCAGTGCCCTGCTTAATCCATTTTTTGACTCTGCGACCCCGCTTCGATGTTCCGTGGATGACTCCCGAATTGCGACGCCTTGTGAATAAGAAGAATCGGGTGTACAAAAAATGGATTAAGCAGGGCACTGAAGAGCTCAAAGAGGAAGTCTGGAAATGTAGACGTGAAGTGCAACGTTGAGCTGCGCCGGGCATACTGTGAATACATCAACCCCTGACAGCAGAGCCCACAGACCACAAACCCAAGTACAAGCGCTTCTGGGCCTATATAAAGAACCAACGAACTTCCAACACTGGAGTTATCCCCCTCAAAGTCAACGGGACACTGCTGACAGAACCTAAGGCAATTAAACAACCAGTTCTAGTCTGCATTCAGCGAGGGCAAGACCTACACCCGAGATTAATTCACAGCAAAATGCGGCATGGAGGATACAAACAACCCAGTGCTTGAGGAAGGAATCGGACGTCTTCTTGATGCACTGGATCCCTCAAAGGCCAGCGGCCCTGACGGCATCAGTACCCGCTTGCTAAAGGAACTGTCTGCGGAGATCGCCCCCATCCCCACAAGGATCTACAACTCTTCAGTCAGCAGTGGTCAGGTCCCTTCAGACTGGAGAACATTACAACCCCGCTAACTACAGACCAGTCTCCCTGACATGTATTGCTTGCAAGATCCTGGAGCATGTCATGGTCGGCTCCATGATGAAGCACTTGGAGCTGAACAACATCCTGTTCCCCCAGCAGCACGGCTTCAGATAAAAACGCAGCTCATTGAGCTGATTGAGGAGCTGACAGAAAGCCTAGAAGTAGGACAGCAGACGGACATCCTGATCATGGATTTTGCGAAGGCTTTTGATAAAGTAAACCACAGCCTTCTGCTTCACAAACTTGACATGTACGGCATTCGGCAGTGTCAACAGATGGGTGGCTGACTTTCTCTATGGCCAACGCCAGGCTGTCGTACTCGAGGGCACTGAGTCCAACTACATCATTGTCCAGTCAGGTGTACCACAGGAGTCAGTGCTGGGGCCATGCCTATTTCCGGTGTATATCAACGACCTGCCCGAAACATTGTCATCAAATGATAGGCACTTTGCTGACGATACTGCAGTGTATCGGCTCATCTTCTCAGGGGAAGACCATGCCCACTTACAGCAAGACCTCCAACGGGAGAAGAAATGGGACATGCCGTTTCACCCGGCCTGGGAAATGCCAAACTCACACCAACCTTACCAACTACATGGGCATATCCTGGATACAGTACAAACTGCAAAGTATCTTGGAGTCACCCTGCAGGCAAACGGAACCTGGGACGTCCACTTGAATACCATCACAGCGAAGGCCAGTCAGACTCTTGGCTTCTTGCGAAGAAACCTCAAAATAGCCTCCACTGAGTCGAGAGAGAAGACCTACATGGCCTTTGTCAGACCTCTCCTCGAATACGCATGCTCGGTCTGGGACCCCTTCACTCAAAAGAGTAATGACAAGGTGGAAGTGATCCAATGCAGGCCTGCCAGTCATTTTGAATCAATACCATAGAACAGCCATCGTCACCGACATGCTCCACAGACTGGGATGGAACTCGCTGCAGCAACACCGACAGACCACCGGACTCACCATGCTCTTCAAAACACTCAATAGTATGGTGAGTGTTAATTAAAAGGAGCAAGCTCATACCTCAGCCAGAGCGGCAACGAAGAGGCCACTCGCAACAGCTCCTCATCCCTCAGTGTCGGACGCAGTATCGCCAGAGTTCCTTCTTTGCCCGGACAATCAGGGAGTGGAACGACCTGCCTACATCAGCAGTGGAGGTCAGAACTCCAGAGAGCTTCGCAGCCATCTGGAAGCACCTGAATGGACACCCACATGCTGCACACATCATGCCTGATGGCCCCACGTAGGGGTCATTGGGCTAGCAACCCAAACTCTTTTCTCCTTTTTGTTCTTCTCTTCTGCTTTTGCTTGTTGCTGGAAGTGGGGCCTGTTCCTTCCCGGCTGAACTGGGGGGTTTAATGGTCGTAAACCAGTGCAAGCACTTAATCCTTTATCTTTTCATCTGTCCATCTTCTGTCTAAGGCCTAACTTTTCAGTTTCTTCTCAGGCTTTGAGCCTTTTCTTCCAGCATAAGTGGTAGAACCTCCCGGTTCCGTGGCAAAATAATCAAAGAGTTGATTGTGGCCACGCACAGCGAAGAAGAAGAAGAACCTATCTGGGAAGGAATGTGACAGGGTGGTTAAGACGTTCGTCTGCCAATGCAATTTAATGTGTCAATGACTGAGGTTCGAATCCGGCCTTGCCCTTTCTTTCCAGTTCGACTGGAAAATTGGACTGAACGTCAATTCCTTCGGATGGAGACTTGAAGCAATTTACGTACTTTAAAATCCAAGTCGACAAGAACATGGAAAAATGCCGCTGCCTGGTATCAACCAAGCTGTTAGCTACAGCTAAATATTTTTTAGAAGCTTTTAGAAGCTATGACTAGTAATGCTTTATTAGGAAAATGTATGCCGCATCAACCTTGACCGAAAGGAAATGTAACCAGAAAATAAATAAAAGATGGGACTGTCTTAAAAAGCTTCACGGCTTGTTTGGTCCCTACCTACCTGCCTACCTACATTTCAAAAGTCCGCCCCCTTCTCTCCCCTCTATCCCAAAATGGATGGCGCTGCACTGGTGGCGACTCTCTCTCCAGTTAGAAACATTTCGAAAATACTAGAAAATACCAAAATACAAAATACCAAAAGTACCCTGTAATAAGAGTACGTTACATTTTCATCAATGATAATAATAATAATAATAATAATAATAATAATAATAATAGGCCTACAAACAACTAATGACATTTAACCAGAGGACAAATACGAATTTAGTGAAAAATACATAATATAATGATTATTCTTTGTGCGACACTCTGACATTCCATACGTTTTATTTTATTTTATTTTGTTTAGAAAATTTGTTTTGAACTCTGAAAAATCCTTTTACAGAAACAATAAGAAGATACGTATGAAGCCACAATCTCTATGGTTTAATTAAATAAGGGTTCCTCACCGTAAAGAAGCGAAGGAAGCACGAATTCACCGTGAACACACCTTGACTACTGTTTCACCTTCTGGCATACTAAAGGTATGCTATGCAGATTTAAGGGTTGCGTAATTTTGCATGGTCATACAAATACAATGTTTCCATATAACCTCCTCCAAGGGGGTTAATTGATGCTTTTCTAGTTCTATCTACTGCAAAGTTGTTGTGCTTTTTAAAAAACCCAAACCTATGAGTTGGGATCTCTCTCTCTCCCAGTCGCTGTCTCTGTCTCTGTCTGTTTGTCTGTCTGTCTCTCTGTCTGTCTGTCTGTCTCTCTCTCTCTCTCTCTCTCTCTCTCTCTCTCTCTCTCTCTCTCTCTCTCTCTCTCTCTCTCTCTCTCTCTCTCTCTCTCTCTCTCTCTCTCTCTCTCTCTCTCTCTCTCTGTGCTTGACTTTCTCTTCTTCTTTTTCTCACACACATACACACACAAATCACACCTCGATTTCATTTTGGTTCTAAAGTGTGTTGCGAATGGTCATTGTTGATTGCTCTTTTTTTTCTGGTGCCAGTAAAGTGCGTTGAGAATGGTCAGTGTTCATTGTTCTTTTCAAGTGTCTGTAAAGTTTCTAGAGAATGGTCATTTTTTATTGTTCGTTTTTGTTTGTTGTATCTGTAACGTGTGTTGAGAATGGTCATTATTGATTGTTCTTTTTTTCTAGTGTCTGTACTGGTGTAGAGAATGGTCATTATTGATTGTTCTTTATTTCCCTAATACTTGTAAATTGTGTTGAGAATGGTCATCATTGATTGTTCTTTTTTTCAAGTACATGTAAACTGTGTTGAGAATGGTCATTTTTGGCTGTTCGTTTTTCTAATAACAGTGGAGTGTGTTGAGAATGGTGAAAAAACCAGCACACCCACCAAAACGTTGTTTCTAATCTGGCTTGTCGTTCGGATACACCCCAAAACGTGTTACAATTAGTTGTAACTTAGGGGTGCTTTGCTGAGTGACATCGATCACTGGCTGTTATTAGCTTAAGTCTGTGGGCACCGGTGGTACAGTGAAGTGTTGTAGCTGTGTGTTCAACGATTGTCTACAGTAATGGGAAATCTTCGTACAGCCTTAATTATAAGTGTTTCTGTGAAATGCTATGATTGCTAAACAAGGAGGTATTCCCATTGCCTCTAAGTGCTGGAGCTTAGCGGATTAGTTGGCCATTCGGGACTCCCTTTAACGTAGACTATCCTAGTCATAAGTCATAAGTCATAAGTTTCTTTATTGTCCATTGGCATTGTACAACGCACGTGGAAACTTGTCTTCCACCGTGTAAAATAAAAATATTAAATAAAAGTATGAAACATAAATTTACATTAACAAATATGTAACTCTCACACCACACCCAATCATTCATCCGCTCTCCGCTATCTTGCTCACTCATCATGCAACCCACCACCACTTCCGCCTTCATTTGTAACCCTTTCTTTTCTTTTTTTCCTTCCTTTCCTCCTTTTTTCTTTGTTCCTTTTCTCTCCCCCCCCCCCTTTTCCACTTTTTTCCTACCCCCCCCCCCCCACTTTTTGTTTAATAATTATTTTTAGGTAGTTTTTTTTTCCCGCTCTCTTTCATCCTATTGTCTGTGTGTCTGACTAAGTCCCCCGGACCGAGGGTATGTTTTCTGTGCAAGGTACCTCCCTTATAAACAAACTTCATCCCTGCCCTCCAAGATAGCAGCTACCTCCTTTGCTACCTGTAACTCATAGTTGGATACGTCAGACTGACACACGCTGTAACCGGCAGGCCTACTTCGCAGCAGATTAGACACAAGGGGTCATGCTAAGAGAACTTATGACGCGGATTTGACCCCCAGGGGGCAATCAAACCACTAGGGGCTTATCACACGATATTCTTAGTTGGGCGTAGTGAGAGAGAGAGAGAGAGAGAGAGAGAGAGAGAGAGAGAGAGAGAGAGAGAGTAGGACTCATCTCCCTCTCTCTCTCTCTCTCTCTCTCTCTCTCTCTCTCTCACTACGCCCAACTAAGAATATTGCGTGATAAGCCCCTGGTGGTTATTTTTAGGTTATTTTTGGTTATTTTTTGCCCCCTCGTGGTCAAATCCGCGTCCTATGTTGCTCAAACATGATGATTCATTTAAAGAAAATGCACAGTGTAACTATGCCATAATAGATCTATATTTGCTAGTCTTGGCATAAGTGGAGTCATGTGTTGCAGTTGGTGCTTTCTTGTCCAAACTAGTTTCCATTTTCATTATATACATTTTTGAACCTTGACAAAGTCCAATAAAACTGGACGAAATTAATACTGGGTGTATTTTATGCACTTTTTTAATTTTCTGTTTATGGTGATCGTTCTTTATTATATAATATATTCAAATGGTTCAAAGGGATAACACAAAACATCCCAGGCAATCAATCACATCTAGTTAGTTCAAAAGGGAATTTTGTTTATATGGGGGTCATATCTGGGGGTTACATTGAATCAAAAGAAATAGGCCTCGTGCGGAAATCCCATGCGCAATCCGTAAATAAGTGAAAGAAAGAAGGGTAAAAATGTACGGATTAGGGGAAATTCGGACACGTAATCTGTCGCAAATCTACATTTCCCTTCTTTCTTTTACTTATTTGCGGATTGCGCACAGGTTTCCGCACGGAATCTCCGCATATATTATGTGGACTAAGTTCGAATATACGGGTGCGCCTAAGGTCGAAAATAATGGGCCATATCAACAATTGCGCCTAAGGTCGAAATTTCGAGTCTAGTTCGAATATACGGTTCCGCCTAAGTCCGAATTGCACAGTTGTGCCTAAGTTCGAATTTACCGTTGCGCCTAAGTTCGAATATACGGTTCCGCCTAAGTCCGAATTGCACAGTTTTGCCTAAGTTCGAATACACCGTTGCGCCTAAGTTCGAATGTACGGTTTAGCCTAAGGTCGAAATGCACAGTTGTGCCGAAATTCAAATATACGGTTTAGCCCAAGTTCGAATATACGGTTGTGCCTTAGTTCGAATGTACGGTTTAGCCTAAGTTCGAATGTACGCTTCATCCCCCTCCCAAATGCGCTCCATCCCTCTCTCTCTCTCTCTCTCTCTCTCTCTCTCTCTCTCTCTCTGTCTCTCTCTCGCTAATGACCAAGATTCTCCTGCGAGATGCGAGATATGTTGGGGCCAGTAATACTTTTATTCGCAAATTTTTGTAATTGTAAAACCAACGCATACACACTCAAAGAGAAAAACACACAGCCAAAACACACAGCCAAAAACATCCGAGTTTTTTTCCGGACTGGGCAGAAACATGCAGCATTTTATAAATTCCCCTTTCTTTCTCAAGAAATTCCCCTTTCTTTTTTTACGGGTGGAGAAGAGTCAGTTCATTCCGAAGACCCGAATGACACTGGTAACAGGACCCCGGCATTCGTGACATTTGTTGCCTGGAAAATCCATGTTTCTTATGACATTGGCACACTCGTAGCAAGCGGTATGGCCACACGGAGTGACGACCGCGTTGCGGTTACGGTCAAGGCATACCGGGCATGAGTTAGCCTGATCTTGCCCGATCTCTTCAGCATCGTCGTCGGCAGGGGCAGGGCCGGCAACAGGTTCGTCTTCGGCGAGGTCACCAAGAGCGTCGATTTCGGCTTGGTCAGCATCAGCATCCTCTAGTTGCTCATTATCCACATTTTCCACGAGATTGTCCACGTAGTGGTGGAAGCGAGCACAGGATTTTGACAGGAACTGATGGTCAGAGATTGCGCCTTCAAGAAGCTGGCGTTCATATAATCTCAGATGATCCTCATTTGCCAGCTGCTCCAATGGTTTTCGCTTTGAGATCCGTCTGCCGTCAAGGCTTTCATGTCTGCCAACTTCATGTCGATGATTTTGTTCAGATGTTCTATGAAGACGTACAGGTTGGGGTGGGCTCTGTTTACTTTTCGTTTCAGAGCAGCATGAAAACTCTCCACCGAGTTATTCGACCTTCTCTCCAGACCAAAGACAGAAAGCCTGGCCGGTGTTACTTTCGTCAGCCAGAAGGTCCTGATGTACCGTTTGAAGATGTGGAGACGTCTTTGCTCTTCAGGAGGAATATTTGCAGGAGCTGTTTCCAGTTCCTCGACGGCTCTTTCTATTCGATCTGATGGCAGCAGTGGAAGCGCCATGTATCGGTGGATGAGATGTTTGAATTCCTGGTTGTTCTTGAACAAGTGTAACAGTCCCAATCGCTGTATTTTTCTGAAGATCGCTTGACTGAAGTGGAACCAGCACCCATGAACCGGGCAGTCAAACACCCGACGGCTGGCTGACATTAAGGGCATCTCGAAGTCGGTCATCACATGCGTTATGGTTGCCGAAGGTGGTAGATGCTCAAGAACTTTCCTGAGAGCTGCTTGGTACAAGGCCTCAGTCCTGTTCGTCATGAGGAAAAAGAAGACAGGGAATGTGTGCCCTCGATACTCGAAGTGAACGCTGAAAAGCGAATCAAACGGTGCCGGTGTGTGACAAAAAATGTACCATCAGCGTACATTGGTCCTTCGTAGTCTTGGAAGTGGGATAGTGTATCCCGGCCCGAGTCCATGAAGAGTAGGCACACTGCGGTCCCTGATTGCACGGCATCTCTGTATTGGAACATGACAAAGGTAAAAGTAATACAATTGTGTGAAAGAATGGAAAATGCCTATAAATATAAGAGGAACCTCGGTACCTCTCCGTCTCTCTCTGTCTCTCTCACTCTCCCTCCTCTCTCTTATCTAAACTCTTTATCTCACTCTCCATTCTGTACTCCGTACCTCTCCGTCTCTCTCTCTCTCTCTCTCTCTCTCTCTCTCTCTCTCTCTCTCTCTCTCTCTCTCTCTCTCTCTCTCTCTCTCTCTCTCTCTCTCTCTCTCTCTCTCTCTCTCTCTCGCTCTCTCATTTTCTTATCTAAATAAGATTATTATTGTATATTTATAATATTCAAATACATATATGCATATTAGACACACACACAAAACCAATAATAATTATAAATATAAAAATGGATTCTCAATTAATTAAAGAAAAATAGGGCTTACATAAAATTAACGCAGTATGGGTGAACGTTGGGATCTGTTGTCGTGAGCATCTCAGCAGCTGCCTGCGGTGTTCTGGGGATCGGTGGATACATCTTTCGTCGCCGCTTGCTCAGTGTGCTTTCAATTTCGTGAAACGCGACATTTCCCGCAATGCCTTCTTCTCTGACCGTTGCGTCGTAGATGTCTTTTAGGGACGTGGCGGAATCTTCTGCTTTTCGCTTCATGGAAGTTTTTGCTGCAGAGATAATCACAAATCGCATTTTAAACAAACATTTAGAGACAAAACTAACAAAAAACGACGAACAATGTTACAAAACAAAGCGCAACGAGAGAGAGAGAGAGAGAGAGAGAGAGAGAGAGAGAGAGAGAGAGAGAGAGAGAGAGAGAGAGAGAGAGAGAGAGAGAGAGAGAGAGAGAGAGAGAGAGAGAGAAAGCAAATAGTACATGCTTTTTTTTACATCCACCTTAGTCTGTCAGGAGAAACGGTCTACCTTTCACCCCCCCCCCTCCCCAATAAATTTGTCATATGTATTTTGTGGTGCTTTAGAGTGTATAGATCACGAAAAATTATGTTAACATAAATAATCTTGGGACTCACTGTCCCTCCTGGCTTAATTTTAAAGGGTACCAATCTGCTGTCAACAAAACCATAAAGGAAATTCTAGTAGCTCAAATAACAAAGACACAGGTAATCACCAAACTTGTGTGTGTGTGTGTGTGTGTGTGTGTGTGTGCGTGTGCGTGTGCGCGAGTAGGCATGCTGTTGAAGTTGAGGTTGTGTGTGTGTTCTTAATACATATCATGCGTGTATGCATGTGCTTGAGAGAGAGAGAGAGAGAGAGAGAGAGAGAGAGAGAGAGAGAGAGAGAGAGAGAGAGAGAGAGAGAGAGAGAGAGAGAGAGAGAGAGAGAGAGAGAGAGAGAGAGAGAGAGAGAGAGAGAGAGAGAGAGAGAGAGAGAAAGCAAATAGTACATGCTTTTTTTTTACATCCACCTTAGTCTGTCAGGAGAAACGGTCTACCTTTCACTTCCCCCCCTCCCCAATAAATTTGTCATATGTATTTTTTTGTGCTTTAGAGTGCATAGATCACGAAAAATTATGTTAACATAAATAATCTTGGGACTCACTGTCCCTCCTGGCTTAATTTTAAAGGGTACCCATCTGCTGTCAACAAAACCATAAAGGAAATTCTAGTAGCTCAAATAACAAAGACACAGGTAATCACCAAACTTGTGTGTGTGTGTGTGTGTGTGTGTGTGTGTGTGTGTGTGTGTGTGTGTGTGCGTGTGCGTGTGTGCGTGTGCGTGCGTGCGTGTGCGTGTGCGCGAGTAGGCATGCTGTTGAAGTTGAGGTTGTGTGTGTGTTCTTAATACATATCATGCGTGTATGCATGTGCTTGAGAGAGAGAGAGAGAGAGAGAGAGAGAGAGAGAGAGAGAGAGAGAGAGAGAGAGAGAGAGAGAGAGAGAGAGAGAGAGAGAGAGAGAGAGAGAGAGAGAGAGAGAGAGAGAGAGAGAGAGAGAGAGAGAGAGAGAGAGAGAGAGAGACTGTTACTTACCCTTCAAAACTTGGAAAAACTCGTCGTCCGAAGGTCCATGGTTGTGTTGTTTTGTGACTCGAATCGTATCTTCCTGGCGGGAGATGATTGCCGTCGCCTTGCAGCTTTTATTGTTGCATTTTACGTACAACATACTGTCCGTGCACTTGTTTTGTATGTACGTAAAATTGTCGTGTTCGAACAGAATCGACGATTTCCTTTTTCCCTCAATCGTTCGATACATTTTGGCAGTTCTTGTTCTCCCGTTCTTGTCAGCGAATCACAGACTGGGTTGTCTAACGAGTTTATACGTGAATACAGTTAAACAATTACTTTACAATTAATTGTTGAGCGGATGGGTACCTTTGAGTCGATTCAAGTGAAGCACGTGTAAAACGTGCAATTCGTGATACTGTACTCGACTGTATTCGATGTCATTCGGTTTGCATGCTTCTGTGTGTGATTCAGGGGTTTACTTCCGTTTTTACTCATATGTTTATGCATATTGTGTGATACAGGTGTTTATTGTTTTTTTCACCTCCACCAGGATTCAATAGTACATTGCTATGAAATCATCAATTCGAACTTAGGCACAACCGTACATTCGAACTTAGGCACAACCGTACATTCGAACTTAGGCGCAACTGCATAATTCGAACTTAGGCACAACCGTACATTCTAACTTAGGCACAACCGTACATTCGAACTTAGGTGCAACCGTACATTCGAACTTAGGCGCAACTGCATAATTCGAACTTAGGCACAACCGTACATTCTAACTTAGGCACAACCGTACATTCGAACTTAGGCACAACCGTACATTCTAACTTAGGTGCAACCGTACATTCTAACTTAGGCACAACCGTACATTCGAACTTAGGCACAACCGTACATTCTAACTTAGGCACAACCGTACATTCTAACTTAGGCACAACCGTACATTCGAACTTAGGCACAACTGTACATTCTAACTTAGGTGCAACCGTACATTCGAACTTAGGTGCAACCATACATTCTAACTTAGGCACAACCGTACATTCGAACTTAGGCACAACCGTACATTCGAACTTAGGCACAACCGTACATTCTAACTTAGGCACAACCGTACATTCTAACTTAGGCACAACCGTACATTCGAACTTAGGCACAACCGTACATTCGAACTTAGGTGCAACCGTACATTCTAACTTAGGTGCAACCGTACATTCTAACTTAGGTGCAACCGTACATTCGAACTTAGGTGCAACCGTACATTCTAACTTAGGCACAACCGTACATTCGAACTTAGGTGCAACCGTACATTCGAACTTAGGCGCAACTACATAATTCGAACTTAGGCTAAACCGTACATTCGAACTTAGGCGCAACTGCATAATTCGAACTTAGGCTAAACCGTACATTCGAACTTAGGCGCAACCGCACATTCGAACTTAGGCGCAACCGTACATTGGAACTTAGGCGCAACCGTGTATTCGAACTTAGGCGCAATTGCGCAATTCGAACTTAGGCTGAAGTGTTGAATTTAAAAACTTCGATCTTAGGCTAAAACATACATTCGACATTAGGCGCACCCGTATATTCGAACTTATTCCGGATTCCCATTATGTGTACACGACCTTACACAAATTCACTGAAACGCTGTCAGTAAATACGTGTAAAACGTGTGCTCAGATTTCAATAAGTACGTGAAATTACTATGATTTTTAGTAATTTCATGTAATTACTGGAGGTCACAGTAATTTAATGAAATCACTGAAAATTTTAGGAATTTCATGAAATTACTGATTTCACATATTTACGGTAACTAACCATGAATCAATTTAGCTTTGTCTTTGCTAACGTACACCCCGGCCCGACGGCTGCACGCTTCTAACGCCTATACGATGGCTGCACGCTTCTAAACGCCTGTACGGACTGCACGTGGAAGGTTGGTGTCTCGAAAAACTCGTTAGAAATGCATGTATTTTGAAATAGCAAACAAGGTGTAGTGTATATTTCAGTTTCTAAGGCATTTCTGCAGCAACACATGCAATATTTGCATCTGTTATTTGCGATGTGTTTGGATAATTTCAAAATTATTGAAAGGTCTCATGTTATTGAAAGGTCTCTGAAGTTCAACACAAAATTTTAAAAATACTTTCAAACTACAGCTTTTCACAACTAGATAAACCTAAAGGTATGTATATCCTGCATAGCTGACAGAATTTATAATCCTCATTGTGTTTTCTTATGTCACTAAATTTTTATGTTATAACTCCTGAACTGGCCTTTTGCCGGCTGCGCGCCTGTACGGTTTCAATTTTCATGTGGCTGCGCGCCAAGACGAAGTTGGCTGCGCGCCAATACACACCTTCTTTTTACATTTGCACCCCTAACCCTAACCCTAACCGAAACTTAACCCAAACCCTTAACCGCTAACCCGATTTTACCCAAATTCGAACTTGTCCGAGCTTTTTACCCCTAGTATCCACCTGTATATTTTCATGTTGATATATCCAAGCGTTCTCGAGTCATCGCTGTCACAGACAGACAGACAGACAGACAGACAAACAAACAGACAAACAAACAGACAAACACTTGATTTTTTCGTTGAAACACACTGATAACTGTATGTGAGGCCATTTTACAGCGAAATATGCATTTGGAGCAAATTTGAACACGGACGGACGGACGGACAAAGAGAAAACAATACCAGTCTACGCTTCGCGACTGGTTATTACCTCTGTGAATTAATCAGTAACATGTAAATGCGTTCCTAAGCTATCTTGTGCACTGAACTTCTCATCGAAAATCATCTCATCGCCCTAAAAAGCATAGCAAGAGTAAATTAATGCGACATCCAGTCCGTGATCTAAAGGTATTCCCCCACTAAATTTAGAATGACGAGTGGACTCCTTTGTGTGTCGTCACTTCCGTGCTCGAAAATGGAACATCTGCCGTTCTATGTCCCACCTTTCTATCTCTCTAGTGTACTACTACACTAGTGTACTACGACCTGTGGCTCAGACTCCTTTTCTGGGAAATGAAAAACTGAAAGTTGGTATACCCTGTGTGTGATTAATAATGAATAAATGGCTTTTGTGTGATGTCAACGAACAATTATGCTGTCCATTTTTACTTCCTTGAAATACAAAAACAAGTAGTCATAACAAATAACTGATATTTATTCATACACTGATTTCTTTCCATCTCTCTCTCTCTCTCTCTCTCTCTCTCTCTCTCTCTCTCTCTCTCTCTCTCTCTCTCTCTCTCTCTCTCTCTCTCCTCCCTATCTCTCTCTCTCTCTCTCTCTCTCTCTCTCTCTCTCTCTCTCTCTCTCTCTCTCTCTCTCTCTCTCTCTCTCACACACACACACACCACACACACGCGCGCGCGCGCACATGTGCACACACAGATCAACTTTTTTTAAGATGATAAATAAGTATTTAATCCGCCGGGAATTCACACGTCCCTGTCTTCAAAAATGCAAACGAAAAACAGATCATGTTAACTGTTTTCTTTCAGTTTGAACACAAACACACACTAACAATTATGCTGTCCATTTTTACTTCCAAAAACAATTAGTCATAACAGATAACTGATCTTTATTCGTACACTAAACTTTTGCCCCCTCCCTCCCTTTCTCTCTCTCTCTCTCTCTCTCTCTCTCTCTCTCTCTCTCTCTCTCTCTCTCTCTCTCTCTCTCTCTCTCTCTCTCTCTCTCTCTCTCTCTCTCTCATACACACACACTCACGTGCATGCGCGCATGCGTACACACAGATCAACTTCTTTACATGAAAAATAAGTATTAAATGCTGAAGTCACAAGTCCCAGTCTTCAAAAATGCAAACGGAAAGCATATAACTTTTAACTCAAACATCCAACTAAAATCATTACGAATAAAATCAAATCACACACTTCATTAATAAATCCATATATCACCCAATTCAGTGCAGAGATATGGTTGTTGCTCTGAAGGGTCTGTGAAGCATGTCATGCATGTAGGGTTAACATTCCTAGCTCTTTAAAATTCCTAGCTCGCTACTATGAGAGTGACTATTTGCGACAACCACAAATTTCACTTTTTCGTTACTTGAACCATTTACCTAACGCTAACCCTAACCCTAAAAAAAAGTGAAATTTGTCGTTCATGCTCAATGTCGCAAAATGCCGCAAATAGTCATTTAGAATTACTTGTTTGCCTGACATCTGTCTTTCTCGTGACGTCTGAGACTTTGTCGATGTTTGAAGTGTGCATGACATGCTCCTCAGACAAACGAGGCTTCGGTGTCGTGTGCATAAGCATGCAGTGCTGGATTTCTCTTTGAAGCAAAGGTCTTTGCGCATTTCTCACATTCATATGTAGGCCTATCTGTGTTGGCGCGTTCATTTGCCTTGCACTGATGTCTTCTCATACCTCTTGGGTTTGAAAACACCACTTGACAATCTGGGCAACGGACAGGTTTGAGGTTTGAGTGTTTGTTGACATGGGACATGAAATCACAGTTACTGCTCGTTTGATACTCGCAAAAAGTGCATTTGACGGTAATTTGACAGTATTTTGAGCCACCTTAGAAATCATGCTGACGTCTTCGGTGGGTATTCAGACTTGACAGCTGCGCAAAAGTTTTCCCACACTCTGGGCACAAATTCTTTGGTCCATCGCGTACTGGGGTAGAGGTTAAAAGTCCACTACGTGACGTGTCCACTTCCACCTCAGCACTAATATCCAACACGCTAATCTCAATCGCAGAAAGCTCCATCTGCAGCAGAAAACTAAAGCAATGGTCGACATATGGCGATTTCTTTTCACGCCAGAGGGCAGTCAATGCACTAGGGGCTTATCACGCGATTTTCTTAGTTGGGCGTAGTGAGAGAGAGATAAATGGTGGGACACCTCCCTCTCTCTCTCTCTTTCTTTATCCCCGACTAAGAATAGAGAGAGGATTAGCCCCACACGAGCGTCATGCCCTCTGGCGTGAAACAAATCCCACTAAGTCTCTCATTGGCCACTATTTGTACTTCATTGCTCTTCAAAAAAAGAATATTTTCTACAATCTCCTTCCACTTCGGTCTTCTATCATATCACAACAGTGGTATAGGCCAGCAGCCACCACACAATGCAAATGGTACAGGCGCGCATCCAGCCTTGGTACTGGCGCGCAGCCAGTGAAACTGCAGGTTTAAAATTTATTATTCCGATTTTGCTAAAAGCTGGAAATATTCAGGACTGAAATGTTTATCACCTAATACAGGATAGATTGACCGTTCTGCACTGTCAATATGACGCGCCTGTATTTCTTAGAAACTGGTTAAATTTCACGTTGAAGATGACAGAGGTACGATTTGTCATTAGATCTACGCATACTTTTGGTAATATCCCGACTAAAAAGCAAGTAATTGATACAATTGGGGTGCCTACGTTTGCAGCAATATCTCAGAAATTACAGATACACTACTCATCGTTAGATATGTCCAGATACATAATTGACAAGCTTTTTTCTCACGAACTCTTACCTTCCGTGCACTCCGTACAGGCGTTTAGAAGCGTGCAGCCTTCGTACAGGCGTTAGAAGTGTGCAGCCGTCGGGCCGGGATGACGTAGACCTCGCTTGTTTGAATTTAAAGCCATGGCATGAACATTATATATTCTAGGTCTACTTAAAAATGTGCATAGACATATTATAATATTGTGAAAGTGCATAATGCAGTTTAGTTATGGTCACAGGTACGACCTAGATAGAATCATGTGAGGGGAGCTACAATGGCCAATAAACTTCTTTGTTTCTTTTGTTAATTTAAAGACCCACCAGATCACGTGTCAAAATCACGGGTTTCATGTGTTGTTCCTCTTATAGCTAGTAAGAAATTTTGTTTTGACCATACAAATGCCCCCAAATTCCAAGCGAAATATAATTTTAAAGAGCTGCCTCGATTTGAAGTTGGGGACATTTGTATGTGTGTCACAGCTACCCAGAACCCCAAGGGACTTAATCGTGGTGGGTCAGTGTGTCTTTGAAATAGATTATGACAGAGTAAAACCGGTTTGCACCAGTTGTCACTGGAATAAATTGATCGCGTGATACAGAAGAAAAAACCACCGTATATAGAAAGCACAGAGTCAGTGTAAACTTCCGACAAATGCACAAGGACAGAAACGCCTCCGGAAAGGACACGGCCCCAAGGAAATTAGTTTAAACATTTTTGTTTTACACTTGAAGCCTTTCATTTGTTAAAATTCTGTAAGCTAATGATGACACCAACCAATTCCAAAATGTAATGGACCTTTTCTACCCAGTTTTTCAGAATAGTGGTCGCCTCCTCTGCTACCTTGAAGTCGAACAAGACTGATGAAAAATCATCTGAAAAGATCAATAAGTACGTTGGAAAAGAACAATTAGTGTTTTGGGACCAATGACCACTGGTCATGTGACCAGGGCCCATTACTGTATTTTTATGTTATTATGCTGTGATGTATGTGTCATGTTGCACGTGTCATGAACATACTAAACGTAAAAGCATCTGCCCGCAGGAAAGCCCCCAAAGCCTTTTGTAACTATGCATGAGAAAACCAGGCATAAATAAATTGGTGTCCAAATTGACCAAATTTTGCAAACATTTTTTTGTATTCGCTAGAAACCCCCTTCCATAATGATACTACTACTACTAGTAATAATGATGCAAGTGCTCAACAGCACAGTCCCCCTGCACACACCAAGCAAACAAAGTTGACAATCGCACAACAGAATTCAAAGAACTCTGTACACATGTACACATCCAATTGAAGATACATCAGTTGCAGAAATTTAATATGGATGAGAGTTTGGCTCTTTGTTTGTTCTGATTTGCTTTAATGCGTACACTACTACTATTACTACTACTACTACTACTACTACTACTACTACTACTACTACTACTACTACTACTACTACTACTACTACTAATAATAATAATAATAATAATAATAATAATAGTACATTTATATAGCTCTTTTAAGAAATCCTTCCCATTTAAAAAATATATTTAAGATATTGGTACAATACATAAAAGTAAACAGTTTGATATTTTAAGGGTTGTTGATGCGGGTTTTTTTAATGTACTTTTACTAAAAATTATATTCTAAGCGAATTGTTTAAAGTGTTCCCATGCACTATCACATTTGGTCAGCTATTTGATCAGTTGTGGGTACGTCCTTAGTTCATAGCCAGCCGTATATGAAACCTGACCATAGTTACCCAGACGTAGCGCTCTGCGCGAGTAAAACGCTTTATTGGTGTGCCCTTGGGCAACGCCAACACAGCATGCACGTTTTTGTCTTAACAGAAATAAATCTATCGCTATCGATTAGCTGTACATCTTTTTCTTTTCTTGGCAAACAAATACAATGATACAAGTGAAAACAAATCTGAAGTCTACAAAGTCCTGACGAACTCTTGGAAACACCAATGCTTTGCCAATCCAAAGACTGATGAGAATCGACTATTGAAGGATGCTACGGAACGCCTAGAGCAAGTCAGCCACAACACCCCATTTCAAATAAAATCCTTGTAGCTCCCACCTATGTTTACCACTGATCACCAGCATAACCCAATCCAAAGTTTTGATGCTTTCTTTTGTTGGAATAAAAGTCTTTTTCTTTCCCCTAGCCACGGCTTACAGGAAGGAATGTGGTAGAGTGGTTACGACGTTCGCCTGCACATTTCAATAAGTGAGTGAATCGGGTTCGATTCTGGGCCTTGCCCTTTCTTTTTAGTTCGACGGGAAAATCGAACTGAACGTCGAGTTCTTCGGATGGAGACTTAAAGACTTACAGAGCCGGCTGTCAAAATCACGTATTACACGTGTTTTCCTTCTTATAGCTGGTAAAAAATCTTATTTTGACCAAGTGTTGCTCCCATACACATTGAAAACGAGGCATCACTTTAAAGAGCAGCCTCGATCGTATGCGAGGACAGTCACGAAAACGAGGCATCACTTTAAAGAGCAGCTTCGATCGTATACGAGGTATGTCTAAATGCGGACCACATCGACCCAGAAATAACCAAGGGACTTAATCCAGCCGGCTCTGTGGGTCTTTAAAGCTATCCGACCCATGCGCTTTACGCACGTAAAAAATTCCACCAGTGGGAAAGGGTACTTGCTGCATCAAAGAAACGGACTTAGAGCAAGTGCCTGATCTTAGCTATAAACTGTAGAAGGAAAAATAAAGAAGAGGTAGATCTGGTGGACTTGACATTGAATAAAAGCCCTGAGAATGTGGTGTGTGTGTGTGTACTGTGAGCAGTAAACAGGTGTGAAAAAGGCGGTTACCCAATTGTCTTGTGCAGAACGACAGGAAACCCGCCATTTAGGCTACCCGCTTGTTCCAGCAAGACAGCACTTTGACTGATTGTTTTTCCAAGACTTCGTCAGCGCTTTATGGACTTCAGATGGTCGGTGTTCTGGCTCCTTTAATCGATCGGATTTGTTTTATTTTCCGTGTGTGTGTGTGTGTGTGTGTGTGTGTGTGTGTGCGTGTGCGTGTGCGTGTGTGTGTGTGCGTGCGTGTGTGCGTGCGCGCGCATGCGTGTGTGCGTGCGCGCGTGCGTGTTTTTGTTCCTTTTTGATGCCATCTCTTGGATCATATTGTGTTTGCTATGCTCTTGCTTGTTGCCCCCTTCCTCACTCTTCCACAAATCCACTCCCTATTCCCGTACCCCCCACCCCCCACCCCCACTTATCTTCGTCCTGTCTTCCATTCCCTAATTGTAGTTCTCTATTACATTGTGGTGCGTTGGCACCAAAGCGCACATACAGACACACAAATCTTTTATTTTTATAGAACCCTAATGCTTACAATTTGCAGCTTATGTGCAACGGGCACAAACAAATGTCGGGGGGAAAAGAGAGAGAGAGAGAGAGAGAGAGAGAGAGAGAGAGAGAGAGAGAGAGAGAGAGAGAGAGAGAGAGAGAGAGAGAGAGAGAGAGAGAGAGAGAGAGAGAGAGAGAGAGAGAGAGAGAGAGAGAGAGAGAGAGAGAGAGAGAGAGAGAGAGAGAGAGAGAGAGAGAGAGAGAGAGGTTGACAATAAACAATTAACGGATAGGGTCTATAATGTTTTATTGCCAAAGCCCTGTGATGAGGTGGGATGTTGGTGGGAAGGGTGGAGGGTGGTATGAAAGTGAGCGCGCAAGCGGGCGTGCAGTTGTTAAAGTGAGCGGGGCGTGTGAAGTGTGAAAGAAACTTTTAAAGCATGTAACTACAATTTATTTTGTTCTTTTATAGATTGTTTGGTTTCTTGTGTGTATATTTGACGTGTCCGCAAGAACATTATCCTTGTTTTAATGAGGACAAAAATAAAAGTTGAGTTGAGTTGAGTTGAGTTGAGTTGAAGGTTTTTATTTCCAAAAAAGCCCCTTGGGGGTACATGGAAAAACAAAACATTGAAAAAGAAAAAGTAAAAAAGAACAAACTATAAACGATAAACAAACCTTCGATGATAACAACAACATACAAAAACAAAAACATACAAGCGAAAAAACAGAAAATATAGATACATATCCAGTCACATTCAAGGGTTGCGGCAAGAACAGCTGTGATTACGTACATCAATCAATGAAACAAAGCACAACACAAAATAATCACTGCAACAAGCATCATCCTATCAAACCTCAGCTAATCCACTTACAATGGTGCGGTTCACGTAATTATGCACGAGAGAGAGAGAGAGAGAGAGAGAGAGAGAGAGAGAGAGAGAGAGAGAGAGAGAGAGAGAGAGAGAGAGAGAGAGAGAGAGAGAGAGAGAGAGAGAGAGAGAGAGAGAGAGAGAGAGAGAGAGAGAGAGAGAGAGAGAGAGAGAGAGAGAGAGAGAGAGAGAGAGTGTGTGTGTGTGTGTGTGTGTGACAAAGTTTGGCTTACTTTGTGACAGACGACTAGTTTCTTCAATCTCCACGGCGACGGGATGTGTAATTAAAGCAACTGCCTACTTCGACGGAAAGGGTTGTGAAAAGCATGAGAATCGTGCTGCTGACTAAGACAATATTGTAGATACATCTGTATTGTTACAAATTCTGGACTTTACTGGTGTTGCACTGCCTCCGGGCATTGTCTCCAGGATCGTTCCCACCATCTTTATATCGGAATAATAAATGTTTTACGCCCTCTTTGGCCTTTCGGCCATGTGGGGCCCATCTTTATATCTACTAATGTCCCGTAATTTATGTGTCTGTTCCAGACCGGAGGACGTTAAGCAGATTTTCCTGCTGACTAAGAATGTTTCTGTTGCACCCTGCGTGGACATGTTTTAGATTGCCTGATTGGTTGAGGCCAGCCAATGAGAGATTGTGAAAGGAAAAGAGAAGTCTATTCACTCGATTCAGAAATCGATGTAGTTTTTGAGAGCTGTACGTTGGTCAGTTCGTTCTCGACTGATCTACGGGGGAAAGAGGTGAAGTTTGGAAGTTCTGGAAAAGATGGCCCATCATCGCAGACGGCTATTTGGTCTTCGTTGACCCACCCAAGGCGAAGTGAGATTCGGTTCTCACTTGACAAGAGAGCAGTGACCGGTTTTTGGACCTTCAAGGGACCTTGGAGGAGGTTGGACCGGGGAGAAGTAGTCAGCGAGTCGAACTCCTCGTCTGGAACTGCTCGGGTGTACATACTCATCATACCCATTCACCAGGAGGTTTGTCCTGACGCTTCAGAGCAGCACTCCAGCGAGCTTCACTGGCCGTTTGGGGTAAGGGAGAGGGAGATGGTCACGCGTGTTCAAAACAGCGTAGTTTTGTTGTCGCGTTGCTTTTCTCGAAGTTATAACTGCTTTGTCCAGGAACATTTATGTTCGGGTTTATTTTACGGTCAGTGTGAAAGTCCGGACCAGATGAAGTTTATATCGGTTGTTTTACGGTCCGTGTGAAAGTCCGGACAATATTAAAATCATATTCAGATGTATAAGTGTCGTCTGCATTTTTTTGGGAAAGATGGTATTTTAAGGGAGTTAAAGTCTGATAAGTCGCGCGTTCTTATTTTCCGTGTACACAATTATCTACCCTTCCGGCATCGTTCTTCATAAATTTATAACTTCTATTTGGTCGGAGCGCGGTTATCATTTTTACCTGGGCGGCGGATCCTTTGTCCACATTGTGTCGTCTGTACGTGCTTGTACATAAATGTTTTCAGGGGAAGATTTTCGCCAGTTTTGTTGTGCTGGATATGTAGCGCAGTGAGCAGTTAGTTTAGTCAGCCAGTTTTGGTTTTGGGATTGCGTTTATTCGCAGCGATCATGTTGTGTCTGAAGCTGGACTTAATTTGGATTGTACTATAACCATGCTTTTTAAAGTACCGTAATAATATTGCTTATCATTGGTAATGCTGTTTCAATGTACTATAACCATTAAAACAAACAGTATCGTAATAATATTGTTTATCATTAGTAATGCTGTTTCAATGAAGATAACGATTGTATAAAGCAAGTAATATTAATTGTTTCCGAGTTGGGATTAATGCCAAACGTTTTGTCATAAAGATCTTGGTTGATTAGAAACACTTGTGGTAAATTGTGTCCCTTGATTTTGGCACTGACGGGTTCGTCTATGATTTCTTCTTTCTCATCGCCTCGCTTATCACCACTCATAAACGTAGGAATCTTCTGAGATATCATCCCTGCAACAGTAGCGGTGCATGTTCTAATGTGCGTGGCACACATCCACCTTGTGTGTGTTATCCAGACCCCGAGAGAGACACGGAGAGACCAGAGATGGAGAGTGCCTGAACCAGAGGGAGCCGCTGAAGACTCAACGGGACCCACGGTTCTCGTGCTTCCTAGGGTACGCCAGACCCTTATCAACTGGACGACGCCAGCAGTCCTGTACCTCGTCGACACTACGAGTTCATCAGCGCTCTGTTAGGGGACGCCCACGCTTCGCATAGCATTTGACTTTGTATGGGACGAACCGGACGAGGCATTCTACTAAACTGGACAGTGAAATCGTGCTCCGCTTACTACTAGATGAGTAGAAGAGAGAGAGTGCGTGTGAGCGAGGGCGGTGGTTTTCTATCCTCTTCTTGGATGACATTGATATGATGCAAACTGCATTGTTTTGGATAGGTTGGCCTGTACCCTGGGTAGGTTAGTTAGGTCCTTAATACTGGGAAGGAAAGTGCGGGGATTTGAGGGTAAACATTAAAGTCCTCATTTTCAGTTCTAATTAGGTCCATATAGTCTTTTGATTTCTTTATATGCCAGATAACCCGATGCCAAGGAATACAATTGTTTGTGTGTGTCGTAAACTGGCCTCCGACGTTGCTCGAATGTGACTGGGAGTGTGGACGCATCCCAATGCGAGCCGTGACCCCTAGACCACAACGAACCCTTTACAGTGTGTGTGTGTGTGTGTGTGTGTGTGTGTGTGTGTGTGTGTGTGTGTGTGTGTGTGTGTGTGTGTGTGTGTGTGTGTGTGTGTGTGTGTGTGTGTGTGTGTGTGTGTGTGTGTGTGTGTGTGTGTGTGTGTGTGTGTGTGTGTGTGTGTGTGTGTGTGTGCGTGCGTGCGTGCGTGTGTGCGTGTGTGCGTGCGTGTGCGTGTGAGTG